>OW387145.1:7529160-8729160 GCA_936440205.1 Lepidonotus clava | reverse complement strand
TTTCCGTTGTTGTTTGTGTTAATGTGGATCAAACCACACACAAACACACACACACACACGACCATACTTAGCGCCTGTAGTCACAATGTTTTACCGCAGAGAAAATGTATTTGAGTTGTACGAATGGATGACAACTGAAACTGGACAAACGGCCAAAATGTGCTTTCTAGATTTCCTGAATGAAAACTTTAAAAGATATTCTATCACCACCCACATCCGTGTCCGCCCTTGTCCGACCCCCCACACACACTTTGCCCCCCTCTGGACCCTGTCCCTCCATCCTCCCCAACATACCCTATTCCGTCTTGTCACCCCCCCCCCCCCCTCTCCGCCCCCTCCGCCTCCCTCCGACCCCTGGTGGCCGCTCTAGGAGTGATTAGGGTCACGTGAGGCCTGCCATCAGTCACGTGATGTGGACTAGACACCCATAACCCATAACGTACGAACCTGAGCCTGCTTACATACCCGATACCCTGAAGTACCGTCGACATGGGTCTCTAGGTCTCTGAACAAGAGGGGACTCCAAAAGAATAGTCTTGTTTATAGATATTTTATCACAGCCAAAGGTGTTTTTTTGACAAATTTGTTTATTGACAGCTTCATGTAAATACATGTTCTTCCAGCAGTACACGATAGTTAATATTAATATGGTTGTATTCATGTATATGTGACCTGGTAGAACATTTTAATAACGTTACAGAACGTCACAGAGTTAGAACGTTGCACAATGTGACTATGACGTCCCTCCTTGGGTGAGAGTTTTTAGGGTTAATGATTCTTCCGTAGAATACACATTATGTAATTGCATTATATTCTCAGCTTTACAAATTTAATCAAATGCAATAATTTGTTGACTTACTAAATACAGGAACTTCTTGTCGATTGAATCTTCCAAAACCTTTTTAGAGTAAATGTATAGGCTATTATCTGTATGATATCTAGATGAATATATCCCACGGGATAATATCATCCCATCTAATTCGGTTTTTAAATTGTCAGACGTTGGTGCCCTGACGCGTTTAGTCAGAACTCGATAAGGCTTAGCACTGAAGGCTAGTACAAAAAGCGCTATTCCGTGCTCTTTTTATGTTTGACATAAAATGAATGAGTGTTGAGAGGTTTCCTAAGGCTGGCATTGGAAAAAGGAAATTACCATTAAAATGGGATACGTCCGAGGGGCGGTGCCAGGCGACTGATGTTGACTTTAATAGCACCGGCGTTATCCCACAGTCTCCTCCATAGCAGCCAGTCTTTATTTGCCACCTGAAAGCATGAAATATCAGGGTTAAGCCCGTATTTCACTAGGCGATTCTGACTGTGGGTTAAGTTGTAACTTAAGATCCGTTTCTAGTAATATGGCAAAAGCCCACACATCCTGCATATATCATTTGAAAGAGAATTTGAAGACGTTTCTAATGATGTCTATTATTAACCAAAATGTCAACCGCCAATTTTTGAAATCGGGATTAAAGTCAGATAGTGAAATACAGCACTGAGATTTACAGAATGTATACTGAATTAATGTGTGTCATTTAAATTGCGGACAGGCGTCGGACTGTCTACATACAATGTCTGCTTAATGAGGCAATCGTTATATGTCAGAATGTCTCCCAGCAGCAAATGACAGTTGCTGTAATTCCAGCATTGATTGTTCAGATAAATCCTTAATGATCCGCCATCTTGGAACTTCATCAACCATTGCATGGACACATAGAGAAAAACATTAGAAATGGCCACGTGGAAAGGGAGCGACGAGGATGGAAGCGATTTAGAAGCAGGGCAGACTTTAATGATACTGAACAGTCTATGCATACACAAACAGGCTAGACCATATGAAATAAGTTGATATATTCAAGCTCTATACATTGGGTACAAGTTTTGCTATAGTTAAGCTATCTTAAGGACAATCGCGCCATTTTCCAAATACCCAGAAAATTAACATTCTCTAATCTTTTTCATATTTTGCATAAAGACCCATGAATATAAGTCTGACTTAAAGCCTACAGAAAAATTGCCAAAGCAAATAATTCTAAAGATATAAATGGTCAAATAGGGCTCATTTTGTAAAAATTTTGCTAATGCTGAAAAACGATTTTAGCAATAAAATCTACATTTCCTCCTGTTTCTCTTTCGAATGAGGCTTTATAAAAGTGTATTATATATATCTATATTATCATAAGGATCTCGGGAATAGCATTGAATATTGAAAACAATTTTAGATTAAGTATTTTAGTGAATTATTGGGAAAACAAAATAATATCCATTTTAATCAATTTCTTGGTTTTAAGATGGTTATTCAGTTCTGCTGACCAAATTAGCACGGTGACCCCCCTTTTTTATGGCTTGATATGATAGCCTTCAGTCATATGTATTTGATGTCAAATTTTAGAACACTTTTCAATGTTCAATTTTTCTGTGTGAAAATTTATTTTTGAATTTTTGTAATTTTTCAATAGTTTATTTTGAATACTTGCCAGTTAAATATATATATTTCATCATCAAATTATACAAAAGTCTTTCTTTACAACATGAGAAAACATGAACATATTTGTCAAAAGCATTAGGGTGGTCATAGTATCATTTCTATCAAAATTATTAACAAATATAATTAAATTTCAAAAATTATTTTTCAACTCTTTTTTTGAATAATTATCGTATATTGAGACTGATGTAGCTGAAAAGTTTCCACGGTGACCTATCATTATTTTTGCATTTTTGGATCAAATATAAGTATTATTTTCTCTGTGTAAAGTTTTAAGCAAATATCAATGTTAGTTCTATAATGGCGCGATTGTCCTTAAGTGAAGTGACATAGATGCCAAAAGTTCCCAAAGTTGGCAGACTGGTGGACTGCGCAGGTTTGTGGGAAAGGTGTATTGCGAACACGGGTATATATTATTTGTGATAAAAACAGGCCCATACAATACCGCTCCTACTGCTGCAGTGAAACGTTGTCAAAGAGATCTAATCAAAGTATTCAAATGTTGAGCCGACTGTGAAGGTTGTGAAATATGAACCTGGAGAAGGCTGGCGTGCAGTTACTCTTCGGACGTTACATTATACATTGGTGAGGAGCTTCACAACAACATGATTGATACGTTCAATTGAGACGGTCCTGTACAAGTTACTACACGCCCCATTGACTCCTGAGTTAAATAAAACATGATTTTGTTCTTGTCTGGTCGTTGGGATTCATATACATGTACTCTATGCTAAAACGAACTGTTACGGTGACCTGAAATGGATGCAGGGATTGTTCAGTTTAGAACGTGCGGGACTCGAGCGTTGGGGCCTGTGGTCCGGCACCTAATCAAGTTAACGCAACAGTGAGAGCGAGAAGTTAGATTTGGTCTCGGAACAGTGCAAGGGCTAAGGATGGTTTGGCCAAACCACACACTGCATCAGTTTTAACCAACTTCTAGTCATTTTTCTGGACTGACAATTTCAGGAATTTTAAATCTGAATTACCTGAAGTTTGTCAACCATTATTTTTTTTACTAAAATATGTTTTTTTTATATTCTAAATAAGCATAGGAGCAAGTTATTTTCATGTTTCCATTTAGCCTTGCTTAACGTATCTAGATATCTTGATTAAAGAAGTAGTGAACAATTAAATTCACATAGTAATTAGTCAAATAGCATATTACACTACTCATAACAAACTGCTATCCTATGCTACATTGCATGGTGTTTGTACACCGTTGATGCAGTCTATTTTTCTGTGGACTTGATTATTGGAATGATTTGAGTGCTGATCTTCAAAACTCGGAAGGTTGGAATGCGTTTATGAAATGTGCAGAATTGATTGATAAGGACTATCTTAATCTGTTGGACACGTGATTGTGATTTTTAAATATTCTGTCTAAAATTCATTGATCACTGGTATTACCTACTATCTTATCTATAAGTCACCTTTATTCCTTTCATAATGAACGAGAAATACAGAGGAAACTCTTATGTTTATTACTGAATACAATTTATACACCAAAAAATATATAAATATTCACTTTCACTAGTTGTATTGTAATGGGTGACGACCATAAACATGCTGGCAATTATTGTTATTACTTTTACAGTCACTTTAATGAAAATAAAACACGGTAGCTCCAAGCAATAACGCAAAGAGCTGGTTGAGGTTTTGTCCCATTCAACGTGGCAGAAACACATTCCAGCTAAAACCAGGATTAAACGAAGCATCTTGCCAGATGGAGAAAAAAAAGCACAGGACAATAGTCTGAAAAGGTGAACGATTTCGCTGAATGCTTACTCCTCTGCAGTTAAACGGACAATGACATTTAAACTTGAGCTAAGCCTGTTAAGAAATCAAAGTGTCATACGGCATTTCAAAAAGCAATTGTGTTGGGTTGTTCGGCCTTAGGCGCTGCCCACAGTCTGGCCATTGTCTTTTCCATACTCCAACAACACATTGGCAGACCCATCTCTTTATTCTATATCAGGGGGAAATTCAATACAAATTTTGCGATGATTATTGCGAGTCAAAGCCCGTCCATAAAACTTCAATGATACTCCAAAAACTATCACCGTGGCTTCACGATAATATCACAATGATATTTTCACAATAATATTATTATGATCTCCTTAATAAATTTCTTCACAAAGAGGAAGATGTGAAAATAAATGTATGTATGTGACCAAGGAATGGTCCTACATAGTTTAAGTTTGATTAAAACTAAGAATGAAAAAACAAAGAAAAAACGAATTCCAGTTTGCAATAACATTTTTCGGTATGGTATCGTATCTCAGACATGATTGTCGCCAATTTTTCATGGAATGGCTTCCAGGGTTCCAACCCCTGTACCTTCATTCTTGTCCTGCCCGCTCAAATGTGGATGCACAGTTAGAGTTGTATTTTCCCAATAATGCCTGCCTATACATGCCTCTCCAACACCAATCCTCACCGCTTTTCCCTGGAAAGGGAGATGTTTCATTTTACACACTATCTTGCCTCAATCATGAATACACTTGAGGCACCCAGAAATTGATCTTCTTTTAGAAAACTACAAAGAGGAATCAAATCCAAGGTGATTATTTGAGCAGCAATGGACAGGTAATCTAGTCTCTGTAGGTTCCTATAACTGCGAAGGCACTATTACACAAGACAACATCAACTGTGATGTGAATGCGATATGACAGTGCGAAGATTATATCATAGGCATGTTGCAGTCTCCTACAACATTGTTGATATTACATTAGTGTAATAAGGTTAGTAGCAGTGTGCTATGACATTAAAGTCATGTGATTTTTACCACAGTAAAGGCGTAGGTAAAATGTTGAGGGTTGTAATTAACTTAGGATTCAACCACTTTTTGAAAACTTAATGAGGTTGTGGGCTGTGTCGCAAATGCCTTGTCCGTTTCTTGAAAGTATTTCGTGGCATAGGAGACGTACACAAAAGGCTGGAAACATAGCTGTGTGGTGTGATACCTTGAAAATGGTGTGATTAGGATATAATAGGGCCTTAAAGCACAATAACACTACACAACTTGGGCTGCAATATGAAGTCGCAGACAAGTGGCACATATTAGATATAAAATTCCGTGTTACACCTATGTGAAATGTTCCAAAATGCCATTTTCTTTACAATATATTATATCACTCCTGCATGTAATCTGTCTGTGATATCATGATGATATCGCACCCAACATCGTAGCCCAAGTCACGTAGTGTGATAGCACCCTTGAGCTAGTATTCTGATTGTGGGTTAACTGGTAAATTGAAAAGATATTCCCAGTAATATGGCAAAAGACCACACATCCAATATATCATTTGAAAGAGGATTGGAAGACCTTTCTAATGGTATGTTACATATCTATGTTTAACCAATATTGCCACCAGCGATTTTTTATATCGAGAGTAAAATCGGATAGTGTAATAGGGCCGTTAGTGTGCGATCCTGGGGCCCGGTTTCACCTTGTCAGGGCCGTCGTCGGATCAGTCAGCGCCAAGAACCTAGAGGCAGGGCCGGGAGACGAGCACAAAGACATGTATTAAATGCCGCCGATGGAAAATGTCAAACAGCATTAATGTAATTGAAGTTACTCCATCCAATCTAATTATCAGTATTTTAAGAAGTGTTGTTGCTGGCGCTTGCAGCCGGGTCGTCTCAGGAGTGTTCGCCACACAGAGAGTCTCGTAGTAAAGGTTCCCGCTGTTCCCATCTTGATGGACTTGTCTTTGTAATGTTCTGGCCTTTTTTTGTACCTGCAGCCTAAAGCATCTGTAGCCCATTTTCCACTAAGCAACTTTTACAAAGTTTCAAATTAGATGTATGAGATCTCCAAAATCGCAAGTAAAGCCGGTATTCCAATAGGTGACAGACAAAACTGTCTAAGATCATGAGGTTTTAGGACTAAAGATCATGAGTATGTCAATTTTAGCTGAAAGATCGTGAGTACGTGCTCTCGATAGTTACAAACATGTTGATAAATTTTGATAGGAATACTCACAGTCTTTTGCTCACAATTTTTAGGATGCCAAAGATCTTGAGCCTTTTCTAGTATAGTCCACCTCAAGATGATTGGGAGTTCACCAAAAATCGTGAGTGACTGCTGATCTTTGGAATTTTTGTCAAACAGTGACAGAATTTCCATAGATATTGTGCCAAACATCGTGTAGTGGAATACGACCTTAAGATCAGATCTTGCACCCTTGGCTGGGTTTACAAGGTTTCAGGAATGACAATTTATTGCCATTTTCGATTTCCAAAATCGTGAGTACGATAAGACAGTGGAATACAGCTTTATATATATAGACCTTGTGCAGACATGGTCACGTGACTAATGATATCACCGATATGGCGCCTATAACTGCACAGCGTCTATGGCTCCAATCTCTGATACTCATCTTCCTGCGACATAACCAAATGAGTTCATTTTGGTCGCAGTATTTCCAATGTACAAAGGGTTTCATTTTTTCTTGGTCAGAGTTCAATGAATGATTCATACAGTTTAGATGATCGATGACCTCATAAAAAGATGAAACTCGCACTCATAGAATCAAGTTTGGGGATGAAGTGTGTGACAAAACAAGCAGCGAACATGAATGGAGGGCGACGTTTTTAATCCAAGTAATTTATATGGGGATCGGGAGGCGAATGACTCTGATTCCACGAATGATCGGCGGCCATCCCGAGAATTAGATCTACGCCTAGAAGCACGACAGGGCATGATGCCTATATTACGTTCCCTTGACAGGATCCCGCCGTACATCGCCCTCGAAATTAATCCACTATTCATTTAACTCGAGCTATTACTCGCATACTTGATGAGCAAACCTTCCGTCAGCCGAAACCCTACCCGACAAAAGTCACTGACTGCCCAGTCAATCAGGACGGGAAGCCCTACCTCTAATAGTTATAATGGAAACGTTAAGTATTGAAAAAAGAAGCTGGAATGGCCACCTAATAGAAGCAGTATTTTCAAACGAGCGAGTAGTTAACCGGCGACTCGGTCCTATAGTCGAGTCCCCGGGCGAGCTGCGCCACATTACCGGTTATTTCTGGTCGTTTGTCCGCTAAAAATACCCCAATCGATGCGGCTAAGTTGAGTTCATTGTAATTAATATCTGAATGCCAACTTTGTTGAGTCAACTTAAATTACAATGATAAATGCCTGTGCCAAACTATAGCCATGTCCCAGGAAGACTCATCTTGGGATTCCAATGGGAAGAAATGAATGAAGACATTAATTCCGCCACATCCAATACGGGTAATGATCTTCATGTACCTTGATATTTCATAGTTTTATAAAATTTGTGCCATTTATTACTGAAACAGTGCTGTAGTCATTTAGTTCAACTTTAAACAGAAGCGTTTGCCGTTAGCAATAACAGTGAATTTATGGCAAGAATATTAGATATCATGCCCGGAGGATGAAACCATCTATTCGACAATAATTAAGGAAGGCTATGATAAGTAGAACAAATTTGGCTTTGTAAAACAACGACTTCAGACACTTTATGATCTCAGACACGACCAAAGGACATTCCTTCAGCACAGGTTTGACAACTGATAAATTCTATTAACCACATTACAGGAACTTTCAGCGTTCAATATTAAAGATTCAAACAAACGAAAATCATAAATGAATAAAGTCAGAGGTAATTAGCTAAGATATTTGTCAGCGTAGCCTAGCATATAGAGAGTCAGCGTAACCTAGCTTATAGACAGTCAGCATAATATAACTTATAGATGTCAGTGTTATCTAACTTATATACAGTCAGTGTTATCTAATTTATAGACAGTCAGCATATTCTAACTTATCGGTGCTTATAGACAATCAGTATGATACAATTTTAGACAGTCAGTGTAATCCAGCTTTTATACAGTCAGTGTAATCTAACTTATAGACAGTCAGCATATTCTAACGTATAAAGGTGCTTATAGACAATCAGTATAATCTATAGCTTATAGACAACATATTCTAACTCATAGACAGTGGGCATAATCTTGCTTATGGACAGCCAGCATAACATAACTCATGACAAGTCATCATAATCTATCTCATAGACAGTCAGCTTGATCTAACACATATAAAGTCAGTGTAATCTAACTCATAGAGAGTTAATGTAATCCAATTTATGGACAGTCAGACATATTTTTGTAATTTGATGTAATTACTTCCCGTTTTCAGAAGGCTCAGCCAACAACACTTGTATTTAATTCTGACATCCATGTTGTTTTTCCCTTGCCGTAATGGACATGTCTGTAGTTGCTTCACGTACAGGAGCCAAGTTTGTATTCCACAAGCCGATTTTACCTCCAATTTCGGAAATCAAAAGTGGCAAAATGACTTAAGCATAACCATGTTATACCCAATTAGCATGTTTCATTTTTTTCTTTAATGGTAAGATGGTTATATGTTTTAACATTTTGTGAATGAACAACTTGTTGATTTCACTGAGTGACTTAGATACAGGTATCTGGACGACACAGGGAGGTCCTGGACGACTATTTCTATTAGAAATGATTGCATTTAATTGGTTTTGGCGAAAATCGTTAGCTTATTGTCTTGAGAAAAATCTAACACATTTAACATTTTAATGATTTTCGTTTATATATGACTTTACCAATGATTTGCTGATTCCACTTAACAATTTAACAACGACCACCTAAGATTTCCAAATCTTTCCCTGTCTTAGGCTGTCTTGAGGAAAATGTCATTAGTTGGTAACAGGGCTTACTGGCAGTGAGAATCGCCAAGTGGAATACAGGTTTAAAATGAGTTCTCGGTGAAGTGAGCGAAAGGCTTCATAATGGTCGATGCTCTCTGGCACGCCCCTGCACCGAGTTACTGGAGGATCTGTGAGGAGGTCTCTCCTATCTATACACTAATGATCAGCCACTGGTTAATGTGCTGCTGTAGGTTAGGTTCCTGGGTTAAGAGTAAGAGGGGATGTGTATTATGGTGAAAAGGGTAACATCCCAGGAAAACAGCGACGTAATAAATACGTTCTGTGACCACACTTTTTTTGGTCAGTATGTTACCTGCCCAATTTTCATGTAACAGTTACATCTCTTTATATCAGGTTTAGACTCCCTGAGACAGAGTGCTATGATAATGTTATATTCTGGTGAAGATTAGTTAATCGGCGAGCGACGTACTAAAGTTTCCCCTCGTCGCCCAGCGACTAACTGCAAAAGCGTCCCAACGTGGCGATTAGTGTTTTAGTAGCCTGTGGCCCGTTGCATAACGGACTTTGCAACAGCGAGGATTGTCCACCCCACTCCCGCAACAAGGACGTCCCTGTTGCGATGGGTTCCCTTGTTGATTTGTGGCTGTTCTGCTCAACCGATTTTAATTCTGTAAAAAGTTCTGAAAACTAAACATTTAGATCTTAAATCCCTGAAATTTTCATCCCGGAAAATTGATTAGAAATGGGTGAAAATTGATGCCGAATTTCACGTATAACAGGGAGACTTTGCCAAACCCCCCCTGTTTTAAGGAGCGATATCGTTCCTTCCGTTATGCGACGGGGCACTGGCGATTAAGTTAGTCGCCCGACGATGTGCTAATTTCTTAATCACCGGATGACTAAAGCCTGGTCCCCACTTGGCCGACTAAATTTCCTTGGTCGCCAGACGATTAAGCTTGTTAGTAGCTGGGCGACCAACTCCACACTGGCGCCTTGATGTCTGGCGACCAAACCCTAATGCCTGGTCCCCACTTGGGCGATTAGATTTCAAAAATCGGCGACAACTAACGTTCTTAATCGTCCGGCGACCAACTGCACACTGGCGCCGTGATGTCTGGCGACCAAACCACTAGTCGCCGTGGGTTTACAGCAAAATATTTGACATGTTTAATATTGTTCAATAGCCACGGACGATTAATTGGTTGCCGGGCGACGTACTAAAGGGTCCTTTTAGTCGTCCCCCGATTAACTACAAGAGCGTCCCAACCTGGATATTAACTTTTTAGTCTCCCGGCGACTTTTTTTTTTCTCCTTGGTCGCCAGTGAAAGCTACTAATATTCACCAATCCACTAATCGCCGTCGTTGGTCGCCCAAGTGGGGACGCGGCATTAATCGCCATGGGTTTAGGGCAAAATATTTGACATGTTTGATATGTTTCTATACCTGCCAGTGAATAGTTAAACGCCAGGCGACTAGCTATAGTCTTGTCTCGTCACCCGGCGATTAAGTAAAAGAGTGTCCCAACGTGGCGATTAACTTTTTTTCCACCCCCCACTTAGTTAGTCGCCCGACGACATACTTATTTCTTAATCGTCTGGCGACTAACGTTAGTTGCCGTCGTTGGTCGCCCAAGTGGGGACGTGGCATTACATTAGTAGCCGTCCTTGGTCGCCCAAGTGGGGACGCGGCATTAGTCAAGGTAACCTATAATGATACACTGCACTATTGTGACCCTACACGAGTACTCTGGCAATCCGTTCCTGCTTATATTTTCGAGGAAAGATAAAGAAAATTCATCAAACAACTACCCTGTTATCAAACTCTTAAAGTACATACTGATTTTAGCAAAATTAATGGTGGTTGTATTCATATACATGTACATGTATAAATCAAACCATAGGAACCGTCTCTGGTAATTATATGGTATTAACAACTGCCTGTACCTGATTATATTAATGAAGCCCAGAATTATACAGTTGGAGGAAACCACTGCTAAAATTATAGCATTTGATGTTAGACATACATGGGGTAAACATGATATATTTGAATTGTGTTCTCAGTGAATGATTTCCCGGTAGGTACATCCTACTAACTGTTGTTTGAACGTAATTACATGTATTTCGGACCTAAATTACACACTGGTTGGATCGCACTGTGGTAAGGAGAGCACATCAGACACCGAGACTACGTGATAAATGAGTTCTGTGTTTGGCGTGGGATTGGTGAAATAGTAACGCAAATAACTTAGATAAGCAGGATAGTATGAAGGAGTTAAGGAGAGTGTGGGGGAGTTGATAGATTCACAGATGAAGGTAAAACCTGCAAGGTTGAACAAAAAACATTCACCTAGATAATGTCTAGAAATCCAACTTTTGAATGCGAGAATATACACATTTTTGATTCGTTAATTTTTCGGGCAGGTCAAAGCTCGTTTGTCATCTTGAAATATACATCAAAAGGATATAATGAAGTAACATATATATATATATATATATACCTATACATCATACAGGCTTTTATATAATTATAAAACTTCTCATTTACAATTCCATCATGCATTGTTTTACATGCTCACGCAATTCCTTGACTTGTGAAAGTTTTTAGGGTGAACTGAAAGATGCATTCTCATTTTCTTTGGATTCATGAAAGTTTCTTGGTCGGCCTTCCTGGAAGGGCAACCAACAATCAGACATGTTATATATCACCTGAAAGTTAAAACAATGCTCTTTGGAATGGTTTACAGGCTGTATAGTTCCATGCCATAGTCTCGAAAATTGTCAAACAAATATAAAATCCCCGGCCTTAAAATCGGTTTGGGGCCTTCCATCTAGTACATGCACAAATTTTCAAAAATTTCAGACCCCCCCCCCCCCTAAACAAAAATACTCATTGGATTTATACTAAAAAGTAAGCTCATTTAAAAAAAATCTAAGATCCCCCACCCCTCCTTGATGCGTACACACTCAATGGAAGGCCCCTATGTAGAATGTAGACTTTAAGAACCAACTTTCTGTCACGCCTCAAACAGTTGGCCCACCTCCCACGTCCCCACGTAGCATCCCCCTCCCCCCAATGTATAGAGTTTGATCACATATAGTTGTTCCCCTCCCACGTATCCCACCCCCCAATGTATGGTAGTCTGATCACAGGCCTAGTGGTCGTGGTTTACGCCGTTATTACCTTAATTAGCGCGTGTTTAGGCCCTGATTAAAGCCACCAAGCGGCGAGGGGAACATATCGTCAAAAAATGAAGATGGGTCCCCTCCGAGTGGCGCCGCCTAGTGGTGCGCGAGCGGTTGGCGAGCAGTTCCGGCCTGCTCGTCCCTCATTCTGCACACGACACCCTTCTGCCGTGTGGTTTTTATTAGCGAGCTGCTCGACTATGGAGCCTAATTAGTGCGTATCAATCATGATTAATGAGTAATTATAGACTAACCGGTAAGGGTGGAGGGCTGCGGGACGACCGATAAAACAAACCTTCAGTCCCCCATCCCACGCCCCCACGGAAGGTTGTATTAGACTACCTGATTTTACTCACGATTTCAGAAATCGCCAATGGCTATGAGGGTTGAATATAGACATGGCATATATTATTATAGAGCATGTCACATTCACTTTCAAATGACATGTAGCATGCGAGAGTTCTTTACATATTTCTAAAAACAATTTAGAGATTGCAAAATTCCAGATAGTCAAAATCGCCTAGTGGAATTTAGACTTTACTCCCTCCCCCCACCCTCTTCTACAACCTCAAGGAGTGGGAGACTGGCACCAGGAGACGAAAAAGAGAGGGGGGAATTAGACACTTGCAAACACTTTGCAAATGTTAGTCAGTTTCACATCTTTCTTACTGTAAATTGATATAAACATTAATCTTTATAGTAGAGATCATGTTTTTTTTAATTGGCAGTTTGAAGTGTGCTCTGATTCAACCCATTTGTGCACTTATTTATAGTTTTTATTGAAAATTCCAAAAATGAGGAAATAATCATGTGATGGACCATCACGAATCATCTCAAACAATTACAGATGATTTTTGCCATGACTTGTGTCGCCAAAAAAAACCTCGCGCTGGAATGTTATTTTTAGAGCTTCTACTGTGATTTGAGGTTTTTCACAGACAATGAATTTTTGAAATATTCATTCGGTAAGTATATAGAATCCAGTGCAGACCAAGGGGGCACAAACCAATTGCTATTATTGATAAGGAGAGCACAGACACAGCGTGTACATGATAAATGAGTTCTGTGTTTAGTGTAGGAGTGGTGAAATAGTAGCACAAATAACTTAGATAAGCAGGAGAGTGTAGAGGAGTTAAGGAGAGTGTGGGGGAGTTGATAGATTCACTGATGAAGGTAAAACCTGCAAGGCTTAACAAAAAACTTTCACGAACAAATCCAACTATGGATATTTAATAAAAATAAAAACAAAATTTTCAATTTGTGATTTCTTTTAATTTAATTTAATTTATTCATTTTTGGGGGGATCAAATCTCTCTATTTTCTTTCAATATACTTCAAAATGATATATGATAAATCATTATAAATATTTATACATTACATATGTTTTTATATGGAATTTCTCATTCAGAATTCCATCATGCATCATTTTACATGTTCATGCATCATTTCTTGGATGCTTGAAACTTTTCTGGGTGAACAGAAGGATATATGAACATTTTTTTGGATTCATGAACGTTGTTTTACCGGCTTTCCTGGGAGGCCAAACAAAAACCTTTCACGGGTGCATCAGACAGATTGGATCTCATTCTGATCTACAACATAAATTATACTTAAATTCGTCGAAATGTGAAGTGGTTCAGTGAGGGACCATAATTAATCAGCAAAGTCTGGGTCTGCCACTGGACCAGGTGTGACTGCCTATAGAGCCATAGAGGGTCCCGCTTCAGCCAATTAGATCGTGGAGCTATCTTAAAATATTCTCTTTTTATTTATAAAGAAATGCATAATTTTATAACTATTCATCAAAGAATGTTGAGTAACATATGTGATTCCCCGGCTCTTTATCAACCTCAGAGTGTATATTATGTTCCAATCATGGTATGTAACATGTATATATTCCTGCCATATTCATGATAACATTTTGAATATCCAATTTCGTAAAATCACTCAGTTGAACACGTATACAAGTTGAAGACCCACGACTCTTCCTATTAGTTATAATCCTGACCTGGGTGACAGAAACCCTTTCACGGTCCGGTGCAGTCTGGTGTTAGCTTACACACAGTGGACTTAACGTACACGACAACAACTGACTTTATTTACCTAACATCAACTGGCTTTATTTATCTAACACCCATCGCAGCCGTAAAATATATAGAATAACATAATTCAGCATGTACGTCATGCATCGCCGATTCTGTACAACATGTTACTAAATATAAAACCACGAAGCCGGTCTCCCATGAAATGGGGTAATTATGTTCTAGGTTAAAAGTGTGCAGGTACTCTGGGAGGTAGGTGAGGGGACTCATGATTGTCCTCTATTGTACATATTTAGGGAGCTTTACCCTGAAGATGTTTTCACTAGTACTGCAACATGTTCATCGATTTTGCGATCTGTATGTATCGCACATTACGATGCATTACTAGGTGCCTCGACCATCTCAAGTTGAAGACACATACATTTATGAGATAAAAATGAACATATCGTAGCCATAATTAAGTCACGGAACCCTGCAATACAAACGTAATGGCACTGGTGTAATAGGGTAAGTCACAATCTATTGTGACTTTATAGTCATAATGTAACAACTTTTATTGCAGTAAAATTGTGGGGGAACATGTTATAGGCTGTAATTTAAGGTTGGACATTACTTTGAGCATGTAATACGCACCATGTCAAAGACGATATTACTCCCCTTAGAAAGAAAGCCTAGCAAACATATATCTAATTTATTATTATATATATATATACATATATATATATATACATATATATATATATATATATACATATATATACCTTAAATGGTGCAATTAGAGAATTATTCGCCTCATGGAAACCCTGCTTAAGTCAGTCACCCAAACCACCCACCTGTCCCTGACCCACTGGGTCCTACCCCCCCCCCCCTACCCCCCCCCCGCCCCTTACCCCCTACTCGGCCTACTTACATTGGTTACAACACCCATCATGGTGTTTATTCTGAACATCCCCCCATGCCCAAGGGGTGCAGTATAAAGGTGAGGTGGGATCTGCCAACTGGTACATGTGTGTACATTAAGGTGGTATCACACTGCACGACGTGGGCTGCGAGATATAAGATATAAGATATTATGACACATGAGATCAAATTTATGGCTCTTTGTTGTCAATGAAATCACTACTACTATACTATAAACGCGAATAGTGATATCACAGAAAATTTGCATACAGGAGTGATATAATTGTTAAAATTGGCAATTTGGAGAAACTCATATAATATTATATGTAACAAAGAATTTTTTCTCTATTGATTATACATTTTGTGACTTCTCTGCAATGTCGGCTCAAGTCATGTAGTGTTATAGCGCCTTTAGTATGTCGGTGGGTCAGTGGGTCTACTTTGCCTGCTGGGCCTGTGTCCTTACACATTAACAGCCGTGTCACCTGCCCCAGGCAAGCATGTAACGTCATTATAATATAGCAGTAACGTTAATGTTAAGTTAATCTTTGATTCTCGGTTCCCAAGGTCATCACATTCATAGAATAGAAATAGAAATATATACAAGCTTTCATTAATTCGATGTGTCATGAGATTATCTATAAAGGACTCAAAATATTGCCCGATATGTCATAAGTTTATTGCACATAAATAATTACTCAGATAATCATAGAAATATATTCCATTGGTTTACCTCAGGACTATGGCAAGATAATATGAAGGAAAACAAGTTCTAAAAATTCTAGTAATCTGAATAGGTTTGAACTTACAGATATAGTGCCAAAGTACAGTAAACACCAATGGCATTGGGGTGAGCATATGTGACGGATTCTTCCTTCATCTGTGTCAGTTATATAACTGACAGTATTACCACAATTACCTGACAATCTGTTGGTGTCAACCTATTATCGCTTATTGTGGTAATGACTAGAATCAAGTCAGGTCGATCAGTAATCACCCCGCCTGGTCAGTTAGCTATTTGCAGAGGGGAAGTTATCCCAGGCAAGCAGCGACGTAACAAACACGTTCTGCAACCATACCTTTTTAGTCAGTTTGTTAACTACTAAGATGGCACGTAACAATTACGTTATTGATGGTGACTTGGAAGCCACACCAAACCAGAATGTTATTAATACATTATTTTTTGGTGAGGTTAGGACAAAACCAAAACAGAACGTTAAAAGAACATTCTGTTTACATTGTATAACGTAATCAGAACGTTATAATAACGTTGCAGTGCAACGTTGCAACAGTACGTTGCAGCAACGTTATTGGGAGCCATCAAAATAACGTAACAAGAACCAGTACAGAACCAAACAGAACGTTGCTGCACATTATAATAACGTTACATGCTTGCCTGGGATAATTATGTAATCTAAGCCAAGGATGCAACGTTAGTATAACATTGCAGCAACATTCTGGTTGGTTCTATATTTGGTTCTTATTACATTCTTTTGATGACTCACAATTACATTGCTGCTATGTACTGTCATGAGATTACACTGTGACGTTATTACACAAACCCAAACAGAATGTTCTTATAATGTTCTGTTTTGGTTTCGTCCTACCTTCAACAAAAGTAATGTTTTAATAAATAGACGTGGGTACTGATTAATGATGGCTAATTTTACTCAATGTTTATCTCCAAATAATGGCATAATCGATGAACATTGCTATGCTAAAACCTTGAGTTTGTGTTTTACAAGTAGAATTCAAGAAACTGGCTATCCGTGGTTGGAGAAATTGGGATTCAGATTGACTTGTGTATAGGAATGCTTACAGTGGTAGTTTTCAGGATAATCATATGGTTTCGAAAAAAGGGAAGGAGGGGAAGGTTGTTTATATAGGATAAGCACTCAACTGTATTGACTTTATTTTCCTTTCATTTTGAAATTAGAGAAATATTTTGAATCATATTTACATTATAAAGTCGTCTTTCTAATCAGACCATACAGTGACGATCCTCAGAATACCTATAATTATGATGACAGATCAATAGATGTATGCATGATGCGCACTTTATAATGTTTTCAATAATACCGTTCACAGAGTAGACTCAGAACTCCAATATGACGTGAGTCCAATACAAGAATAACGCGCATACCTATTCTGGTATATACAAGATGTTCATAAGTCTATCCCGCAAAACGTGCAACGATACCTACGTACTCTATATGCATTAATGATATAACCATAGAAATGCATTTAACGTGTTGGTGAAAGGTCTTTCCATTAATCAAACCCAGGAGAAGTGCTTTAGCACGTGGTATTATTAATCTTAAACCACTTCTCCTAAGTTTACATATGATAAGTGTGCTGTTTTTTGTGTGGCTATTTATCTACTCACATTCAATAAAAAAATATGTTCGTTCATGTAGGGTAATAGTCTAAAGGCCATATTCCACTATGCGGTGGGGGGGCACTAACGGTGGTCTTAATTACCCACCGCAAGCAATTTTCGTTTCAGAAACGAACATGTTGGTTTCTGCCACCGCAAGTATTTCACAGAAAACCTATATAAATCACTTGCAGTGGGTACTTGCGGTGGGTACCACCGCAAGTACCCAACGCAAGTAGTTCCTATATTCCACCATGTGTTGGGTAGTTTTACTAGCGGTAGGGTCAAACCACCGCTTGTTAATTGCCCACCGCAAGCAAATCACCGCGTAGTGGAATATGGCCTTAAGCCGTGCAACATGTTGAAGGTGCAGTGCAATATCACATATATCCTGAATAAAAGTTAATGTATGAGAATGAACTTTTACCGGATCAAATATCAAATAAAGCCTTGCCCATCAGCCTCATGTCAATAAGCCCATCCCACATTGGGTATATCTGAGAGTTTGATAAGAGTTGGACAAAATTAACATATAAGCCATCCTTCTCTCCTAGAGTTAGGGTTACTGAACAGTCAAGAACTTTATTTTTCTAAATGCCCTTGTTCTGATTAAACGTTATGATTTCTTAAATTTTACCACTTGGCAGATTTGCTGGTTTGCCAGCCAACCAAAATGGTGCAAAATAGGGTTGGGCATTATAGGTTGGCCTATCAGGCTTTAACACTGGTTTCTATGGAAAAGGCGAAGATATAGAACTGCATTTTACCAATTTTAGGAGCAATTTTTCAACCAAATGACCATGGTTCATTTTGTTTTTCACTACTATCTTCGACGGTTGATTCATGAAGAAATTGCCATGTAATTTCGTGGTAAGATTTGTTGTTGTTATATACTGGGATGGGGTTATTGAGAGATGTAAACAACAACTTCAGTTGAAGAAATACTAAACCTGCACTACCCTATATAGCTTCACAATAAGGTAGCACCACCCCAATAGCCCCCTTCTCGTCCGTTGAGATAGAAACCAGCTGGAGGCAACTACCCGGAAATAGCAGCATATCGGGTTTGATATGCGGCGTGCGAACGGGCATAAGCTACAGATACGGCGACACAATTAAAATAAATGTGTTAATTAGTATGGAACCAGATATGAAGTATGTAGGTAGCTGCATTGATAAATAGTACACGCATTGTGTATACGCTGTGCCTTTTGGCAATTGAGTGATATGAATGTGGTTTGAAATATGTCAGTAATTGGATGAGCGGCGCCTGCAACCAGTATAGATTACACAGGTGTGCGTCCTTAGCGGGTCAGGTGGTCTACAGGTGCAGGGTAGAAGTTACAGTATATACATAAACACGTGCCAAAACAGTACCACTCCCTTTCCATATAAATATCGCCGCCTCTAAAACATTGCCTGTAGTTATGAAATGAAATATAAAAAGGGAAACGCACGCTCGAAATACCCCAGAACGCTATGGGCGTAAGTGGGGTTTCTTTTTTCGGTAAAAGGCAAGAGGGTGTCGGCGTCATGGCCAAGTTTGTGTTCAATCAGTGCTGGTGAGGGGTAATAATAGACACACAACAACCTACCTGAGGTGACACGCCCACCCCGAGTGCACGGCTTAAAGCTTACATTCCACGATGCGACTTAGACTACTGAGAATTTGGTATTTTCTAAATCCATTAGAAATTTTACAGAAACCCATGCATGTCACATACCATTGGAAAGAGAATTTAAAATCCTTTCTAATGATATATGACATGGCTATGAATAATTGCTTAATCGATTAATATGTTAAATAGACATAGAGCTACAGCACAGTCCCCCATACGACCCGATGATCGAGTTTTACACACCTCCTCCCGCTAAAGATATAGGACTCAACTGATCTCTCCTGTGTTAGACCTGGCCACACTATTTGACCAAAAGTAGAAGAATTTTAGTCCATCTTTGCTATAACTGATGCCAATTTAACTCAATTTGACCGCAAAAGCCCCATGGCCACTAGGCGATTTTTACACAGTTTGCAAACTCCTTGGTGATAAAATCGGCTGATTCTTAAGGTTGCCTGTTAGTATGGTACATAGGAATGTGCATGTTTGATCTGAAACACTGCCAAAAATCAGCCGATTCTACCCTTACAATGGGCCGATTTTAGCACTGATCTGTCGGACGACTCAGGCAAAATCGCCTAGTGGGCATGGTCTTATAGTGTGGCGTTGGCTTGCGTACACCTGTACTGAGCTGACATCAAAAGACCCCCTGATCCCCCAACACCTCCACACCCACACAGAGGGCCAGCTTAGAGCTGCTCGTTACGGTACATACAGCCTACAGAATTGACAACTTCAAGCCTTTGGAACTGACAGTTTAGCTTTACGGACAAAGCCTTTATGCTGTTTCTTTTACCCTATGATAACTTCCATCAAAGTTTTGGAACAGTATACGTTGGGGTTATTGAGTGTGTTTCGTTTGCATTCGATGAAACACGCGCGTGTATATTTGCACCACATGTGTATATTTGCATGAGGATGACTGTTAAATTGGTATTCCATGCAAAAATGAAAATTGAGTAAAAATGAAATTGAAAGGATTAAGGGTGTGCAAACACTGAATGCAAATTGTATATCAAATTGTGTTTCACCATTGCTCCTTTTTCGGTGCTATAGTATGGGTAGTTTTTTTTTCTACTCTGATAATGTCAGTTTTATTAATTTCCATCCAGTATATTATATATACGTATATAATGATAGTAATTCTATAAATTATATAAAGTACCAAATCCATGAAGTTATATTAATTATATATGAATTATATAATATATTCGTATAAGTTATATAAATTATATAAAGTCCAAATCCATAAAGTTGCTAATCCATTAATTTGAAGTAAAATGTTCAGTCAGTTTTATAAATATATGTTTCTTTTCTTCAGGTAAATGGGACACACGTGCGGATGTACGAGTCAAAGGTGAGTGCGTTTACTGAAAAGTCACACAGCTGTGAACAGATTACAGGAATAAAGGGGGAAAGGTGTTGGGGTATTCAGGATGATCTGTTTACCTTAAAACCAGGTGGTGCGGAACTGGGGAACATTGACCCTACCAGGATTCAGGGGTGAGGGCGGTAAAGGGGGGGGGGGGGGAGGGGGGGTCGGTTGGATAAGCATTAAGGTAATCCGATCTACTGACATTTTTATAAAAATATTTTATCTTTATTAGAACTGTAGTTCAGTGCAAGACCGCTTTTCACTGAATTCCACACTACACAAAAATGTATAAACAGAAGATATTTTATGCACAAACAAGTGATACTTGTGACCAAACGTGGCAAAAGGTGGTATAAGGGGAAAAAGTATGATATAGGATTTACAACCCCCTCTTTCCAATGTTGCAAACCATAAAGAAATATTCCTATTAGGGGCTAAGATATGCTCGTTTGAACTCCCCTGCTCTGGACACATTAAAATTCACCTGGGTTCTCTCCTGTGTTTTGTTTGCATATTATGTCTAGTTGAACCGGATAGCATCAAGTCCAAAATACTTAGCTTTTTATTTTTACAATTTTCTTAAAATGCAATAATTTCTCATGCAGATCTTCAATCAGCTAGCTGTTTTTAATGTTGGAAAGAAAAATACTTTTGTTGAAATAATTAGAAATATTCATCAATGATATATAAACATTCCCTTTTTGGTTACCATGGTAACATGGTATTATCACTTATTCTTACACCCTTTACGATATATAGATGTTCCATTTCAAATTACCCATAATGCAACAGTCATGATGAGATAGAAGGTTTTTGTGATTATAACCATAATCTCCAGAAAATTTTACCCAGTGGCAAATTTTCAAGAAAATATGTATTGTTAACTTGTTTTTTTTATATCAATAACTCACTTAATAATGGATCTAGAGCAAATTACCCAACATCCCTCTAGGTTACCGTAACATGAGTAATGAAATAGTACACATCAATTCAATTAGGTATATTAATTCACTGTACATTAAATACAATGAGGTGAGGATATAGAATGTTGTCAGAAATTGCACATTGGATGGTATTAAAAGCTTAGAAGGAAAAAAAGAGGAGATGCATCCAGGCGAGACGTAAGAACATAAAATTCATCGGTTATATATACTCAGAATGAGGATACACGAAGAATGTTAGCTGTGTTAAAATCACTAGCAATTTCCCTCCATCTCCCCCAACTCTTATCCCCATCTCACCCTCTATCCCTCAATATATTATGACCGCCCCCTCCCCCCGTCCACGTGCCTGACTCGGTCCACTACCAGACACACCTGCCTTAGTTATACACATCAGTATACACCGTCCCGTTAAAAACAGCCGGGCAGACCTTTCCGGGCACAAGTTAACATTTCAATGACATCCGAGACAGACGCGGACCTCAGAGGGAGCACCGCGCGGACCTGGCAGTAAGCGCCAGCTGGCAGGTAGGGGAAATTCAGAGTGGTTTTCTGTTTTGGTGGGTTTCTTTGTAAAAGTATACATGGTTTCCACTTCTGGCGAATTGTTGAGAATATTTTAAGAAAAAGGAAGATATTTATTGGTGACTGCTATAAATCCAGAAAAAGAGACTAGCAAAAACAGTAGAGAACAATTCAACCAAGTAATGATATATCGACCAGTCTAATGGGTAATTAAAGTATGCATCATAGAGAGTTCACAATCAAGAAATGTATTCTTAACGAAAAAAATCAAGTGAACTTGAACGTTTTTTGTTGACGGTCAAGAAAGTATTCAAACTTATCCAGAATCAGTATAAACTATTTATTTTTTTTAATCAGATCATGAGTGTTATCGCTCATGTTGCTTAAAAATAACCATTTGGCAGTCTGTAAAGAATCCTGAAGCGTTGGCTTGACGTTGAAATACCCCAACAAACAAACATGAGTGCTGTAGAATATATATAGGCCTGTTTTTGCGGCCAAAGTATAGTACAGAGGGAAGCACCAAGCATGGTGCCAGGGGGTAGAACTTCCCCTGTCGGGCCTCGTTCCGACGTCACAGCCGCGGGGCCACAATGGTGGGACCAAAATAGAAACAGAAACCTTTCACATACCTTCAATTTGGCAAAACACTTGGCGGAGGGCATAGCGTACAGAAGTATGGTTGTAAATAGGGCATAACTGATGTGGGTATACTCAGAATCATGTACACCATGTGAAAGCCTATGTTTCTCGGTCACATGCTATCCTGCATTGTTTGATGTGCCATGGAAATTTGATAAACACTGATTATATTTTGTTTATAAGAGTCTTTGTTTTGTAATTGCATACTTACTTGCACTCACGCGTACAAATGATATTCAGTGACCAACCGCTGATCCTTTTACATTGTTTCTTCATTCTTTATTAAGAAGGTCAATTATGTTTTTCTTAATCACAAAATAACCTCCCAGTTGGCCCAAGGAAGGCCTCGGTCTAATTATGACCAAGGGCTTTTCCCTCGGGCTTTTCCTGGGGCTCTACGTGGAATAGCGTCTGCTATATACTCATGAAGGATGTTTTCCCCACTTTTGAAGAAGAACATAAGTTTGGATATATAGTTGAGGGGGCAATATGGCGTATATCCACGGCAGGTATATATTCACATTGTACTACTAGATTGTGGAGACACATTCTGTCATAGTTCCAGGTATGTCAGATTATTTGGGGATGGGGTAGATTGAGAAAACTATTCCTTTCCTGAATGAATTGCATAAGAAACGTCTATTTCTGTATCAGACTATAGGCTGTTATAGTAGACGTCCAAAAGAGTGGCCAAATGGAAGGTAATTGTAGATCATGGTGTCAGAGGACTCTTTACCAACTAGATGCAAAACAAGAATAAAAAGAGAATAAGAAATAACGTACATTGAATAAGGCATGAAGCTATAGTTATTGCCCTGGTTTTCACACATCATGGAGGGCTTTATGTAGCCTGAGATGTAGGTGTGTGCAAACTGGGGCGATAATAATTGCCGAGTGCAACCACGGTCTGTACTCGATTTATTCTATATCAATCACACTGAAAATTTTGAATATTTTTTACTGACAACACAAAAATGGGCATTAGATTCTCAAACGGACATTGCCCTCCCAGGCACACAATGCTTTTATTCATCAGTTTCTGAGAGGGCAGGACAATGGTGAAGATATAAGGGCTGAAATCCTGATATATAGTAAATCACATGATGTAAACCCTTCTTTTAGCAGCCCTTACCCTCGCTTCCCGCACTCATGCAGTCCCCATAGATCCATCCACTAGTCGTCCCCATCATGGCAATCCAGATAAATAGCGCTTTCAGTTAGGGCCCTATAAAGCTCACTCAGTGGCCGCGCGGCTCCTTTTGTCCGCCCCAAAGCCCCGCTAAGACAATAAACTGGGCCTATCGGAGGTAGAGGGCCCTTTGTCATACAATCACCTTGTATTGTCCGACACGGGCTGGGGCCCACAGTGTTATAGGATATTATAGATCCCACCCCATACCTCACCGCGTAAAGGCAATCTTATTATCTCCCCGCCCGGTGATAGCATAAGAAGCGAGGTTTAGACAATTATGACGGATACCTGCCGTGCTTAGGACGCTAAGAGGTGGTGTTGCCCTGCGCGCGCAGTCTTAATGAAAACAACATGGCGGACGGGGATTGGCCCAGGTTTAATGGGATGAAGACGCTGCCGTAAATCGCTGCGAATGTCGCAAACCGACTCAGCAGGTTGGCCGGCTGCTCCCAACACAAGAGGTATAATGAGGGCAGCGATAAAGAAAACCCCTTATAAATTATGGATAAAGTGAGACAATATGAGAGCCATTCATAAAGACTGGTGGTTATGTATTGGGGCCGATCGGGAATAAATCAAATCGTTTAGTGCACTTCTCCTTCAAGACGTCCTTTGCAGAGTTTGTGCTTTTTTATATACGGTTTCCTGGTGGGGGATTCCAGTCACCTGCTTATTAAACAAAGACCCCGGTGATCTAGGCTTGGATATGCAGAAGAATAACTATGTTTGTTACTTTGTTAAATTGTTAAAAGAAAAATGTAGTTTGATTGAAATATTAAACATTATGATGATTTATTTTAAAGATTTTATTTGATAATAAACAATAGGGTTTCCCCTGGTTTCAAGTCATTGCATGTATGAAATGTTTATAGAAGTATAAAAACATTAGGTTATACATGCGTGTAGTTGTGGCTATAACGTTTCAGTTCGTCATAATCAATACATTGAAGATCCAAATAGACTCTATATTTCGAATGTCATCACACAATTATTATGATAATCATGATCTAAAAAAGAGCCTGGTGCAAGTCTAACATTGCCGGCAGGTGGATTCCTAATGAAATGCGGAGATGAATCAAGGATTTCTTTTCTAATTTGAGGGAATTGTGCATAACAATTGTTAGCAAATTTACTAGGACAGCCACAACGGCTATTAAGGCATATATTAACTATGAAGGTGGACTAGTAAATCAGAACGGACTGTTTACGCTGTTTTAATGTTAAAGATCAACATTAATGGGAATTCATATAAGGTCTCATGACTATTTTGAACGATAGGCGAAGACATCAATACTTTGAACAGCAGTTGCATTTTTAAGTTGTTTGAACAAACTGTTAAAGGGGACCAGGCCTGAATGTTAATAATTAATCTAGTAAAGACCCATTCCTCTAAACAAACGTATTCTTCTGAAGGTATTACTATTATATTATATTGTACAGGAGTTCCGTGTCAATTGTCATGATGCTATCAGGTAGTAATACTGTCAATATTGTTATTATAACCATGATAAACAAAGTCATGGGATTTTTAACTGTGTGTATGTGTGTTTATTTTTTTGTATTTTGCACACTTGTCGCACTATAGCTGGTTCAGACTTCATCGTCCTTAGTGCGTGATTACATCAGCAGAATGGCCTATACATATATGTATAACGGTCACAAAGTCATACTGACTCCGCAAAACTGGGTCTTATACACCTTTCCCATGAACCACTTTTATTAACTGGGCCACTTCACTTCATAAAGGTTTATTCTGAGGAAACTCGATCCCAAAACTTTGTTTCATAAATATCATTGTGATACCAGGATGCCGCCACTTCATTGAAAAAGGTGTGTAATAATGATGTATAATTTGATAGCTGCGTGGTCGATACTGACCATGAAGAGGTGGACATACAGGCCAACATGCTGGTAAATAAACTTGACTGTTTAATCATGTTAGAGAGATACTTCAAAATGTTGCCTAATGAAACAAAATTTTCCTCCTTGTTATTCTAGCGATGGCATCGTTAGTATGTTAATTCGTAGATCTATAGTATATAGCACTAGGGCATTTTCAAAATATCTTTCCTACTGGTTTAAACATATAAAAAGATGTTGTCGATTATGGACGTGCGTGTGACTATAGACCTTTTCCATTAGCGTGGCGCCTCCTAGCAGTACAGCTCTGAACCAATGAGTTGGGATATTGATTCCTACGGACCTAGGCTAGAAGAGTCTGGATCAAGGCGTCTATGGGAGAGCTTATTGCGCAGACTCGTGAAAAAGGTGTATAATATCCCTCTGAGTCAATATTGCTCAATACCACAGAGTGGGTTACTGTGTTACCGCCGCAGCCCGAGTGGGGCATTGGCCGGCTATCATCCAGTAAAGACCATGATCCATGAAACGACAAAATATTAAGGCCAACCGATTTTCTTCTCATGTATTTCTCGCATATTTGGAATGATTTTTCCTTGTGAAAATACCATTTTCCTAATGAAGCTTATTCACAACTCTTTGGGAAATTGTATATTTTATAATAAAATAAAAACAACAACAACAACAACAACAAAGATTACTTAAAAACCTATTTTAAAAATTGGTTCGATATCGGCCCAAAATCACAACGTGGATCATCCCCTTCATATTTCTATGTCGTGGCATCAATATCAGAGGTAGATTGGGGAGAGTTGGGCGCAGGGGGCACGTGCCCTCTCCCCCCTTCTAATTTTTTGCCATTTTTTATTTTTTCAGTATAAAATTCTAGGCTCCCTCCCCCCTTTGAGAAACTCTGGATCCGCCCCTAAATATCAATATTACCTTACTGCCACGATTTTGTTTGAATATAATATGATGAATATCTATAGGGCATCCCCCATCCCTAGTGGGCTACAGTACGTGTATCCTGTGACCATTAATTTGTTCAAAAAGTTCTTGGGCAACGCATGTTATCCACATTGATTGAATCACTGGTGGGATATTCAGTAGCAACTCATAGATTTATGGCTGAAGGCCATTCAGGTTTCAGCATATCATAGTGAAAAAAGAACGTATAGATTATATATGTTAAATCGGGGGGGGGGACTTTACTTGAAAAAGAGTTCCAGCTTAAATTCCCAACAACATATAAAGTATTGGAGAAAAAGAAAAGAGTGTAGGGATTAGGGTTAGCTTGCTGAAAGTAAACAATTAGAATGGCGACCTGGCCCCTTATCTCATAAAAGGTGACCAAGTTTTGTAACCAACAGGACCTAGTAACATTTACAAAGAACTCTTTGTGTTATTTTTTCCTCTGTTTTTCGTGTTTATAATGGAGAACAGTGTTTGTATGTGTTGGCGTGGGTTCAAGTGCATATAGTTCATGTCAAGAAAAACAATGGCCTGGGTTTAAAACGGGTATAGTATTTAGGGTCGAAAGTGCCTAAGGAGAGCAGCAACTAACAAGCACATTCTGTGACCATACATTTTTGCTCAGTCTGTTACCTGCCCAATTTCCAGGTAACAGTTATACATTGCTTTATGTTAGGTTGAGACTCTCCAAGACAGAGTGATATAATAACATTACATTCTGGCTAAGTTGAGACCTTACCAACACAGAATGTCATAGTAATGTTATTTTGATGTGAAATAACATAACCAGAATGTCATGATAACATCACAGTGCAACATCACAATGTTAGGTTCAAAAGTTATCATTGACTGCCATCAAAATAATGTAACAAGAACCAAACCAGAACCAAATAGAATGTTACTGCGACATTATGATAACGTTACTTTGTTCCAGGTGACAAGAATCACAGAATACATGAGTGGTGAGGTAAAAAGAAGACCATCACAATTTAAATTCATGCACATAAAATTGATTCCATGAAAAAATATCATTAAAGGTCCTTCTAGAGTCAGTGATTGCATACAGTGATATAAAATGACATAACAGTGACATTAAATGATTTGAACCTGGATGATTTTGAAAGGGACTCCAAGATAAAGCTCGAAAGGTCAAGTGTGTAGTGGTTTTTTTTCATAGAAAGCTCCTTTTCTGGGAAGAACAATGCAAAAGATTTGTTATCTTTGCCCAAAATTGGTTTCTTGTAAAAATGTAGCATCAAAATTATTATGTTGACGGGCTGGTAAAATTAAACAGTTATTACAGTTATTTGAGTGATCAATTTTATGCACGCACATTTCAATAAGGCATAATAATTGGGGATCGACAATTGGCATATCCCTGTTATGGGTATGAGGCTTAACATTCCTAGAGTCAGTGCCCCCCCCCCCCACCCCCAACTCCCATTTGGGATTACAAGCCCACAGAGATTCCGTCCATAAACGAGTGCACTCAATAATCCGGACGACTTTTTTTTATATTCCACCCAACATTTCTCTCCCCCCCCCCCATACCTCCCGCCCCTCCAGTAAATGTTTTTACCTCCCTGCCCCACGCGAGGCAAGGCTCTCAACTCTGAAAACCAGTCTTATTTTCTATTCTGTAAATAAAATGTGTTAGTATTATCAAAAGCCCTGAAATAGCGATGGCAACCTCAAAGGGTTAGGCCCAATATCCTCAGTGGCTGAAAAAAATCGTCTAGTAGGTATGGAGCTTGATGTGGCACTATGACAATTAAGTCTTAATAGACATCGGATTTTGGTGGTTTTTCTCTTGTTTTTTTTGTAGTTCTTTTTTTATATTCATAGATAAAAAAAACACACCCAAGAACCCATGTCTATTATGGTTTAATTCTCACCGTTGAGAAATAAAAGTACACAACCGTGCCTGATCCCACCCGAGGAGGGCCCCAGAGTCAGTAGGAGGCAGACCCCTCCACACAGGGCCCCATAGCCGTCCGCACCCCGACCCCGGCCTCCAGCGCTGACATTGGTCCCAAGCCAAGAGGCGGACTAAATGCCACCAGCCCCAAACGCCCCTCGTTCGCTTTCCATATCTCACTGCAAGCTTTTCTCTATAGGGGCTCTTTTTTCCGGGAGTCGGAAAGGAGAACGGCCCCCGAGGCCCCCGAAGGCCGCACCGACGGCTGATCAGCAGATCACCGCCGGGCCTTTAGCAGCAGCGTTTTTTTTTGTTTTTTTTTGTTTTTTTTGGGGGGGGGGGGGATAGATTCTTCTGCACAATAATTGATACGTTTAATATAAAATTCTCGGAAATATCCCCATCTGTTTATGGAACCTCCCTTGTTTAGCGTTATACCGCTGCCTTCTACAAAATTTCATAAAAGCCACTTGTATTTTAGATATATTCTTCATCTAAATTTTGTCAAATATGATTATGTTGAATAGTAACTCAAGTCTATGAGAGGTGCGTCCTCATAAGGACTGTGAATTCTGTGGTTATAAGGTAAACTTGGGGTCAGGGGCGATATCTAGTGAATAGTTACCCCCTGACATAACAGCCTGAACAGGGGAGGGGTGTAAGACCAGCTGATGAGCAACAGTCACAACTTTCAAATTCAACTGAAATATATCAAAAAGAAATTCCCTGGACGATATATTATAAGGGACTATCCCGCTTCATTTTCATAATACTGATGCTTGATATGTTCATAAGCTAGTCTGATTTCAAATAGGCCTGGTAAAATCATACATTTCTAAGATGTTTCAAATATACCTAAAGTTTTCAGGAGCCCTTTGAACTGTTGGAATGATGACACACCCACCCCGGCCCCACCCCGGCCCCACCCCGGCCCCACCCCGGCCCCACCCTGGCCCCACCCCGGCCCCGCCCCCACTAGGATTATGGTTGTTCTGCCCTTTATATACACCCTCTCCCCCTTTCAACACAACAATACACCCCTTCCCCTTTCAATGATGATGGATTTGAAAGAAGGTCTGATAATATGAATACATCATTGATATCAAAGAACAAAGGAAATGTATAGATCAAAGAAAAGGCTGCATAGAATCTAAAGCTTGAGGAGTGGGGGGTGGGGCTTTGGTTGAGTAGATTCCCTGCTATTGACGGTCAAATATTACCATACGGTAGAAAGCGTACGTATCCTGTAGGGTAATTGGACCGATGGCACCGTGGACCGATGGCACCGGACTGATCGCACCGCTCTTCCTGGACCGATCGCACCATCTCAGTGGACCGATCGCACCATCTCAGTGGACCGATCGCACCATCTCAGTGGACCGATCGCACCACCTCAATGGACTGATCGCACCACCTCAATGGACTGATCGCACCACCTCAATAGACTGATTGCACCACCTCAATAGACTGATCACACCATCTAAATGGACCAATTGCACCTTTTTGACTCTTTAATAATGCATTTAAGATGCATTAATCTAGCAATACCACACTCTCAATTTTAACAGCAGAGAAAACCCCAGGCCCGACCGACCGATGCTCACCCCCCTCCTCAACCAATACCAATTTCCCGACCGATCCACTCATCCCCCCTCATGCGTGAGGCACGGCTCTTGACCGCACATCTCGGCTTCTTGCTCAGGCTTTTCGCCCGACTCGAAACCAAAATAACTCCCACGTCCCTTCGTCGTAGAAATCGGGAACCCCAAACTATGGAGGAACGTCACAATGTGAATCTTCCAATCTATTGAGGTGGTTCTCACCTAAGTTTTTAACCAATAACTTTAATCCAATCAAATAGGGCAAAAATGCTGAGATCGGCGGAAAGAGATGATCTTTTCAATGGTAGAGTAGAGTTGCCAGTTTTCTTGCATTAAGGGCAGGTATGTCATAATAGAATATTTAATGAAAAAATTAATTCAGTCAAACTTTTTTCATCTACACATAGTGTGATATTGTCTATGAACATAATCATTATGATAAAAAATAAAATTTGAAAATATTCTTGCAACATGTTAATGTATTACTTTTCTAAACTGCTATGAACAAGGTATTACCTTTATGTAGTCTGTTTTCGCACATTTAACTAATTTTAAGGTACAAAAAGAGTGAAATATTTAATAAAAAGACTATTCAAAAAGTGTTTCGAAATTCAGAAATTTAGGAAAAATTAGTGAAAAATGTGCGAAAACTGGCAACTGCCTATTTTTTTGTCATTAGTTTTCATGCAAGTGCCCATTTGCTAAAATACATTCACAAAATTAGTTTTGACAATTATCTAATGGGACATCATCACCTGAAACTAATATCTACAATGTGTTGCACTATTTCTATTTTCTTTTAATCAAGAAACCATAGTTTTATATTTTATCGGAATTATTTTTATAAGGATCCCGTCATTGTTCCATATAATAGGCACATTGGCACATGTTTTGGCTCCCAGAAAACATAAATATTTCGATGGTGTGATCAGTCTAAAGGTGGTGAGATCAGTCCAGAGAGGTGGTGCGATCAGTCTAGAGGTGGTGCAATCAGTCCAGAGAGGTGGTGCGATCAGTCCAGAGAGATGGTGCGATCAGTCCACCCAGGTGGTGCGATCAGTCCAGGGTGGTGCGATCGGTCTATGGTGCGATCGGTCCATGGTGCCATCAGTCCATGAATCTCCTGTAGCATTGTTGAGTATTTTTGTTACCAAACTCAAATGTCCCTTACCCCCAATACACACTTATCTCTAGATCCCCCACGTTGCCTCGCGTTGCATTCATTGGGATTCCCGGTATCATAGCTTTTTTGTCTTCTTCTGTTTCGGCGGGGGGCGGGGACTAGTTAATTGGTCTCAAAATCACCCAAAATCACATAGTGGTATACAGGCACTTTCCACCTGCCATTTTTACTACTGATTTCAAAAATCGGCAGTGTGAATATTAGTTAATCACGTATATGTTTTGTATACCATTAGAAAGCGTTATTAATTCTCTTTTAAATGGTAAGTTAGATATATAATCTTTTGTTGTTATAATTACCCCTATATATAAAACGGTACGAAAACGAGATTTCCTCCATGCGACGCCATTTTTTTCCGCTGGTTTCAGCATCTCACAATGCTTTAGGGCTTACACTAGCCCACCTGCCGAACTGCATCCAGCGGGAGGAAATCACGGCAAAAAGAGATTCATATTTCAATTTCAACCCTTTTCTCTAGCTACAATGATTTCATCATTCAAATTCAATACAAATATCGTAACAATGTCTTTAAAACTAATTACGTTTGTTTGATAAAAAGATCGCCATTTCAGTGGCACTTCCGTGACGGAGTGCCGAACTGGTCCGAGCAGAGATCAGCACTTAGGCACTAGATTACGTTTGGAGAGTGGTGACGGGCGGCGGGAACGACTTATTCACGCTCACACGGGGGTGGGCGGCAGGGGCAGATCCAGGAATTTAAAGGGGGGGGGGGGTAAAAACATGAATGTACCTCGGAGCAGATCATACGAACCTCGGCCCCCAAATACTCCTAATACTACAGTTAGACGCCTAGACGCGGAGCGTCTTGTACTAGTTAAAAGTAATGACATTTGGCGGTTAAATCGGTTTGTGGAAACAGGACATTTACAACACTGCGCGGCACAGATTCCGATTTGGCCGATGTGCTATCTGAGACAACGGGCACTCGTCAAATGGCAGCTGAACATGATCCAACGGGGCGTACTGAAATTGAGATGGAAACATGAGAATATTCCGCTTTTATTATTGCGGAGAGTATAAGCCCGGAGTTTCAGGCTCAGAACCACCCTGCCCTGCCGTTCTGCACATTCATCATACATGTACCGCTACCATTATGAATTTGGCTATTTGAGATAAAGATCTATATCAAATTTGTATACGATGCGTTTCTATGGTAGTACTTAGATGTATCTGTACGGCAAGAATTAACCAGCATAATCCTTGCAAATACACCGATAGATCTAGAAATAATTAGATTACAGATATCTACAAATAATTAGATCATTGATATAATTGAAATCACCCGTATTGTGACACTGATATAGCGATGACAATACACAATGTTACAGATGTCTAATACCATTTCTAATAGGTATACACTTAATAGAAAAGCTTTTAAATGGTGCAAGATGATACAATGTATGTATGTATGTATGTATGTATGTATGTATGTATGTATGTATGTATGTATGTATGTATGCATGCAAGTATATGTATGTATGTATGTATGTATGTATGTATGTGTGTATGTATGTATGTATGTATGTATGTATGTATGTATGTATGTGTGTGTGTGTGTGTGTGTGTGTGTATGGATGTATGGATGTATGGATGTATGGATGTATGCATATATATATATATATATATATATATATATATATATATATAGCTTGTTTGTTGATTTGATTATATTATATTGATAGAACGTGTTTTCTCTATTAGGGCGAGTCTGGTAATTTGCCGCAAACTCTCAATTTTCCGTCGTACATAATTTAGCAGGCAATATTACTAGAGCGCCGGCGAGTGGTCTAGTGGGCTGAATTTTTAAAAAGCGACCGTGTTTTATGTTTCTCGGTAACGCTTAATCATCATCAAAGTTGTTTTTCTATCGCTTTCTGATCGATATGGAACAGGAATGCTTTAGCCGCACGGGAACTATGGTGTTCAGGGGCGGGTTTTAGGAATATGAGTTGTTTACGAATAGTAGAGTATAGTCCGGGAGGGGGGTGCACTCACTATAAATATTTAGGAAGGTACCAACTGCGAAACTACAGCACCCCCTATTTTGGGAAATGACAGCCCCAGAAAACTACCGATACTCTTTTTCAGGATAGATCATTGACAGCCCTTTTAAAAACGCATTAGCTGAGACATTTGTCGGTTCCAATCTAATTTCAGAATGTGATGATTTGTTTAAGAACCCTTATGAAGCATGTTAATTACCTGGCCGATGTGCTACTAAGTGACTCTTAATCTAGTATCAAACATCATCTGATATTGACAGCTCTCCTAAAAGGTAGTTTGATAAGTTCAAAGCCCCCCTTTGATTACTATTAAGCCAAATTGGCGATTGACAGCTACAGCCCCTTGATGGTCGGACCGCAGTTGGTACCCATTTCTTGGCCATGTACCCCCCCCCCCCCCCCCCCATCGGAGTCTACTAATAATCCATGGGGTCGAGTTGATACCGTGTTAAGGAATGTGACACTGTGCATATCACGTAACTGCGTAGTTCGTATAGATGAAACCCTACCCCTGCAGTTTCATCGAAATGCTGACATTTAACATGAAACTTTGGTGCAATATCGGTGAAAACCGGAAATGCTCGAGCTCCACTTGTATTTAAGCCAAACAGTGAGATGCCCATAGGTAATACTGTGGTAATGATTCCCTACTTTCTAAATTTAAATTCTAGAGGCATGTGTCTCAGTGATTCATTTTGTAACCATGCCCTCTTGGCCAGTGTTTCTTTTGCTTCGGGATCACAGTGAACTAAAAGAAACACACCGATTAATTCTGACTTTCTTGAAGGGAACAATCCACGATGCAATTTCAGGCTGATTTTGAAACGATTTAGAAAATTGGTTTACTAAATAATCGTTTTTCTTATAAGATGTACAATTTCCCGAAGAGTTTGGAATAATCCATACAGGAAAAATGGTATTTTCACAGGGAAATATAATTTAAAATATGAGAAAAATGTATGAGAAGAAAATTGGTTTGCGTATTGTCGCATTGTGGATCATGGCCTTGAGTGATCCCTGTCCAGTGATCGCCGTGAACTAAAAGAAACACAGCGATTAATCTTGGCTTTCTTGAGGGATCCCTTCCCAGTAACACGGGCGACATAACTGTCACCCACATACCACCCCCCCCCCCCAGCTCAGATTACCAATCCCGACCTGGCCATTCGCTGATATTGCTCATTGCAGCTCGCCCCTCTCCTTTGCGCATGCGCGTGATGAATGGGCGGGCATCCTATCCCTCCCCGGGCGGCAGGTCATAAGACAACAAAGAACTGACCAATGGTCAAACATCCCAATGTCCACCCTACCCCCGGCTGACCTCCCGGGGTCATGACCCCCTGACCCCGTGACCTCAGGTCACAGATCACCCTAACCCTCTTCCCGGTATCCCCCGCGCCGTTAGAGCGGGTCACGTGCCCCTCTCGCGCCGCTAAAAATAGCCCGAGAGTGACCTATAAATAACTCAGACAATTGTCAGCGAGCAGCTTAAAACCCGGAAAAAGGGCGCCCTTTAATTGTAGCGGTCGGCTGGCTCGGCGCGTGTTCAAGGGCACGCCGGATTGACTCGACTCTAAAACAGGGGCCGAATTAGACGGAGAAGTGTCCCCGAGGGATGCCCGCTCGACTGGATTGAAGGATTATTTTGGGAAAGTTTGAAAAAATAGAAGGATGTGTGGGCGTGGTGGGTGTGAGATCGGAGAGGGACGTGGAGTGATCCCCGCTATCGGCGACCACTCCTGGTCCCCCGAGGGCACCGGAGGGCCGAGGGATGGGGATGAACCCGCTCAATATTTTCTGAAGGGTGTCCGTATTGCGGGGAAGGGGGTCGTAGGAGTTGAGGACTTTATATGTGGATCGTGGGGAAGGAGGAGGTAAGTGTGGGTGGACACGGTGCCCCCTCTAACCACGGCACCCAAAGGCCGTTCCCACCTGGGATCACTGGTCATTATAGTGGTGTCAACCAACACATTTTGCATTGTTTTATTCCCTTTGTTCACACTTGAAATGTGTTTTTTTCTTTTCTACAGCTGGTTGTATCAATGTGGCAAAGTATAATAGACTTTATTTTGGTATCCGCATCTTACTTTTGAGCATTATGGGCAATATGCAGAATTATGGTAAAACGTGTACTCCACACAATTCAATCGATCCAAGACCCGGCCGCTTAGGGGTTTGAGGAGGGACTGGACAGGGTAGGAGGCGTTGTGGGGCAGGGGGCGAGACGCCTTGACAACTGACACCCCACTCGTTCCACCTGGAGGAGGAGTGGACCGGCGGGGGCACCTGAGCCCTGTCCCCCCCCCCCCACCCCCTGCCTTCGTCTCTCCCAGTGCGGATCAGTCAGTCATCTAGGGGAGGCAAGCCAACCCCCCTATAAAAAGGTGAAAACAAATACCCCCAAGATTTGAATGAATCAGCAAACGTAGATTGTTCGAAAATAAGGTTCCACTCGGTCCCCCTGGATCCGCCACTGCCTCCCTACCTTAATCCCTCCCTGCCGCTACCCCCCGCCTCCATACCTCCCTATCTCTGTCCCTCCTTGTCCCTGCCCCTCCCTAGTACCAGAGGTCCCCAGCAGGCCCTGTGAAGGCTGTGAGGGGTGAAACCCGACCTGCCGACAGGGGGAGTGGCGGGCGTTCTCACACACCTCCACGATGTCCATGCTTGGTCATAAGAAAACAGAATGAAAAGACAAGTGTTATGTCTGGTTAGGTAATGGGAATTTAGAATGGTACAACTAGTTATCTTCAAGTCAAGTCAACTCACATAGTGGAGAAAAATGGGTACACGGTAAAATGTATGACATTTAATTTCTCTATGTTGCAATAACAATCTTATGGAAAGGAAGTGAAAAACGAATGAAAGTATGAGCCATATTCGTGCACCTGAGTCAGGAGCGGATTGGTCGAATACTCCCCATCCTATCTTTGGGCAAGTTTTATCTTTTTATTGTAATATACCCCTGTGTTATTCTGTGTCCGTTAACGAAAGAGCGCCAGCCCCGTCCTTGTCTTAAATACAAAGTTCTGAGGACGGTCTCTTGAAATATAAGACCTGTCCTATACCTCTCACCTCCACTCTTTTATCGGGGAATACCATGGATAACATACAAAAAGAAAGCAAAAAAAATATAAAAAAACACCATGAGACATAATAGCATTGAGGCCCCCAGCCCGAGTCTGTCGCTGAAGAGACGAACGGCGGGTGGTGGGTTATAGTGGTGGGTGGGTGGTGGTGGTGACGGGGGTCGGGGTGGCACCACGTCCAGGAGCACCACCGCCAGCACCACTACGGCACCACCACAGCCACCACCACCACACGTGCGCCGGCCGCCCAGACAGTAGCCACAGGGAGACGACTGAGGACGGAGGGGCGCGCCCAGTCCCTCCTCCAGTACTGAACGGACTACCACCACTACTTCTGCCATAAGCCCCACTCCTGTGTACTACTACTACTGTCCCCGCATACCCAAACCAGCGGTACCCAGGGGGCCTCCAGTATTGGCTGTCAAACAGTGGTTCTCGCCTGGCGCGGCGCCCGCTGGACGTTGTACGCACTTACAGGGGCGTATTTGTAGCACGTACTCACCGCCGAGAGTGTCATTCATTCATCACAGCCGTGACATAACACCGGCGAAGTGGGAAGTACGCGAGGCTTACACAGATATACCGTTATAACGCCCACCACAGATTAGCCGGAGTAGATCCAGGTTGTCGGGTGGGAGGAGGAGGAGGAGGGAGAGGTGATCATCATTGATTACCCGGCAATGCACTGACTGGCGCGCGGCAGTCGGAGGGAGCAGTCGGCGGCAATGCTCCAGGGCGAGGAGTTCTGCCTGCTTCCCCTCCCCCACATGACGAGGACCGCTATCAGCCACCCATAGGGACACACCGACGACCACACTGCCGCAGCATCAGATTCCTCCGCGGGGATTGCCTGGGAGAGAAGCTATCGCCGAGGTGTGACAGGGTGTCGGAGGACACAGTACACCTCGTGGGCGGAGTGGTTTTTCTGCCCACCTGTGACCGGTATAGGTACGGGGGGATTCTGAGAATTTAGGCCGTACGCTCGGCTGCCAGGCTGACTGACATAACGTCACCCTTTGGAGTCTCCCACAAAGCTTGTTGTGAACCGGGCCGCCCCAAATTGCAAACCTTGTGTCATGCCGCACGGACATCGCCTATTCATTAGGCGACACGCGTTGATCATGTGTGCTATATAGTAATTCACGTCTGAGCGGGGATGCCCCCCAAAGTAGAGGTTTAGATCTGGAACACAAGCGGGAATAGTTCCGTCTACAATCACACCGAGTGAAGGGAAGAGGCATCGAGTACGGCGCGACCTGGTTACAGCGGGGATAACAAAGGACTAAGGGGAACACGTCGGGAACAGGCGGCCAGTCACTCTCCCCCACATTCCTGGATTCTGGAGTCCCTGGTGTGGCCACTTCTTTACAAATAACGGTGAGGGGAAACATTTATAAAAGAGCAGGGTGGTGGAGAGAGTGTGGAATGAAGTCCGTGAGAGGAGGCTGCTGCCTAGACCCAGGTTGGAATCCGCGGCCCGTCGGAGCCGTGCCAAGTGCTCCCAGGGGCCAAGTCGGTGAGCGGCAGTAGCAGCTCCCCCTCCTCCTCCTCCTGCTCTCCCCCTCCTCCTGCCCGGCCCACAGCCGCCTCCTGCTGCCCCCAGTCTGCACAGTGAACTGGAAAACAGGCCGGCTTTGGTCGGGCTTTTTGTAAGGTTCAGCGTGCCGCCGGCCGGCTACCAGCTACAGCAGCAGCAGCCAAGCCGCAGCGCCATCTAGCGGCGAAGGCCCGGGACGTACGGACGGCGGTATATTACCCGCCCAGGACGTACGGACTTAAGTATATCACCCGTCGGGGCTCGTACAATAAGTACCTCCACCCTCTGCATACATACACAGTGGGGAGGTTCCAAGGACTTCTCTCCTACTCCTGAAACATCATACATTCACTATTTCCCGCGCATCACCCTCTACTTACACCCCTCCCCCATCTCGATCCCCCATCTCCCCCCCCCACCCCCAGTCCGCCCTGACTTCCGCCGCCCGTCTCGGTGGAAGCAGTCACCCCTTACTGCCGGGAGGTGCGGCTGACCGGACGCCGGCTCGGGAAGGAGGCGGCATTTGCCTGTACTTTGTCCCTGCGCAGCTGCCAAAATAGAGGATATATACGGATTATTCGAGCCAGTGTACGTGTATGTATACGTGTATGTGTATTAATATATATAATATATAAAGGAAGAAGCCGATTATGTCATATGTGTTCCGGCTGTGAGGATTTACCTGAGGTCTGTGAGAGCTACTTACACCTAAGTCCTATAGGGGGTGACGACAGGAGAGGCTTGGGCCTGGAGAGGGAGCCTTGGTTTGTTGTGAAACTCGACCCCCCTCCCCCCACTCCCGGTGGCAGTACGTTGTACTTCCTCATCCATATATCACCGCCTCCAGTAGCCTGTAAGGAGTAATACAGATAATGGACACCTCGTCCACACCGCCGTTACCAAGGACATAGACGGGCGGCTGGAGCCCCTCAGGGGGTCGGCCAATGAAGGATTCTACCAATCAGATCGCCCGTTACATCCGTCGTTAGGCTGTTAACGGCCGCTCAAGGTAGGTGTCTTCGCAGGATGGTTCCGTGAATAATTGTGTTTACTTCCGCTAGGCGTGGTTTCAAGGACACCACAAGGAATGCCCCATCCCCCACGGGAGGGGGGCGGGGGGGGGGGGGGGGGGATCCAGAGTCAGTGCTCTGAGAGGGAGGGGTGGGGGGTAACCCTGACCCCCCTTATAGACATGAAAATAAAAACATAAATCTTCCATTTTGGAGATGCGAAAGATTTCTCCCATAGGTCGGGGGGGGGGGGGCAATTGCCCCATTTGCCCCCCCCCCCCCCCCCCCCCCCCCACCTGGATCCGCCTCTGGCCCGCTCCAGGATGTTGGAGGGTATGGTCCTGGGGTTGGAGGGTATGGTCCTGGGGTTGGAGGGTATGGTCCTGGGGTTGGAGGGTATGGTCCTTGGGGACGAGGGTATGGTCCTGGGGTTGGAGGGTATGGTCCTGGGGTTGGAGGGTATGGTCCTGGGGTTGGAGGGTATGGTCCTGGGGTTGGAGGGTATGGTCCTGGGGGACGAGGGTATGGTCCTGGGGTTGGAGGGTATGGTCCTTGGGGACGAGGGTATGGTCCTGGGGTTGGAGGGTATGGTCCTGGGGTTGGAGGGTATGGTCCTGGGGGACGAGGGTATGGTCCTGGGGGACGAGGGTATGGTCCTGGGGGACGAGGGTATGGTCCTGGGGGACGAGGGTATGGTCCTGGGGGACGAGGAGAACAAGGCCTTTACCTCGGGGTTCAAGCCATGTATTGTCCTCTTTGAATAAGCCTGGTCAACACAGTACGATAAGTACCTTTATGATTGTTATTATAATGATAATTTAGGAAGAGAACGGGGGCAGAATTTCAGAACATCTATGGTAAACCCGTCGACGGTACTGTCATAAGACTGACTGTTGGGACCCTTAGACTTAGGAGAGTTGTCAGGACTGTCTTAGCGTTTACAGCAAAGCTCAGTCAACCAGCTTGGATGAAGAAAATGTGATGTGTATATATATATATATATATAAGAGCAGAGGCGCATTAGTGCATTAGTGTTGTGGAAACAAACACGTGAAATTGATTGATGAATCTCCTGACTACAGTCAAGGTCGGTGTGCTTATCTACTTTATATAATGCCACTGTAGCGTGTAATACCTATTTAATTCTAATAACTCACTGACATTGAAATGCTATTAGACCAGTTATATGAGTCCACAATTTAAATAAACAGGAGAGCATTAGCGATTCATGCGTATAATAGATGCTAGACGTTTTATCCTGTCATTTCCTGCTTCCTATTCCAACGTGTTCTGAGGTTAAGAGAATATGCTCATTGTCTGTCATAATAAGTTTCTTGGTATTGTTACATAAATTCTTTGTTATTATTGTACAACACCTCTGTTGTTATGTACACAAAAATAACTAGCGATGAAATACATCTGAAACCAACCTTGACAGTTCGATATTACTCAATGAAATCTTCACACACACACACACATTTGTAACCAACAAATGCCCCAAGGCTGATCAAATTCCCATTATTCTATTATGTTGAATGGTCACTCATGTAATCAACATTCACTTAAAGAAATGCAGTGAATTCAGAGACGAGCCATGGTAATAAAGAAACAGATGAAAAAAGAAACAGAAAAGCAGTGAATGTTGAGACAAGCCAGGGTTATACAAAAATAAATAGAAAAAAGTCTCAGAAAACCAGTAAATGCAGAGGCAACCTAGGGTGATGATAACGAAAAAAAAGTAAATAGAAGAAACTGTTTTTCTAGCCCCATTCTTGCTTTACTCAGAGTCGTGCAGACCCATGTTTATGGGAGATCCCCCCCTCCCCGCCATCCAGGGAAGGTATTCACCCCAGGTGCCCGCCTTGTTGCACCATGCCCCCCCCCCCCCGACCAGAGTCGAGTTATACACGTGTGTGTTATGTAGGAGTGGTGCAGAGTGGGCGTATGTACACACTCAACAACAAAAAACCCAAACACCAACCATGCCCAAGGGGGGAGGGGAGGGGGGGTTCTCAGATATAGTTTTGGTGTCTATCCAGACAAGCAGCGACATGACAAGCACGTTTTGCGACCATACGTTTTTGGTTAGTCTTTAACCTGCCCAATTTTCACAAAACAGTTTTGTCACTTTTGGTAAAGTTGAGACTTACCAGAAATTAATGTTATAATAACATTATATTTTAGTGAAGTTATGACCTTACTAATAAAGAATGTTATTATAACGTAAAGAAAATCACAAGAATGTTACAGTGTGACGTCACAACATTAGGTTCTAAAGTCGTTTTTGGGTGCCATTGAAATAACGTAATAAGAACCAAAGCAGACCTAAACAGAACATTGTGACAATATTAGAATAACATCATATTCTTGCTGGGGTACTGTAGGCATGGCCCTATGAGGTGGTGTAAGTGCATTGACAGAATACGGGAGCAGACCCCCCTGAAAGCCTAATAGAGCGGGTCGTCATACATGCTGTTTTAGATCTCTTCATGCATTGATTTTTACAGTTGGTAATTAAACTGAGTGACATAGATGCAAATTGGACAGTTTTCTCCGGGTTTTCTCTGTAATATAAAGCCTTAGCTATAGGCAGCAGAAACAATGGGTAGTGGATTACCATTAGCTTTTTTGGGGAGCGGGCAGCTTTCTAGAAACCCTAAAATGGAGGACGGGAAGTCCCACAGACGTTACCTTCAACCAAAGAGTCACCTCCCCCCCCCCCCCTTCCCTGGGCACCCACGCCATGTTTAGTCTAGTCTGAGTGACATCCCAAGGTTGACATACATTTCCCCCCTCCCCCTCCCTGCTCCCATTCCCTCACACCTCCCCAAACATGCACAGAGAAGCCTGCTATTTCCATATACCGCTCCGGTAGGTTATTCATAGTCTTTGAGTTAGCCTAGTGCAACTGGCAAAAAGAGGAGTAATACTGGATCCCCACAAAGCGAATAACTTCGTTTCGTTGTCGACGATCAAGGTAATCCCACTCGCACCACAATGTCTGATGATTAGATGCACTAACTGTCATCGACGAAGGTGAAAAAATTGGACATGTCTGATATTTTATGGACGATTAGCTGTAAGTAATCAATGACTAGCTGTATTTCGTCAACGACAAAGATGCGTATACAAATTATGGCTAGTCATTGACAAATTACAGCTAATTGTCAGCGACTACTCGCCCCATGGGGATGCGCCTTAAGGACCTGAGTAATAAAGCCCCTGTCAAACTTACCAACTCAACTCAACTATTTGTGTAAGCGTAATATTAAGTGGCGCCAAAGCCTATGACTGTCTATTCGAAGCAAAATAACAAACTCTACCGGGCCTTAGAGTACAATTCGACTGTCGTAGCATCTCAAATTGTACGACCCAAAGGAATCGTCATAGGAAAAGCTACGACTCCAGTCTTAGTCCTATTTGACTACAGCTGAGCCCAATTCAACTCGGCCATCGAGTGGAGTTCAGTCGGTAATTATGGCTAGCCCTTAGGAAAGGGACAGGGGAATGTCATCATAGTGATATATGTGTGAACTAGATGCCATGAATGTTATGTATGCCAGAACTAGGGCAGAGTGCCCTCTATGTGTGTGCTCGGAATGCAGGTTCCGGGTTAGATATCAGGCTGCTAGGGTCTCAGTGCAACAGAGAGTGACCCCCTTCTCTGAATGGGTTTGCCCTGATTGTGTGTATACTCTTGGACTCCTCGAAACTGCAAGTTCTATTGTATTACTCATATTTATATCTATTTTGTCTGTCTTTATATCTAATTCCGCCCTTAACTTACCGTGTTACCCTATAATTTATTCCTTTTAAAGTAATTTTTGAAGTAGTTAATTCTTGAATGAATGCATTACTTTAATTTGATTACTCATTACTTCAAGCAAAGGGAGAAAGGTTTATATGCATTCCATTTACATGTTTTAATTACTTCTTACATTGGAATGCTGTCTGCATGCTTCATTCATCTTTTCCGTATGATCCTGTTATGGGGATGTATTAACATGGCAGTTACATGTATACAAAGATCAGTATGGTCCTGTTGCCAAGAGCATACCATGAGAAGATTTATTAACCTATCACACGCACGTCTTCTTTGATCGTCTCTAATACTGCAGATATATGTGAGATGTACAATAGGAGGGGCCTGACCTTGTGGTGGGTTGACCTTGTGGACCGTTTAACCTCCCGGCCTACTACATGTGTACCGGTCCTTAGGCAGGCTATAACCTGCTATTCACATATCCGGGAATACCCAGGCAAGAATGCAGTGTTATTGTAATGATGCAGTAACGTTCTCTTTGGTTTTTGTTATGTTATTTTGACGGCACCAAATAACGTCTCTAGAACCTAACATTGGACTGTTGCACTGTGACGTTATTATAGCACTCTGGTTACATTATTTCACAAAAAATAACCTTATAATAATATTCTGTTTTGATAAGGTCTCAACTTCCCCAGAAGGTAATATCATTGCATCACTCTATCTTGGAGAGTCTCAACCTAATGTAAAGTAATTTAACTTTTAGTGGAAATTAGGCAGGTAATAGACTGACCAAAAAAGTACGGTCACGGTACATATTTGTTATGTCCCTACTTGCCTGAGTACTGTGTGTGTTGGTCGTGTTCAGCCGTACCAAACGCCACTCTCTACTATACTAGGAACTTAATGGGACATTAATATATTGGTTTTCAGTTTTTGTTTTTTTTATCAAGAAGCTATTGAGACATGTGATTACACCAAAGACTAGTATTGATATGCCGATGGTGTGGGGAGAAAGGGAAACATGACGTATATATGATGGTGAGGTTGTAAATCCATTTAAAATGATTTCTGACATTATTATCATATTGGTTGACTAATTTGTATATTGAATTACAGAGGAATATAATTGTTTACGTTAAATGCACAACTATTATGGTGCATGCGATCGTCCGTTTATTGCAAAAACATTTTTACATGTTTACAAGACTCCCCTCCCAACTTACATTAAACGTGTAACTATTATTCTTGGAAATGTTATTAACGTTTTGACACCTCATCCCCTCTGCAATGAATGGAAGACCCCTATGCACTATTCAAGATCGCAATTGATGGAAACATCTCTTTATATATATATATATATATATATACACGAGTGATTATATCTAATTGGAAAAACACGTTAAACATGTTCAGAGTGCAGAGTGCAGGTCTACTGTACTCGTTATCGCCGCGAAGTAGAGATGAATAACAAGAACAACTTATTAATGACACCAGGAAGAGATGTAGATGTGTATTTATGGTGTATTTATGGTAATAATGTCAGTGGACGTGTTATATGTTTGTGTGGAGGAACACAGCGCTACATGAATACACGTTAAACATGCCAGACGTCCTGTGAGTGCCGCCAGTTGTTTTTGTGTTCATACGCACAGTGTGTGTGACTAGGTCAGTAGGTTTTGCCCCTCGGCCATATGCTGGAGGTGTTTAGCATACCATTCAGACACTTGCGATCTGTGCCACTTCTATTTTGGTCTTGACTTCCTATAGGGAAAAAAGACACTTTTTCCTGTTCCTCAGGTAGGTTCCCCTGTCACAATGTATTAGGCTTGGTGAAAAGGGAAGTAGAAATGAGGAAAAACAGCCAAAATCTATGACGTCCAAGCCAAGATCTTTAACAATTACCAAGACAAATAGAAACTAGCCGCAGGGGTGGGGGAAGGGTGGGGCCGCCCTAGGAAGTTGACACATATCTTATGGACAAAGTAGAATCTGCTGGAAGGTGGACAATGTAAATGAAAGTCGCCAAACCCATGTTTACCTACAACTTTCTTGCCATAGTTTAGGCAAGACACATCCAACCTCTCACAAGTGAACAAGTACAGGATTTCACTAAATCACTATGATTATTGGATATATTGATATCACAATTCCCATTATCATTCGCATTTGATATCTAAATAATGATAACCAAATGTGAGATATGCATATTAAGCATATATCATGGAGTTTATGGTAATAAGATATTTAGCACTGCCCCTGTCCCATTGGTCAGCCAGCCAATTAATGTCATTAGGTCACTGGCCATAGGTTAGTCGGGGAGGTGCACCCGTGCTGAAAGGGACATTATGGGTCCAGCAGCCAAAGACAACAGTCATGTAACAACTAAGACGTAACAGGTCTCTGGGCCTACCCCTGGGAATGTAGAGTGACATATTATCTACATCTTCTCTATTGTTAAAGGCTTCAATTTTTTGACACAGAAATTGAAGGTAATTCCCAAGCTACCAGTTGAAGTGTGTCTATTATAGGATGCCTTCCGAAGAAACATGCACGTGTTTTACTAGCAGTTTACTGATTTGTGTCTTATTTATTGCAATCTAGTTCAATACACGAACCCCAAGTGTACTTAGCGACGCCAATGTTACACTGGTATTTACGTCGTATATCTAACGGTTATTATACGGCAAAAGGGCCAAATGTGTAACTCAGTGCACTTAAACCTCTGTGAAAAAAAATATCCTGGAGCCAGATTTTATGAAAGTATCATTTCAGAAACCTGATAATCTATTCTATACACAGTTGCCAATTTCAGCAATACTATTTTTAAAATAGTCCCTTTTGGTTGCCACATACTATCGTTGCAGCCTCATTTTAGGATGCTGTCTATATTCTCATGATTATAGATCCAGGCCAAAGGAATCCATGGCAGCTTATTCCTAACGCGGACATAAACTCCACATAATGACAGCCCCCTTTCCCTGCCTATGTGTGCTTACCAATACTTGGTATTGTACATTGAAGTAACATGATATTTGCCAAGGGTTAGGCACACATGTATGACGGAAGAGCCAACAAATGGCAGGGGGATGAGTTGTTGGTTTTACCATTTGTTTTTTCCACCCATGTTGGGGGTGGGGGGGGGTGTCACTTGGATCTGAAAAGGTGCCCACCCAGGCAAGAATGTAACGTTATTATAATGTTGCAGTAACGTTCTATGTCGTTGAGGTTTGGTTCTTGTTTCATAATTTGGATGGTGCTTAATGACATCTTTAGAACCTAATATTGTGACATTGCATTGTGACATTATAATATCATTCTGTGTTTGTATTTATTATAAAATACTCGGTCTAGGAGAGTGTCAACTTAACATAAAGAGATGTAACTGTGACCTGAAAATTGACCAGGTAACAGACTGACCAAAAGAGCATAGTTATAGAATGTGCGTGTTATTTCGCTGCTTGCCTGGGCAGTGCCAAACAGCCCCATGAAACAGAGGTCATGAACGATAGAAATGAGGGGTGGTCAGTCCCTTGTTGGGCAATCGAAAAATGGGGGAAGTGAAATACTGCTGTAGAAAAATATAGGAGCAACAACATGAAACGTATATCACTAATGAACACATTTCAGGTATTATTAGAATTTTCCATACGCACTTGTTGTGTTTTTCAGTCTTTTTTGGGGCATGTGATCTGTAATCCCAAAAAGAAATTAGGTGTGGTAAATCAAAATTCAGGAGCGCTCGATCAGTTATGGAATGTAGGGACAGTATAGTGCGTCATTTCACTTGTGTCAGCATTTCCCTTGTGTTTATTGACATGAATGAAAGGAACGCAAGGAAACGCAAGCAATTTCTATGAACGGATAGTGGAATATGGAATTTGCTTGCATTCGTACTTGCGTTCAGCGACCGCAAGTAGGAACGCAAGCAGATTTTTAAGTGGTTTCTATGGGATACTTGCGTTCAGATAACAGCATGTTGGTATCTGAAACGCAAGCTACTTGCGTTTCCTACCTGAAGCAAACGCAAATGCTCTGCAACGCATAGTGGAATAACGCATAAAAGAGTCAGTGCCCCCCCCCCTTCCCCGTGGGGGCATCTCCATACACAGAGAGACTCCAGTGGAATATATTCCCTTGGTCAATATCATAAATCCTCGATCACAGTTCCAAGCGGAGGGATATCATTATCTGCCCTCATGCCAAATAGAAGGTCACATCGTTATTTTGATCAACGACCATACCCTCCCAAACCGGGATACTCTTCATTTTCCCCACAAAAATGTCATCCTTAATTAAGATAAATCGACCCAAGCGTTAATAATCGAGCTTTTTAAAACTGCCTCCTTCCATGTGCAGTGCAGTCTTAATGAGCAGGCTCCTCAGAAAGAAGCTGATCTATAATGAAAGGCTTAGGGTAGTTATGAAAGAATGGCAGATCCGATGCTCCGAAGAGATATAGATCTACACGCTTCTTGATAGCTCCCAATATAGATTATGATATTTCTGGGTCCTTTGTCGGTAATAACACGTATTGAATGTGTATATAAATAGGACGGCAGTCAGATATGAAACCACGCTATGCATTGTGCATGCCATCCCAAGTGTTGCAAAGACTTGATATCAGGAAGAATGAGTGCTGGGGAAAAGTACCAAAGTTCGTCATAATGATGTCATCACATGATGTGAATTTATTTACAAAATCAAGTGTTATGAACGTTTTCGGCTACAGTACCGTTCATTATTTGATTGAACTTGAAGAAGCAAACCGGGAAAAAACTATCTAAGAAACGCAGATTCTGGGTTTTTACCATACGTGTTGCATGATAGGTTTGTCAAGCATTTAAACTGTGTGATTCATCACAACATCAATTGTATTTATTTCTATAATTGTGTTCAAGATAATGGTGACATTTAGTAAAAGTGACACTATTTTTCACAGAGACGTGACACACTATGTTATGGCATCGAAGAGGTCCTGACCCCCCCCCCCCCCCCCGCCCCCCCCCCCCCACACACACACCCTTTGTCAAATTTACAAACAGAAAAAAAAAGTATGGGAGACTTGCCCAAGAATGTGCTACATTTTATCACTTTGCCTATAATTTTATACTATTTCCCCCCTTTCCGATATCCAGTATTTACCCTAGCACAGAGGGGGGGGGGGATGGTGTAGTGGGTAGGATCCACGCCTTCCAAGTGGCTGGACCGGGTTCAAGCCTTGGCCTTGCCTGCTATACCACCGTGCCTTGCCGTTATTTCAACCCCCATAGATTTGATCACAATATTTTATACAAGCCAAAGACCTTGAGTTGGCCCCGATAAAGCTGAAAAATTGCTGAGCGGACATTAACCTCCAACAATCATTATCATCATTATCTACCCCAGCACAAGGACAGAATGAACCTGCTCCATACATATAGAGTCTCTGAGGGTTGGTACAGACAGGTACGTCCTGTGTGTGCTGGTCCTGTTCCCATTGATTATTGTCCTCTGTTTCTTGGGAGTTACCCACCAAGTGCCGCAGAATGCGGCGGAAATAGATTGATGTGCCTCTCTATACCATTCTGTAACGTAGGGGTCATGCCATGTGGCATGTCCAATACGTTATTCATGAGTCATCTGTACTATAATTATAAAATGGGTTAATCAGCTAAGTTAGTACAACATGAAGAGTTGAACCACACAAAAACACAATTCACTTTCGATTTCATTTTCTGTTTTTTTCTGTTGTTTTTGGAGGACCAAAGAAAAGTGTTGTTGTTTTTTCTGAGTTAATGGTCCAGTTTAATGAGTGATGAAGGGGAGGAGGGAGAAGGAGCGACAGAGATCGATTGAGTTCCTTGTCTGAATAGGTTTTATACATTATGAATAGTGTTTACGATGTGGAAGAGCCTCGATAAGTGCCTCTGTGCATAGAGTCAGGTCAGTGCATGGTTTATTGTCATGCAGGTCAGTCACCTTTTAGACTTACCTTGTGTTCAAGGTCACTGCTGACATTGATCTAAAAACAACTCTTTTCATGTCATACTTGAATAACAACGAGTACGGTCTGCGCCCTCTTAAAGCTATATGGGGCTGTAAAGCTATAATCTGACCCCCAATGTTCCTTCTGTGACACTCGATGCTATTTTTGTTTAAGCAGATAGTTTTGAAAGATAAATAATAGCATCATGATGCAACAAGTTTCAGACGTTTCCTAAAAAGAAACGGCATATTCATCGCCACATTGATAACTATAGAGAATAAGAGTACACAAATCCTACCCGCTCATAATCCATGACCCTGAAACCTTTGGATTAGCGGACAGTTAGTTTTCTCTTAAAAAACTATTAGAGTTAACTCCTAACATACTTATCATACTCTTACAAAAGTCTGGAAAAGTTAAAGCCCTATATCTATGTGGTGACAAATACACAGTATTATTTTGTCTAGAAACATGTCAGTATTAAACAACTTTTCTGAATTGTTGCTGTTCTGTTGGCCATAGAAAGTACTTTGTCTGGCTGTTGCTGAAAGCAACAATGGAATCAAACATGGTAAATTGAATATAGGTGCTTCAATACAGCAATACCATGTTTTAATGTTGGGTGGTCGATATTACAATTTGCCTTTGTTTCCCAGTGTTGCCCACAGAAGTTCCACCCTTAAATGATTGGTGGTTCATTTCTGTGTGCACTATGGACAAACCAGGCCTTACCCCTTTGGCAGTATGGATATGTCACAGATAGATATAGGCAGTTGGCTTTCTACAAGGGTCAGGCAATTAGTGGGGCCAGCCTCAGCAGGACGATGCATTATTGATGTACACGTGCAATTTGTATCCCGGGATATCATGTTACCAGCCCACGCCCCCTACGTCTTGGTGCTTCACTCTGCGGTATGGGGACAACCCACTGGGCGTGGCGGGCTAATAGTGGTAACAATGCGGAGTAAAGGCCCTATTCCACTGTACGATGTTTGGCACAATATTTCGCAAATCCTGCTGATTCTTGACAACAAATTGCCAAAGATTGCCAGTCAGTCATGATGTTTGATGTTTGACATGTGCCAAACATCGTATGGTGTAATATACTTGCAAAAGGGCATGATCTTTGTTATCCCCAAAATCGTGAGTAAAAGATCTTGAGAAATCCTATCAAAATTTACCAAAATGTTCATAACTATTGGGAGCACCTACTCATGATCTTTCTCACCTGAAATGGACACACTCGTGATCTTTAGCCCTAAATCCACACGATCTTAGGCAGTTTTGTCTGCCGCGTAGTGGAATACGGCCTTTAATGTACACGTACAAAGATGCCAGGGGGGTAAACCCTCAACAACAGAGATAGACATGTTATACATACAATCTTGCTTCGACGGACAAAGATACACGATCATTCCTTATAGTCATGGTGTATACACAGATGCTTGATAACCCTGGATGTATATTTGCAAATGGCTAATCTTCTCTTTCTTTAATTTTTCAGGTGAGTGAGTTTCACACAGTTACACGGATCTTCATCATGTCAGTAAGTCTAACTGCTCAACTTTTATCCCTGATACTTTATATGTGTGTACAGACATACATACACTCATACATGCATACATGCTTACATACATACATACATACATACATACATACATACATACATACACACATACATACATATATACACACACACACATACATACATACATACATACATACATACATACATACATACACAAACACACACACATGACATACACATATATATACATACATACATACATACATACACACACACACATAAATATATACACATAATTATACACATGCACACACATACACATACATGGGCGACATACAAACAAATTTTCATACGCACAGACAACGCATACCTAGACACAAACACACATGATCCAAAACCAAATACACACCATGCACACATGCACACATGCATAGCACACACATGCATAGATACATAGATGCGTACATACAGATATTCATACATACATACAAACATATACACACATGTATAATCACTACTAAGGCTAGCAGACCCCGCCACCGTAGACCCCATTCCCCATGCAGCCTCCCAGTGCCATCGGCTGATCGATCATCATGATAACTGCATGGGTGGAGGGTGGAAGGGGGGGAGGGGTGAGCCAGAAATATCGGTAATGGATGGGCCATCACGCCCCATCTAACTACGAGGGGGCGCCAGGGGTCCCCTGTGGTGGATCCCTGGTCTGTCCCACCCCCCGACCACTGCTTTATTTATACGACTTCCCGTCCATATCGGTCCAGTCCTACTGTGGGCGGGGAGTGGTCTGATAGTATAGACCTTGTTCATGGGATCACTTTTTGGTGGTCACCACGTGGGGATCATGACCACCTGACTATGCTGGACAGGGGCAGATACAAGATTTCGGAAAATTAAAGGTTTTGCCAACAATGGGGGCGCGGGGGGGGGGGGGGAGGTGCCCCTTTCACCCCTCTAAATCCACCACTATACATATATTATCCAATGTATTTACTTTGTTCGGCTGTAATAGATATTAGAGTGATATATTATAAGGAAACGGAGGAATTGGTTTGGACGTAGATAAATATACAATATTTGGTTCTAGGACAGGTACCCCTCAGACGCTTACCCCCAGGACATTCACCCCCTAGGACTCATATCCCCTAGGACACTTATTCCCTGGACACTTACACCCTGGACACTTACCCCCTTGGACACTTACCCCCTAGGACACTTACCCCCCAACCTTGGCTTATAATGTAGAGCTAATTATGTGTTAAGAATCTAGTCTTTCTAATGGAAAGCCAAATAAATAAATATCCCTCTCTTCTAATAGATGTCTAGGATTCATACCTAAAAGGCTAACTCGTCCCTACTCAACAGTTAGTGGATGGGAAGTGTCAAAATATCATTGAACCGAGTTATCCAAGGTTGGGGGGTAAGTGTCCTAGGGGTAAGTGTCCTAGGGGGTAAGTGTCCTAGGGGCTAAGTGTCAAGGGGGTAAGTGTCCAGGGCCTAAGTGTCCTGTCACCCAATACAACCTTCAGGGGATGGGGAAGTGTCAAAACATCTTTGGACCAAGTTCTCCAACGTTAGGGGGTAAGTGTCATAGGGGTAAAGTGTCCTAGGGGGTAAGTGTCCTAGGGGGTAAGTGCCAGGGGGTAAGTGTCCTGTCACCTAATAGAACCTTCAGGGGCCTGTAGGGGTCCCCCATTTTGATAAAATCTTAAATTACATAAACAAGGGGAAAAGCCTATATAGCAAGTATAGGCAGATTTAGCGAAGTAGTTCTTAGTACTGAACCCAACCGCCCTTCCGAAACTCTGGATCCCTTGCTGCATGCACAGTCTCAGATGCAGTTTTCTGAATGGCCGCAAGCTCAGAGATAGTATATCTTCGTGGACCTTTTTTAAACATTTATTCGGAATTAGAAATTTACGTCGAATCCTTTCACTTAGACCCATGGAGGTCAGCCATGCAGGGAAGGCGGAACTGTTAGCCTCTGTTAACAATTAACACACTTGATTTCTTTTGTTTGTTGTTAGGTCTATGCCAACATACTTTGAATAATGGATTAGTTGCAAAATAATGTAGCACACGCTATGGTTTTACTAAATATTGGTTGAATGTTCGATACAAATATTGAGTAACATAAAAGAAACGTTTATTTTGTTGATTATAAGTTAAGTTACATGCTGCTCTACGTACCGCATTTTCTAGATTGTTTTATCAACAGAAATCTTTTTCTTGTGAATAGATATAATTTCGAAATACAACGTTTATTTCAGCTAAAGATACTAAAGATATGCCAAATTTGGATAACATATAGCATTTGCTGTGTGCAGAAATGTGTTATTGTAAGAAATTTAAAAAAAATGCAATAACGATATGTTTTGCCAAACTGTTTTGCCATACTGTTGCTAAACTGTTTTACCAGACTGTTTATGACGATGTAAGATTTATCTGAGCCAGCATATGAGCAACAGAAGAAGCCTTTTTCTCAAATAAATTCTTTTTCAAATGTCCTTGAGGATATTAAACTCTCGGTGTGGACTCAAAACAATTAGGAGGAGAAAGACTTTTCTGGGCCACTGGGTACCAGCCATAGGCTATAAGTGTACACACTGGGTACCAGCGGCCAACAAATTTCTGGCATGCTACACTGATAACTTACTGCTGGTACCCAGTGGCTCATGAAAGTAATTCTTCTCTCCCTCATTATACCAATGATTAATACTATAATGAGTGGTAATAATGCAATGACTTAAAAGGGGCAGTCAATCGGGCAATCATATTCAGTTTCAAAGGGGAATGTATGAGCTTCGTGTACAGTGTATTGAGGTTGTAAAGTGTAAGTTGTTTTCCCGATAGTGCTATTACCTTGGAGTATTGTCATCTGTAACTCAAAAAGAGTGACGATATCATTTACTCATCATTTTGAAATCTCCACAAAAAATGGCTGGCATTTTTGTCTTGCTCTACTTCTTCCCGGTTGGTGCAGTTCTTCTGTCAGACAGTTGCTGACGTATTTACAACTGGAGTTTGATATATTTACAACCGTAAATAAACCACTCCTTATCGGTCGTCAAGGCCACGGCTTGTATTGTGTATGTCAAATAAGGGGAAGGATAGATCTATCTTCAGTCATGCATGACCCGAGTTGTAATAGGCCTAAATAGAGGTCACTGCTTGCTTTTAGTAGCTTTCAATATTGATTCCTATGAGATAAAAGATAAGATATTTTATTTAGAATGAGGTAAATTTAGATTAATAGGTCTATCAACTGTAAAGTTATGATGACATCGGTCACTGCACATCTGCATTTTAACCCCATTCAATAACGATCTATACAAAATAACTGAGCATCACACTACTGGTTAGACCTGACTCCAAGGGATAAACCAACCCATGGTTTATATATATGAACTTGTATCCATTTCTAAACTCTCATCTTTAATTGATAATCCATCTTGGTAAACCAATGCACGCACATATGTGAGACACTGACATGTCCCAGCTCTTGGAGACCACAAGCTATGCATATTGAGGTATTCTGTTAATGTACGAAGTACCTTAATAGTAAGGGGTCACGTCACAGTTTGTTTACACAATGACCCTGTTCTGGTTTTAGAGCAATAAATTACAAACTAATGATGATCAATTGAGCACCACAATGGTAGCTAGTCCGAAATCCAACAGATATATCACCCGGTGATATCAGCAGGCCTGTACTTGTATTCATTCACGATTGACAAACTTAATGGATAATTCATCCTGTTCACAAACTACACGCCAACAAACAGGCGACTCGGCATGTTCCAGTGTATGGAAACTAGGCCTTCTGGTGGTATCATATTTCCTATTGTGAAGCCTACCTTAATATTAATGGTCACAGGTCATGTATTTCCCTCCCTGAAACACTATAGGCTAAATACAGGGATATGGGCGGGAAATATAATGTTATAAATATTCCCCTCTCACGCAGAGAAAATCTACCATCTGGGACATATGTCTTTTGTAGTATAAAGTCACTTCTCAGTGAAAACCTGTAGTTATTTTTCTGACATCAATACTATTTCGGGATTGCTTGTATAACTATGTTGGATTATATGAATCCTAGTGTATGGTACCCCGTTTTGGACGCGCATGAGGTGTAATACATCGATGTAACTCAATACCACCCACTTACCCCTCCACATACACCGACACCTGAGATCAGGATTCAAGGTGATACAGGTGACCCCGTGGGCCTCACCTGTCTGATGATACCCCTTCACACCTGTAACACGCCACTCCTGCTGACCTCAGCAGGTTTACGGAATATTGAACAGTGTACTGGGTTTAGATACATTGTATACAATTAGGCACTGTTCCACTTTTTTGATGATTTGTAGTCATCGATCCTGCCGACCAGAAAATGCGGATCATTGTACCATTATACTACTGTATTAAATTATACTTAATAAATATTACTCAAAAGAATCACAAACTACAGATGTCACACAGAAAAATGGCGCCTTGACCAATGGGCTGGAATAATTAATATAAATGCATTCCATGTCTACATACCGTAAACTTTATTTAATTCCTGGAAGATGAAGGCGCTGCCGTACATATACTGCGTGCATACCAAACTCAGACTTTAGCCGACTCCACTAAATGCACGGTATCTTCCGATTCATAATTAAGGCCTTAATGTGTGGAATCATAGACATACATATCTTATGCATCTCTATGGTGGAATATACCAATAACTCTGGTAGAGTAAAGTTTATTTCGGTGATTCAACTTTTTGTGTGTGTGCATAAAGTTTTATTCAGTAACAATCATCAAAGTTGCCTCAGTTTTCAGTTCATGACAAAAGGAAACAAGATTGACTTGTATATAAGTTAGTACGACTTATATATATATTATATTTCAATAAAATCTCTGTAATTTTGCATCGTGAATTTGACAAAATTAGCGAAGTCCACTAGATTTAGTATACAGAATGCAGCATGTTAGAGTTTGTACAGTTTTATCTGTTCCCAGCCCAAGCCTGGGAACAGATAAAACTGTACAAACTCTAACGTGCTGACTCTGGAGGTACTTATACTTTGCCCGTGTATGGTTTATGGTTTATGGTTTATGGTTTATGGGATATTTAGTGGTTCTGTGTAACGGCACGTCGCGTGACAGGGAGCACTCCGTCACCCCGCCCCGCCAGCCGTGTGGGGCAGTTAAAACGCTGTATCCTGCCCCCGCCGCTGGGGGGCGCTGACGGTCTCCTTCAGGTCCATCCGTCAAACAGGTTGGAGCGATACATGTACCCAAGGGGGGGGGGGGCGCTGACTCTTTGAAGGTTACCCACTGCCAAACTAGCGCCCCGCTTTTTGTGACTGACCGCTCCTGAATTTTTAGTTGACCGCAGCTTATTTTTCGGGGGATTACAGGTGACAGCCCCCCAAAATCAGGTGTGTCAATAGCAGAAACTAGACAAATATCACCAAAACTGCACAGGAAAACTTCTGATACAATCTTAATTGTTTTTTGTTAAATGAGATAGGAATAAAATTAATTTCATAGTTATTGCCCTTTTGTTGTTCTATATTTGTGTAGTTCATCGCCCCCCTTTTTTTACATAAAAAGTGGTCAACCGCCCCTCAATTTTGACGTGCACCACCCTTCGCGGGTCCATTTGGCAGTGGGTACCTTTTCAAGCCCAAGTGCCCCCCCTACCCCGGGTACACGAACTAAAACTCGACTTTGGCTCGTGTGGGGAGCTTTAAAACTGGGTGCGTTGCATGTTGCGGTACCCAAAGTTCGCCGTTAATGCATGCGTCCTCTTTGATATTGTCTAAGTATACCATGTGCGGAACCGGGGAAGACTAGGAAGTTTTCTCAGATCATGCTTTTATCGGGCGTCGGCCTCTCACTCAAGTACGTGATGAATGTCGTTTTAAGGAACGACAACACTTATCGGCGTGTGATTTATGTCATTTTAAGGATAGATAACACCTCTCGGCGTGTCATTTGTAGAGATTCGCATGACGTTGTGCAGTTAGAATGCTATATAATATTATTTGTATCAAATAAAAGGGGTACATTTTCTCTTTGTGTATAGTACGTTATTTTCATATAGTAACTCAAATGAATAGGGGCAGAACACTTATTTTTCCACTTTTATTTTTTCAACATGGATATCTCTCCCCATTCGATTTCTATAATATTTTAGGTATATTTCAATAAGGTTACCAAACCTATGAGGGAAGCATGCCTCAAATATTTATCTGTATATATAGGTCCTAGCTTTTGATTCATATCAACGTTATAAACCCTTTTAAAAGGAGTACCGTGAATTTGCCACTGAAAAGTGTTGCAGTATTATTAACTACTGAAATATATTTTACAATCATAACCGAGGCCCATGATGAAATATAGACGGAGGAAACTGGCTGTAATTTAATCAGAATACAATTAATAATGCATATCTCTGGTCAATTTTGGTGACCCACCAAAATTGGTTTATTTACAAACGTTGTTGTCTACCCATAGAATGTATTTTCATAGAAATCTAAGTTTGCAAAATTTTGTCATATTTTAGCACAACTGTTTTTGGCTTCCTTTAACAGAAAAGGCCGCGTCTATATATAGGCGTATGGACGAGATTAGACACACCCCAAAGCCCATACAGGTGTCGGCAAATAATTAGGAGGAAACACGCGATCGCAAAAAAAGCTACAAAAGCTGCATCGATTGGGTCTATATTAATAGCAGCTGAGACGTGCACAGACAGCCAATGATATGCCTGCATATCGATCACGTGGTTATGCGCGGCCTCAGATCAGACTTTTTTTTAGGTCTGCTAGAAGCAACTGCTACCTACTTGATATATATCAATCACTATGGTCATGTATAACTTCGTTGTTTTCTGGAGACTTTGATCTCTTGATGTTATTGTAATTAACTTCCTAGAGTGGAATGATAACTAAAGTATCAGGGGCTAAATGATCATTATACAGTAGGCAATATTAAAAGGAATACACCTTACCAACTATACTGGATACTAGATAGGCTTTATAACATTATAACCCCCAAATCGGCTATACCAGGAAAAATGCAGGATTTTAGTGATGATGATGTGTTGGAGTGTAAGGTCTATTCAGCAATTTTGAAGTGCTATCAAGACCAACTCTGGTTTTTGTCTTCACATGTCTGTGAACAGATCTATGGGGGCGAGAACAACAGCAAGGCAGGGTGGTGTAACAATCCCTGCCCCCACTGGCAGGATTTTTACCAGGGACATTACCATAATATCATATAGAAAATAGGTATGTAATAGGTATTGTCTTTTCCCAATCTTTTTGAAGTCAAGGACCCAGATCCCCCCCCCCAATCCTCTGTCCCCCAAAAAATGTGAAAATGAAAATTGAATAAAATGAAATGAAAAAACATTTTATACACATCCGGCCCGAATATCCATTGCCCAATCCGTCCCCAACACTCTACCACAGGTATCACAGGCACACAAAGACCAAGGGTTATTGGGGAAGGGGGGGGGGGGTGAGTAGGCAGGGGCGGAGTAGGTACAGGGGCGGATCGAGTAGGTAGGGCGAAGTAGGTAGGTAGCTTTTTGCACTGTTTGAAGGAGACGTGGTAAGAAAAGACATATCGATCGGCGCGCCCCCTGGTGACAGTTGTGATCGTGTCGGCCCATCGACCTTCTGTCTGTCTGTGTGTCCGCCTCCACTGGTCTAGCCGAGTTTCCAATACCAGCTGACTACGAATAACTACACTGAATAGTGCCACTGTGGTTGATACTGGTTCTCCACGAGGCAAATAACTACGACGTTTATTGTAGACAAAAGGGACGCATTACAAAATGAATTACAGGGTGACCAACTGGTTTAATTGCCGACGAATAGTAGGAAAATATTGGACATGTCCGTCTATTTTCATCTTATTCTGTTTACACCAACACACTTTTGCAATGAAAATTGAATACATGAAATACATTTATCACAAAGCACGAAAATATTTTTTTGTCAACGAAGTGGCCTCTATTGTTTGCTAAGGAGGGCCAAGAATGGAGATTAAAATTGGTTGCTAAACTCATATGTCAAAATTCTGAATGAAGACGTGCATTTATATATATATATATATATATATATATATATATATATATATATATAATACAGTAATACATTCTAAGTATAAAACTATAAGCACGAGATTTCCCTTTTGTCGCTCGATAATGGAGGCAGGAATCGATACCACCATGACAACCCCTACACCGCATTGTACCGCTCTGAAAGGAAAGTCTGGGGCAGAAAAGTGTGTTTTTCTTTTTTGTAAAAGTGTGAGATCCATACTGTGTGTGGCCTTGGCCATTGTCCTCATGTCTCTGTAGTAGACGTCCCCACGCCCCGCCTGAGACTGTCACCTGTATGTGTGGCCAGTCTGGGCAACGATACTGTAGGCAAGCAAAGATATGTAATTCATGACATTTCAGCGTGAACGTCACAATGCTAGCGCCCCCTATGACAGTCCGTGAAAACTGTTTCAACACATCGTCTGTTTTGCTGTTTTCATGGAGTCAAAGTCGTTTGTCTCTGTTTTGGAAAAGATCGAAAAAGATGTACTGTTGTTTTATTTGTATCTGGTTGCACGGACCCTCACAGGGGGTGCGGCTATCGACGACGTCATGAGAAAAAAAGTAGGCGAAGATGTGACTTACTTATCTTGGTGTAGCTATCATATCTTTGGTCTGGGTACACCTCAGGGCCTCTGCCCCCGAACCTGCAGGCCTGTAGTAGGGATGGATCAATAATGTATTCTAATCTTCTATACTGCCAGTTTTCAGGGAATTTCAGTCTTTTTTAACTCAGGTCGCCATTCAATATCAACATTCAGGATTCCATATTATATGTAAACATGACTTTAACATCTCAAAATAGTTCTGTGTTTTACCTGGGGCTTCCTGTCATCCCTGCCTATATCGATTATCAGCACGTGCCAAATATTTGTGTGTGTATATAATGTATATTTCATTAAAACAAAACTATCTCGCTACAATCAACGCTTTTGTAATAGTCGAAATATAATTGTGTTGGAATTATAAGTAATCAAAGTATAAAAACGATATTATGTGATATGTATTTAATATGCATAAGATGAATGGTTGTTTGGAAGTATCAAAAACGTTTCATATATATTTTCTGTTTGGAAATTCGTGCCTTGAACCAACCTTTTCACATAGGGAATATGTTCTCCGCGAGGTTTGGACAATGAGCGTTTCGCGTTTACTATAACATGGTACATGATTGTTGTGAATGAGCAATGGTTTCAATAGATGAATAATTAATATGTTTTCATGGCCTAGTTAAGTTCCAGTTCTATCGGTGTAGCGTGTATTATTTACATACACACATGTATCACTATCATCTTAACCTTAGCTTTTGCCGTTGCCTTTATGTGTATCTATAGAACAACTAGAGAACTGGCATGCATTTATTTCTGTACGATTTAGTGTAATCACAGTGCATATGAATTTTCAAACAACGTCTTGTACTAAACCTGAGAGGGTCTTATTCGAGACTAAAATGCCCTGAGAAAGAGGATTCTTGTACCATTGTTCATCTTTCAATAACGCACTCTACAATCTATATTTGCTGGACAATGGCGTGCAGAGCTCCCAGCCAGAGGTGTGACGTTACGATAACGTTGCAACAATGTTCTATGTTGGTTCTAGTTACATTCTTTTGATGACTCCCAATTATGTTGCTGTGTCCTATACTGTTGGGACGTTGCACTGTGACATTATTATAACATTCTGGTTATGTTCTTCGACCTACACAGAATGTTCTTATAATGTTCTGTTTTGATTCTGTCCTAACCTCACACAAAAAGAATGTTAGAATAACATTCCAATTTGGTCGGGTTTCAACCACACTGTCAATAACATAATTGTTACGTCCCAGAAAGTAACAAACTGACTAAAAAGTATGGTTGCAGATCATTTCTGTTACATCGCAAGCTGGCTGGTAAACCCTGTAACTTCTTCCAGACGTAAAGGCCTTACGGGGTGCGTGTGAGTGGTGGTGGTAGGGGGGTGGGGGGGGGAGACTAGGTCTGTTTAAGGCCAGGCTCACCCAGACCCCGCCTATCTCCGGGCATCTTGTCACAAACCAAGAAGGATAACGGCCTAATGCGATAAGGCCTGGACAGACCAAGTGGCCTCTGTGCCGACCCCCGCTCGGCCACCCCGCCTGATAGCGGTAAAAAGACCGTCTTAAACAAATCCCGATCGGGTCGATAGGACCTCCCTAGACTCCACACACCACTCCGTCCAGTTGTAGACTCCAGGCTTAGTGTACCTTGAAACGAGGAGATACTGATTGTCTCTGTTAGAGGCTTCTACCGTTTTTCTACCTTTAACCCTTTATGGATATGGAGTAAAAAAAAAAGGATTAATCTATATTTTGGATTTTTACGGCGCATGTCAGGCTTATTTCACACATTTATCATGTCTAATCATTACAGTTGTCATAGATTACATATAAAATAAAGGTGAAAATGAAAATCTCACAAAAAATAAGGGATAGCTGAGCGGATGAGGATTGAGAAATGAATGGTATGGCAAAGGAGTAGAGAAGTAAGTTCTATGTTTTTTAAAAGGATAAAGACTAATGGGAGGGATAGAGGATAGAGAAGTACAGCAGAAAAAGATCAAGAAAAAGGGGGCAAGGAATGGAACTGGGCGTGGCGTAGTGGGAAATTCGGAAGACGCCCACTAGTTGTAGAATCAACCTTTAGTGTACATTAAAATAGTGATATACTGATTGTCTCTGTTGAAGCCATGAAGGCCTCTTAACTGGGGATAGATGAGCGGATGAGGATTGAAAAATGAATGGTATGGAAAAGGTCTAAGGAAGTAGGTAAGAAGATTTTTTGAAAGAAACGTTTGTGGAGAAGAAGGATTGAGAATAACATGGTTGTAAAGAAATGATGCAAAAGTAAGATGATAGAGAAGTAGATTAGTGGAGGAAACAAGAGGAGGAGCCAGAAAAAGTAAATGAGAGGGGTCGGAAATTGGAAGCCTAACGAAGGGCACGCAGGAAGAGCATTCTCATATACGCTGAAGACCATGCCAACGCGCATGCGCCGATCTCAGTTCTTGTTCTGCCCACTAGGGGGCCTGTCCCTAATTTCAGATATCAATCTCCACTTTACAGAAGTTGGCATCGCTTGAGGTCAGCATTCACTGATAATACGCAGATCAGGGGCGGACCGGGGGAGGGGGTTTTAGGGGGTCCTGCCCCCCTCCCCCACCTTATGACTTTGGGGGCGTCCTATAGGCCTGTAGGGAGATGCACCATGGGCGCGGCCATGTTGTGTCGCATGGTACAAAAGGACACTCCTCATTGGTTGGAAAGTCGCGCTTGACCCCCGACAGGTAGTGGCGCCAAAGGATTACGCATGTGCAGACATAGACTCCCGACTGGCCTATAGGCCTAGTGGTTATTGGTAAGGGTGCCACCACAGCTTTACCATCAGATATTTCTCATTGTATTAAATCAGGGATCCATAAAATTGGTCTTTTTTGTGGCCTTGTATCAAATTTTGTCAAAATTATCTCGTGAAGGACCAGGGGTCTTGCCACCTATCAATCACTGTTACTGCCAGACAATTGGCTGTCTGCAAGTAGGGGTCAGTGCAACATTCCTATGAGGAGGGGGCCATGTACCCAGATTGACAAGTACCTCCTCCTATACCTACCTGCCTCACATGAAAAAGAATTAAAAATTCTTTCTATTGATTTATTGCATGTCTATGACTAATCCATATCTACACTGCCAATTCTTAAATCAGAGTAAAATCGGCCAGTGGAAAATGGCCTTGAGGTCATTTGGTGAGTTAATCTGGTATTAAGAGTGGTGGGTTTTCTGAGCAGGGCGCCTCCCCTCATCAAGTCGGTGGCCCTGGTCCAAGTGGCCGTGCTGGGCAGGGGCTGACCAGGGCAGATCGGTTACTACACAGGCAGGCGCTTCTAAGGTATTGGATTATTGATGGAGGCCTCTCCTCTTCACGTCTTGACCTCCAAATCCCATTCCGGGCTTTGGACCAAACGCTACTAACACCAAACGTATCAAAGACAAGACTGGAATGTATGGAATGTTGTTTCTCCCTACCAAGGTTAGCTGGTTTATGGTATTTTACGCACCTGCAGGCTAATTTTGACTGATTTTTAGACAAAAACTCTGGAAAACCTATTGAAAAAAATTACAAATAGTTTCTATGAATCTTATTGATATGAATGAATTTTCAAACCAACTTGAAAAATAACAAATACTAAATACCAGATACGAAATTGAAAAATAATGAATGCTAGATTTCCATCATATTGTGACGTTCCTCGGTAGTTCGGGGTTTCCAATTTCTACAACAGAGGGACGTGGGGATTGTTTCGGGTCTCAGCCGAACGGGGAATCCGGGCAAGAAACCGAGATGTCATATTTAGAGTCGTGCCTCGCGCACGAGGGGAGTTTGAGCGGGTCGATCGGGAAATTGGTATTCGTCGACAGGCGAGGGGTGTATCAGCCGGGCTGGACCGAGGGGCCTCAGCCACCGGGCGGGGTACAGGCACTTCCGTTGACGGGCGGAGGACTGCATGCGGGGGAGGAAAAATGGTAGGGGTAGGTGCAGGCCGTTTCTCTCTGGTGCCGGTACTCTCTTCGGGGCCTACTGCGGATGATCCACCCTTGTTCTCGGTCCGCGGGGATGTCGGGCCGACGGTCGCCTATTGTTTGGTAGCGTGGGGCCGAGCCGGTCGCACCTTTGTTCCCCCCGGATCCTGGGTTTCCGTTCCCTGTTTCGGGCCCTCGTGCCAGTCCGGTCCTTCGTTTTCGGGACTCCATCCAGGCCATTTTCGGGCCTTCGGGCCCAGTTTCGGTCCCTCGGGCCTTCGGAACCCCGTCCTCAGTTTCGCCTAATTTCTTCTAACTTCTGCTATTTTACTTAAGCTTCTAGTCAATTAGCCTGTATTGGATCATCTTATCGGTTACCATAGGAAGAAGACACGTGTTGACACAAGGAGTACTGTAAAGGAACTCATTTATTCTCGGGCCTCACCGCCCTTTTTATAGTCTAGTGGTCAGCCCTGATTGGCTGTCCCCGATCACGTGGTTACAAATGACGTCACTTCCGGTTTACTTTATCACTTCCGGTTTACATATTTCTCGGGACTTTCGGGTTTCGGGCCTTTACAATTTCGGGCCTTTCGGGTTTTTCGGGCTTTTCGGGCCCGTTACAGAATAAACTTTACTCCGTCGCATTATCTTACTTTTCATATTTTCAGTCTTAACAATTGATGAATAGACATTCATCACAATATCAAACCCAGAAATTATGCCTGAGCATTGAAAATCTCTACACTTAAGCTTTGTGACTTGTCTACATTTTTCCCAGCATGCACATTGATTTAGGCTAGTCTGTGGGCGAACTACAATAAATAAGCTATCCGTGGTGGGGAGAATTAAGTTGTACATGTAATATAATATTATGCCTACTACCTTCCGGAAGTTGATTTTGAAGTAAAATTCCAAAGAGAAACAATGATAAATCGAGTAACAAAACCAACAAGACATCTGATTATGGTTGACGGTCATGTTTATTAGAGACATCCGAAGTATTTTCAATATCATAGATTAACAACGTTTCAATGTGTAATTTCTGCTCTCACCAAGTTATTAAAAGAAGAAGAAGAATCAATGATAGATAGCGCTGTTGGAAGTGAAATCAGCTTATGAGTTGGGCCATGAAAGATCTAGAACTGCTATCAATATTTCATTTCTTTTCATCATTTGTATTACTTATTGCTGAATAGTTATGCTGTATAACATATATACGTACGTGCTTCCACATTAATATAAAACTGGTAAAAATCAATGTTTCATCCAGTTTTTATTTCAATTTCATGCAGTATTCAGGATCATTTGGCACACATGTCAGCGGCGGCGAATATTGAGATCGTGTCCACAATTAATAGAAAACCTGATTGGCTGTTGTTTCCGAGTGTTTGAAAGACCTTCGCATGAGAGTGACCAATAACTCAGCCTATCATATTGAAATTCATGGAACGCCTCTTTTGCATTTTGCTATTCACAGAGCGGTCTCCACACCCACGCTTATCATAGGGCCGCCCACACATACCAAATAACCTTCACGGGTTCAATGGTAGTGAGGTGGTCGTTAGATCTAGAGTGAATTAAAGGGTCTATACGTAGAGAGTTCAGATGAAATCAATACCGCTCTGTTTTTAGCCTTTTTTGATATTTCAGTCAAATTCAGTGTAGATGGGGCTAACAAAAGATCGTTAATATTCTCGAATATAAAGAGAGGCCGGCACTTGCTTTTCTATACAGATAAAAGCAGCAGGCATTTTGTTTGATATGGGCCAACCAGGAGAGGGCTATTGGCCAATGGAAAAGCCTAAATGAAGGGAGGCGGTTATAGATAAGAACTGTGAACCACGTGGCCTAGTCTGTCCAGTGTGTTAGTGTAAGAATCCTGTGAGGCTGGACCTGTGTTACTATAGTGAGGAGAGAGCGACAGCCGCCCTTCACCTGTACATACGTAAGGTGTCATACTGACCCATGCACCCACCCCTCTAATGAACCCCCCCCCCCCTCTACCACTCACTGCAGCCTAGGCAGAACTGCTCAGAGCTGTTTGAAACTGCTCGGATTTGCTCGGAACTGCTCGGTATAGCATTGTTCAGAACTGCTCGGAGCTGCTCGGAGCTGCTCGGAAATATTCGGAGCTGCTTGGACCTGCTCAGAACTGCTCGGATCTGTTTGGAGCTGCTGGGAACTGTTCAGAATTGTTTGGAACTGTTCGGAGCTACTCATAGCTGCTCAGAACTGCTTGGAGCTGTTCAGAATTGCTTGGAGCTGCTCGGAGCTGAAGCCGCTCAAAACTGTTCAGACCTGGTCGGAGATGTTCAGAAGCCCATCAGAACTGTTCAGAACTACTCGAAACTTCACACAACTGCTCAGAGCTGTTCGGAGCTGCTTTTAACTGCTAATGGCTTATCTAAGCTGCTTGGAGCTGTTGGGAACTGCTCAGAGCTGTTTTCAGCTATTCAGAACTGCTTCGAGATGTCAGAACAGTTTGGAACTGCTCAGAGCTTATTTAAGCTGCTTGAAGCTGCATGAAGGTGCTTTGGGGCTCCTTGGAGCTGTTCAGAACTGCTTGGAGCTGCTCAGAGCTGTTCAGAACTGCTTGGAGCTGCTCGAAGCTGTTAAGAATTACTCATAACTTGGCAGAACTGATGTAAGCTGCTTGGAACTGGTCAGAGCTGGTCAGATCTGTTTGGAACTGCTTGGAGCTGCTTGGAGCTTCTCAGGGCTACTCACACTAGCTTGACCTCTTGCCTGGAGGTCAAATTTAAATACTAAGAAATGTGTGGAGTTTTCTTTAGTCCCATCTGTTTACTTCTACCCATAAAAAAGTATCAAATATAAAAAGAATAATCAAAAGTAGATATAGTTCTTTTGCTCTGATAAGTCCGCGGCTTAGGCCCTTTCTCTCGCCTCCTGTACAGCCAATGATTTATAGGGAAGGTTGGTCTTGGATTCATTGATGGCTGAGCGTGAGTTGCTCAGTGGTATGTTTTACTGCAGCACCTGGGGGACGAGCAGCTCTCCCCTTAGCCCCCCCCCCCTTCCCCCCGACAGGCGTTACACTCCACCCTTCAGCCTTAAGGCTATATTCCACTCTCTGATTTTACCCCCGATATTAGAAATCGCCGGTGGGATTATTGGCTATACATAGACATGTTACATATCATAAGAAAGGTCTTAAGATTCTCTTTCAAATGATATGTATTATGTATGGTTGCTTGCAATATTACTGGTAACAACTTATAAATACCAAATAATGGGCAGTCAGAATGGCCTAGTGGAATACAGGCTTTAGCTGCTCTAAATAACTTACTCTTATTGGCTACCTTACTATTTACCTTGTAAATAACAGCTGTCAGCAACAAGAGCAAGCAGCCTCCTATAGATATAACTTATATGAAAAAGTGGTATACGCCATATATATGTTTTATATCAAGGCGCACCGGCCACGAAATGCCACTCGACAAGTATTGGTCTTTTTCCCCAGCAGCAACCTTTCATCAGGCTACATTGGAGAGATCCTGTTTTATTCTTCTCAGACGACTAAGGTCACTTTATTTTCATGGCTGCTTTCTTTGGGTAGTCTTTATGTGCTGTCTTGGTTTTCACATTAAGACTTCTGGGTGACTGCCCCCTGGGTAAGACAACTCTGACATTCCGTTTTATAAGGCCCTCTGTCTACCGAACGTCTGCTGAGGGAGGGATACATGCTGCCAGGGTTAGATTTTTTTCTTTCTTTACAGTCCCATTGTTTCTTTGAATCCCTCCTCTGTCTGCCATCGTATTACGATCAACTAACCTACCCACTTACAACTCATTCTCCCAACCACGGATAGATGCTTTACAGTACTTTATGTACTTGCCGTTTAATTTTGGGTAATTTTATGGATGAAAACACAGGGAAATCCATAGAGAATATACGAATATATGCCATATTTTTATCTGTAATTGATAGATATTCGAGCCAACCTAACAATTATTTATATAACCAAGTTGAAAGAATACCCTTTACTATTATGTTTTCTATCATGTTAGGCTTGTTAGTTGGTTTGAACCACCAGACTCAGTGATCCTGGAGCTCTGGGATATTTCACCTTTGCTCTATCTTGGATGATCTAATCTATGAGAAGGTAGAGACCATACTCCTATACTTATACCGAGGCAGATGTTCTTTTATCACCACATATAACAGCCGTGGCACTAGGCCTTTGATAAACCTGTCGTTGACCACAGGGAGAATGTCTAATACCACAGCAGCAGGACAGAGACTTGAACCGCCAATCTTTGGATGATGAAGCCAACACTCTACCACTGTCCTACCAGAACACCCCTGTATAATGCTGCAGCTACAATGCAATAAATAAGCTACCGGGGGTGGGGGAATTTTGTGGGTGTCCCAAGGGCAGGACTATATAACACTCTTTCTGGCAGGACTGGGCTCCTATACCAAGGCCTTGCATAACCCCCCCTCCCCCCCTCCCGACTTCCTCCCTTCTGCCCCAGGGTAGGGCAGGTAACAGACAGGTATGAACACTTTTACTGGCACTAAAGAAGGACGTATCCCGAGCAGCTCGAGCTTCAGGCACAAAGCTCCTTCAGCAGGAGGCGAGCAGGTCCAACTTCTAACTCCCCCCACTGGGTGCTCTCTGACAATTATCACTGTTTAAATATAATACCCCTTTCTAAACAACTAGGTATGGCTGGACGATCATGTAATTACGTGAGATCAGATATACAATTATAATTTCTTGTTAAAAAGCTACATACCCACTAGGCGATTTTTGAACTGATCGACTGATTCAACCCCAATAATTGGCTGATTTTTGCACCAATTCAAATTACACATGCACATTCCAATACAGCATACTGATCTCTCAGAACATGACCGGTGGTTGGGACATTATTGTAGTGTTTTCCACCTTACCAAATGGACCTGGCAGTGTTGGAAATTCTTTTAAAATATTCAAAACTGATACTGAAAGAGTTTCTAATATAAAATACATGCCTCAGCATCTTGTTAAGATTTATGTTCCATGCTGCTCTTTTGGATTTTGACTCTTTTTGAAAAATAATTAAAGGCCAAAGATTTAGAGTAGGTCGGTTTACCTGAACCCACCAGTTTGGTTTGAGGCCTAATAGGTATAGGGCTTCATAAGACACACCTACAGAATGAGCTCCCCCTAGTGGAGGAAACCAGAACCAGCTCACTCATTCTTGGAGGGAATATATCACAATGCTATCTGTCAGCTAGGCCGCACCTCTGAGCGGCTTCTGTGAGATTTACCCCAACCGTTGGTGATAGTGGGGAGGTGGGAGGTGGGCCGAGTCAGTTGTTTACGGGCTCAGGCTGGGGAGAGCAGCTCACGGGGGATTGGCAGTAAGTTGTGAGAACCTCTGAGCACCTCTGAGCAGATCTGAGCATAGGGGGGGAGGGGGTACTCACTCTTTCATGGTAGGATCCCACTGCAAAACTGCACACACACCCCTTTTTTCACGATATTACAGCTCTGTGAAAGTCCAGACATTGGTTTACAGCCCCCTGTTTTCTGACATGTTAAGGCACAGCCTCTTGTTTTCACTATAGCTGCTGTGTTTGGCTCAAGATCAAATATAATGAACATTGTCCTTCAATGATTCTGATACAATTAACCTTATGAATTAGTTTGAACAGCCTAAAAATGTGCCATTGATGCTTTCTTCTGACTACAAAAGCTATCTTATGCAGACAGTGAGTCTTGACACCCCCCCTATTTTAGAGTTGTCTGGTCAGTGACAGCCCCCCCCCCCCTTTTTCCTGCCTTTGCCGCAATCACAGCTACAGCTCCCAGATGCCATTTTGCAGTGGGTACCCAAAACCAAGTTGACCCAGGCAAGCAGCAACATAGCAAGCACATTCTGCAACCGTACTTTGTTGGTTAGTCTGTAACCTTGCCTTGCAATTTTCACGTAACAGTTACATTATTTTAGTTGAGACTTACTTAAGAAGAATGTTGTAATAACATTATGTTTTAGTGAAGTTGAGACCTTACTATTAAATAACGTTATAATATCATTATTATAATGTAAAACAACGTTACAAGGATGTAATGATAACATCACAGTGCGACATTGCGATGTTAGGTTCTAAAGACGTTTTGGGTGCCATCAAAATAACCTAATAAGAACCAAAGCAGAACTAAACAGAACGTTATAATAACGTCATAATCTTGCTTTGGGAGTACCCCCCCTCCCCCCAGCTCTGAGCAGCTCCCCACCTCAAGGTAGGAGCAGCATTCCTCCACCCCTATGGTCCTGGTGCTGCTTTACGGGCATGTAAAGTACTGTGGTGAAGTATTGGGAGGTGTAGGTTTTACAACGGGCAGTCCTTGGGCTGGAGGTGAGTTAACCATATCATCTAACATCTACTTTTAATAACTGAGAAATTGTACCAAGTGTATTATACCTATTGCACTAGTATGAATTAGGTGTGTATTTGGGGGGGAGGCGTGTAGGTCGCAAGCATCCCTTTTATGGCCCAAATATTAAATTTGGTAAAATTCATGCAACTGGAGGGTACGCACAACACAAAAACTTTGCTATATCACGCCCCCCTCCCACCCCGTTTTCAAATTCTGGGTTCGCCTAACGTGTGCATAACGTGAAGGTTATATATCAAATCATGTTCTTTTTGAAAACACGTCACCGTGAAAGGTTTCCCTTTCTTCCTTAGATTTTCTATATTCGTCTTTCCTTTCCTTTTAACTTGGCACTAGTTCTGATATGTAGGCAGTTCAATAAGTAGATTTGTACTCTCATCTTCAGTACTAAAATAGCAAAACACCATTATTCTCAGGGTGGCATGTCCGTATAGGTTTGAATAATGAACTACGATGTAAATCCCCTTAAAAATTAAATACTACTATACCGATCACGACCATTGGGAAGATATCAATCTCTCCAGAAAAATACCTGGTTCAAAATCGACCCTAGACCTCTGGATTACACTAACCCTATATCTGATTCTACCAAACTTAGAGAGACTCGATGTCTGACGCTTAAGAGTTGATGGTCAGGACCCCAACTCCTCTTCTTTCTGTTTTTTTGTGGACCCCTAAACTACAGAGGGAGAAAATACCGCGTTCATGCATGCAAGTTTACGCTGTTTTAATTCTTAGTCTATATATTGACTCTGCCTGTCCCCCCCCCTTTTTTTCCCCCGTTTTTCCTTTCTTTTTCTTCTTTTTGTATACCCTGTACAACCAGTGGGCTCCAAGGGGACTTCTAAGACTCCTGCAGCAGTTCCGATCCCCCGTGTCCCTCTGGGATGGGGTTGGCAGAGCCCGGAGATAAAGCAGTCCTTATCTGTCCCCTGACGGGGGGTGGGGGGGGGGGGGGGGGAATGCCGGGTTTGTAGACAGGGCGTTATGTAACCGTTGGTGGACCTGCCAACACCCTAAAGGCCCTATTCTACTAGTCGATTTTACGCCTGATATTAAAAATTGGCAGGAATATTGTTTTATCATAGACATGTTACATATCATAAGAAAGGTCTTCAAATTCTCTTTCAAATGATAATTATGTAGGATGTATGGACGTTGTATAGTATTACTGATAATGACTTATAAATTACCCAAATAATGGGTGGTCAGAATCGCCTAGTGGAATACAGGCTTTAGCCCGGCCCGGCCTTTCGGGGCCTGTCGGCATTCTGGGCCAACTCAACTCTGACATTTGGCCGCCTGTAAACACTCTCTGATATAGTCTGTGGTTCCCAACGTGAGTCTGTACACCAGCGGCCATCTTAGAATTACACCCTGTATCCCAGCATGCTTTTGGGGGCTGCTGGTTTATGGCAGGTAGGACCATGAATAAACCAGCAGTCTAACAGCCATCTTAATGAGTTACACATAATATGAATAGACTACCCAATCTACCCCTAATGGAAATAATCCTGCCATAATATGCACATTTATTAATAGCCAGTGAGGCCTATCGGCTCTGTGTAGGTGTATGGACATAGTATGTAAAAGCTTAGTGGGAGTCGCACTCTATGATACGAGTAGACCAATCCCAACTATATGGCTGACTGATTATGGAGAAAACGTATTATCTGCTCATACTCATTGCTCTTATATAGTATATGTACATAAATTATATATCGTCCCTAAAAAGATATGTTACTGTGCTTCTGGAAGAACATGTTGTTACATGAAGTTGCCAATACAATTTGTTTAAAAAAGAATTGTACGTAGCCATTGAACTAGAACCTGGGAAATTGAACTAAGGATAATGACGTAAGAAAAGATCCCTGTATTACCACGTGATTGAGGTGAAGTTGGTTAAGGCAGATATCGTTTAGTTCAAACCGCAAAGGGATAACCCAAAATCCTTCAAGACCTTTCGGGGGATTTCGATGTAAGATATTGTATTCATTTTAAAGGCTTTGAATTATGTTATTTTGACCAAAGACCCAATGGAAATTAATATTTATATAGTTTCTTTAGATAGCTATATCCAGGCCATCTTATTAAGACAGAAAGCCACCGAAATGCTTTGGTCGCAAAGTGTGTACCCCCCACCACCCTTTGCGATGAACCAATCGAATATCTACGCAACCTAACAGACACAATTACATCCAATTCAGAATTGTCTATCCTTAAGTAACCCTGATGGGGACTGATTGGCCAGAGGAGGCATCTTGTAGGGATGTAATAGGCTCTTTGTGGGTGCAGGGTCCCTCTGCCTGCTGGCGGCGTTAGCCGGGGTCAGATATCGAACACACTGACTGGGGTCATCCATCGAACACATCCTTTACTTCGATCAATAGGTATGTTCAGAGATATGGGTCACTGAAAGGGCAATAATCCTCATAGGTCCCAGGACAGGAGAGGTCCAGGGGGTCCTGACCACCCCACTTCCCACACCCTGGGGTGGGAGGGGGACTGACTCTTTGAAGGTTACTACCCACTGCCAAACTACCACCTCTGCTTTTCGCGACTGACTGCTCCTGAAGTTTAGTTGACTGCCCCTTATTTTGGGGGGACACAGGCCACCACCCCAAAAAATCAGGGTGTGTCAATACCAGAAAATATAATACGGAATCAGCAAAACTGCTTAGGAAAACTTCTGATAACATTGTATTGTTTTTATTTTTCTGTGAATTAAAGTCGCAATAAGGCTATATTTCAAGTTATTGCCCCAATGTTGTCCTTTTTTGCCTAAAAGGTGGTTGACCCCCACTCCATTTTGACATCCACTGTCTGAGTCGATTTGGCAGTAGGTACCTTCTCAAGTCTGACTGCCGCCACCCCCCATCCCCCTTTTGTTGGTGACTTAAACTTGACAAATAAGAGACAGAAAGGTCGAACAAATGCACAACATCTTTTAGGACTTATCTGCCCCTGCTGAACTAGTGTATATTCAACACCCTATAAAGATGTCTATGATAACTACAGGCGTTGTCTTCTAAGAACTTTTTTGAAGTTAGACATCAGAAATGTTTTTCCTCTGAAGTCCATTATAGACAGCCGTTAGTATGAAAAGTTTATACTGTTACTTCGCGGAGCAATAGTCATTACTGGGAGGACATTTATATCAGAACACCATTAAACAGTAACTTGAATACAGATTAAAACTAGGCTTAAATACTTCAGGTTGAAATAACTGTTTTATGTAATATACATACAGGTATGTATTGCCCATTTAATCTGGTTCACTGCCTGTGCCATTAAAGCGATTTAGTACTGTACGCCGTTGAGTTACACTTACGCATAAAACCCAAAACTGATCATAATGACTTAAGGTATTGCCAACGGTAACACTAACACAATGTCCTTAAGCCTCTTATCATAACGCTTGCGTACCTCACAAACATAGAATGTCTTTAATTTTCAATTCTATTTAGCATATTAGCACCGTAGTAGAATATTACGTACGGTGCTTAGAGTTCTTTCATGAAGAATTATCTGTCATAATCTTCTGTCATAAACTAGTTTGATGAGATTGTACCAATACTGTACAGTAGGCCTAATATCAAATTAAGGATTGGCAAGCTGACATAAACTCACTTTTAGTATATTTTTATTTGCCTTCAAGCTGCATATTAGAATCGTTATAGGGTTATGAGCGTCCATCCGACTGTATAATCCTGTATATATACAGGGAGGGCCTTCCGTCGGGTGTCACGTTATTGGCTTAGTTACAGAAAATATCACTGCAATATTGCTTCTACTGACTTGCCTGGATGGCTGATGGATACACCGAGAATAGTGAATCAGTCTCTTCCTCATTTCAAGAGATATGTTGGATAAGTTACCTTGTTATAACACACAAAATATTGCATATTTATTCTGTACATGTCCAATCGCAAGTCATTTGCTCATATAGGAATTTGTGACCGTTTAAATATGTATCCTTGGAAAGAGCATCTACTGGCATTTCACACAGAGTTTCCTTCCAAAATACGTATTTCACTATCATAAAATTGTAATAAGTCAGTTGCTGCCTTTAGTTAGTGACACACAAGGCCAGCAAGCACCTGTTTCTATATAAATTCTGCAGTACCCTTTTTTATTGGGACGAATGGTAGTAGTTATGGAACTCTTTTCAGCCTGAAATCTTGACTAATATTAGGATATCCTTTTTCATTGACAAGGTTCGAACAAAAACAAGTTGGGCAACAAATCCACAATACAACTTTGAAAAGAATGAGAATTGGCTCTTTTGTTGGATGTAATAAGAAGAAAGAAAGATCAAAGATCAAGCCCTTTATATCCCGATCAGGACTTTGTCCTGGTAAAGCTCCAGTTATTCCATGTCGTCCCAAACTTATACAGGAAAGGATGAAAAAGGTGATGGGCTTAAGCACGTACAATACTTCCAATTATAACCAGATTTAGTTCCTACGGTCTCATCTCATGTTATGCACTGCCTAAACAAGTTTTTATTTTATAGTGAGCCAGTGAATAAATATGCAGTGATAATAACTATTTCAACCTCTTTTTGTAATTCATCTACCCAAGGCCTAGTTTTTAATGTAACTTATTGAAACTCTTCTAAGTCAGAATAATATTTAATGCGCTGGAAAAAAATCATCTAGCTAAGAGAAATGGACCAAGATGTTATATCAAGATGAAATACACACATGTCACTGATACAATTTAAGAGTCTGAAACAAAATGAATCCAACTATGTCGCGATATTTCAGATCGAGATCGCAAAATACCCGAAAACGTATGTTTTTTAGTTCATGTCTTTTAGGACGAATGAGGAGTGAGAATGGTTTTATTTAAAGAGTAGAAGGGGTATAGACATAAGCAGTTGCGGATTTAGAGGGGGGCGCCCCCTACCCCATGTATGTGTTTTTTGTTTTATTTTAGGGGGGTGGGCGAATTTAGATGTTTTGTGTGTACAATTCTGGAAATAAGGCGTCGCCCCACACCTTTCTATAAGCACGGCCCCACCTTTTCAAAAAGGCTGGATCCGCCACTGATAAGAACAAATAACTAACATGAAAGTGCAAACCCTCATGCATTTTTAAAATTATTTTCCACAAAAAAACTGTAAAATATATATCGATATATACATTGTGCAGACAGGGTCACGTGACCAGATTTTGGTGATCACCATGTGGTCACCCCAACCACGTGGCTATTAAGAATTTACCTACAACTGTTAATAATTGTTTATTATGATTAATTAAGATTTCTTTTGATGAAATAGACAAAAATATGCACCATTGATGCTTTAAAATTGTAAATAATGATAAATTTAAACTGATCACCATCATGGCTGCCATCCCAATTTGGAAGTGTGACGTCACATGCACAACGTCTATAAAGTGGTATTGCGCGGAAGATCGGCAAAGCCGAGCCTGTAAGGACCCAATAAAAATCAATGTTAAAAAAAGTGAACCAAATATGAATGCCATAACAGACATTATAACTCGGTCGTCAAACCCTGATGTGGGTGCGTGCCTCTAGTAGACTGTTCAAGGGGCAGAATCCACTTTGTGTCAGTGTCAGCGCCTGTCACCAGCTGTAAGTGACAGCAGCCTGGGTGCCCCTCATTAAGCCATAGGCGTGTAATGGGATAGCACTGACTTGAAGCTGTTTTTACTTCACTGTAGAATCTCTCCTACTCGAAAGGATTTTAATGATGTTGACAGTTGTTGGTTAAACGAGTTCTCTGTGGGTTGCACCTCAGTGTGTGACAATGGCGTTAGTCCGTCCCTGACCTACTTAGCTCTTACATAACAGGCCGTACACCCACAACAGTCCATGGCTACTAGTGGCTACTTAAGATTTGCAAAGAATTCTTTTATTGGCCCTCTATAAATGGCACGGAGAATCCCTTTGATGGTTATTTGGGTGTTGGCTGGTTTATTTTCTTTCCTGCCATAAACCAGTGGCTGCAAAGTATTATGGGATATGGGAGGGAATTCCCACTTAAAATGGTCGCTGATTCACAGTCCTAGTTTGAGCCACTAGCGGACTTGGACATAACTACAGTCTAATTTGGCGCGTGCTCGGTGCCCTTCTAGCCTTCTGTATTGTATTCTTTGAGGTCAATTTAATTGGTTTTTTTTTACAATAATTACTGCAATAATTTACTGCAATCATGACGTACCACCATATCAAGCCTGTTCATTATATTTTGATCCTGTTGAATGAATCATGTTAAATATTGTTTAAACATGGAATAAGTTTCAGAAGAAAATGAAATTCACACATTAATTGAATACGTGAGAAACGGTAGAACCACGTTAAAAGAGTTTACCATCAGTAGACGATGTCCACATGACGTCACATCTCCAAAATTGTCATAGGATGTTGTTGATCAATTTAAATTCATCATTACTCACAATATGCCCTTCAGACGTTGGGTGTATCCCTGGGTCAGACAAGGGTTGGACAAAATTATTACTGTTTAAGCCCTCCTTGCATTCAAGAGGTTACTGAAATAACCAAGAAAATATATTTTTTGGCATTATCAAGTACTGATAAAATATTGGGATTTCATAATTTAAACAACTGACCGATTTGTAGGTTTCCCAGGCAATCAAAATACTGTATTTCAGGGCAAAATAGGGTCGGACATTATAGGTTTGGATGACAGGCTTTAACATCGGGACCTATAGGAAAAAGGCAAATACAGCTGCATTTAACAAATTTTAGTAGCAATTTGTCAACCAAATCGATTTGGCTGATTTTGTATTATGTATCTATCTTCATGGATTATTATGGAGGACATTTTGAAAATATCTCGTTGTAAACTTTAACCTTGTCTGCACAAGGTCTATTTTCTATGATTATATCTTAAAAGTAGGGTCAATTAATGATTTCCTAATTTTACTATTTAATTGGCTTTCAGGAATCTAGGTAATGCATCTAACAATTCCGAAATGTGGAAATGAGCCAAAATTAAATTAAAAATGTCCCCCAATGACACCCCAACACTTGAAGTTATTCGAGTCCAGGCCCACCCAACCCAACCCCCATACCACCCCACCCAAAAGAAAAAAGAAGAAAAAGAAAAAATGGGCAGAAAAAGGGTCCGATTCTCGGACCGAGGCAGGATAAAGTGTCGGCTGGTGATCCGCACAGAGCGGGCCGCCGGTAAGTCGGAATCACGATCTCATCATGGCCCCGCGCCACCCGCCCATTCCCATGGTAATTAACCACTTCTGGGAGAGAAGTGGGGTGCACTGGTAATCTCTGGGCACAGTATACGGCCACATACGACTATGGTACCATAGTCAAATTTATACAAGTGATCCTGACCATTATCCCACTATTGTGAATTTTGGCATAGGGAGATTGACTTATGACGATAGTCAAACTGACTAGGTTTTTGACAGGAATAATTGGCATCATAACCTTCAAGTAAACAGAAAGCAGACATTTGTTAATGCCTGATTTGTTGTAAGTAATCCCTTATTTTATTTTATTTTATTTTTTAATGTGTCTTTTATTGACTGCTTCATGAGAATACATGTTTTTCAAGTAGTCAGGGAATGATATTTACAATATATGGATGAATGCAAAAATAAATGAGATGATGAGCAATGGATGGATAACATATTCTAATCCAAATTCATATACTAATTCAAATTCATATACTAATTCTCAGTCATCTGCATGTAGTTGAATATGGTGTAAGTTACTTTGTGAAGTAATGGTACATGACTGGATACCAGTCTTACACCTGACAAATTTGTATTTTGTTTGTGAAGAGGGGTTCAAGAAAATGAGTTTACATCTTATGAAAAAAAGTCCAACCTTAGTAAAATGTGACTATTCATGTAAATAACCTTAGTCACCTCAGACCAAAAAATGTGATTTGGGCCCCATCAATTTGACTAACAAAGTTAGTCACATATGAATGACTAACATTAGCCCTTATAACGATTATCTGTGTGTGGGGTATGGGGTGTAGAAGGTGTGAGGATCCAGTAAAGTCTGCCTGTTAAGATAACCAAGCTGTTGCATATGCCATACGAGGGTCGCCATTCAGCCAATCGGAGAAACCGGAAGTAGATTGTTTATAACCGGAACTAGTTTGTGAAGCTACTCGCAAAATATTAGGCCCTAATATTGGTGTAATTTGATGAATATAGAAATCAAATCGAATCTTTAATAGCAATTGTGAGTTTCTGGTCACAGTAACATGCGAGGAGTAAAATCTAGTGTGTCCATTCAATATCTAAAACATGCAAACGTCTGAGATGGTAGGACCCGCTTGGTTGATATATATGTCGGGGAGGGGAGGGGGCCCGTCCGTGGGGTCCGAGCTAACCACATTAGCCCAGGAGGTTTGACCGTAACTCATGAGGTCGGACCCAGGAGGGAATGAGGCGGCGTAACCCGCACCCACCCAATCGAACCCGCTGCAACCTTTGTCTGGCTGGCCCACGGGGCTGGCTTCTCAAATGCCTTCAGCCCACAAGACTGGGAGCTCCAGTACAACCAGGCAACAAAATATTAGCCTACACATGCGCACACACACAAGTATATACATATATATATTATATATATATGTTTATATATATATATATGTATGTATATATATATATATATATATATACATATATATATATAGTGGGGCGGGATGGTGTAGCAGGTTAGGTTTTTGCCCCTGACTTGGCTAGACCAGGTTTGAGTCTGAACCTTGCTTGCTACACCACCTTAACTTGCCGTCATTTCCACCCCTATAGATTCAATCATAGTACTTTGTACAAACCAAAAACTGTGAGTTGGTCCTGATATAGCTGAAGAATTGCTGAATGGACAATAAACCCCAATAATCATCATCATCATCCTCATCACAAAGCAAGTCTGCCCTCTCTGTATCCCCAGGGACAGTATGCATTACACTAAGGAGATAGCAGTCAGTCCTTCAGCGCCCTTCCTTATGCGCAAGCCAACCTCTCCCCCATCCCCCAAGTGGCATTGCCCAGCTGCAAGTTGTTGCATCAGGCGCAGGAGAAGGGAGAAGACACCCAGATGACGACGCTGATTGCGTATACAAGTACAGGGCCGGGCCGCAGATTGCGTATACAGGGGCCGGGGTCGCATGCAATGGACTGTTGCGTAGGTGCTGATTAGGGAGCACAATGCACGTCAAGACCGGAGGGGCAGGGCAGCTGGGGGGATGATTAGAACCCTGAGAGGGGGGGGGGGGGACACTGACTCTTTGAAGGTTACTACCCACTGCCAGACTAGCACCTCTGCTTTCCGTGACTGACCACCCCTGAATTTTAGTTGATTGCCCCCTATTTTTTGGTGATAGAGATCAATGCCCGCAAAAATCAGGGTGTGTCAATACCAGAAAATATACATAAACATTAAAACTGCTTGGGAAAACGTCTGATAACATTTCATTAATTATTTTTAGGTGAAATATAGTTGCAATAGTGCTAAGTTTCAAGCTATTGCCCCTACATTGTTCTATTGATGTAGTTAACCGCTGCCCTTTTTTTCTTTTTTTTTTATTTGATTTTTATTGAGCAAAAAGGGTTTGGCATCGCTGGTCTTCCACCCGCACCCCTTTGTTTACATTTACTAGTGGGTGCGGGCTTCATCAATACAAAGATTTCACTTGCTATTAATAATAATTCATGCCATAAAAAAGGCATTAGGTGGGATTAATGAGATGAGATGAGATGATAAATTACAGAGTATAAATTCATCAATAAGCAAGTAAGGCAAGGTACCATCTATAAATAATCTATACTTTGTGATCAGTAGGGTTGATAATATCCTTTACTATATTACCTTTTTATAAGGGTTATCTATTATTGTTCTTAGTAAATTTTTAAAGATATTTCTATCATCAACAGAGCGGTATGCGACAAGCTGTTCATTCCACATCGACATTATCCTATATTTTGGATTTCTTGGGAATTTTGGGTGCTTTGCTTTTGGTATGAGAAATAATTTCCCATTGTGTATTCTTGTAGCAATCTGTCTGTTATCCAATAATTCTGGTTTCACAGACAGACAATGTGCGAACTGCAACAAATGTAGCTTCCTTCTGTGAGTGAGTCTATAAATTCCACAGTTCCTGTGTAACGTTTCTGTCGAATCTCGTTGATCATATGGTTTGATGGGTTGATTAAACACAATTAACAATCCTTGGTTTTGTAGTTTTTGAATATTGTAATTCAAGTATTTGATTCCATAATCATATATAAAGTCAGCATACTCTATCAATTTTTGCCTTAAAAGTGATTAACCACCCCTCAATTTTGGCGTTGACCGCTTCCGCTGCGCTGGTCCATTTGGCAGTGGGTACCTTTTCAAGCCCAAGTGCCCCCAGCCCCGAGCGTCTCTGTGTGTCCCCCCCCCACCCCCCAGACGAACAAGGTCTCCCCCTAGAGTAAGACAAGGGGCTGCAGGTAGCAGGGGCCAAACGTGATCAGGGCCGATCAGGGGTGATCAGAGGGAGGAAGAGGGTGGGGGATAGCACACAAATGGGTCAAATACATGGGTCAAATGGGTCAAATACGGTCAGAGTCTCAGACAAAATGACAGGCATCTTGCATATATGGGTCTCGTAATTATGGGAAAAAATGGCAATTTGCAGCATTTTACATAATGTGTAACAAAGAATGTTGTCTCTAACATGTGCAATTTCTCTGCGACATTGCCATATCACAGCTCATGTCATGCAGTGTAATCGGGATTTTATTTAAAATATACCTGCTATCTTACCATGGCAAGAGGCAGCTGTGGGAGAGTATAATACTGCGAGGGTCGCAAACGCTCCTCCCTGTCTCCAGTCTTGAGGCGGGACCCCTGGGATCTTCCTCAGATCAGTTTATCCAAGAAGGAGTATATACTTCAGGGGTGGTCATCAAACATGCACACCGTCAGCTCTGTGTGGCGCTTTAAAGCTCAGCTTTTCCTTCTCGCAAATCCCCAAGTACATCGCTCAGATTACTACTCTTGTGTAAGATTAGGTGTATAGATCCCGGACACTTAGCCAAAGACGACCATGCATATAGGAAAAGCTAGCGACTCTTCCAATCAGAATTGTATTTAATGTATCTTTGTACACAATGGTATTTGCATCGTGTCACAATTAATATAAATCTGTGCCCTCGGCATGATACTTTCATTACTAAAGGGTATACAGATATAATTATTCTATTCCTGAATATCTTATATACTTTGTCTGTGGAGCATAGGAAGTATATACTATACCTCTCATCATCTATGACAGTGTTTATCGTGAGCAACGCTAATTTGTTAATGGAAAAAAGTGACTGCAGTATCTAATTGTTATGTCAATTAAGAGGCTCAGACTTTTTAAGCTGTTCAGGAAGATGCATTGTGAACGGGCGATTTTCAACACACTTTGCATTTTGTTTTGGGTGATAAGATATAGAAGAACCTTTGGGGTCCTCTGAACTATGTCCGGCTGTACGACCGATAGGGGCTCATGATTTACGATCCCCAGCCGAGTATGGTCTCCAACTAAGACTCAGATTCTTCTATAAACCTATGAAAGCTTAGATTTCCTGCCGCCTTGGTCTTCGCACCTCTATGCTGCAATGCGCAGGTTCCTGTGAAGCATCTAGTGTGTTGCTCTGGGATAGCCTGTCGACATAGATCACTCATAGCCAAGACACTTCACGGGGCCCCAGGTCGTCGTGTGCGCATGCCAAGGCGTATGCGCAGTGCGCTCTACAGGTTGTGGTCTAGTTCTCCGTGCTGTGGTCTACCTCAAGTCTGACCTCCCAGGGTCAACTAGACAACCTATCGTCCTCCACAGAAGAGGCTGAAAATGAAGTATTTTAGGATACCCTATTTCCTACGGTTAGTCATGGAATGCAAGTGTGGATCCAGAGGGTAGGTGCGGTGGCGAGCACCGCTCCCTTTTCTAGGAAAATTTGCATTTTATTATGCAAAAAGTATTAAGGAAAAGTTATTCCAACAGCCCCCCCCCCCCTTCAAATTGCTGGACCCCCAGTGGAAGGAATTATGATTTCTCAAGATAATTCTTTCACCCACATATTCATAGAGTGAAAACCTGTTGAAACCTTCCAATACTAGATAACTGCCTTACCCGCCACCACTAGCCCCCAATATTCACCCAACCCACCCCCTACCCAGCGGACCAATGAGCTAAGAGCTCACAGCTCCGCCCACTCCCCCTGGAGCCCCGCCGTGCTCTACAGGCCCTACCTGCCCCCTTATTGACCATTACGCGCCCAGTGTCCGCCATGTGGCGCTGCGAGCGGCACGTGGCGTATGTGAGCTTCGCGGAGCTGGCTGGGGGCAATGCTGTTATCTGGGCCCTGCAGCCTGGTCGGAACGGGCCCCCCAGCCCACGGCCGGCTCTTCCATCACCTAACCACCCTCCCGCCGACACCAATATGTCTGCCCCTTGATTTACTAACTAGCGACGCACGCACTGCGCATGCGTCGTATGTGGGACGCTGGTCACATGACATGGGCGTTGTAACGGTGTTGGCTTCCTACCGGAAGTGGTCTTGAAGGTCATTAAACTGTTTTTACTTATTTACATACTCATCCGTTGAATTCCCCACTGCCATTGGCAGCGATGCCTAGAAATCAGTAGAGCAACATACCAATACAGTGCCGGTTTGATCAACCCCGTCTATACACCATCCTCTTGCTTACCTTCCCCATCCTGTATTTATTTCTACTGTCTTGATATTTCAAGGATTGAAAATTACATTTTTGCTTTGGGGGCTTCCTATATTGGTTATTGGTAAGGGTGCCCTCAAAGGTTTACCACCAGAACTTCTGCATTGTGTAAGATGAGAGAGCCATAAAATTGGTCTTTTGTGAGGCCTTGTTCCCAATTTGTAACAATTATCTCTTGAAGGGCCTGGGGTCTTGGCACCTGTCAATCACTATTAATGCCAGACAATTGGTCGCCTGCCTTCTCAATGGCTGTCTGCAGGTAAGGTTCAGTGATACTGGGTCTAAGGGGAGGGGTCACGTACCCTGATTAACAAGTAACCCTTCCCATACCTACCTGTTTAACTGTGGTCCATTGCACTAGCAGTATACTTGTGGGGAGGGGCTTTGTACTCAGATTAACAACTGCTTTGACAGGTACCCCTTCCTGTTTCTTGTAGCCAGTAAGGGTGCTGCCACAAGTCTTTGATCAATAAAGATGAATACTTTTCGCCACCAAAGCATTTTCCCCTCAGTCCAAAGGCCTGTAAAATATGTATTCTCCTGTTGGTACAACCAGGTTAGGGCAACGACAAGATTCTAACATCGAACTTTTGTTCCAAGTCGATGCGTGACGTTAATACGTTGTCCCTTTCTAGCCACAATCTCCACCCACATATTTGGCAGTAGCATTGAAGTCATGAAATCAGACATTACGCCTGAAGAGTGATGTGCATTCAAGCATGATAAGGATGACCGCTGGTACCCAGGCAACAATGGCCCTACATTTCTATTGTCTTGAAATGAACTGAAATGTACAAGTATTTACTCGGCAGACGACTTTGCTACAATATCAAACAATAAGGAAATACACCAAGGTTGATTCGCATCAAATTGTTATAATACGGACTATTTGTGTTTCAAAGCTAGGACCATTAGAAGACAGGTCTGTACTTCTGTATAAACCCTAAAACTAAAACGATGCTATATAACAATACGTGCGTGATGCAAGTTTTTGCATCGGTATTTGATACATCAACGTCGCTATTTCTATGTCGTTGCCCTAACCTGACAACCAGTGGTAACAGGTGAATGACGTAGTTCTTAAAATTCAGAAAGACAATTGAGAAAAGATGGAAAAGACAAGACAGAGCTGGAGTGCCCATGTTAGAACCTAAGTGAGTGTGGTAGTGTCACTGTAACATTTAGAATACTACCGAGAGGAGGAGGATTGGCTGTATAGACCTTATGCAGGCAGGGCCATGCGACCAGATTTTGGTGATCACCATGTGGTTAACACAAGAGAAAATATATTTTTCAGTCCTCTGGACTGAAAAATCTTGCTTTTGCAGCAAAAAAAATCCATCTCTTTTGATTAATAACTTCTGGCACCACTCTTGCTGCCCACTATAAAGGCCTAAAATTAGAAAAAAGTTGTGTTCAGGTAACCCAACCTGTGTAAAAAAAACAAAAAAATTGACCTAGCTACCCTAATTTTTTTCGGCCTATGTAACCTAAACACAACAATTTTTGTTCTTTGGCCTTATGTGTCAGGCAGGTGGTCTGGCACCTGTGTGTCCACTATAGGGTGGTGGAAGGTGGGGTTGGGGGAGGGGGAGGTGGAGGAGTGAGAGAGTCAGTCAGGCCAAGGATATTTGGATTTCTGTTGGGTTTTTTTGCCCTTACAAAAAATAATATTGCTTTCAGAGCAACCTGTGCTTTCTGGTCTCTCAAAATTTACATACCTCTATATATAGGACCCATATGCCATGAGTGTCAATCATACCTCTTACCCCTCCTACTATTACCACAACCAACACCAGTGACCAATGGAAAGAGAGGCACCACAGTCCACCACCTGTGGGTGCAAAAGGGGCAAACCAATTAAAGAATTGGAGGAGGGGGAAGGGGGTATTCACAACTATAATTGTCACAAATTGAGCAGGGGGCCACACAATAGACACATTTCATGGCTGACTGATTTAACACAATAAAAAACTGCTGATAGTAAGGCTTTAGGGGCGTACTTTACCAATAACCACTAGAGGGTGCCCCAAAAGCAAAACCATGTGGTTTTAAAATATATCTACAATTTATAAATGAAATAGTTTATTATGATTTAATGATATCTCCTTTGATAGAAGAGACATGTTTCTTGTTGACCATGATACACTATCCTACCTTCGAGGACTGACTCCCTGAGTCTGGCGTGCTCCTCTGTTAGAGGCCAGTGCATTGATTCCCGCGGCTGTAAGCTTCCCTTTGACGTTGACGCCCTTAAGTTATTGTGCCCCATCCCTGCTGGGCACGGCCCGACGTTTAGCCTGACGGACGGGCCCGCCTGGTTCACTATGTCCCCGCTAGGGGGATCAGAGGTGGGCAGGTATTATGGGGGAAAGGGGGAGGGGGAGGGGGCAAACTCCCTGATCTACGACATGCCCCCACCCACAGTATTATAGGTGAGGGACCCTGGGTGGGGATGGAGGGCGCTAACTCTTTGAAGGGTACACTAAACACTTTGAAGGGTACGCCAAACTACCGCCCTGCTTTTCGTGACTGACTGCTTTTGAAATTTAGTTGATCACCCCCTATTTTCTGGTGATACAGATCAGCGACCCCAAAAATCAGGGTGTATCAATACCCGTAAAAAATACATAATCACCAAAACTGCTCAGGAAAACTTCTGATAGCATTTAATTAGTTATTTTTGGGTGAAACAAAGTAGCGATAGGGCTAAGTTGATTTCATGTTACTGCCCCTACATTGTTCTATTGATGTAGTTGACTGTCCTCCTTTTTTGCTTTAAATGCGATTGACCACCCCTCAATTTTGTTCCTCACTGCCCCCAATGCGCTGGTTGGTACCTTTTCAAGTCCATGTGCCCCCCCCCCCCCTGGGTTAGGGACCCACTTCCCCCCACCCACAGTATTATTGGTAACGCCCTTATTTACAGCCTGTCCCACTCACCCACGCCCCTCCCCTCTCCTACAGGTTTATGGGTAGTCCCCCACTCTACCCCGCCCACAGTATAATGGGGTAGGGTCGGGGGCAGCAGGGTGTTAGGGCCAGAGGACAAACCCATAAAGACCTCAGGCACAGGCCTGACGTATTGACCCTAGGCCTAAGCCCTGCTCTCCTGAGTGTCAAACAGCCCGGCCTGGTAGAGGGCCGGCCGTCGGCTTAAATCTTGGCTGAGAAAGGAAAGCAACCCCCTCCCCATTCATTCCCTCCACCCATGGTTAGGATCCACACCTGTATGTGGGAGGAAGAAAGAAAAAAGAAAAAAAGGTGTTCTTCTGGTCCTCAATTCAGCCAACCATGGCCGACCATCCGCTTTCCGGTCACGTGACCGGAAGGAGGATGACGCAGGTGAGAACCCTGGTGGGTGGGTTCCGGTGATGGCCGCTAGGGGGGGCCTTGTTGGTCGCAAGATGGCGCCACTGTTGCTGCCCCCATAAAGCAAATCAACCGGAAGGTAGAGAGAGGGAGATCCCTGGATGGTATTTAGGTGAGCGGTGGTGCCCACCGTTCTATAGAACAGGCAAGAACCCCTGTTTCCACCCATGGGGGTACCGGGGTGGGGCTTCTGCTCCTGGAAAGAATAGGCCCCCAGTAGCCCCTGATGATTGTAGAAGGTGACGATAGGGAGGACCCAGCATTGACCAAGTGGTTCTTTGGGTTCAATTTCCAGTTGGTGTCTGGGTTTACTACGGGATGAGGTACAGCAAAAGTGATTTCCAGGTTTTGATCCCTGCTGTTTGCCTGCCCTGTCACCTTCATCTCATAGATACAATCACCAAAGTCAGAATTTGTCCCTAACTTGTGGCGCGGTGAAAATGACACTGGCTGTTGGTATGGTATAAAACATCCATCACTCACTCCTTCAGTCCCATTTCCCGCTCTACGCATGAGGGTTCGCAATACCTGAGTGACTCCTCGCACCTCAACACAGGGAGGAAAAAAACCCTTACAGCCCAAGGACCTCACCTCCCACGCACCTGGCTCAGTTAAGCTGGTATATTATCATATTAAACGTTTCAGCAATGTTCTGTACTTCTTATCTGTATGTAATAAAAGGAATAAAAACACACCCACACCCTCAACACCCCACCTCCCCACCTCCCCACACACACACACCCTCACCACCCCTCCTCCCCAACACCCAAAGCCCTTCCCTGGAACAGCTCCATATATATACATGCTGTTCTCACACGCCTAACAAAAGAGCAGTTCGTTTTGTACCTCGGTATACAACCCCCAACCCTCCCACTTCGTGGGAATATTGCAGGAAAGCCGTATAAGGCTCACCGACGGAAACAGACTCGAGCGCTCACTTCCAGGCCTCTTCTCAAAGCTCTCGGGTAGAGAGTGTGCCCACTGCTTCCTCCTCAGTGAAGAGCTTTTAGACAGTCTCCATCACAATAGAGCAGAAAGTGCTTCCCTGCATTGCCTTCGCACCTAAAAACATATATGGTAACTTCATAGTAATCCCATATTGCACCAGGAAATATCAGCGCCTAGTGCCGTCTCTTATTTGTTATAAGGCGGCTTATTTTCACTGGATGAAGTGAAAGACTTCCGATTGAGGGCTTATTTACTGTCTGACTTGCATAATGCCAAAAGGCATCAGATAATCAAAACACACAAAAATATTATCTTGCTTCTCTAGTTTTTCGTACGAAACATACCCCAGTGTGCTAGTACTCCAGTGCAGGCTCACTCCTGTAGGGACGTATATTACTACATTATTGATCGCTGTCTGACAGCAGGTCGCCTTCTATAGGAGACACTCCGTACGTATATATACACAGCCCGCCCGACATGGTAACAGCAATCAGACGTGCCCATGGAGGAGTGATATACACTGACAGCGGCTTAATACCTCAGCCAGGCATACACCTATACACTCCCACATACATACATGCACCACAATGTACCAATGCACACCGTGATACATACCCCATAATGAGGCAGATCCAAGAGGGAGGGCAGGGGCAGAAACCGGATTTCCAAAAGGGGGGAGGGGTCAGTATAAAGGCTAAGTACTAAAACAGCATGCATTCACGTGTACATGCACAATATTTCCCCCTCTATTTGTAGTTTTGGGGACAACCAAAAGGGGGCTTTCAGGACCCCCCCCCCCCCACCTGGATCTACCCCTGACTTTTGGTGGACCCCTAAACTACAAATTTGGGGGATATACTATGCATGTGCATGCAAATATATGCAGCGTTTAGTACCTAACATATCCTGCTGAACCCCCCAACCCTTTTCTAAAATCGTGTATCCGCCCCCACCATTCACACCCCATCTACGCGAAATTGACACTCACATCTGCACCTATACACGCCCACCACACACATCCACACCCATGTCTTTCAACCATGGTTATTTTATTATATCTTACTTAATAAATTCCTCATGTCCCTCTCAATGTATTTCATTATCATCACTTTCTCAAGCAACTGGAAGAACATAAACCTTGTGTATGTTTAAAAGGAAATGAAAAGAATACACACCCACCACAGCTATCCAAACCCAACCATAACCGTATACAACCATCCATAACCCACCCACATCCATAGGCAGCTCATACACACACGGTTTTGATAATTCTGTTATTTTGATGATTGAATCTATGAGAAGGTAGAGACCGAACCCCTACACTTTGACCAAGGCAGGTGTTCTTTAATGTGCATGGTCCCATAGCCAGGGCCACACACATAACAGCTGGTGGCACAAGGCCTTTGCCTGTGGAAAGGTCTCTACAGTACAGGTATAGGAATCAGCCCAGTGGGATCCTATCAAAGCCAGAGGTGTGCAGCCAGAAGTATTACCTTAACAAAGCCGCAAGTCTGGGAACTGTAGGTCCCTGAGCAGTTCATCCGTCATCGTATGACAAGGGAGCAGACATGGTGTGCTGCTTTCAGCACTAATATAAATAGTCTTAGGGTGGGTTTCCACAAGGTGACTAAAGCCTGTTGACGGCATCACCTCGGTAGTCAACTCCACCAACAAGGATTTAAATCCCCAGGTGACTAGTGTTAATCCTCATGAACAGCAGAGGTGGCACCGTGGATCAGGGGGGGGGGGGGGGTCCAGGGGGTCCTGACACCCCCTTTTGTTGGACTCCTAAACTACAAAAAGAGGGGGAAATGCAACGTGTGTATATGCGAATGTACGTCACTTTAGTATGTAGCCTTTATGCTGACCCCCCATCCCAACCCCCATTTCAGAAATCCTGTATCTACCCCTGAACAGTACCACCATCTATATAGCACTGGTTAATGTTGATGGAAAGGGTTAACCAACTACTAGTATCTTCGTCCCCCAAGTGGGGATGCGGCTTAACACTTGTCGGCCACAGACAACTTGTCGCCGGGCTGTAGTTGCCATGTGTAAACCCACCTATAGGGATCTGACTGGAGGCCTTTGTGGCAGGGCGTCGCCCGAACTGTGCCTGTTGTGGCCCTATTGTATGCACACATCTGACACAGGTGTAGGTCTGGAACCTTCAACTTGATAACTCTCTGTCTGAGCCTGGAAGTGTGTGGCATCGTTCTCAACTTCCTGTACAGTCTACAGAATATGGTTGAGGACGTTTACCCCAAGTAGCACACACACAAGCAATAACGCACATTTACATTTACAGTCATACTCACACACATACAAATTCACATACATATACACCCACTCACACACACACGCTAGCACACTCACATACATACTCACACACACAGAAACACAGAAACACACACACACACACAAACTGGTAGAGTGAAAAGAACTGATAGAACTCAGGAAACATTACTTACTCGTTCACAATGTACTTCATTCCATACAAATTCATTATCTACATTTCGAATGAGAGTAGAGAAAAAGACGAGGTTTCTTGAAGGGCAATAGATATAAAATGTTCCTCTTTACATGCAAATTGCAGAACAGCTGGCAACTTTACATGTTCTTCATGAGGCAAATTGATGTGTTCAGTACGTCCTCAAGCTGTGACATTGTTCATCAAATGAAAAATCTCAAAAGTCTATGAGTATGCATGGTTGAGGCTCCACGATATGGATTCTTCATCAAATGAAAAATCTCTAAAGTCTATAAGTATGCATGGTTTATGCTGCATGATATATGGACATCGTATGTGTCTATTAAAGCTTATATCGCACTGTTAGATAACAAAAATATTTCACCCGGCGGAAATATTCTGAAGATGCAAGTCCATTCGGTGTTTCTTTATTTTCATTTCTATGCATTTGTGAATCAATCTAGGCCTATGTGAGGTCACATGGAGGCAGAGAACGTAGCAGACATACATAGGGGGCAGGTGGGGGATTAAAAACAACCCTGCCCTATCACAGACAGTAATGAACGTCCTGAGGGCACGCCGCTTGCCCTGGGGCCCTCCCTCTATGGTATAACACCTGAAGGCCCTTAGGCCGAGGGTCAGCCGGGGGCGGGGAGGGGGAGTGTACCACACACACCCTCAGGAACACACCAGGCCTCTCCTGCCACCTCCATCATAGAATGGTCGGGGGGCATGGGGAAAGGAGGAAGCATATTTCATATCCCCATCCCTCCGGGCCATTTTTTCTCACAAAATGTGATATCCCAAGTATAAAAGACGTGTTTTATCTATTCAGCTATACCGATGTGGTTTTCAATATGATCTAAGCTTGTTCCGAGACGTTTGCCAAAAACATACACCCGTGCAATATATTCATTAGTTAATTGAATAGTGGGCGTCCTTCAAAGTACATTAACAAGTTAATGTGAGAGGCAGAGAATTCACGAGAAAAAAGTCACAGATAGATAGGTAATCTAATAGATTTACCAATTATGATTTTTTGTTAGGAAAACTTATATTCTTATCTATATGTAATATACCTACAAATATGAAAATTAATATGTGCAAAAACATTGTTATCAAATCATGATATTAGGTATAAGGCAGTGTAAAGAATACCAAATTTGAGGTCAGAGATCAGAAATCATGTCCAGTTTTAAAATGATCTCAATTATTCCGGAAATTGCATTATGGAAAGCAATTTATCTGTCGAAGTAAGGCGATAAACTTGTAGTCCTGAGTCTAGGTATGATAAGGTATAATAGGCAAAAGAAGCGTTTACATATTGGAAAACACTGATGGGTTATGTGTGGGTGGAAATGGTTCTCAAGGGGCTGTACCAGCCATTTCATACTGTACACCATATCACCTATCTCATATTACCAGCACGGTAAACCAACCCGTCTGTCTCGTGTATCCCGACATTAACGTACATTTAGCACAGGCCTCAGCCTATTCCAGACTCGATGTTCCTAAAATATGATCCTATTTGTTTTCATTGGGCGTCGTACATCATTTCAGTTAATAGTAATCAGTGTAATTGTAAAAACAACAATTTCCTTCCTCTTGGATAATGTTCCACTTTTTGTGGATACCGGTAGTCGGGGGACGAGTAATGAGTCGTTGCCCATTGTTTTCATTGCCATCGGTTTTTACCACTCATTTAACTTTTAACCGTTTTTCTGGTCAGTCAAGCAAAACAAGCTGCGCTTTTTTTTGCGGAGTTCTTGGTCCAATTCCCTTATTAAGAAGACGCCATGCTGGGGTTACTTTTTGGAGTGACAGGCTTTTCTTTCTAATCAGGAAATAAAGTTTGGTTGGCCGAAGCCGTCAACGACAGCTTAACGTTCGTTAATAAAAGTTCCTTTACTGTTTTAGTGGAAAGTTAACGATACTGTAATTTGTCGTATTAAATCAGTACAAGGTTCGGATACAATTAAGATTTTGTCCACCACTAGTCTTGTGTAAGAGGCCTATTGGCCTATCTTGGTTCTGGTAACTTGTCACTGATGTTAAAACTCAATATTTTGTTTAATTTATTTATCAACTATGCTTATGTACAGGAGATGTTATTACGTATAGGTAGTGTCGCATTAGTGTTGGTCAGGTGTTGAAATGATAGTTATAGTACTAGTAGTAGGAACACATAAGAAAAGACTATGATTAAGATATGACAAAACCTCTCTAGCCAGTGTTTTATAAACATCCTTGGGTTAATTCGTTCATATGATTAAATAATATTGTTATCATAAAGAAAACACAAGAGACAATGTCCAAGGGGAACGTCGTTTTTGTCATGGGGGCGTTCTGGGATATTCCTCTCATGCCTCCGGCTGCAGCCATGGTAGGAGAAGAACCAAAGAAGACGCACACAGGTAATGACAAGCCTTCCCCTGACGTATAACCCTTCTGACGTTAATACCATCCAGTCATCAACTGCGCACTACGTCATCAGAAACTGTGTTTCCCCCAAATGATGGATGGTGGCGCCATCTGCCGGCAGACGTGGCGGCGCGCGCAGCGTCTATTTCCGGGGGACGGGGCGGATCAAAATATATCAGACTTAGACGGCATCCTGTCAGTCACGTGATCAGCGATAGAGTCACGTGATGAACTGAGGCCTGACGGGAAGATTTACAGCGCCGTCTGGGTGTGAACGGGGGAAGTGGCTGGTCTACTGAGCCGCACGGATCGATAGGACTCAGGGGTCGGGAGGATAATCTGTGACCTTCTTACCTATGAAGGAAGGTGAAAGGCAAGAGCTAGGTGTAAGTGTCGGGCATATATGTAGTTCTTATGACGGTCATAATATATTAGCTCTCCGGTGAAGAGTGCCTGTTTGTCATTGATCAGTGGCAGATCCTTTGGGGGGGGGGGGGCAAAAGGGGCAATTGTTCCCCCATTGACCAAGGGGACAAAATTCTGGCATCTTGAAATTAAAGGATTTGTGTAAATCTGGTGTTTTTATATTTTCTTTTCTATAGGGGGGTTAGGGTTTGCCCCCCCCCCCCCCCGAGCACTGGCTCTGGATCCACCCCTGCTGCTTCCCTAGTCTTCAGGGGCGGATACAGGATTTTTAAAAATGGGTGAGGGGTGAGGATAAAGGCGAAGTACTAAAACCGCTTGCATTCGCACATACATGCATGGTATTTTATTCTCTTTTTGTTGTTTAGTGTTCCACCAAAAGAAGGGGGGGGGGGGGGGGTCAGGACTCCTTGGACCCCCCTAGATCCGCCCTTGCAGTCTTCATTAGCCGAAAGGAACAAATAACTGTTTGCGTCATTATGAATATAATGAAGGGTTCTTTGGATGAAGGTATATACGGTTGGAGGATGTGTGAGGAGACATACCTCTTTTTATGTGGTTGAAAAATTCAGTATGGTCTGAATTATCTACGGCAGGGAGGATATAGCTTATTCCTATCAAGTCCAAAAATACGGCCAAATTGCATAGGGACTCTTCTCCCATCCCCGCCATATTCACGTCCTATTATAAAGATCTTAAATCTGTATGTTGGGAAAGAGTGGGTGGGGCTGAGAGGCTTTAATAGTCGGTTCGGATCTGTCCAAAACCTGAACATTCTTGAAAGACGTTTACGTCAAGAAAAACAGATCTTGCACTCCGGGCAATACGTGTTCTTTTCACGTTCTGTGCGACATCTGTTCGGACGACGTCAAGAGGCGCCAGGTGGCACTCAGAGTCCAACCTGCATGAGTACCCAGCCAAGCTGTTACCTACTAAGATGGCATATAGCAATTACGTTATTGATGGTGAGGTTAAAAACTCACCAAATCAGAATATGTTATTTCAAAATTATTTTTTTGGTGAGGTTAGGATGAAACCAAAACAGAACATTATAAGAACATCCTGTTTAGGTTGAAGAATGTAACCAGAACGTTAAAATATTGTCACAGTGCAACGTCACAACAGTACATTGCAGCAATGTTATTGGCAGCCATCCAAATAACGTAACAAGAACCAGTATAGAACCAACCAGAACGTTGCTGCAACTCTATGATAACGTGACATGCTTGGCTGGGTATTTCCAACAGCTGCAGACATTGTTTTGGGTCCTTAAATTATTTTATTTTCTTCCAGTGACGCAGTTCCCATAAGAAAAGTAATATATTAACGGTCTGTTAAACGTTATTTGTACTTAAGGGAGATGGGACTATAAAGCCATACCCACTAGGCCTTGTTGTCCACCAGTATGCTACATTGAAATGAAGAGGTTTGATAACATCGCCTGGCGAGTCGCCCTGAGATTTTCCCGGTGACTCAGATCAAACATCAAATTTCAATAAAAATGATGGGCGATCAGGGGAAAATACCCTCGTGGGTATGGGACGTAACCCCATCGGGAGGTATCAACTCTACTCCTGTCATGGGTTCTTAAATAGGACTTAGTCCATTAACGTAAAAGCGTACATGTACTCTCCATCCCCACGCAAACATGACAGCGGGCTGCACCTTTTGAAGAGCCATTAATGCCACCACACGTACATACATGACAGAAAACCCCTTCTGCCCTTGCATGTCCACTGCAGCCTTTGGTCAGTTGTTGGTGCGTGGTCAGCAAGAGCTTGAGCCCTACCCACTAGGCGATTTTGAATCGACCAATTGCTCTGTGCTAAAATTGACCGGTTATATTAGAACGATATCGCAATTTTAGCACCTTTTCAGATCACCCGTCTGTATACAGTATTGGAATAGTCTAGTTTACATCTGAATTAGTGAAAGAAATAGGCTGATTATTCATGCAAAATCTGTCGATTTAAGCGCTGTCTAACTCCGTAAAAATAGGCTAGTGGGTATGGGATTTTTAACAGTTATTGCAGTTTGTGACTATTAATTGTCAGTGAGCATGAAAGACCCTGAGTGGTCAATATGCCATTTGAACATAAACAGTATATATATATATATATATATATATATATATATATATATATTATATATAATTATTATTATATATTATATGAACTGATTTTGAATTCTCTTTCCAATGGTAAGTAGCATGCATGGGCGTCTGTAACATTTCTAATAAAAATCCAGAAATTCTCCGAAGTCGCCTCGTGGCATACAGGCGTAGTGGTCAGCCTTCATGTCTCTCAGTGGTCAGTTCAGTGGTCATGGCACAAGGCCGCGGCTGGCACGCGGTAGATATGCCCCAATAGTCATATTTCACCATAAGCCCGCTCCAGTCCCCCAGCCGCTCCAGGCAGGCTTTACCATACGACTATGCGGATGTCTCCAGCACTCCAGCCCCCTCCCTCTTATCAACTGGGGAGTATGTAGGGAAGTTACCCCATCTCGTATACACACATCTGTGGGGTCTAGACGGGCCGAGCTGCTCCCAGAAGTCAGGATGAGCTGCTCAGACTGACGCCTTCTCCCCCTAATATCGCCATACATCCCCCACCTGGCTATAGACCCTTTTCTGGAGTTTGCGCAGTGGACCCTCCCATAGCCTTGTACCCAACAGTGCAGGCTTAGTCACATTGAAACCTATAAAAGTTGTGGAGATGACATCACACCTGCCATACGGGGATGGCTGCCTTATTTGTGATCAATTTAAAATCTTTATGATTTACCATATCTGCACAATGTCTATGAGCCAGTAGTATAGGCAGTTTCAACCCCTCAACATATCTGCACATGGCCTATAAGCCAGTAGTATAGGCCCTGTCAGCCCCTCATCATATCTGCACAAGGCCTATAGGCCAGTAGTATAGGCACTCTCAACCCCTCACCATATCTGCACAAGGCCTATAGGCCAGTAGTATAGGCAATCTCAACCCCTCACCATAACTGAACAAGGTCTATAGGCCAGTAGTATAGGCACTCTCAACCCCTCACCATATCTGCACAAGGCCTATAGGCCAGTAGTATAGGCAATATCTGCACAAGGTCTATAGGCCAGTAGTATAGGCAATATTTGCACAAGGACTAGAGGCCAATAGTCTAGGCACTCTCAACCCCTCACCATATCTGCACACAGTCTATAGGCCAGTAGTATGGGCACTCTCAGCCCCTCACCACATCTGCACACAGTCTATAGGCCAGTAGTATGGGCACTCTCAACCCCTCACCACATCTGCACACAGTCTATAGGCCAGTAGTATGGGCACTCTCACCACATCTGCACACAGTCTATAGGCCAGTAGTATGGGCACTCTCAATCCCTCACCATATCTGCACAAGTTCTATAGGCCAGCAGTAAAGGCATTATCTGCACAAGGTCTATAGGCCAGTAGTATAGGCATCCCCTCCTACTCCTATACCCCGACGTTTATACCCCTTCTAAGTGTCCCATCACCGCCACTTGGCCCGTATTGCCCGGAGAAGGGCCGAGCGGGACGTACGAGGGCCGAGCGGGACGTACGTGTCGGCCCCTGGAGGAGGCCCGATCGACGCGCCCTCCAACGGACAACCGCTCAACCACTCTGTAAAAAGCCCCCACTCAATCTTTCCTCCCGGGCCCCGCCTGTCGACGCTGGCCAGCGGCCGGCGGGGTGTGGAGGTGGGAGGGACACAGGCACATTCACACTATGGGCGTTAGGGAGATATATGTTTAGACGGAGATAGGTCTGGCAAGGGGCATTAATTTTTTTTTTTTTTTTGCCTAATCCTGTACCCTGTCATGATATCATTTATAAAAAAAAACGAGAACGTTATGACTTGATTAAGTAGTATTTCCGACATGGATAGTTAGATTGTTATGTGCTGTGAATATTATTTGGTTCTATTATAAGCAAAGTAAGTTTTCATTATCAAAAAGGTAGACGGCTCTTTCAACAGAAAATAGGTCCTAGAAACATTCTTCCTGGAAAGCTGCACCTAAGGGCCTTTCCATTTTTTCCATTTCCACACCCACTCAAAAGATTTTGAATATTTCAGACCCACCGTTCCGGCTGAAGTACGCATTGTATCAATTACGACATAAAGTCATATCCTATACATAAAGTCGTTAATAAAATGCACCCCTACCCCCACAGAAAGAAAAGAAACTGCTCTTGGTTCATACGCACTTAACGAAAGGCCCTTAATGTCACATTTCAGTGTCTACACAAGAGGCGATTACAAACAGTTACTTCGTCCAACAAGGCGTATAAAGGGAAAGAGAGAAAAGGGAAGGAAAGGAAACATGTAAATAATGAGTGGCGTCTACAAAGTGCTGTGAAACCAGAGAGGTTAATCAGGACATCCCATACGTGTCCATGATATAGGTCCGCCCCCACTTTAGGTGTAAATGACCCTGTGGTATTTACTCTACAGATTGCATTACAAAAAGTCACTTCTATATATGTCAGAGGATGTATAAATACAAAGTGTAGGATATCCGTTACCCAGTGACCCTTTATGTGAGAATTGGTGCACCATAATAGATGAGTTATGCCCACAATAACTCACACTTCGGAGGAATCGCATGATCATTACAGAGAACATAGTCGATTAGGGTCAGTTCATGTAAGACTTAATTTTCCCATTAGACCTTTCTAATGATAGGATATGTAGATAAGGTAGCAAAGGACATATTCCTGCATACATCTTAAAGACAACAAGGAACCATTAGTGTATAACATGTCCATACATGATGTTGCGTTCTTACGTGTGTATGTATGTATGTATGTAAACTCGCCAATGTACATATCTTTCCCGTTGCAAATTTATGAACGTTTAGTTATTTCAATCACACTCTATTCTATAAAATAGTCGTTGGATCCTAACCTTGGCAGCACTCTCCTTTCTCCCCCTTTCACCATTTACGTAGATGTCCTTGTCAGACTTGCCGACTTCCTAGTTACCCCCACAATGAGAAGTTCTCCTCTTGAGCCAACACCTTTTTTAAAAAAAAATGTCTCCCTTTATATTTCTGAAATTTCGTTTCGGTTGTCCTAACGGCCCAATGTGTGGGCCGGTCTAGGCGAGGCTCACAGCTTTTTACAACTTTAGCCTCATTTGTTTTGACAGCGTACCATGAATAAATAAACCGAATGTTTTACTATAGATAAATAAACCGAATGTTTTACTATGAATAAGTAAACCAAATGCTGGCTGTTGTACAGCGTGGACCTCACTGTTTTATTCCCTTGGCTGAGACTACCTCGTAAAGCCGGTGATCCACGATATGACAAAAGGCCAACGATTTTCTTTTCATGCATTTTTCGTATATTTGGAACAAGTTTTCCCTGTGAAAATACAATTTTTGTTATATAGATCATCCAAAACTCTTTGGAAATGTGTACATTATTTAAGAAAAATGATTATTTGATAAATCAATTTTCAAAATCGGTTCAAAATCGGCCTAAAATTGCACAGTGGATCATGGCCTTTAATAGTGGTCCCCACTCAGGGCGTAGTTTTGTCCTTGGATCCCCCACTGTATGTGATCCACATAGATCCACCCTGCACTGAGTGACCCTTCCAAGGCCAATTGTTCTGGTGCTATATATATACACTTGGAGACAAGGCAGCTACCTGTCCCTGCAGGGACGGCTCCCGGTCCTACTCGGGGGCTCCAGGGGGGTTACTTAAGGCGGTATTACACTACACAACTTGAGCCACAATATGACGATGTGGCAGAGAAACCACACATATTAGAGATAAAATTATTTGTTTGACATTATGTTACATGCTCCAAATTGCACTTTTATAATTATGTGAATATATATGCAATATCACAATATCACACTGATATCTCAGCCCAAGTTGTGAAGTGTAATACCACCTTTAGTCTGTATAAGGCTACCAACTGCAGTCGGATCTTTGGGGGGTTTTGCTGTCAATCGCCAATTTGGCTTAAAAATGGTGGGGCTGTCAATTAATCCAACCACCTTTTAGCAGACCTGTCAATAATTTATAATATTTGATACTAGAATAAAATGAATTGCTAGTTATCGAATTCGTTCATAATGGCTCTTACACAAATCACGACATTCTGAAATCAGATTTGATCAAGAACTTTGTCAGTAAATGTTCTTTTGCGGGTACTATTCACGAGCTCTCTTGGAAATGGGGGGGGGGGCTGTAGTTTGCGGTTGGTATATACCTTCTTATACACAGTGCCCTCCCTGCCCCCCCCCCCCCCGGAGGAATAGTTATGGCATGCCAAAAAGGTATACCGCCACTGCCTGCGGTGGATCGTCAACAAAGGCATGTTGGCGATAGCACTGCCAGTCAGCCACACAATAGTGTTGCACGGGATGATGATCGATTTCAAAGTTGTTGAGACACATCAGATAGCAAAGCCTGTAACCCTGTCAGACTACACGGCAGGAGCAAAGCGAATCAAAGAGAACAGAACCTAAACGATGTAGATTTATCTGGGTGAAGTAAACCGTTTAAAGGTATGAATGTACCTGTTATTTTTACTGATACGATTGCAAATTGTTAGGGTACGAGTGGACATGGTCCTACAAATGCACCTTAATTGTTTGGGCCCCAATGTTGACTCAAGCCTGGCGTGTCGCTTCAACTTACTTCGTTCAGCCATGAAGTCTGAAAAGGGTAATACCCTTACAGACTAGCCTCAAAATGCGCTCATAATGACAGTGCAATAAAAGCAGAATGCGCATTCTTATACCCCTTACAGACTAGTACCAGAATGCGCATTTTGCCTATGTCAAACTGTCAGTATATGCGCATTTTGGGGCTAGTCTGTAAAGGGTATAATTAAGCTTGTCCGTTAAGGGTATAAAGGGTTAAGGGTGCACTAATAATCATAGTGGTCTTACTCTTACTCCTACAATACTTTGGAGAAATCACCCTAGGCTGAACCGAGGGAGCCCCCTCAGGGCTACAGACTATACGAGCCAAACACGCTAACTACCGAAACAAAGTGGGGAAATGCCGAACCCTTGGACTCCTCTATTTTCCCTTTGTTAAATTCAAAGCAATAACACCCATGCAGGGTCCGCCTATTTGCCCACGTAACCTTATAGAGGGGCGGCGCGCGGCATGCGATCTGCCAGGAACCAATCAATAGCAGTTTCTGGGAACTGAATATCCGCCTGTTGTCATGGAGATCCCGGCCAGTAAGGGGGCTACTCGCTGCCCAGTGGCCCTCATTTAGGCCTGTAATTTTCCGGTCGGTCCAACCCCCGCCTATCAATGTAAAAACATCAAGTCGCGCCCTTTCACTCTAACTTCCGGCGCCCCACTGAATAGAACGCCTGCCAAACCCGTTGCAACTGTGGTCACTGTGAAGTCGGTGCGCATGCGCACAGTGAGATTAGCGGTGTAAACGGCGGAGGGATGGAGGCCGACTGGTTCTTATTCATGACGGCTAAATCGGCCGGGGCCCGGTCTAATATCTATGCAAAGCGCCCCGACATCCCTGCCGCCATCAGCAGCGAGGGTTATTTCCACCGCCCGCCGCCGGATGTCTCTCCCACATCTACTTCCGGTTTGGTCGAACTAAAGGCTGGTCCTTTAAGAGTGGTATCGCGGAGGAGGGTGGAGGGGCGTGGTGGTGGTGGTATTAGGGTAGATTTGGGGGTTAGAACCATAGTTGGGTTATTATACATATATCGCCTCTTTAATCCCGAGCCTTACGTTAACCTTGAAGAGGTCACGACCTTGACCTGCCGGTGTTCTCCTGAGGCCCTAATTACTGTTCGAAGCCTACCCATGAGGAGCTCAGGAGTTTGGGTCAGGCGTTGTTGAAATTCAGAAACTATGCTTACATCCCTGTACAAATCAATTGAATGTGGAATTGATTGGGGAAGGGAGGGAGCAAAAGTAGGAAAATATGCGTATGTACTTAACTGTGTGTATACATTGTATGTATGTATGTACTTAATAACTATGCTTGAAAATGATATGTATATTCTTGAAAGCTACATCAGCGTAATGATGTTTGATACTGAGCCAAAGGGATCGATCGGAGAAAAGGAATGTGCTCTTGATTCCTGTCATGTCAACGCATGTTTTTTTCATGTAGTTGTTCATGGTGCTTTTTTTCACTATTATCCTGTCTGCCTGTTGTACAATAAGGGTGTAAATGTACGTATGCATCAAGGCGACGGGGCCTGCTATAATGAAATCGTAATACCCAAGTTCCTTGCTACCTTATGGGGGGGGATGCTTCACAGATCTAGACAGAAGGGGCAGGGCGGGGATCAGTTCTATTGCGTAGTACTTAAGGAAGGAGGGTGGAGAAATCATGTAATTTAAGGACGTCTCCTTACCTAACGCCCCCCCCCCTCCCCCCCTCGGGCTCTGACCCCCCCCCCCCCCCCCCCCCCCCCACCCCCAAACCCAATCCCCACCGACATACCAGTAGTGCAGATAGGGAAGACGCCGCTGAGACGCCTGTGCCCAACGCCGCGTCCGTTGAGCACAGATTGGCTTGATTCCGACCACCACACGGCGGGCCCTTGACCACGGCGTCTGACGGGCCAGAAGACGCCTGGGGGGACGGACGTGACCGGCATACAGGGGGTGGGGGCCGGGAGTGGTCAGTGGTGGTCAGTGGTGGTCGGGAGTGGTCACTTCAAAGGGCGTCATTAAGCCCACCTGGTAAGGTGTGACCTCCCTTTAAGGCCGTATTCCAGATACCGATTTTGATGCTGCCGATTTTACATTTTGTTTATTTTCTCTCGGAATACGACACGGATCTTGACATCCTATATATCATTTGAAACAGAATTGTGAGACCTTTCTAACAATATATAATACTTCTATATTTGACCATTATTCCCCCAAAAGCGCATGCGGAGTACAGGCTTAAAGGGGTATTAGACTACACGACTTCGTCTGAGATATCGGCGATATCGGCGCGATATGAATATATCACATACTAATTCGCATATAGGATTAATATCATTGTTTAAAATTTGGCCATCTGAGCATGTCATGTGTGTCAAACAAATAATTTTATCTCTTACATGTGCGGTATTTCTGTAACATCATCATATCGCAGATCAAGTCGTGTAGTGTAATACCGCCTTAAGGACCTCAGTAAAGGCGGCATTACACTACACAACATGAGCTGTGATATGACAGTGTCATATGCGCAGAGAAATTTCGCACACATATCAGAGATAAGCTTCTGTGTTACAAATGTATGAAATACGAAATACTATGATCGAATCCATTGGGATGAGTATAACTTCAAGGACAGGTGGTCCAGCGGACAGCCCGGGGAATTGAACTGTAGGTCTGTGAAAGTGAACCTAGGATCCAGTCTTGCCTTTCTAGTGTTATGATATCTTCAGATGAAATGAGAGGGGCAACTTAGGACCAAAAATTAATTATATTTAGATATAGTACAAATGTAGGACGACATTGGAGCCAAAATATCTTCTCTGTGTAAACAGTATTAGAAACCAACTGGAAGGATATGAATTTTGTGTACTTGAAGTTGAGATGAGAATGATACAAATTATATGTAAATACAAGTCCCTCAATGCCCACCTACAAACACTCCCCATCCCATCACCCACCCTTCACCCCCTTCCATCCACCTACCCACTCCCATCCACCTACCCCCGCCCTCCAGCCCCCTCCCACCCTCCTCCCCTCCAACCCCCCATCCCCAATCTCCACCCTCTCCACCCCATCCCACGACCAGAGCTGATCAGGCCCTGAGGGCAGCATCTATCCGGGTGCCAAGACCAGATGCGCGGGTCAAGGTGCATCAAGATGCCGAGTTGGAGGCTAAACAACAACCACTGGTACTCTGTTCGCTAAGTGGTGAGTTGACGCAGTGTGGATACTAATAAGCCATCAGTATCGTAGTCAGTGTGGACGTTCTCGGGCCGACGTCGCGGCCATATAGGGAGCTTCAGAACTAGTATCACTTAGAAGCATCAGTCAACGCAAACGTAACGCAAGTCTTTTCTATGCTTTTGTAATCCCCCTCTTTCTAATTGATTTGAAAAAAAAAGAACGACCCACTGTAATCAAGCCCCTGTGTCTACATTGTTAATAACAACTTGAATACGTTTTCAATATGTCCCACCCGTAGTCTTGAATTCGAGGTTCTTCATTGGGGAGTTTCAGATACTCCAAGGCGTGACATAACATAAACCATAGAGATACATAAGTTATGTGTGTCTATGCATAAACGTACTATATCTTTTTACCCTTATTTCTGATTCAGCAAACTGTATAATACCCTTATATCTGATTGGGTAAAATAGAGATAGATTGCCGTTTCGAGAAGTGTTGTAGGTAATTAAACTCCCTACTTATCTGAAACTATTATTACTACATCTACATTTGGTGGTCACGTGACCCTGTTCACGACCCGGATTTGCGCTGAGTAGGCCTTTCGGGAGCGGGCGCACCACCGCCTCCTTTATCGATTGGATGCTGATCAATATACATGTATATAGAGCGGAACTTGTTTTGTGGTTTCTAGTCCAGATCGATTTGTTCTTCAGGTACTGCTTAGCTTATCTTTATGAGATTTATAAGGATGACATGAACGGCTGATATTAAGTGTGAACTGTCATAAGGTTACGACCATGGTGCTAACCAATATTTGGTTGTGTTTCTTTTTACATAAACAACACAGCTGAGGCATGGTTGCCAAATGGGTGTAGAGTATTATAATTATCGATCAAACATAATTCCATGAAAACCTTAATGGACATATAAGCAGACAACTCATTATTTAGTAAAATACAAAGAAACATAACCCGGTTTATGACATTGTACTGAATTATTCAGATCTTGTACCCTAAGTGCATGTTGATCGTGGAGGTCCAACCGCAGATCTGAATGAATTGGTTGTTTGACTAAAAAGTGAGTGATACTTCTCCCCTAAGACAAATAGACATTATACATTTCCAGGCAAGATGAATAGAGATTATACAATTTGATTAAATTACAAGAGTGCCCAAATAAAACCCACGGTGACACTACTTATTATCTCCTTCCTCAACCAACAGAACGAAATATTCAGCCCCTGAACCCGACCCTTCTCAGGGCAGAAGCCAATTCACCAGGTTGTTGACATGTTCAGGCAGTCGAGTGGCTTCCCTGATCACATGAATTTTTTTCCCTCCCCTTGCCCGATTCCTTTCTAAGCCCGTTTGGCGGCTAACAACCCCTTTTCATACGGCCAGAAGTCCTTGTCGGGCCTCCATTCATAGCTGTATAATAGGGCAGTGGTGGGGCTTCCCTCTGACTCCCACGGCCTCTATCATTTAGCAAACAAGTGGCAGACATGTGAACCAGTGGCCAAACACCACACTGAGTACCGCGCCATCCAGGCCCGGGGAGCGCAGGGCCCCCATGAAAGGGGCGCGGATAAATCAGGCGTACAATAACTGGTGTCACGTGTAAAGGCGGGCTTTACACCGCGACAGCCACCTGTAAAGGCAGGATTTACATAGAGAGAGCAGCTCGCGAGGTCTGCCCAGTGCAGCTCCTCATCTCTATATAGCCTATTCAGGGCCCCTGCTCTACCCCTCATCTCTCTATGGCCACTGAGGGCCCCTGCTCTACCCCTCATCTCTCTATGGCCACTGAGGGCCCCTGCTCTACCCCTCATCTCTCTATGGCCACTGAGGGCCCCTGCTCTACCCCTCATCTCTCTATGGCCACTGAGGGCCCCTGCTCTACCCCTCATCTCTCTATTCCATATTGAGGGCCCCTGCTTTACCCCTCATCTTTCTATGGCATATTGAGGAACCCCTGCTCTACCCCTCATCTCTCTATGGCCCACTGAGGGCCCCTGCTCTACCCCTCATTTCTCTATGGCCCATTGAAGGCCCCTGCTCTATCCCTGATTTTCTTATGGCATAATGAGGATCTCCTTTTCTACCCCTCATCTCTCTATGGCACAGGGAGGGGTCCCTGTCCCCCCATCTCTCTATGGCCCATTGAGAGCCCCTGCTCTACCCCTCATCTGGTGTCACGTGTAAAGGCGGGCTTTACACCACGACAGCCACCTGTAAAGGCAGGATTTACATAGAGAGAGCAGCTCGCGAGGTCTGCCCAGTGCAGCTCCTCATCTCTATATAGCCTATTCAGGGCCCCTGCTCTACCCTTCATCTCTCTATGGCCACTGAGGGCCCCTGCTCTACCCCTCATCTCTCTATGGCCACTGAGGGCCCCTGCTCTACCCCTCATCTCTCTATGGCCACTGAGGGCCCCTGCTCTACCCCTCATCTCTCTATGGCCACTGAGGGCCCCTGCTCTACCCCTCATCTCTCTATTCCATATTGAGGGCCCCTGCTTTACCCCTCATCTTTCTATGGCATATTGAGGAACCCCTGCTCTACCCCTCATCTCTCTATGGCCCACTGAGGGCCCCTGCTCTACCCCTCATTTCTCTATGGCCCATTGAAGGCCCCTGCTCTATCCCTGATTTTCTTATGGCATAATGAGGATCTCCTTTTCTACCCCTCATCTCTCTATGGCACAGGGAGGGATCCCTGTCCCCCCATCTCTCTATGGCCCATTGAGAGCCCCTGCTCTACCCCTCATCTATCTACACAGCAAAGGAAGTGACATCATAGAACAGTCTAATGATATCATAGAACGCCAAAGAACATTAATAGGAAGCCACAAAACATGACTGCTACATTGCTCCTTGGCTTCCTATCTCTCTATTGCTCATTAAAGGCCCCTCAAGGGGGTATCCCACTACACGATTTGAGCTGCGATATGAAAAAGTCGCAAGGAAGTCGCACATATAGATAAAGCTCTTACATATATTATGACACATGCTCCAAATTGACATTTTCAACCATTATATCACTTATACATGCAAAGTTGTCTATAATAGTGATATCATGCTGATATCGCGACTCATGTCGTGATGTGAAATACCCCCTTTACTGCACCCTCATCTCTCTATGTTTTATTTTCTACCCCTCATCTCGCTATGGCACAGTGAGGAGTCCCTGATCTCCCAATTTCTCTATACCCTATTGAGGAGCCTCCGCTCGGCCCCCGCATATTTCATATTGATCAAAGGAAACCTTGAACCGGGATTGCGATGGCTTTAACTTTGACTCGTCGCTTTGACTTTGATGACGACTCATCCACATAGGCCGCATTCGGTTTTCAGAACTCCTTGAAGCTTTTCAATGAAATGTAAATGTGGGACTGCTTGAGAGAGATTACCTCTTAGTATGCCACCTCTAGAATCACTGTTAATTAACTCACATGCATAATCTCCCAGGGATGAGAAAGATCAATACAACATCGAATTCACAAACGTTGTAGCAGCCTGCATCATTCCGTAGTTGATAAAATATAAAGTCAAATATATTGCGTTTATTCCAGAGGCCGCAATTTTGCTTACTCTACAAAGCTGCTTGTACTTTCTAGTGGAATCTAACAAATACCATTAAATAACTGGTTATGACTAATACCCTTTACAGACTGGGCTCAGAATGCGCATTGTGCCTGTATTGAACTGTCATTATGAGCGCAATGTGAGGCCAGTCTGTAAAAGGTATTATATTTCGGAGTTGACATGTACATATACACTAGTTTTCCGGAATGGGCTGTATTATGATAACGGTAAATTCCCCGAGCCTACACGGTTACCACAGATAAATAAAGTAGTCTATAAATATCTATTCACTTCCCGTGGGGTGAAGAAAAAACAAGGACCACAGCTTCTCCCTAACCACTCACCATAAACCGTCAGTACGCCATAACACGTCGGGGTCTCCCGCAGACTGACGAGTGGGTTCATAATGCATGGTGCGGTGGTGTGTCCTACAGCCAAGGGCATGGCAAGGGCAATACCTGTGGTACTGGTGTCATACTGCGGTCAGGGCGTGTTCCCTGTAGGGCGGTAGGGCTTTGTTTTAGGGTCAGGTGGGTGACCAACTCGTGATCTCCTCGTGACCTGCTCGTGAGCCACTCGTGACGCCATGTCAGCACATTTTTCCTTCTCTTTTTTCCTTTTTTTTCTTATTTTATTTTCTTTCTTTTTTCAAGCTGTGTTTTTATTAACATCTTATCCTGGATGAGACCAAAGTCTGTATTCCACTAAGTAATTTTATTACTGAGAGTTGTGTAAGTTAAGTCCGGTCCTCCTCAATCTCACATATCAAATGCTCTCATTTGTATTAAATGAGAGATTACTATTGGAACTTTTATTACAATCTCAAATGAATAATTGTTCTAAACGTTTTTCCTGTTTGATATTGACATGGACAAAATCATTAACTTAGTAATGAAGAAAAGATGTAGATAATTCGGCATAAAAATGACACATTTGGGGGAAAATGGCTCACTTATGCTTTTCCTCACTACTACCAATCACCAATAGTATGTATGGCCAGCTAATGTATGTGAATGACCGTGGATACAAACGATCGCACTTTGAAAAAAACCCAGTATATATGGTACAGAAGAGTTTAGTAACAGGCAAGAATGTGTGTCTACCTCCTTAAAACCCCTCTTTCCATATACTACTTCGGAACGAACGTGGAGCCGCCAACCCGTATATATGTTATGATTCCCCCACCCCTCCTGTCTGACATGCGCACACTCGATTAGACGGTCCGCCTGGAGGTGGCGCTGTCCCCTCTGGGGGCTTTTAGCCCAGGTCAACTGCCCCCCCCCCCCACCCACCCCTACCCTTCAACACGTCCACTCCCTACTCCGGGCCCCCAAGGCGGCATGGCCAGAACTACCAGCTAGTCCGGGGGGGGGGGGGGGGGCACTTGGGCTTTAAAAGGTACCCACTGCTATACAGACATGCACAGTGGAGGCTGTGAATGTCAAAAGTAAGGGGCGTTAAAAAAGGGGTCAGTCAGCTACATCCATAGAACAATTTAGGGGCAATAACCCGAAACTTAGCCCTATTGCTACTTCATTCCATCCAAAAATAACTAATGAAATGTTATCAGAAGTTTTTTTAGGCAGTTTTGGTGATAATGTATATTTCCTGGTATTGACACCTGATTTTTGGGGGCAGTGATCTGTGTCACCCAAAGATAGGGGGTGGTCAACTTAAATTCAGGAGTGGTCAGTCATGAAAAGAAGGGGCTGTAGTTTGGCAGGTGGTAGTAACCCTCAAAGAGTCAGTACCCCCCCCCCCTGGTTCGGAGCCATGTCCAACCCCTCTTACCACCTTAACAGATGGGCCCTGGCCGCTGTCCACCGCCAAACGCCAATTATACCGCCGCCTCGCCACGCTGACCCAGCCCCGATCCCTCCGCGAAAAAGGCGCGCATTGATTTCACGCAAATGAGTACGTCGACAATTTGGCCAGCGATGCCCGACCCCTGCTGCCCCCTGTCGGAGGGACCATCCGTCTTCGGTGATTGCAGGTGGCACCGGCCTCTCACCCTGCGCGTCCGCCGCAAAGTGGGGACGCAGGGGGGACGCAGGGGGGACGCAGGGGGGACGCAGGAGGGGAAGATCTAGTAGAACCCCTGTGCGTCTGCGCGCGCACCGCATGGTTTAGGCGTCGCCAGGGGGCGCTCCGGCGGCGCTGGGCGCGTCTCCCGCGTTAATTCACTTACTTCTGACTCGTGGCGCCAAAATGGAGGTTGACGTATACGCGCAGACGACATTCCGACAGCGTCTATTGACTTTCCCGCCGAGGCATCTTGCCGCCGGCTGGGGACGTAATGCCCCCCGCAGAGAGGGCCCTGGTGGGACATGGACCTTTTAAGGTCACTATCGGGTCACCGTAGCGCCCCCAAGCGGTTAGGCGCGTCTTCAGCGTCTCATCCGAGCGTTCCGTACAAGGCAGACGACAATTTTACTTCTTTCTTCAGGCTAGTCATTCGCATTTAGATGGAGTTAATATCACGATCGTTTCATTTCCATGTCCATATTCAGAAGTTGGCATTTAAAAGTACGTTCTCATTGAGCTTTCCAATACGTTTAAAACAAAAATAACTCACCCGACGGTTGACCACTTAAGTAAGCTGGGAAACCGAGACGTCTGGTGTTTTGTTCAATCTCAATCTGATATTAACTCGTTTGCATTTCACTCTGGCCAAATAAAACCACGTGTACCGAATTACCTGGCGACTACAGACACCTGAGAGCAGAGTCTGGGAAGTGTCTGTTACACAATACTCAGGTAGGCATGGGTATATATTTAACTCTGCATCCAGAGACGGATTTAGAGGGGGCGCCTGATACACCCCCCCCCCCCCCTATTTTTATTTTTTTTACCAATTTAAGATTTTAATGTAAAATTCTGGTCTCCGGATGACACTCCCCCACCCCTGCTACCTTTTTTTTTTTTTTTTTAAATCTCTGTATCCGTCACTGGCATCCGAACATGTTTGTTGTACTGCAAGATTGAATTATTCAGGGTAAGATTTCCTTTCAACATATCCACATTCTTTCCATCCCTCCAACACACACACACACACACACACACACACACACACACACACACAGAGTCTCCACACACACATACGTACGGTCTACACACACATACAGTCTACACACACAGGAAGAACAAAACAAAATTAAAAAAAAGACTAACATATAATTATGCAGAAACCTATCCATGCCTGCATTGCCTTCACTTGTTTCAGGAAGTAATTTAACTGGGATATATCCATCTCCCTTAGTTTGAAAAAAAAAGAAATTCGCTTTACCACATCTATCATTTTTAGACTGGGCGGACCTTAAAATGGTTGAAATGGTTGGAAGTTTCCGCGCCTGTCAAGTTCCAGACATGGGGTCAGTTGCAGGCTGAACAAATGACGCCAGGTTCTGGCAGACCAGTGGGCAGACCAGTGGGCAGTCTGATGGCCTCTGAAGGCCACTAAAGGTCCGCCCGGAGCACATGGCCAGCCAGGTTGTGGCGAGGGGAAAGTACACTCTCCGAACAGATCTCAGCAGCAGCGTGGGATGGCAGCAGGGACTAAGCCTGGGCTTTGAGAGGGGGAAGTCGGCGATGGCAGGCGCGCGGTGAATACGGCCTGGCCCGCTGATTGGGCCTTAATGGCCGGCCTATTGGGCAGGGCCGAGGTGCCGGGAGTAATGGCGGCCGTCGGACCACCCCCATTGATGGCCCGCTCGACTTGCCAAGGTCATCGGCCAACGGCATGTTTTTTTAAAACATTTTTTAGATTCTTTATTCCTTTTTTTATTTTGTTTAATCTTATTTCATTTTGAATCGCCAACGCGGTTCTGATGGCAAAGGGTATTAAGATATGGGTCATGCTCAGTACAGAAGTGCAGGAGTCGACACGCAACCAAAGTCAAGTTAAAGAGGTCCATAAAACATATATAGAGAGAGGCCACGTAACTGACCACTGGCCTGCCAGAAACCCTTGCCATTTGTTCAGCCTGCAACTGCCCCCATGTCTGGAACTTAAGAGGCGCAGAAACTGTCAACCATTTAAAAGGTCCACCCAGTCTAATAATGATAGATGTGATAAAACGATTGTCTTCTTCTGATCATTTTCTGATCATATATATACATATAATTTTATATAGGTAGGGAATATTTGTGTCACTTCCCTTCATATCATAGTTGGACCTACAAATCTGACATGGTAACTAATCTACGGATATTTATATGTCTAAAGTCTCGATTTTCTCATCAACAATTCAAATTTTCCATCATGTTTATAATGTATCACACTTATTGCCACCACTCATTTAACACATGGAAGATCATGTATTCCCACGTGAATATGTTAATCGAACTAATTTTGAAAAGTTACAGTGTAAAAAATATTAGGTGTTAGAATTTAACAAAAAGATCTAAAATTTTCTGAAAAAATAGGGTATAGCAGACGCCTGTGCGCCTAACATTAGATCCGTCCTTACCAACCCCGTTTATCGCCCGGTCTCATCCGGGACTTCGTGCAATCCCCCGGCTGAGGGGCGGACGTGAGAGGGGCCTCAGCGGCCATGTCGGCCCTAATGAAAGGTCCAGGTGTGACCAGTGGTCAGCGCTGACCAGCACATTAAGGTAGGATCGCCCCACCCTCCCCTGGTCACCTGGGGACACCACCTGTGCACAGGGCCCGATATTACCACCGCCATTTCTTCATCAAGGGAAAAATAGTAAATAGTTATATTGGTGTTCATTTTGCATTACTTAGCAATACCTGTAATCTACTAAAGGCGATTTTGGCACTCGTGAGGATTTTTTAACCGCTAAATCGTTATTAGAAATGTAAAAGAAACCCATGGCAGTCTCTTTGGCAAGTGTAAGTCTCCACCAAAAGGGGTGGGGATGGTGGGGGGTGGGGGGTCAGGAGCTCCTGGACCCCCTCCCCCTTGATCCGCCACTGCTGCATACTACATACCATTGGAAAGAGTTCCAAAAATTGTTCTAATGATATGCTGCATGCCTATGATCAGCCCTTATACCCATTGGGGATTTTCAAAATCGGGAGTGAATTTGGGCATTGGAATACAGCTTTGAGTTGCAAGCTGTTGTTGAGGTATGGCGTATACGAAAGGCGAAAGTTATACAGTTTATTAATAAGCACCGATAGAAAGACTTGAATATGCAGATTGCTGTACAGTTTGTTCATAAGCACCGATAGAAAGACTTAGATATACAGATAGCGGTACAGTTTGTTAATAAGCACCGATACAAACACTTGGATATACAGGTGACTGTACAGTTTGTTAATAAGCACCGATAGAAAGACTTGGATGTGTGTGACATAATTATACAGTATTTATTGATATGTCTATCACAGAGGGTGGCATTTTCCTTTTCGGTAAGGGGCCTTTCATTAGGTATGTACACATCAAGGGGGGTCCGAAGTCTTTTTTTAAATATGTGTACATTTGAGTATAAACCCAATACATATTTTTGCCCAATGGGATTGGGGGGGGGGCTGAGATTCTTTTTAAATGTGCGTACGTACTTAATGAAAGGCCCCTAAACAACAGAGAAACGAAGCCCTAGCGGATGGAATACGACCCTCAGTGACCGAGTCCTCGGGCATCCGACAGTTACAGATCATCTAGCACATAATAACCTGTCATACAGCGTCAGGAGCGGAGATAGCAGTGTCACCGCTGTAATGAGTAGGACTGATTTCCCTCAACCAGATAAACAGACGCGTTAAGATATAAAGAAAAGAGTAAAGGTTATTTCTTTCTTTCTGCATCATCACAGTTGTTCAGTAACTTTATTATAACATAAATACTGTATATTGTATCTAATCTAGCTGCCCACTCCCCCCTTCCACTATCTATCACCATATGTAAGGATGGGAATCTTGATATTATCCTTACTTAACAACTACGGAGATTCAACACAATAACATTTTATCACATTACATTTTAAACAAAATTATTTTTTTTATCAATATCGTAGAGTATAGTTTGTAAACTTATTTGCTGGAATCGATGAATAATAAAAATAAATAAAAACAATACTATCGAATTTGGCCAAGAATGGGTAACATTCAAAACATCCCAAAATTAAAAGAATTAAGTTGAGCTCAGTCATTTCTTCCTATATTTTTTTCCGGCTTAGGAGATTCATACGAAGTTGTTCAATTGTAACACAACCATCCTCGGCCGGCCCTCTGTAGACTCATTGTGACTGGCCAAGGCCTGAAGGCGGCCACACCTTTGTCTGTGTCCAATGGCTTTGGGCTCGTATCAGCGGCTGTGGGGGCTTTGTTTCCCTAATAATGGGACGAGATTGACAAAGTGGACGGCTTTGGTGGTCGTCAGGGAACCCGCGAGGTCTTTTTATGCCTTGTTAATATTTCTTTGGATAAGAGTTGGCCAGTTCCCCAGAAACACTAGTGTGATTTATCGAGTGCTGGGCATGTTTTTGAGAGGTGGTCCGTACTGTATTGGAATGTAGATGTCTGGAATGAATCGGTTCAACAATCAGGCGATTATTGCAGCAGAATCAGCCATTATAACGGCGGTCGGCTGAAAACTTGCCTAATGGGCATGGGGTATAGGGAGCTATAGTAAGTAGGTAGTTAATTATTATAAAGAATATAATAAACCTGAAAGCAAGTAACTGTTAATTATTATGTGTCAGTAACATCATGGAAGGAATTGACCAACCAAAGAGATGAGTTTGGGGGGCGCTGGATTGGGGGGCAGACAAGGATTAATTCCTCACCCCAACCAGGGTAAATAAGATGCTTTAAAAAAAATCATTTATACGTCGCTTCTTGGCTATGTACTTATCTACTCAACTTGGCATGTACTATATATAATTATTTATCTATTTTCTTGATATACACGTGCACCAGGAAGGAGGGAAAGTGAAGGGGGTATTACACTACACGACTTGGGCTGCGACATGGGGTGTAATATGATGATATTACAGACAATTTGCATACACGAGTGATATAGTTGTTAAAAATGGTAATTTGAAGTGTTTTTACATATGTGTAAAAAAGAATTTTCTCTCTAAAATGCACCATTTCCCTACGACATCGTCACATCGCAGCTCATGTCGTGTAGTGTTATACCCCCTTTAGACCTTGGCCAGGGCCTCTCCCGGTGCAATCGGACCCATCGGCTCCTGACCACGGGGAGGTTCGATTGACGCGCCGGGCGCGGGCCGCAGCCCCGGCCGCCTCCGCCAATCGGCGCCTTAAATAATTACTGTCATTGCAATTTCACGGGGGCTGTGTGCGCTGAATGATTGATAGGCGAACACGGCCACAGTTCAATCACCTTTAACGAAGGCAATACGGGGGCCGTCTGCGCACGCGCACCACGGCTCACCAGGAACTTTCAAAAAGGGGGAGCGGGGAGGGGGGGGGGGCGTTCTAATAGGCCTATAACAATTTGAGGCGTCCTATTCAGGGGCTAGAATGTTATGTTTTTTTCTACCAAAAATCTAACTTTGGCAAAAAAATTAGGGGGGGGGGGGGGGTTGCCTCAAGTCCCCTAAATCCGTCCCTGCTCATTGATTCCAGCCCCACGGACAGGGGTGGGTTAATCTTAGAAATAGTGTCAGAATGCGCCGTTAAGGGGGCGCCGGGCTGCCATGTGTGTGTGGGGGGGGAGGGGGGGTCATTGTTAATGGTTAATTTGGCACGAATAGGCCTACTGGAGTGTTGACGGCTCTCGATCTTCTTACGGTTGTTTTTCTTACATTATAATCAGTTGATAATCTCACGCTACCCCTGCTTCTGGTTGCTAAGAAATCATGATTTCACGGACAGAAGCCTGGAGGAGATCGCCATACATATTGCACATCAACATGTATCTTAGTAATAATGAACTAGCTGAGGGGGGAGGCGTTGTGAAAAACAACCTTGTTTTAGAATCAGGTATATATACTGATCGTGGTCTCAGCCTTGAGAGGCCTTGGCTGGCTGTGACACCCATACCAATCTACGGGTCATAATGGGTCATGTCATTACACCTGTAAGAATGAGAAAGTGTAGCTTTAGTTAGAAGATGTCATGATAAGTACATGGTAATTGCTTGTTATTGTGAATATCCGCCCACCTGCCCACCCGCTACCGTCAACTTCATTATCTTTTGAGGGTGATCTGCAGAAACATATCTTGGGTTTCTATCTGTTTTCTTTTATGATTTAAAAGTTTGTCTGATAACCTGTAAAAAAAAAAAAAAAAACTTAATCGTACTACGTACATTAAAAAAAAGTACTCTACACAGTGACGGTACCCTGCGTTTCCTGTATTTGCTATAATATTGTTTGAGTGTTGTCTCCCAAGAAAACCATACTAAATGCCATGTCCTAATTGTCGTCTTTATTCTGTCCCCAGGTGTGACGTTCTGGTCGTCGGGACTGACGGAGACACCTGCCCCCACCTGCCCTACTGCTTACAGCCAGGTAAGGACATAAGTGTAGATTCTTAAAATTGAAAGAGCACATGACCATGACCTATAGTCGTCATGCGAAATGAAGCTTAGTATCATGAGGAAAAGAATAACCGACAAGGCATAGGAAATTCCTGAAGTGTGACATGCGACATTAATAGTTTCTTAAAATCAACATGGATATTAAGAGGAAAGGAACATGTCGCATAATATTATGACCAATTCTTAAATCCGACATGCGACATGGCGAACCTCTACAGGCCATATTACACTACATGACATGAGCTGGGGTATGACGATGTCGCAGAGAAATGGCATATATTGGAGGTACAATTCTTTATTACACATATGCGACATGCTCTGCTTGCCAACTTTTAACAATTATATCACTCCTATATGCAGATTTGTCCGTAAATTTATATAATCATTTTGAGCTGATATCGCAGCTGAAGTCGTGTAGTGTAATATCACCTTTATTAGGATGGTTCTTCTCAGAAAGGTGTTCACTGACACCTCAACCCGGCATCTGACATGCCCCAAAAATCCCACGTCTCGGGGGGCCACATTAAAAACACATGCTTCATGTTTAAACCGAAACGTAACAGGGCATCACATGCTGTGGCCAGTCATCCGAGTTAAGGGGGCAAGTGATTGAGGAGAGGGAAGAGGGAAAAAGATACTCCTTGTTTTATTCAATGCCCATTGCACGTTCAGTTTTTCTCATAAAACAATCCATCTGCATTTGCACTGGCAACATGCAGGCACGCGGTTAAATGGCTGCATTTTTAAAACAATTAAAAGACAAAATTAAGCAGGTGAACGGACAAAAAATAGTTGGCCGCATGTTGCATCGGTACTTTAACCAACGAGGGCGGAGGTTGCCATAACCCTGTTCAGATTATGTCGTACTTGTAAAAGAACTATTGGTAATGTACGCATTGCACGAAATAGAGTTAACTCATTAATTAAAACCTCTAGATCAGAAATTATCAAAAGTACCTTAACTATGCATAAGGACAATCCAAAAAAGTTTTGGCAAAAACTGAACTCTGATGTTTTGAATAACAATAAATATTCTGGCCATGTTTCATTTAGGGATGTAAGTGGTACTCCCTTATCTGAAAAAGACTCATGTGATTACATTAATAAACATTTCGCAAGTGTGGGTGATCATCTGTGGAAGCAATTCTCAGGAAATATTTTATATGACCCCTTATATAATAAACCAACAATAGAAGATGTGGTTATCCTCTCACAAGAAGAAGTCAAGGTAGAAATTGAATCAATTGACATAAATAAGAGCTCGGGTTTTGACTTCTTACCGACCTTTATTTTAAAGGATGCTTTCATGATATTAATCCCTGAATTGACATTCATGTACAACCAGTCCTTATCCTTAGGTATATTTCCTGATTCATGGTCCACTGCTACAGTTACACCTATCCCAAAAACTGGTGACTTAACAAATGTAAATAATTGGAGGCCTATCTCAATAATTCCTATAGTAGGAAAACTGCTTGAACGTTTGTGCACTAAACATTTGCAATATCAGTTGTCGGAAAACAACATATTGAGGGATGAACAATATGGATTTCGTCAGGGTTTATCGACATCAGATGCAATTCTTAGATACACCAAATATATTATTGACAATATTAACGAGAAGATGTATACCGGTGCACTATATTTAGACTTTGCCAAGGCTTTTGACTCTATAAATCATAAAATTTTATTAATGAAATTACAAGATATGGGTATTTCATCACAACTTCAAAAGTGGATTCAAAATTATCTACAAAATAGAAAAATTCGCACTAAGTTAAATAATCACGTATCGTCTCCCTTGAACCTATCAACAGGTGTTCCTCAAGGCTCAGTGGCCGGTCCAATACTCTTCTTATGTTATATTAACGATCTGATATTTGTAGCAAATAACATAAACCTTAACATAATACTCTATGCTGACGACGCAGTTCTGTACTATGCACATCGTGATGCAGACCATATATGCATAAAATTACAGCAATCCCTGAGTAAGGTTGAAACATGGTGTGTCACAAACCATATTGCCCTAAATATTGCTAAAACGAAGGTATGTTTTTATGGTACTAGAAACATGTTAAAGAAACGTGATGCTAATAGCCCAAATAGTGAATTGACCCTTGGGAACAGTCTTATATCATTGTGTACGCAATACACTTATCTAGGAATAATTCTGGATGAATGCATGAATCTGGATAAACATTTCAACCAAGTTTACAAAAGATTTGCCCAAAAGATATTCTTATTAACAAAAATAAGGCGTCTAATTGATGTTAATACCAGACTTTTAGTTTATAAACAGACGATTCTGCCCCTAGTTGAGTATGTTTGTATGATGTTAAGTTTATGTCGTCAACATGATGTGAATAAGTTGCAGGTTCTGCAGAATAGAGCTTTGAGGTTGTGTCATAATATCAATACCCCAAGGGATATAAGTGTAACTGGTTTGCACAATATTTCCAAAATTAAGACGCTTCATGAACGTAGGACTAAACAACTATTGGTGTATATGTATAAATTACATTTTGATAACTCATACCTGATCAAACCGATTAGGCAGACCAGACAAGCGGAGAAGTCTATCTTCCGCATCAACCAAATTAACCTGAGTATATATAATAGATCACCATATGTAATGGGTAGCCTACTTTGGAACTCTTTACCTGCTCAGGTACAGAATAAGGAGACCTTATTTGACTTCAAACGTGCAGTTGAACCCTACCTGCAATAATACATTATATTGCTTCCCAATTATAATTGTCACACTCAGATGCTTATCTTAGCTATGAGTGTGGCTTATGTCAAGTAAAGCCAATATATGCTGCAAATATGCTGATCTCAGCTATAATGCACATATTCACTTAAGACTTTGTTTTGAAATATTCCACACTGAACTGGTCGTTCTATGCATGATTGAATTTGTCATTTCCTACATGATCTGCTAAATGTATGTATATATGTTATTACACCAACCTATGCGGAAGATCACATGTATGTGAGTATGGTTTAATAAAATAAAAAAAAAAAAAAAAAAAAATGTGTGTGTGCAAGCCTTCAACCCAGACTGTGTGGGTACAGAGAAGTCTAACTTGCTGACTGACCTGTCACCGCTATAGAGTACGTGTGATTCAGGACCCTTGGATCCACAGTGCTGAGCGATTATTGCCTCCTCCAAGACAGAGGCTTTTGATAAGACTACTCGTCGTCTCAGCAAAACTAAAGCATAAAAAACTATCACTATGCTCACTCAATTCATTTGACGCAATAACTAAGTAAATACAAGTTAAATATCCAATTAACGGAGTATTATTACATGTATTAGCGAGCGAACCACAAGAAAGTGTATGCTGGTTGCTTGATTGCTCTAAAATGTTTTCAATGGTCGAAGATCATGTTGATTGCTGGTATGGGAATAGAGGGAATAATCTATTCATGGGATATTAGAAAATAAAATGCACATTCATATTTCCATACACATAATCTCCTCGATTTTGTATGTGCATGGAACTAGCTGTTGATGATAACTTTGTTTTGACATTTCCGTGGGAGCAGGGGGTGGGGGACAAAAGAGGACAACAATACAATGTCTTATTGTATCTGAACGTCGTTGGACAACAACGTAATCATTGATCGCTTAATGCTGGTTGATAACATGTCTTGACTATTAAATACACCGTTTGACGTCACTCTGCGGATACCCCCAGTAGTCTTCCTCCCCCCCCCCCCCTCCCTAACGCCCCCAACTCCCACGCAATTCAGAGTGGCGCCACCTGGCAGTAAAGCCGGCTACAACCACCAGGGGGCGGTCCGTGCCACAACTAAGATGGCGGCCATCCGGAAAAATTGGGGATGAATTAGGTAAAACGCCGCGAGATGGACGACACGGGAAGAAACATCTGCCCGGGGTTTTCACTGCTGCTTGCATTAAAGATGATTATTAAATTTAGTGAATCTATTCAATTATCCTCCGACTGTTTCTCGTTTCCAACCCACCTGCAATCACGATTACCGGCGCGAACTCGGGCCATTCCACCTGGGATGCTGCAAAACAAAACCTGTCAGATTTGAGATTAAAACCAGGACAGGTGAAAAAGATCTGTTGTTAGCCGCGTTTTTTCTCTCAAGCCCCTCAGAATTCTTTAAACAATTGTCTTAATTCTTTGCATTAAGATCCTGTTAAAATCCTATTCGCTGTTTTTACGACACCATACGTGGACACCGGTTTCTTCCCTAGCCTCCTTTTTGCCCATCACCAAATCCTTCGCGATGCAGCAGCGCGCATGTGGCTTTCCTCATAACCCGAGACCCAATCAAATCAAATCAGTATTGTTACTGTCAGCGGCGGGCCCAATCCATCACAAATGGACCTGGTATGACTTGGATAAACAGCGCAGGAGACCCCACCGGCCGGGAGGGCTGTATATTAGCAGAGGAGACCTCCTCGGGGAGGGGAGGGGGGGTACTCGGTAAAGTAATGGCTACCAACTGCAGTCGGACCATGGAGGAGCTGCAGCTGTCAAACACTATTTTGGGCTAAAAAATGGGGGCTGTCAAATAATTATCGTACCACATTATAGGAGAGCTGTTCCTTTATCATGCCTCCAACACCAATCATCACATTCTGAAGTCAGTTTGGGACCAAGAAATTTGTTAGTTTAAGCTCTTTTCCAGCACCTGTCAATTAACTATCCTGAAAAAGAGGGGGGGGGGGGGGGCTGTCAGACTATGGTTATATTTCTGGGGGCTGTAAAATCCCAAAACGGAGGAGGGGGGGTGTAGTTTTCACAGTTGGTATCCATTCTCAAAGGCAGAGTACCCCCTTTCCCTCCCTAAGAGACGGGGTGGGGGTTTGTGGACAAAAGGGGCGTTGACTGCGCCGGGCGGTATCTCGGCGTCCCTCAGGCGTTCCTGCAGGACTAAGCCCCGGGGGATCCACCCTGGAGGAGACGCTGGGGGGACGCTGGGGGAGACGCTGATCCCCCGGTACTTGTCCTATGGGTGGGGATGGGGTGGGGGGTGGCTCTCCGGAGATGGATCTGGGCAAGAAGTGTGCTCGGGGGGGGGGGGGGGGGGTATTTGCACATAGCCCTTCTTAGGCCCGCGCCTTGCCAGGGTGAAGGTTTATGTCCCTAGGGGGTACTCCCCCTTGGGTTTGGGGACCCAGTGCAAAACGAACCTCAGGAGCTGTGGCTGTAATCATGGCAAAGGTAGGACGCTGTGGTGTTGTCACTGAACATACAACACTTAAAAGGGGGCGTATTGTCATGGTGGGGATGTAGTGGTTAGCTTTGGTAGTTAGAGAAAAGCATCATTGGGCTGTTCAAATTCAATTGGTTTGTTTTCATGAGAATAGAAAAACAAGACTTATTCCCTTTGTTTATATTAGGGGGCGAACACTATAGCTGAAGTAAAAACAAGGGACTGTCCCTTGACATCTCAGGCCATAAAGGACCAGAGCTGTCAAATCGCAAAATCGCTGTAGTTTTGCAATGGGTACATACCAACAAAGAGTAAGTAGCCCCCAATCCCCTGTCGTGGAAGGGGTTAGTGGACGAGTAGGGAGGGACCAGAAGACGAGGATCTTGTCACAGCCTGAGCTCCAAAACCCCTCCAACTCACTCCCTCCTCCATTCAATCCCCCTCCTCTCTCCCTCCAACCCACCCCTAGCCGTCCCTCACCCTGAGCTCGCTATGGAGCTTTTTCCTTAACCGCACTGGTCTAAAAATAACGTACTTACTCACCACGTGGCCGACCACACCAGAGACCACCACTATTATTGTTATAGCTGCTAACCAGACGTTTATGTGGTATTGTAAGAAGCTTTTTTTTAAGTTGAGTTCCTGTGTAGGCTTATAAACATAGCAGGAGATGAGGTCATGAATACCTTTTATACTTATCTGCATTCAGTACATGTAACTAATTGAAATAGACTGTACCTGAAAGTGACCTTGGTTCATATAGTTCCAGTATGCGATTTTGACCACTAGAAATTTGCTAATTTTTTTTAGTTTTCATTAGACATATTATGATAACCCTTCATGTTACATATACTGTTGGAAAGATTATTATTGAAAATCCTTTCTAGTGATATATAACATGTCTATGGTTAATCCATATTCCTTGTAGGGAGTAAAATCAGTTGATGGAATACAGCTTTATATCCCGACACACATTTCCCATAATCCGGGTGTATTCGGAAACGGTCAAACCCCACCTATTACCTCGCCCTTCAACCCCACCAATACCCAGGTCTCTAAAGCCTATATTCTGCTAGCCGATTCTGAATGCCGTTTATTTTATAATTTATAGCTTTTCACCAGAATAAGGCATATGGCAAAAGACCACACATCTTACTCCATTCGAAAGAGAATTTCAAGACCTTTCTAATGGTATGTAACATACCTATTGATAATGTTCCCTCTGTCGGCTATTCATATCGGGAGTAAAATCGGTTCGTGGACTACAGCCTGTAGGCACCTTACAGACCAAATACCGCGGTACTCTAACCTAACGCTGCTGAGATCCCCTCCGTACCAGAGCAGGTATAGGCGTCAGGACGGGGCGCTAAGCCAGCCCAGACCGGATCTCCCCTCCAGCCGGGGGATGCGCGCGCAGCACGGGCGGAAGTGGCGTCTTGGCGGCCCAAATGATCCCCTGGTAAAGAAGTAATTGTAAGCCCCTAGTCCTGTACCTGATGGGGCCCACGCTGTATCTATAATGCCACATCCGGGAGGATGGTTAAGTCGGAAATCAGAGTCTTTTGCAATTTAATTAGACTAATAGACAATAATTCTCTTCATGTTATACCTGTACTTTAACGTGAGTCAGCTCTCTCTACATGCCATTAGCCGCCTCGTTGTGAAAGTTAGTTGTAATAATGCTTGGATCTGTAGACGGTGACAGGACAACTACCTCTGGGACAATTACCCCTATGGGTAGGACAACTACCCCTATAGGACAACTACCTCTATAGGACAACTACCCCTCTAAATAGGACAATTACCCCTTTAGGACAATTACCCCTACAGATAGGACAACTACCCCCGTTGGTAGGACAACTACCTCCCCTTGATAGGACAATTACCCCCCTTAGTGTCTCTCTATATTGCTTCTTTTATCACACTCACACACACACACACACACACACACACACACACACACACAAATGTATATATATTTTATAAGAAATTATATATGATATATATTTTTACAAATATGTGTATCTATCTATTCATATAAATGTGGAGATTGTTATCAGTTTTACACACATACATTTGCCAAAGGGTTTCAACATTTTAAATACACAATCCCTTCATACAAACTATAGGAATCAGTATAGACTAATAGTCGTATACGCGAAACGCCCCACGTGCGGTGGCCCGACCCCCGACCCCATCATGGTCGCCATACACCCAGCCTACAGGGGTGAGTCAGCAAAAGATCAACACCGACCGCCATAGCCTGACCTTTCCCACATAAAACCAATTCACCCCTGGTCGGGATTCCAGCAGGCCACTGTTCTGCGATGCTGACCTTGTTATAGCACTAAAAAAACAACCCTGAGTAGGACTAAACGCTGCTATAGGCGTTGTTTTATTGTATTTCCCCCGACTTATTGAATGGCGGTCGCGGTGTCGTATTGTCGTAAAATCCATGTGCCAGCAATTAGGGGTCAGGATACTTAATCATTTATTTCCTATAAGGGCATGTTTAAGTCGTTTAACTGTTTAGCTCCATCATTTTGATTGCCTTGACTTTTTGTTTCGTAATAGCAATATAATCATTTCTTCCATTACCTTATCTTATTTATAGATCAAGCCAGAAATATATATGTTTTAATACTTTCCGACCGTTGAGATCTGTAAAAAGCTGTACCCAGAAAGATTTCTGGGCACAAAAAAAAACACTTTTTATTGCAAGTGTCATATAGACGACTACTGATTTTTGAAGTTTATTTCATGTCACTATTAAGAGTATGAGCCATGTTTCACACATTCATACAATGGATTGTGCTGACTCTAAAAACAGGATATCGCATCAAATTATTAAATTTTCCAAATGCAATAACCTTGTCGGCGTTGGGTGTTGATGTTCAGGTTCGCGTCAAGCACGGGACGACCACATTATAAGGCCTGTAGTGAGTTGTCCCATGGGGGCAGCCATTGTCTCCCAATTCAGTTCACTCGGGGGACAAGCTTGTCCCCCACCACTGATAAGCTACAAAAACCCACTTTCTGTCTACCCAGAACATATATGTTGAGAGGTGCGAGACACTGGGGCCAGAATGGAGAATTTGAAAATACGCACCAGCCTACAACTCCCGTCCTCCCTTATATATAGGAGGCACAAAAAGTGAAACACGGGTCGTGTATGTTTACCTTGGCTGTGACATCTGTGACGGGAACCACCGCGTTGAACAAGACCTGAGCGGTGTATGACGTGACAGGTCGCCGTCCGCTTTTTACCCGCTTAAGTTGTAGGCCTTTTTACACACGTGCAATCTGTTCACTACGACATGTCCATCATATCGCACATTGTGATCTGAATGTATCGCAATCGGTCTAGGGTCAATGTTTTAAATGAAGACATTGTACGTATATGTATACTAAACCCCACTCCCCACCACCAGTTCTCCCTACCAGGTTATGGTGGCTCATTTCGTCGACAATAACACTGGAAAAACTGCAGAAAATATAAAGAATCCGTACGATATGACTATATTATAGACAAATTTGCATACAGTAGTGATAAAATGGTTGGAAATTGCCAAATTGGAGCATGTGTCATATGTGTAACATAGAGTTTTCACCGTAATATGTGCAATTTCCTTGCGACATCGTCATATCGCAGCCCAAGTCGTGTAGTGGAATACCCCCTTAATGCAGGGGAGAGCCACCATAGCCCTTAACAGTGAAGTACGATACGTGAGTGCTGCGAGCCTCAGCCGCTAAAAAACGTCCGTGATTTAATGTCATAAAACCATATTCAATATCTCCCTGTCGCCGTGATGAGTTAGCGCCGGTTTATACGGTAAACGGCGCGATCTGGTCTCGTCTAATTTGGATGGTAATGAATCAAATCAGGGTGCAGAATACACACGGGCAATATGTTTTTGTCTCTTTTTTTTTTTTTTTTTTTTTACAGACATTATTGCTTATTGTATAGATACTCTATGGGAAGGAGCAGCAGCTGGTTTGGGAATTAAAGGTCGCTATTACCCCGCCTCGCCTTATTAAAGGTCCCTCGGTGAGTTATACTCGAGATGTCTGACGTTTTAACTGCCCTATTTTGCCAATAATGTGTTCCGCGAACGACGCCATTTCAGTTTGATATCCCCATTCATGATGTACGTGCGATTCTACCCAGCCGCACCCGTCCATTTCCTCCTTAAGGAGCGAATTACCTTCCCGTCGGTCTGGTTGTATTACGAGTATACATTGTTATCCTCACCAGAGAGATTCCCATCAGTGTGTGCCCGCTCATAGAGAACAACGTTAACACTGGCCGAGCAGTGGCGGCTGTGGTAAAGCCTGTATTCCATTTTGACCGCCAATAATTCCGTAATTTCTAAATTCCCATTGGAATCTATGCATGCAACATATCATTTGAAAGAGAATTCAAAACCCTATCTGGCCATATCTACTATGTTTTTATTAGCCGTTATCATTCCCCGTGGCGATTCCCGAAATCGCATGTCGAATCGAATTACTACAGCCTTTACTATCCCCTTCCCTTGTTAAAGGCCCATCCCCGACGCTATATAGCGCCGCAGCCATCTGCCTGCATTGAGAGGCGTTCTAATCAATTACCGTAAAACCCCTAATTTAAGCCGCACCCTAATTTAAGCCGCACCCCAACTTTTGGATTTATGTTTGGGTAATATTTTCATTATATTTGTCATAAATGCCATTGGATTCAAGGTTGTATAAACCCCTAATTTAAGCCGCACCCTTAAAGTGAAGGCTTTACAGTCTCTATTTCAGAAAGTAACCCTAATTTAAGCCGCGGCTTAAATTAGGGGTTTTACGGTACCTCTTTATAGCTCCAATCAGTCAGCCTCTGGGCCCTCGCCAGGATAGCAGCAGGTCGTCTCCTGTATATTAAAGACCCGGCCACTGGCAAGGCTGTATTCCACTAGCCGATATAACTCTCGATTTTAAAAATCGGCAATGTGAATATGGATTAACCATAAACATGCTACATACCATTAGAACGGATTTCAAATTTCCTTTCAAATGGTATGCAGCATGCTGGGGTTCCTTTCGTATTTCTAGTGATAATTTAAAAATTGCCAAATTCCAGATAGTCAAAATCGCTTAGTGTGATATAGGCTTTTTCCGGGAGATGGAGACGGACGAGCTCCGTGTCTCTTTCCCTGTTTGGGGATGATTAGCCTGTAGGTAGTCACAAGACAGGGCCTATCTCCGCTGTGAGGAGGCTGGATGGGGGGAGAGTGGAGGGGGGAGGGGGAGAGGAGGGGACAGGGCTATTAGTTTCCCTATCGCTTTCCTTTGCCGGCGCGAGAACTCAAACAAGAGCCGGCGGCCGGCAAATGTCAGCCTGTTGTCTCAGCGTCTCCCCAGCGTCTCCCCAGCGTCTGACCAGCGTCTGGCCAGTCCCTGAGAGCAGCTGACTGCCTGCCCTACACCCCCCCCCCTACACCCCCCCCCCCCCCCACAAACACCCCTCCTGCTCGACATACTGCTCTTATTGGAGCAAGCCGGACAAGCGCCTGTCTCAGTTGTAGAGCATGTTTGTCCTGGAACATGGCTAAATGGTTGTTGGAACTACAGTAGAAAAAATAGTGTTTGGTCTTTAATTCGAGATTCAGGTTCTTAGAAGAACCTCTACAGTTCACATCTTAACAAAGAAGTTAAAGTGTCACATGTAATTCCAGTTAATGTTCATGTAAAACCTACCAGGTAGGTTACCCCAGTTAAAGTGCTCCATTTTAAACGCCCCAGGTAAAACCCTCTAGGTAAAATTCCCCAGGTAGAAAACTCAAAGAAAAAATATCCTGGGCAATACCTCCATTTAGAAAATAACAGGTAAAACCTGTACAAAACTCAAGGTAGAATCCCAAGTAGAGTATCCAAGTTAAAACACTCGTGATAGAAGACTAGTTACGATACAGTGACATTATGCAAAATGCCCCAGATGAAATAAATCTAAAAGAAACAACCAGTTAAAACATCCCAAGCAGAACACCCCAACTGAAACTGCAAAGCGAAACGCCAACAGGTAACACCTCCTCATGAGAAAAAACAAACAGCTGGAGGGGGGAGGGAGCTGTCTATAGCTAAAGCACCCAAGGTTTACAAGGTAAAACCCCTCAAGTAAAACATCCAAGAACTTCAGCTTTAACACACTAGGTATTACTCAAAGTGAATCCACCCACAAAATAAGTAGGTAAGAATCCTGAAGTATTACACCCAGTATCATTTAAAACTAACAGAGATAGAATAGTCCATGCAGATCCCACCCAATTTCCCACCGGCAGTCCCCTGTCTATGCCATTGCTGCATGTTACGGCCGTATTAGGCAGTCTGCAGAGGTAGGCTTTGGGTAAAATAACTCCAGATAAACAACTTCCGGTAAAGTCCCTTAGGTAGAACACCCCACATAAAATGCCTCAGATAAAACACCCCAGTAGAAAACTTCAAGTAAAATTCTCTAGGTAGATAACCTCATAAAGGGAATCTCAGGTAACAAAACATTCCTGGTAGCACATTCCAGGTAAAATAGATAATTCACAATATTGAAGATGCCCCAAATAACCCTCCTTGGTAGAACACCCAACACCCAGTACAGAACGCGCCATTTAAAACTATATGAGATAGACCAGTCCTTGCAGACCCAAACCAACACCCCCCCTGTCTACGCCATTGCTGCACGTTGTCTCCACATTAGGCAGTCAGCAGGCGTAGGCCTAACGACCAGCACGGGCCAAGGGGTCGGATTATTGGCATCCTTAATCTGATTGTTTTAAGCTGGATCCACAGTGTGACTGGCATTAATGATCATCTGCGGATCAGCGGCGGGCTAGATTGAGACTGGATGGATGGGCGGGTTGGATCGTCGGAGCGGTGGGTGGATTATAAAAAAACGTCGGTTGTGCAGATCTAGACAGAGGCAGGTTGGGGATAGAGGCCTGGGATAGAGGCCTTTACCATGTCCGATTGGCTGTGTGGGGGGTTGAGGGGTGTGGGGAAGGGTATCGGGGGGGGGGGGGGGTGAATAAATGGCGGTGGTTAGATGGCCGGCCGGGTTATAGGTGATGCGGGCTGGAGTCGGCTTGTAGATTGGGCATTACGCGCCTATCCCTCCTCCGCCCGCCCTCCCCGGCCCGGCATGCAGCAGCCGTCCTGCCGATCACCAGCGGCTCTGCTCGCCGATCACCAGCTTACCAGATAAGGCCCCACGTGACCCCTGCCCAATCCCCGCGTGACGTCACCCGCGTCAGCCGATGACGTCACCAGCGTCCGTTATAGGGCTTTACGTCAGGCTGTTCCCCTCAGACGTCACCCTCCCCCCGGACGACCACTAGACAATCAGTGGCGGTGAATCTGTCATGAATACAGAGGTGGTAACGGGATATCGCCCGGCCGCCTTTAATACCATGCATGACAACAGCAGGCTTTAATTGGTTAATTAAACTCCCAGCGTCCTTAGCCCCCCAACACCCCAATTGTATGCTAACTAGCCCACTCAGATCGCTCACGGAACAAGCCCATAGTGCGCCTGTTTAATGAATATTCAAAAGGATTTGCTAAGGACTTTACTGCTTAGGGAAAGGCCCCGAAACGGTGTAATGATACTGTTTACAGCACGACGAGCTTGTGGGTCCTGCAAATACTTAATTACAGCGGGAATGTGTCGGTTACAACATTTTGTCTTCGTTTTCAAAAGTTCCTCAACTTGAATTGAAGTCACGACCAACCACTTAAATACATGAACAGACAAATGTATTATCCATGGTTTAAATACAGGATGAACTGAGGATTTACCTACAGTAGTGTCAAACCATACCCAGCCAGATTGCGACGTAACAGAAACGTACTGCAACCATACTTTTTATGTCAGTTTGTTACTTACTAAGATGGCACATAACAATTACGTTTTTGATGGTGAGGTTGAAACCTCACCAAATCAGAATGTTATCATAACTTTAAACCTTACCAAATCAGAATGTTATCATAACATTATTGTTTGGTGAGGTTAGGACAAAACCAAAACAGAATGTTTTAAGAACATTCTGTTTAGGTTGATGAACATAAACAGAATGTTATAATAACGTCACAGTGCAATGTTACAGCAGTGTGTTCCAGCAACATTATTGGGAGCCATCAAAATAACATAACAAGAATGTTACATCATATTTTGGCTCCATCATTATAACATCTAACATACAGCCACACAGAAGGTGGTGATGGGGTTTTCTCTGGGGAACCACTGGTACAGCAGGACTCATTTATAACCCTGTTTAGTTTCCCAGGTGGTGCATGGCACGCCACCTTAATTATGTATCTAATCAAATGGAAAAATGAGATATGGAAGGGCGTACACCTTTCTATGCATCAGGGAATATGAGGCGAAATGCCATTTAGTAAGAAGGCGGCAATTGGACGGTAGTTAATTAAGTAATCAAGATTTGCACAAAAACCAATTAGGGGTAAGTGCTTTGCATGGTAGGCTGGAGGCATGCCTCCACCCCCTGCATGGTAACTGCCTCCTCTGTTCCCTACCCTACCCACTCTGACAATGTACGGACAGGCCCATTCTGTGATTCTAATCACGAACTCATCATTACGACATTGTCTTTGGACAGAAAAAAATGTAAAGAAAACAAACACCTCCCTCGGGCAATGTAAACTCAGGCACACAGTGTTAAGTGTCACAGTCACCTTTATTAGGTCGATTCTCAGTCTTGTCACATGTAAATTAGGGCTATATTTGCCCCCGGGTTATCTATAAGTAGACGAGTTTGGCAGCGGGTTTTCTTCATGTTATATGCCTCCTGGGGTGACGTATGTGTTGAGAAATGTCTCTGTGCAACCTATTAGCTACATCACTCTCTATCCGATATAACAACATATTAATGTATTATGTTAAATTATATATATATATATATCTATATATATATATCTGTGTGTGTGCATAATATAATGTATATATGTTCTATTATACATTATAACATATATGATAATGCGCAGGCAAATAGATATAAATGGATCATACTTTAGATTGTTTGATGAATATGTTTTTGAAAATTAAACGATGTACATATCTGAAGATATGACCATAGAGATACATAAGATTATATATGTCTATGATATGACATAACACTTTATGAAAAACAATAAGCATATACCTTAGAGGGGACTGGTTGAGCACAATGAGAAGAAATATATAAGCTTATCCGGCGCACGAGTCCTACGTTATATTACGAGTCTCGCGCACCACGTTAACTTGTTTTTCCACTGGAATATTCATCCGCCGGGCTGTGATAAAAGAGCTGCTGGTTCCCTCGGTGTGGCCTCGTTTTCGTCATGGTCGTTTCTACCTTTGAGGAGTCTTCTGTAAAATATTGGGTTTCATAAACAATATGCGAACATCGTTCCAGATATATGACTGTGTCCTTTCACACTATCCACCTGCCCACATCACGCCAATGGCGGTCTATATGTCTATGTCCAAACTGTTGGCAGGCCTTTTCACCTACTACAGTGTCTCCTTTCTATATACAGCGCGGATTTGGGGGGGGGGGGGGGGTGGAGGGTGCATAATTGTCTACCCCCACCCCTTTTTTTGTGTGTGCACAAATGTTAATTTTCTTAAGGTAAAATTCTTGCACCCAGATGGTACACACAAACATTTTGCTATAGCACGCCCCCTGCCTTTTTTTTCTTCAAATTCCTGGATCCGCCCCTATATTGACAATTGTGTTCAATCACGGTAAACTAAACTGACGATCGAGTTGGTTTATGTGTCCGGGCCTTTAACCCTAAACTATACCCAGATCTACCCTACCCCTAGCTGTATGTGGGAACCACGGTGACGTTATAGAAGAAATAGAAACAGTGACAGGGCCTTCACAAACTGGAGGACAGTTTGGGGAGAACGTGGATCAGTGTTACCTGTGTCTGTTTCTTGTACACCAGGCGCCCATTATTATGGCCGACTCTGGCTGAGAAGCGGACGGTGGGGCCAAATTAAATTTGCATTGTGAAGGCGCGGCTGTAGACAGTATAATTGACAAGTCGGAGGCTGGAAAACCAACATGGCCGACACCCAACCCCACCGGAACCTCTGAATATGGACGCCGGGATACATCAACTTCCGCTTCTGCGCGCTGGGTGCTGGATGGCGGGTTACACCTTTCAGGTATTCTGAAGCCTCGGCCACACTCAGCGACTGGCCCAAACTCGACCGTCGCAGCATCTAAAACACCTATGACAGTCTAGTCGTAGTTAAAAAAAAACCTGCCAGGCCGTAGAGTATGACATGACTGTCGTGGCCTGAATGATATACTATGGTATATTTATTGTCTACTGCTTGATGCACATACCGTAACATCTTATGGTCCAGTCGTACAAGGTCCTCTCAATGTGTATGGCTAATTTCTTGTCATGGAAAACCTTGAGACTCATTTCTTAAAGGCATGGAACACTTATGAATTGAGACTAGCTCGATTCGAGTTGAGTTGAACAGTGTGGCCGGAGCCTAAAACCCCATACCCACTGGGCGATTTTACCGGCGACTGGCGACGGGCAACAGCAGAATCACTGGAAAAAACATTACAATTCAGATCAAATGTTAGTATGTAATATTCAAATATTACATTCTACATGTGATCTGAACTGGTGACAATTTTACCAGTGATTCTGCTGTTGCCCATAGCCAGTCGCCGGTAAAATCGCCTAGTGGGTATGGGGCTTTAGCAATTGGACGGGAATTGCATCTTGTAAAGAGCCATCTCTCATGATAACGATGTGTCCTTGTCCTCAAAGATGTATCTCCTGAGGAAAAGGATAATTTTTTGAAACTTACTCATTTTACTATAAAGGGAAGGGACTGGAGAATAGAAGCTTATATAAAGCCTCATACCCACTATAAAAGAAATATTTCTGAAAGACCGACTATTTTAGCAAGCACCGAGAAGGCGGCCAAATGAAAATCACCTCGTGTGTATGCAGTTTGATAGATCTCCTTTTTATTGCTCCTACTTCTACTACAAGTCCCATAGACTCTCATAGCACGTTCTGTATACAAGAGAACAACCCCGCCCAAACGTCGATAGTAATTGGATTCGGTACTCCGTGTTTGAATTTCAAACCGCGGTGCGTGGTAAACTGCTCTTCTAATATAATTTAGTGTGAATTTTGATATCGTAAGGGTCAATTGGTTCATGTCGGCCCTCTAGGCGCCATATTGAACCTCCTTTTTAAAAAAGGCTCAGACAAAGCGTTTTAGAGTTCGCATATTGTATTTTTATAAAGGACTCTTATTAGTGATAATTATCAGCGTTGAAATAGAGTTGGGTACTTTGCTTCAAAGGCCAATAATAAGTATTCCCTTTTGAACGCAATTTTGAAGTACAATCAAATAATGTCGTGAAGGATAATGAAATAGCATAAGCACAGACAGAGACATTGGAACAAAGGCACAATGGCCAAAGCTATGCATCACCTAGGAAGACTAGACGTACTTTAATAAATAACATATTATTTTTGGAGTCAGTCGTACAGTGCAGTAGCAGTAAGCTAAGTTTAACACACTGAACAATGTAAGGGAGCTACCTAAAATCCATTAGTGGGTCATTTATTTAGTGCCGTGTGTGTCCTTGTCTGTATAAATCATATCTCTATGGTATAGATGAAGGCAGTATTCCACTACCAGATTTCTTTCTGGCCATAATGGAAATTGCCGGAGGGAATATGGGTTGACTTTTCAAACATGTTACGTACCATTGGAAATGGCATGGAAATCTCAGTTGAATAGTGTGTAGCGTGCATTTGGACCTGTCATAATTATTCCTGGTGGTAATTTAGAAACTAACAATCCCCAACAGTTGATTAAAATCGTCCTGTGGAATTCAGGCTTAAGGAGTAGGCCGGGGGAAGACCCCCCGAAGTGGAGCCCCCCTGCCGAGAGTTTGTAGTGCTGGCTTCATTAGGTTATTGACAACAGAGGGTCGGAATATTAACGTGTTTCATCGGGCGAGGCGCTTATCCAATTCGATCAGGCTTCATTGCCATTATCTGGGCCCCGTGATATCGGCATTCCTATTACTCACAAAGACCCCTCACATGACGCCCCCCACCTCCTTCACATGCCTACAGTCAGGGCCAATATGGACGACACTAAAGGCCGTGTCTCCACTTGGGCGACGGAGTTGAGAATTTCACCAGCAATGAAGGGAGACCTGAAGCCAGTGTCTAGTAGACCAGCCAGCGCCAAGTAATTAAAGAAACCGCCCTTCGCCCAGCGATAAAGCTCAGGGACTAAAAGGAAAAACCCGCAAATTCAGCAATAAACCCAATCAAACATGCTTGATCTGATGCCCCAAAACCCCAGTGATTTAATAGTGTAATACTGCCTTCAAATCTATATTCCTCCTATAAAGCAAAGGTATAAGCGTGTTATATGTCATAAGAAAGGGCCTTCAATTCTCGTTCTAATGATATGTAGGATGCATGCGTTTTTGTCATATTATCTCGGAAAGCTCAAGGGGAAAATACCAGCAGTCAGAATCACCTATTGAAATGCAGGCTGTAGTTATTAGGGGTGGGAGGTGCGAAGAAATTAAATACCAGGCTTTTCTATGCAGTATGAGGGCTTATATATCTTCCTGGAATGGAACAGCAGTGTCCATAGTAACTTGTTTGTTCGTTGGGGTAGTTTAACGTCCGGCCAACCCTTTTGGGTTCTTTCCAGACTTCACAAGGTAATACTTTTCAGCTTATTTTATGCCACAAGGGCGGTGACCGAATATATGATATGGTTTAGGAGAAACCCGCCACCGGGTGCAATACCCTTACTCGTTGCGAAGAGTGGCAGGGGGTCTTTAGTGTGCAATGTCCCATAGAAATCCAAAGTAACTAAGTAAAATTGTATAGTAACTAAGTAAAATTGTAAAGTAAAGTTTCCTTATATATCTTCCTGGAATTGAACCTCAGCGTCAAAAGTAACTCAGTAAAATAAATTGTGATTCTGTTCTTTTGTTTAACCAGATTTCTCTGAATCCCCCACTCGTGCGCAGATGCGCTGAAAGCTGTATATGTTACTTGCTGTCTCCAAGACGACAGTAATTGAATTTGGAGGGAATAATGTCGATTAAAACTTGATTATTGGAGAAACAAGTGACATCACCTGCTTTGGTGAATTCAATTATTCTATTGTTAGAAGTGGTTAATGGGATTTTATTCTATTTGCTCTCAGGATGAAACCCGACCTGTGTTGACACTGAATCAATAGAAATTTAACAGATCCAAGTCTTTGAGAATTCCTCCTTTCTCATGGTTTTCTAATTAAAAGCAGGATTATCCTGAAGAATCCCAGGGCCGATTGTTCAAGAATGCATTTCTTTAGGAGACATGGGGTTTTCATTACTCACAGCTTGATGTGACGCTCTCACAAAATGTGATTGTGAGTAGATCTTAGCTAACGAGCTTAAATCTCCCTCAAGGGGCCCAAGCATTTTAGACGAGCTGTGAAGACTGCTAGAGAGAATAGAGAATACAGTGTTTTAAATCAGAAGAACACAAATTACCTACTGCCAACCTGCGTTATAATCCTGATCTATGGCCATGACATTTGCGTTGCACTCTGCAAAGAAATAAGTCATTTATATTTCATATTATGCTTCTCAACTGCTGTAGCTTTGTTTAAGGTGGGACGTTCTGAAATCATTTATCCCTTTTGACATTAACTTTGGTTTCACAAACCAGAAAGGGTCTTTCATGGATCTAGATATATCTAGATGCATCTAGATGCATCTAGACAGACAATTTTCAAACAAATTTAAGACAGTCAAGTTCCTTCGGGGACACTCTTAACAGTGGTACATTTTTTTATCAAATTAATCTAAGTATATTTTGCCTGTGGCTCTTGAGGTCACGTCAGAAGTCTGATCCAATTCACTTTTGTAGTATGACTTTTGGGTTGTTTGCAATTTAATTCATGTACCTTCAGGAGCATCCTGAAGGCTTAGATCCATGCAGGCCCAGAAGTCATTGTCAAACGTGTCATAGACGTTCAAGATCTCCAGGAGGCATTTATGATTACAAAGATATACTCTTTGCAAATTTGGCTTAGATCCCTACCCAGGCAAGCCACGGCATAACTTGTATATTCTGTGAACATACTGTTTTGGTTGGTCTGTTTTCACACAATAGTTATGTCATTTTTGGTGAGGTAAAATATTACATTCTAGTGAAGATGGGACCTTACTGAATGTTATAATACTTTTAGAGAAAGAATCTAACAGTAATGTTACAATTACTTCACATTGCAACGTCAAAATAATAGGTTGCAGCAACGTTATTGGATGTCATCAAAATAGTGTAAAATGTTAACCAAAAAAGAACCAAACAGAATGTTAATACATCATTATAATAATGTTGTATGTTTGTCAAGTTGCGACATAACAGAAACGTTCTGCAATCATACTTTTTCAGTCAGTCCATACTTACTAAGATGGCACTAACAATTACATTATTACACCAGATCAGAACCTTATTATAACATTATTTTTTTATGAGGTTAGGGTGAAACCAAAAACAGAACGTTATCCTATTTAGGTTGAAGAACATAACCAGAATGTTATAATAACGTCACAGTGCAGTGCTACAGGAGTACGTTGCAGCAACATTATTGGAAGCCATCAATATCACGTAACAAGAACCAAACAGAATGTTACTGCAACATTATAATAGCGTCATATGCTTGGCTGGGTAAACCCATGAGTAGGAGTAGGCACCATTTACGACAGGCTGTTAGTCTACGAATCCCAGGTCCCAGATCCCCGTGAAACAGAGGAGCAGGCCATAATCAGATCCACATGTTAACATCCCTGCGTCTTAAGTGGATCACGTGGCCACGAGACTAATCCAATCAGTCAAAGACACTGATTGTAAAGTGTGGGTGCCAGACGGAGGCAGATCAGGGACACCGGCGAATTGAAGGCACTCACAGGGCATCCGTCACACACACAGAGAACCAACTCACCAGACTATATTATAGTTTGTGGGATTTTGTTTCTGCAGGAGGACAATGTTTCCACGGGTTCAATGGTCTTAATTTATAAGAATTCCCCCCTTCAACTCCTTTAACCGTGACGTTCTTCTAACTTTCTGTAACGTTATCAGAACGTTCTGTCACGCCATTGTCTATCACACATGTAATTAAATGTACATGAAATATTACTAAAAACAGAAATCAACATTGATATTTTAGCAAGGTCATAGAAGGCATTGAACATCGTCAGAAACTCGTGCACACACAATAGCAATAGACAATATGGCAAAGACATTGACATGTCAGTTTGAGTGTTTAGTCAAGATTTAGTGGGGACATTTTGTATGAAAACAGACATTATACATATATAATTCATATATGTAATACGTGTATATATAACCATGAATATACAAAAATAAATAGAAAAGTAATGTGCAGGAGCTGTGTGAGATATGTTACCTTTTATGATGTACCTGTTCTTTTGTGTCTTTCCCTTTCCTGCGAGGCGTTCCACCAAAACACACACAGTGTGTGTGTCCCTGTACGTGGTGGGCAGGCCGACTGGTGGGTTGATGTGGCCGGAGAAGGGGGTCCTTGTCACAGAGGCCCAGAATAATTAGGCACCTGTAACTGCGGCAGGCGTATAACGAGGTGCGAGGAGGGGCTTTGATCATCGGGATAAGACGCAATTAGAGAAGGTGCTTGGCTGGTGGCCGGACGTTGTGGGCCTGCGCCTGGCGCGTCTGTCATAAAGAAGTTTGAAAGGGGTATTCCACTATACGACTTGTGCTGCCAGACGACGATGTCGCAAGGAAATTGCACATATTGCAGATGCAATTCCATGTTAGACATATGACAGATGCTCCAAATTGCCATTTGTAACCAATATATCACTGTATACAAATTTGTTAATTATAATTATTGTTATATCGTACTGACAGTGGTATCGCAGCCCATATCGTGTAGTGGAATACCCCCTACACACCTGTGCGACTAGATCTGTGATATAGGCGATAGGCCTATTTACGGATATCAGAGAAAATCCACGCACACAGGGATGATATAACATTTTTAAATTAGCCATTTGAAGAATTGTACACGTGAATAATCAAGAATTTTATTTTTAATGTGTGCGACTTCACTGCGACATTGTCACGAAGTGTAAAACCCCTAGAGAGGGACCACGCCAGAGGTGGGGGGGGAGTGGGAGTGGGGAGAGGCGGTCCAGACATAGGTAAAACTACCAGGAAAATAACCCTGACGTATATTACTTCATAAAATCATTTGATTAATTTAAAAGAAATTCGAAGTACTACCATCTTCACAGTAGCCTCAAATGTACTCATAATGACACTTCAATATATATGATGTGCATTCAGGAGCTAGTCTGTAAAAGGCATAACTGTACCTTTGCAGAATGATATTTAGTTCGGTTAGCTTCACTTTGTCGCGAATGATGTCTTAAAGCGATGAAAGACAACTAATCAAACAAGTTAACAAACATTCTTAGATTCATGCATGCATATACATATAAATGTACACTAACACATGTACACATACATGCATGGATACACACATACAAAAGTATTTGTTTATTTGATATTTTTGAGATACATATACATACTTAGCTACACATACACTGTCGATCTAATATTGATATCAGTTGCAGGTATGTGTATTTTGTACCATGGTGATGTTGGGTGTCTGCCACCACTTATTTTTTTCAATTGATCTAAACCAATAAATATTTTATACATAATCACTTTAAAGTGTGAAGAGACACTGTGGTGTTTTGGCTATTTTGTGATGCATTTGTATGACCACTCCCACAGGTACAACTTATTCATCTAACCCTACCTGTACATATTTGTCATATGAATATTATTAAGAAAAATACATCTAGGGTCCGCATCAATTATTCAGGCAAAATTTAATGTTGGTGCTTACCTTTCAGAACTAAAAGGTCCGAGGAAAATAATTGCAAAAATGTAGAATATAAAATAAAGTAATTCTTTATCTGTAAAGGATATTAATTTTGCTAACACATTAGATCTGTTAGCGACCTTGATGGCGACTAAACACTCCTTAAAACTAACATATAAACGTCTGTGCCTTCCATTTATTTAACGATTGCTTACATGTGCTCTTTTATCTACGAGCAATATGTACAGGTATATATATAATCACTTCCAGTCGCTCTCCATGATAAGAGAGTTCTCGGGTTCGTTCCTCAGTACTAGGCCTTATCTCCGCATTTTATTTGGTGACAATAACTCCCTCGATACCAGTAATAAGGCTAGGGGAAGGGAAGGTGGGAAATACTTATACAATGAAAATATATACTTAATTAATTCATAAAAAAAAATCTTCATTTGTTGCCATATATTCTTGGATATGAAATAAAGAACATATATTTAAAAGAAGATGCTAGCCGTCTGGGGTCTTCATAATGTTGGAAAAATGAATCTTTAACCATTGGGACTATGGTTGTTGTATTCACCAACATTCACTCCTGACTGCAGGGCAACTTACAGTAGATGTCCGGTTTATCAAGTCCTAGAATTATTATGATGGTTAAGTCCAGACAGTCTGCTTAAACGGCACCTGATGGAGAAGGTTCTCACATAGCTGAAATACCTGTTGGTTTTCTATGTAATAGGTGTTGATAACATGGAGCTTTAATTGCCTGTATCAAATGTTTCCCAATCATAAATGCAATACATATAAGTGCAGTTCATAAACTTAAGTGTCTTTGTCATATCCACAGGATTATATACAGTCCATAGCTGCCCCAGCCCAGTGGCGGATGCAGCTTTTTGAAAAGGTAGGGGGGTGCTAATAGAAAGGGCCACGGCCCCCTGATTAGAGAATTTTACATTAGAGAAATCTAGGGGGTTGTGCGCCCCCGCACACCCCCTCCCAAATCCGACACTGCAGTGTTTTATCCATGGGTGTGTGTCTGTGTATTTAATGAGGGAGGCAATGACCAAATATTCCCAAGGTTATTTTCCACATTAATCTGGCAGGGGCCACTGAGCCCTTCGCCTTTCATTTTCAGTACAGAGACACGTCTGTCATGTTTAGATACAGTCGTCAATTGTATTGGTATCAGGTCGTTACCCCATGTTTCAGAATGTCCCGATCAATCAGAAACCTGTAGCCTGTGGAACATGCACCATCGGCACTTATTTTCTGAACAATCAATAACCAGGGCCACCTTTATTACTTCGGCCACGATCACTCCAACGCCACACCTTCAGCTAATCCGCTGATAGTTGACGGGATTAATTACTCAGATCTGATAACAGCTTTAGAGGCCTATCAAATTATTCCAGCCAGATTGAAATGTCAATGATTTAAAAAAAACACAGTCTGGCCTGGTTAAAAAATAGAATCACTTTCTAGAGTGCTCACTAAGTGCCAGACGTTGCGTATTTAGAGCGCCACACTTGCCCTGTTTACCGAACATCCTACTTCCTATATATAGCCACTTATTTCCAGCTTCTCTGGAGGTGGGGGTGCGGCAGCAGATTCATGAAATATTGAACATGCCACTCATTAGCGTTTTTAGGCTCCCCTGACCAGACGGTGGTTTAGTGCGTCTACCCCGATGATATCGTCTATGTAGCGAGGGTGCACACTGGAAAAGATGTTGCTTGTGGTTGCCAGCAAAGTTTACTGTAATTCTACAGTCTTACTGTACATTTACAGTTAAAGTTATTACAGTCTTATTGTACATTTACAGTAAACGTTTTGGGTATTATACTGAATTAACAGTATATTTGTAACCAAAATAACATTTGCATTAAAACTGTAAGAAACTTTAAGTTACTTTTTACATTGTGTGGTTCAGCGAGTCACTCCCAACCAACCTGTGATCTAGCAGAAATGTTCTGCAGCCTTACTATTTTAAGTCAGTTTGTTTTTCACTAAGATGGCACATGATGATTATGTTATAGATTGTGAGGTTGAAACCTCACCAAATAAGAATGTTATTATGACATTATATTTTAGTAGGCTAGGATGAAACCAAAACAGAATGTTATAAGAACAGTGTGTTTTGATTGAAGAACATAACCAGAATCATATAATAATGTCACATTGCAATGTCACAGCTACTCCTTTACAGCAATGTTATTGGGAGCCATCAAATTCAATAACAAGAACTATTACAGAATGTTGCTGCAACATTATAATAACGTCACATGTTTGGCTGGACTCAGCCAGTGGAGACCTCCCGCCCCTCCTGACGCCAGTAACTGACGCCAGTACTGGCGTCACGCAACACCTTAATGTCCGGAGGAGGAGGTTAGAGTTTCCAAAACGTGTATGTTAGAGGCAGCAGGGGCCAATGTATACACATTATATTATATATATATATATATATATATATATGCATAAATAACAGCACATTTAATCTAATGTAGTGAGATGCCACCATCCTCTACCTACACACATGGAAATAATAAAGTATAGATAACCAAAATGGCGGAACCCCCCTAATTGGTATAGTTAATCAGCCGTATAGGCAGGCAGACAGCCAGACATATACATGTAGGTATTTAGAGGAACCGATAGGCGAGCCATTCTAAAAATCATAATATTATTGTTTTTTTTTATCGTTGTTACACTGTACGATCTCTATGTAAATTGAGAAGCACTGACATGGAATGGGGAAAAACAAAAATAACTTTGGCAGGCAAACATGTAAATAGCTAGGTAGGTTGGTAAGTAGGGAAGATACCATCAGGAAGTAGAGCTAGAATGACTTGTATTGTTATATACATGTACATACACGTATGTTTATAAATATGTAGTAAGAATGGCAGACAACCAAAAAAGATTTTTTCTGTAATTAAGGAAAAAAACACGAGGAAAAGACCAGTACACTTTGGATCTATAGATAATTTGCGCCACCACTTTCTGCGTTTTACAAAACTAAACCAGGACTTATGTTAGTAATTGTAAATCTTTGTGAATGTATATATGACGGTTCTTAGACACGCCTACCCCTAATGCATAATTAGTGGCTTTAAACTGAAATACGGAAATATATATAATAATATATATAATATATAATATATATAATATAAATAATATATATAATGGATGGGTGGGTCTATAAAGCATGTCAAAATGTGTATGTAATTGATTGTAGACTCCCAGGGAAGGGGCAGGGCGGAGGTGTGAGAGTGATGTAGAGGTTATGTGTATACAGAAAGTAAACAAAATACCTGCAGTTTGGGAGAAAAAACTGGGGTAAGCGGTGTCATGTAGTCCCCTAGTTTTTGTTACCCCGGCTACAGGTGTAAAACCATTCATCACGTACCGCCAACAGAGGAAGCAATTTGCGGCGGCCAGAAAAAAAAGTTGTAAAGTTGTAGTGTAGAAGGGAGAAAACCAGAGAGTAGACAGTGAGAGGGAGCTGAAGAGGACACAAGCGATGTATCAAAAAGAGGGGCAGTCCACTACACCACATGAGCTACGATATGGCGATGTCACAAAGAAATATCATTTTTTAGAGATAGAATGTGTCTTCATCACATAAAATGATCTGAAAACCAGGTGCGACCATGGTCACTATTTCAAAATAAACATCCATTAAAAAAGAGAGAAAAAGTCATTGTCACATATATGTAAAATACTCAAAATTACCAGCTTTTGATAATTAAATGATTCATATATATATAAAGAAAGTGTCTGTAATATCTTCATTGTTATGCCAATATCGCAGCCCAAGTCGTGTAATGTAACAGGGCCCTAGCCTTGAGTACCCCCCCCCCCCCCCCCGCCATGTACCCCCTTAATGTCTGGTGGCCGATCGGTCGTTCAACCCAGGCTTAAAACCACAGACCACGTGTGTATTGTTTGTATTATGTCACAATGACAGCTGCAGTCAACGGGTGCTTCCAGGAGATAGTCGGAACTGTGCCTGGAGGTGGGGATAACGTGTCTCAATGTGTAGACATTAGGGGCATAGCCAGCTCTGAAAGCAGGGGATTTCAGGTAATATTGGGGGGGATTTGTAGTGCGACCCATCGTAGGTTTTTCACACAATTTCTTATATTTTTTCCATTTATTTTGAAAAATCAAAGAACGTGCCAGACCCCCGCATTATATATATATAGCCCTTCCTTCTTTTAATTTATCTGGTCGCCTATGAAAAAACCGTGAAGTTTCAAGGTTTTCAAGTTAGCCAAATTTAAGTAGTACAGTGAAAGAGACTAACAGTGTGTATTCAAACAAAACCATCTGATACTATATGATTTTTAATAATATATATTTCCTATATCTATCCGATATATATGTACATCCTATAATTATATTCGTATCTGTCAGTGAAATACAATTGTCTTTTCAGCTAGTTATTAGTATGTAGAATCCCGGATGTACTAAGTAACAAGTCATCCCCTTCGTTGATTGCTAGAGCCCATTTTACAAATCAAATTTATGAGACCATAAAAACACGGATGTGTCATATATTAAGGCCTATTGTACATGTAAACCAACCGTTGAATCTTCACAACTTCATTTGCACACGTGTTACAGTGACATTAGGAGCACAAAGGCATCAGGGTAATGAAATAAGGTAATGCAATACGTAATATCCTCACACCTGGGGAAGTCCTAATCACCTATTGATACCTTTATAATAATAGTCTGAGAATAGAGCCACCGGACACTAAATCTGTCCTGGGAATAGCTAAGAATAACTACATGCCCCTTGCTACCCTGGGCCTCACGCGGATGATGCGTCTATAGACCTTGTGCAGTTAGGGTCACGTGACCAGATTTTGGTTATCACCATGTGGTATTTCACCCACATGGCCATTAGATATATCCATAATTCATAAATGATAATTGTCTTTTATGATTCATGGACACTTCTTTTGGTGAAAGTGACAACAATGTAAATCACAGATGCTTTAGAACCATGAACAATAATGAATTTAAACTGATCACCAAGATGACGGCCTTCCCAATTTAGGAGGTGTGACGTCAGGTGCACAACGTCTATAGATATGGATATATTTATATGCATGCATACATACATGCATGCATGCATACATACATACATACATACATACATACATACATACATACATACTTACGTATTTACCTACCTACCTACCTACCTACCTACCTACCTACCTACCTACCTTCCTACATATATATACACATGCACATGTACATAATAATTATGTATATATACACACACACACACACATATATATACATACATACATACATACATACATACATACATACATACATACATACATAAATTATGCACACATAAATACACATATACATAATGTACATACACACATATACATATGATTATATATATATATATATATATATATATATATATATATAACCACGCCCTCCTCCCCCCTTTGACCCCGCCCACCTGGCGGCTGGTACACCCCCCTACCCCCAGATGTGGGCCAGGTCACCTTTACACGTCACTTTACACCACAAGGTGGGCCTAATGGACACTCAGAAAACAACCCAAACCGGGGGAACATTGAGCAGCTGAAGGGGAGTTATTGTAGAGAGTTCTATTGTGAAAATGTGGGGTATTAAAAATAATAGTTTTGCTCATCTGGCTTTGTGTTTATTGTGTATAGATTAAAAGTAGGCCTATGAACTTTTGTGATTGATTTTAAACTGATCAACTTTCATAGGTAATTTTTACTCCGAAATTAGGCTATTGTCAATTATTATAGATATTGCACTAGATAGAGAAATTAACACAGGGTCGTCGTATAGTTTGACTGTTCGAATGCTCGTTTATGTGTTTGCCCTTTCTCTATCTATTTCCATTCTTTGTAAATTATTCCATGGCAACCAACGATACTTGTAAAGAAAATATTGAGAAACACATTATACATGCGTGCTGACCCTTATTCGCTTCAAAACCTTCCACTTAAATTTTCACAAAAGGCGAATGACCTCCTATATTATCTGTTCTAATTATGCGGCGCGTACATCCCATACTAAAGTTGGGCCTAGGACCTTTCCTCGGTGACCCTTCTGGCCTCTAAAGAAAATTAACTGGGTTTTAAGTAGCCGCCCGGGGGTATGGCTGTAGATTGGGCGACGCGTGGGGTGGGCAGGGCGGACAGCAGGGTGGCAGCTGGGCTATAGTTTTTAAAAAAGTGTTTCCTGTCCAACCTGCCGGGTGGCTCCCAAGCAATAATATGACGTTATTATAATGTTGGTATAACGTTCTGTTTAGTTCTGCTTTGGTTCTTGTTACTTTATTTTGATGGCACACAAAAATGTCTTTAGAACCTAACATATATTACAACGTCACACTGTGACGTTCTTTCACATAATAATAATGTTATCATGATGTTATTTAATAGTAAGGTCTCAACTTCACTAAAATATAATGTTATTATAACGTTCTGTTTTTTAGTAAGTCTCAACTTTACCTAAAATAAAGTAACTGTTATGTGAAAAATTGGGCAGGTTTCAGACTGAGCAAAAACGTTTGGTCACAGAACGTGCTTGCTACATTGCTGCTTGCCTAGGTCCTGGGAGCTCTTTTAGGCCAGGTGGGAAGGTTTTTTTTTTATTTCTTTCTTTTTACGGAAATAAATATATGTGTCATATCATTAACACCATCAATTTTTATTTTTTTAAAGTGTTATAAAAAAAATCCGGGTCGCCAGTGTGGTTTTTATTTACACCAGCTACTGAATCGGAAACAGATTGTTTTTTAGGACGGCCTGGGCACTTTATTCCGAGCACATCGAGTGGCCTAAAGTTATTGGCCTGTGCTACTGGCCGGGCTCCCGGCTGGTGGCGGGGGTGGTGGTGATTGAGTGGTGGTGGTGGTGGTGGTGGTCGAACCGGGATGGGGCGATGACCATCCCCACAGAGGGCGAACTGTCCCACAGCCCCGCGGACACCCGGAGAGTACGGACACGACGTGGGGGTCTCACATGCCGGGGCAGTGTGCTTCCTTAACGTCAGGCTCCACATGACTGAGGTTTCTATATCATCATCGGATAATCATTGGATATTTTGCACACATAAAAAATTGGATTTATACTTACCGCAGTGGGAGTTATAATTTGGTGTGTTGCAGCGTGCGCGGCGCGCCTTACCTGGGCTGACCAGTGACGGTAAGCAACCCTCAGACTCTAACACCTGGCAGGTGTGCAGCTTCTCTGATAGGATGCGTACGCGTATAGCATTTGCACGGCTTCTAAAATCAAAAGAATTTACAGCGGATTTCAAAAACCAAGGGATCGACCAGGGTTGGTTATAGTCATATTATATATATATATATATATATATATATATATATATCATTGGGTTTGAAATTCTCTTTAATATGGTATTTAGGATGCATTATCTCTTGTTGAAAAATTAGAGAAAAGCGATGTTATTACGATTACCTGCAGTCAGAATAGATTTAACCTAACTTGCTGTGCATCAGTATCTACCTACACTACCAGGGACCGTTCAAGGATTTCAGATTGGACATTTCACATGGCTATAAATACTAATCGCACTCTTACAGCATTTACTCCTTAATTGTTTACTTTAGGTGCCTTTCCAGTTTACATTGACGGCTTTTTAAAGTTTACTAAATGTCAACATTTTCATAACTTTATTGTGTAGGCCTTCTATGAAATAGCCAAACGACACATGAAGGTAAATGCCAAGGAAATAATAGTCACATTAAGGGCATGAACAACATGTTTGAGACATGTGAGAACACATTGAACTGCAAGGGATCATTGTAATATAATGTGCTTCTCAGGCTTAAAGGGAGCCAAAAGCAGTGTGTGCTAAAATATGACAAAACTTTGCAAACTTAAATAACTATAGACAAGCATTCTCAGAGTCTAACCTTTGCTAATAGTAAGAAACTAATTTGAATATATAGATTGAATTTCATAACACTCGTGTCTTTCCTGTCTTTAGACAGCAATGTTTGTAAACAAACCAATTTTTGTGGGTCTCCAATATGTTGTATTGCATTTTGATGAAGTTAAAGTCTGTTTTCACATTCTATATACTTCATCATGAACCTCAGTTATAGTCATAGAATGTATTTCAATAGTTGATACATTTTGCCAAATTTTGAATCAATATTGGTTTTGGCTCCCTTTAATGTGACTTTTTGGCTCCCTTTAAGGGTGCGATGTGGCAATGCCATGATATACCCCTACCCTCACTGGGGGGATCAGTACCGGCTAAGAGTGGTGTATAAAGTGGATCAAGAGTGGGGATTACACCGAAGACCCCTGATCAGACGCCTCCTGACGCCTTGGATCTTATCCTCAGGCGGATTAGTGAGTTTAACACCGCCACTGCCATACCTTACTCTCCCGTGGGGTGGGGGGTGGGGGGGTACTCACTCTTTGATGGTAGGTACAGCCCCCCTTTTTCGCAATATGACAGCTTTGTGAAATCCCAGATGTTGGTTTACAGCCCCCAGTTTTATGACACGTCAAGGCACAGCCCCTAGTTATGGCTCAACAACAAATAATGAGTGTTGTTCTTCAAAGATTGTAATATGATTAACCTTATGAAGGAGTTTGAAGAGCCTGAAATGTGTCCTTGATGCTTTCTTTGACGATACCTTATGCAGACAGTAAGCCCCCCTTTTTAGAGTTGTCTGGTGAGTGACAGCCCCCCTTTTTGTTCTTTGCCGCGATCACAGCCACAGCTCCTAGAGGCCATTTTGCCGTGGGTGCCCAAACCCAAGTTGAGTACCCCCCCTCCCCCCACTCCCCCGGGCCGTCTCCCCTCTCACAGTCTGTATGCACACAGGGGACGAGTGTTAGCAGTCGGCGCTTTGATGATCTGAGTTGTAGTTAAAACTCCGCACTCGGATCGAACCGGGGCTCGCCGCAATGTGACTTTGAGAGATTTTTGATGGATTGTAATTTGAGGCCGATTCAGACGTGTGCTCTGACGGAATTACCCGTCACTAGACCATTACACCGCGCTAAGAGCCTTGGGGGGACTTTTTTCACCTGGCGGACGGATACAGCGGCCGTCTCCACTGGGCGCAGACATCTTAGATATTCTGTGCGGGCCTGACGTTGAATGGCGCCAATAGTGTTCACTTAGTGCCCCGCAGCTAATGGGGCCCAGGGCGCTGATTGGCCGTTGTGGCCCGAATTATGCATAACAATAACTGACTTTCATGGATCGCCTCATGATTTATTCCCACTCTAGACCTGAACGCCGGGCGTTGTCAAGACTTTGACTTCAAACTTGAAGCCCTGAGAATCCTGAAGACTCCATTTTATGGAATGGTGTTTGGTGATTAGGCTAATCCTAATAACATTATATTACACGGTTGCCTGGTTTAATCCTACTAGATATTAAAGTCACTATTGTATTTACTATATGTGTGCATTAGGTGCAATGCTGAAACGTGATTATAAATGACAGTAATGTTACTTTAACCTTGTATGCAGAACACCATCTGAATACAGGCTCTTTAGATAATGCTGTCAAATCCATGGTTTCAGCAAAACGCTGTTATCTTCTCATGCCATTTATACCATAACTTACATTTCAGTAAAAATAATTGCTACAAAATGACATGGTTATATAAGGGTCAAAAACGAAATAACAGGGCAACGACTGTGAGTTTGGAGAATTGATTTTTTTTTCTTTTTTTTAACAATTTTATTTAACCTGGTAGTGAATTTTATTTCTCCAGTATTCTTTCATGACCATCAAGAACTTAATCTAGTACGTCACAAAATACTATTTTATATGGGTAATCAGTATTAGTGCCCGATTAATTTTATTACGTTTCCATATAATGTTCTCTAGTATGAGTGCCATCGTCGGTTTCAGTAAACACCAAGGACAAGGTTGTGAGGTGGCATGTTCTCACAGAATTGATTATTCTAATCCCTTCCCCCAGTTTCCTCCTCGTCCTGATTCCTTGTTTTAAATCTTCGGAGGCTGGTTTTCTTGTGGCGCTAATTAAGAAGCAAACGGACGGACTGTTTTTCTTGCACGGAGGGTAGGATCGATGTAAACAGATCTCTTAAACTGAGTATCCTGAAAAAAATACTAAGAAATGAATTCAAGACATGAGCGAGCATAGCCTCTCTACCGATTATTTTTGGAGGTGGTTCAGTTGTCTTTACCTACATACTCTTCCTTGTATCTAGTGAAATTGTTATTGTGTTACACATAGTGTTTAGAAAAAAAATTGTGAAAAAAAACTAAATCTTCAACCATATCTATTCACCCAATTCATATATCAGTCATCTCATTGTAATGAGTCACCTGCCTTATCATGCTATGCAAGTATATTATCGAGATTGCTTGTCCTAGCACAAATCCATTACCATCTACGCAAGCAATGCACGTGCATGATAACAATTTGTCAAATCTAAACCTTCACTCCTTTGTAAAACTTGTTACTCCAAGGTCACTACTCTCCCCTTGACTAGCGAATAGAAAAGCTGGCTTATCGTAACTGATAAAATTTCCATGAATACATGGGTCAGTAGAAACTGAGATTGAGATCTCTTAGTAATTACCACATGATAGAGGAAACAAAGTTTTAAAAGCAGATCAAGAAAAAGCTGAATTAACCAAGTTCCATACCCCCCCCCCCCCCGCGCGCGCCTGTTAAAAATGGGTCGAGAAGTAGGCCTAAGGCAGTTAAGTATTGTGAATACCATAGTTTATTTACTGTCAAAATGTGTGTAGAAGAAAAGCAGTAAAGTTGTTAACACTGAATCGTTTGCTGCCCCTTAAAAATGTATATAGAAGTAAAGCAGAAAAAAGGTTGTTAACACTAGATATATAGTTTATTTACTGCCCATCAAAAATGTACGTTGAAGTAAAGTAGTAAAAAAGTTCTTAACACTGCAGATTTTTTGCTGCCCATTAAAAATATGTGTAGAGGCAAAGCAGTAAAACGGTTGTTTCCACTGTGAATCATTTGCTTCCCTTTAAAAATATATTTATAGAAGTAAGCAGTAAAATGGTTGTTTCCACTGTGAATCTTTTGCCGCCCATTAAAAAAGTATGCAGAAGTGAAGCAGTAAAACAACTGTTAACACCGTACATTTTTTGCTGCCCGTTAAATATATGTGTAGAAGTAAAGCAGTAAAACGGTTTGTTAACACTTAGATTGTTTGGCTGGGATTGTTTAGCTGAGCACCCCCACCCTCCGTGTCCTAGATTCAGGCGAGCTGCTCGCCGGAGCTACTCCCGAGCCGGGGATAGACGGCGCCGGGGTATATATAGAAGGTGAGGGGCTAAAAGCAGTGACCTTACCCCGAGGTGGGCGTACTTAACCCACTGGGACTCAGGTGAGGAGCGGTGGTAACAGCCTCACGATGATGTAGGACTGGGAACTTCACCAGATTACCTGAAAAACAGGGCCTTTGTAGTTTATTATGTGTATGGGTGTTAAAGGGAGCCAAAAACAATGCAGGGTCAAAATTTTGCAAATTTTGTTAACTATTGAAATATATTCTCTGGCCATAACCTAGGCCTGTGGTAAAATATGGTTTGTGAATACAGACTTAAACTACATTAAAATACATGAAAACTCATCCCAGGTGAATTTTGGTGACCCACCAAAATTGGTTTGTTTACAAACATTGCTGTTTTCAGGCATACATGTTTTCAGGCATACATGACATGGGTATTGTGGAATTTAAGTGAAGTTATCATGATTTATACTGTATTAATGGCTAGAGTTAGACTCTTAGAATGTATTTTCAGAGTAATTTCAGTTTGCAAAATTTTGCCATATTTTGACCCAACATTGCTTTTGGCTCCCTTTAATGCCATGGTATTAGGGGTAGATAAGTAGGCCTATATTGGTGAGGGCGTGTCGCCTTGGCTACAATAAATCATATTATAAATCATGAGAGGTTCATCATATTAACATTTCTCAAAAACAAGTCCCATATATATAATCATATATTGTATATCATGAGTCAATTAGAACTCGTGTTTATTGAAACAAACATTATACACATTGGTAAAATAACGTTGGGTCGCTGAGAATGAAGAATATCGATTATTTTTTTAATTACAGTTTTTGAAAATTGATCATTTAATTGTCATCAATAATTCACTTACTAATTGTGGTTAAAAGGTACTCACTACCGTTCGGGGCGCCACCTGGGTCATATATTAGGAACTACAATGAAATTCCTTTTTTTTGACATGTTGTAAAAACATCTTAAAGGTCTTGCCATTTAATGAGAAGTACATAAATTGCATTTATTTCTCTTCAGTTAAAATCATAATGGATCAAATTAGTATAGTATGAATAACCAAGAGTTTGTTACAAAATACATTAGTAGCTCTCTTGTTATTTGGTATACACTGATTTTTCCCGTTGAAATCAATAGGATGATTTTCATCATTAGACTAACTTCTGTCACAAACGGTAAAAATAAAAAAGAGAAAACCGAGAAAACGTCGAGGGCAAAGGGGTCTTAATAGCCTCAAGTTATGTCACCTCTAAAGAAAGTATACGACGAGGTACGCGTTATTAAGCCTCAGGGAGGGGCAAAGAGGATCGTTTATTTTCAGGCAATAAGCACTTTGTTAGATCGATGGAGGCGCAAGCTGTATCAAGGTAAAAAGTATCCCCGCCACACGCGCTGGTTCTATTCATAAATCCCTTACATTAACCAGAGTCCACAGCCGGCCAGTCATTAACAACATCAACGTAAGATGCCTTCAAAGGTGTTGGGACCTTCTTAACGATTTCTCTATACCGGGTGGTCGTAAATTATCTTATCTTGATTATATACGATATTTTGTTATTTGAAGAAGCAAATCTATAGTGAGGATGATCTAGATTGTGATAAGCAAATGTATTCTGCTCAAACTGCAGTTGATGCATTGATAACAGAATCTCTTGGACTAAGCACCCATATATATTATAATAGTTAGATCCCTAAATTATGGCAAGAGTTCAGCGTAAGTAAAAGTAATCCTATTTTATGAATGCATGATATTTTGTGATTTGAGGAACCAATCACATCTTCAAGAAAACTGTAGAAAAAAGAGTTCTTGTTAGGATGTACTTATTATTGGTACACTAAACGTTCGGGACCAGTACCTAGTTAGTTACCTATACCTTACCCCAAGAGGAGTGTGTTGTAGGCCTAGAGGCGTTAGTTTAGGTTGCTCCCACGTTTGACCTGAAGACTATTGTGTACGACCTTGTTTCATGACAAGGATAAAACTGCCATTCACAAACACACCCTCCATCGACCTCCCAGCTGAGGTTTCCTCTGTACCTCACATATATCCACTAACCAAAGCTTAGCTATGCTTGGAGACTGACTCAAGGTAACACTCTCAGGGCTGAGACCTTGTTGTTCCACTATATCCTTGGTACTGAGGTTTGCTCTGTGTTTGATATTCAGCTTGGAGAGTGTGAACCAAAATAATGGAAGCATAGACATGCTCAGGTCTCCTCCATCAATTACCACCTGGTGATTTGTCATAGTTTCCTGGCGGGGTTTGGTCAAATTGTCGTTTTCCCTATCTAATCCTTCTTCTTCCTGACACAGAAATTAGGACAGGAAATGAAAATGGTGGGACCCTTCCCGATTCTTAGGAATAATTATTCCTTAGATATATCTCGTTATAAATTAACGGATGACAATGGGTACCTGAAGAAAAGAGGTCAAAGTACCCTGCAACTGCTCCCCTGGGCCACCCGTTGGTCTGGGTAATATGGAGAGGAGCGGATTACCACGGGGAAACAGTGTAAGGTTAAACCTACTTGATCAGTTACCTAAGGTTTTGCCGTGAGGTAGTAAGACTTTTCGGAAGAACTAGATTAAAAGTACGTGATAAGTATGTTTTTTCCATGAAGTTCTTTCTCTATCTGGAAGAAATAGATTCAGTGCGCTTGGTGTGTGGCTGAGGTAGTTTCCCTATCTGAAAAGAAAGAAGTTGAAGGCACCTGATAAGAATGTTTTCTTTTTCAAGAGTTAGTTTCCACCATGCCATTTGTATTTAGGGAACAGGGGTGTTTTTATCTCCTATTTCTTTCCATGCCTTTCAGCATTTCTATCCTAAGCATCCGCTACACTAATATGTTTTATTCTTTTATACTTAATGCCTGATCCTAGAGAGAAGAGCTGCATGGTTAATGGCAAGTGAACGTTTCTTACCTTCACCTGGATTTAAGTCCATCTGTTACTACAAGGCGTGGATAATTCATATAATTATTTCATATTCTGTAGAGGTCATTGTAGAGATCAGCAAGGTCACCTGGTGTTCTATTCAAACAAAGCTGTTTAGGACTGCTGGGAACTGTTCAGGCCTGTTTTGAGCTCTTTGTGACTATTCAGACCTGCTCGAAGCTGCCCGGAGCTGTTTGGGACTGTTCAGAGCTGTTTGGGACTGAGATGCTTGTAGCTGTTTGGAACTGCTCAGAACTGCTTGGAGTTGTTCAGGTCTGCTCAGAGCTGTTTGGGACTATCCAGACCTGGGACTCTTCAGGGCTTCTCTGGGCAATTCAGAACTGTTCAGGGCTGATTGGAGCTGTTTGGGGACTCTTCAGAGCTGCTGGGGGCTGTTCGGGACTGTCCAGGAGCCGCTAGGAGCTGTTTTGAACTGTTCAGAGCCGTTCAGACTGTTCAGGGCTACTGAGAGCTGTTTGGGACTGTTCCAGCCTGTTCAGAACTGCTTGGGACACTCCAGAGCTGCTCGAGGCTGCCCAGAGCCGCTTGGAGCTGTTCAGGACTGTTGACAGCTACTAAGAGCTGTTTGGGACTGTTCAGAGCTTTTCAGAACTGTTTGGGACTGTTCGAAGCTGCTCAGGTCTGCTCAGAGCTGTTCAAAACTGTTGGGAGCTGGTTAGGACTATCCAGACCTGCTCAGACCTGCTTGGAGGTGTTCGGGACTGTTCAGAGCTAGTCGGGGCTGTTTGGAGCTGCTCGGGGGTGCTCAGAGCTGGTCATGACTCTTCGGAGCTGCTCAGGGCTACTCAGGGCTGTTCAGAGCTGCTCTGGACTCTTCGGAGCTGCTCCCAGCTGCTCCTTTGGCCAAGGTTACCACCACATGAGCGAAGAGTGTGGCCTTTACCACCTACTGGGCCTGGAGTGTGTGTGGGAAGATCGGGGTTACTCAGGATAGGAAATAGTTAAATCAAGTCTAGTGTTACAGAAGGCGGGTGGACCATGATAAGGAACATGCTCAGAGCTTGTGGATATTCTCAGAATAGTACTATGCAGACATCGTGTACACAAGTACACTGAGAACACAGGCTTCCCAATAAAAATTATATGTGACATGTGGTGATTTGGATCTACAGCTACAAGTTCATGCCCGCAAAATGCCTTCATTTGTCCGTGAATGTTTATGTGAGAAGTAGACGTTAATGAAACACTGATAGTTAAGAAACCAGATAGGTCAATTTTATCAGAGGCTGTGCTTTCCCATGCAGCAAGCACAACCTGTATATAGGGCAAGTATGCCCCCCCCCCCTTGATTTCTTCCTCCACACAACCCCCAACACACTCGCTCCCCCCCCCCGGCCTGTCAGTCTGTCAGCTGATCTAGGTGAGCTGCTCCCACACAGATAACCCTCCCCCTACTCCTCTGGAGCAGCTCTCGGGCTGCTCACAAGAGGTATAGGCAGCACGAGTGTCATTGTATTCCGAGAGCAGAGGTAAATCAATGTCACCAGAATACATAGTTGTGGGTATACTGGCTGTCCTCTGACAATGAGCATGTATAGCAGCCACACTCTTACACTGTGTAGGTACACTGGCTGCCCTCTGGGAACCTTTTTTATATTATTAACCTTTTTTTAATCTTTTTTTTTATTCGGGGGGGGGGGGGGGTACTGGTCACCCTCTGACAACATGATGGTATAGACGTTGTGTAGATGACGTCATAACTGCCAAAATGGCCTGGCCGCCATGTTGGTGATCAATTTACAACCATTACTATGTACCATTCACCATCATTTAAAATATAATTTTATATTACTTTTAATTATAATAGATTAACTGAATAAAACTAAACAAATATAATCTTTGAAAATGTAAAACTGTTGATTTATTCCCAAGCCATGTGGCCTTGATCACCACGTGGTGATCACCAAAATGTGATCACGTGACCAGGTCTGCACAAGGTCTATAGCTGCCATTCCCTTTTTAAGTGTTTACTTATACGTATTGTTCCTCCCAAATACTAGGGAATTATGTTTGACATTACATGCGCATATATATGGGCCGAAGGAGAAACAAACAATAGTTCTCAGTCGGCGCATTACTCGCTATAGGGATCTCAGCTATTTTAGTATCATCACAAACCGTTACAAGATAAACAAACTCCCACTTTAAGTTGATACCAAAATCTTGAAATCTGACACGAGGCAGTTGCTGATATAAGGAACTAGACATACATATGCAATCTACAAGAGGAAATGTGTACAAGTGAAGGACCATTCATGCCAACCCTAGAGGTAGGATTTACGTGGAAAGACCCCCTATTGATGGGGTTATTTTCAGCCCACTTTAATCACGATAAGTCCGGTTAAAGGACGGAGGCCATACACCTGGGGGCAGACTTATATCAATCCGATTAGGGCGCTAACAAGATGACAAGATGTTTCTGATACGGAGATAAGAGAGTGGTTTGACTCACAAGGCCCCTTCTGTCTGTCCCTTTCTGGGTAGACGACCAGTCCCTATTCTATACTGCTGCCCCCAGGCTTTTGTTCTAATTAGCCCACTGTCATTTGATTAGGTGGAGGTTCATTCACCCCGTGGCCCGCCTGCGCTGTGCTGCCCGAGTAGATACTATTGACCACTTGAGGGGCTTGGAGTGAGTAACGGAAAAACTGCTGCTTTTCCTACAAACAATATCTAAGAGAAAACAGTTTGTTATAGGTATTTAAGTATGTGGGTGCAGTGGCGGATCCAGGTTTTTTTTAAAGGTAGGGCGCGCTAATAAAACAAGGGGGCCACTTTTTTAATTTTATGCAAAAAAAATCCAAATTTGGCTCCAAATAAAGGGGGATGCCCCCCACCCCTCTCGCGCGCCCACCCCCTCTGAATCCCCTACTGGGGTGTTCCATAAGCATGCAGTAGTGTCATTCCTGGTTTTGTAAAAAGCTTCCGTCAGGGGCATTTAATTGATATTATGGTAACCTCCTTCCGCAGAGGAATAAGAGGGATGAGCGGTTCTCTGGAAAGACATCCAGAATGGATGTACTTTAGAAGATAACTCCCCTAAGCCACACGAAATGAAAAACACGGCTCACTATATACCCAGGCCAGAGGCGGCCGTATACAAATTGAGTTATCCCCGACATCAACATTGCACAACATGTTTGTACTGGGCAATAGGATTACGGTCGGGGGTCAGGGGCTTACGTAGGGGGAATACACGCGTCTGGAGTCACCAGCCAGACGGGAGCAACAAGGAACCGGAACTGCGACAGATGCATGTACGGTTACACTTTATATATATATATATATATAAGGGTTTTTATATGGCTGTCAATTACTGTACAAGACACCCTTGTCTCCGAGAGTTGGGTTTACTGAAATAGCCAAGAATTATGTTTTCCCATATCCCTATTACTGATAATACATTTTCATTTCTTAAATTCTACTGATTCACAGATTTGCAGGTTTGCTGACCAATTGCAATAAAAATGCTGTATCAGGAAAAAATAGGGTTGAACATTATAGGTTGGACTGACATTCTTTAACATTCATTCCTATGAGGAAAAGGCAGCTGCATTGTCCGAATTTTAGGAGCAAGTAGTCAACCAAATTGCTTTGGTTAATTTTGTATTATGCAACTATCTTCATGAGATAAGCACAGAGACAATTTAAAAATATTTCTTGGTAAACTTTAATGATGGTGTAAACTTGGATGTGCTTATTGTATGAATAATATTTGTAACATCATGAGATTTACTGTATTCGTACATGCCGTAGGAACCAATCTCCATCTCACTGTCATCCCAGTAAAGATATATCTCCATTCATACAACCAGACCAGTCTCAGGTTGCCGGAGAAATCATTGCAATTTACAAGGAATCATGCGCGGCGAATTCGGAAATGACCAGTCCTTGTTGGCCGACCAGTTTGCTGGAAACTGTCGGATCAATCAGTTCCCCATGCAAAAGGGGTGGGGGGGGGGATGTTTCCTAGGGACGGATCGCGTTGCTCCATGTAAATTATCCGCGAAGTAAAGTCGGATGAGTTTCAAAGCAGACGACATTACTTTTCCCGCCACTCGCGCTGGTTCCCGAGATAGCAGCTTAATTTCCCGGCAATATCAGGGCCGTGCGCTGATTGGCTGCCTGTGATGTTTTATGAGCGTGTTTCTGACCCGCCGGCTTTCATTATGAGGCATATTGGAGCCGGATGATAAGAATGACGGCACATCGCTGGCCTGCACATTTCCGTCAGCAATGGCGAACGCTGCAGACAAGATAGCTTCATTCTTCTTGAGATTCGCCATTCTTCTTGAGACATTGTGTATTTTACCATAGATCTTACACTAGGGCAGAGTAGTTTAATAGAGTAGATGGCTAATTGTTTCATATTGTTGCTAATTAAGGTTATTAATTGTATAAATAGATATAATTGGTTTTGATAAAGAGACAGGCCTGCAGAAATTTCGTCTGTGTGATTATTCTATAGACCGCCCCCGCCTATCTAAAGCTTGAATTCTATCATCCGATTGAATTATTCATATTTGGAAATTCGGCAGTGGGAATATTGGTTAATCATAGACATGTTACATATCATTAGAACAAGGTTTTAATTACCTTTCCAATGATATGCAGGATGCATGGTCGTTACCCATAATACTAGTAAAAATGATTAATTACTAAACTTCCGACAGTAGGTATCGAGCCTGGAGTACAGGCTTAAGGCCATATAGGTAGCAGACATTGGATACAGTGCCAATACTTTAGGCATACGCCTTTGATATTTGCCCAATTCGTGTACGCCGACAGTTTCCCTACTCATCGACCCACTCTAAGCGGATCGGCCCGGGGCTAATTTACATAGACCAAACACACGGCACCACCAGACTCCCACGCTACGGTAGGCGATAATAGGGAGAGACAATAGCGTCAATAATCAAAGGCCTACGGGTATGGACGACGTAGAGGGAACCAATGGGAGGTGGTAGACAGGAAGGGCCCACTGCGCATGCCCTCCAAGAAAAGAGGTTCCGCTCGTAGTACATCCTCAGTGGGTGGATCTGAAGGTTCTTAAAGGGCGGGGGCAGACATGGCCTTGTATAATGATGTTATAAATGGCGGGTTTAGGTCCCTTATCTTGGAGCATTAGAATAGTAAACGAAGCTCTGCGGTAGCATTGAACTTTCAAAATTAGTTCCTACATTTAGATGTGGTAGGCGTGGTGAGGCATCTTGGCCCTCATAATATGGGAATATCCCTGAGTAGCCTATGGGTGCCTCTCAGTTGTCAATTTCTTTTTTTATTATTGATTCATCTCTTCGTTACAAGGAAGGTCTTCCGATGTAGGTGATATACATTTTAATGAAGCTGTGGTTATTAAACGTAACCATGAAAAATCTCACGATATGTGGATGGTATTGCATGATGACATTACTTGGTGTTGCAGGAGAAGATGCCTGTCTATTTGACGTTATGTATGTATATAGAGGTATTATCATGGCATAATCGCGACATCTAAGGTATGGCACTATTGTTTAGCAATGAAGGATGTCGTTAAAATTGGCTATACACCTTTCCCATGAACCTATGCAGTCCACCAGTCTACAAACTTTTGGGGCTTTTGGTAACTGGGTCATTTCACTTCATATAGCTTAACTATAGCAAATTCCCTTCAAAATGTTTCAAATTTAATACACTAGGGTGGCACCATCTTAATGAGAAAGATGTATTGCCTGATACCAATGTCGCCTGTCGTTATAAGATACCCTATGGCAGCAGCATCCTGGAGACCTTCTGACTTGGTTATGATGAAGTCATATTGAAGTCACAGCTGTGTAGAGTCATAGGACCTTAAAGAGCTTAGTCACCTTTGTCAATACAGCTCCTCCCAAATTCAATGACACTTAAGTTTTAGTCAAACCGGATTCACCCTAGGCCTATTCCTACCCATAGCTACCTGGTATATAATGATCAAATTAGTACTCTCCATGGTTCAACGCTGCACTCTGCCTAGTGGCTCACCTGATTGGTCAGATTTAAGATTCTGTGACTGTGGGGTTCACTTTTGCCTTTTTCTTGCTTGTTTTGCTTGACATGGGCCTCTCACAACAAGTAACGGAGGCACTTAGTTACCACATAAAACGGGTTGATGACCACCGTGACCGACTTTTCTGCATTATTTATAGCCAACTGCTGCACATTCCCGGAAGCATTTATCTTCAAAACTAACTGTACACACATGTGATGATCTACAGGGGCGGATTTAGGGGGAGGGGGGGTCCAGAGGGTCCTCCCCCACCCCCCTTTTTGGTGGAAAAAGAGGAACAAAACTTCCACATATGCGTGAATGCGCGATGTTTTACTTCTTAGCCTATAATAATAATTTTATATGACCCCGTCCCCTTTCCAAAATTCTGCATCAGCCCCTGACATGAGGGGACATGGCACACGATAGAAACAAAGAAGACCAACTTAATTTCCTAAAGAGAAAACCAGATTATGAAAATATATATCCTCCCTTATCGAGGTTGCATGCATGAGACGATAAATAGCCGAAAAAATAGTCGGAAAATTATAATAAGAAAATTGGAAGGATGGCGGGATTGGTATGAATACTAGGGAAATGCGTCAGTGAATTCCCAGCCGAGAAATCATCGGTGTTCCGCGAACTGCAGGACTCTGCTGGTGACCCGGGGGGAGGGTCTCCAGAGGAGGGAACAGCCTGGTGGGTCTGGTGTCAGTTAAGGAGATTTAACACTATGCAATATAGGTATGTTATGACAATGTCGCAGACAATTTACACACGAGATATTAAATGACATTTTACATATGGGTAAAGACCTCACAAATTATCAACTTCAAACGGTTATATATAGCGCTCCTGTATGTAAATTGTCTGCGATATGTTGCGATATGATTATAAACCGACAGGACATCTTACTGTTAATATACATCAACTTTTTACAGTATATGAATGCTATACTTGTATGGTTTTGCCGCCCTGCGATAATTTTATTGTCCAATAGTTTTCTCTAGCATGAGATCATTTTCCCTGTGACAGAAAAAACACTCAGGGCGAATAGGGCTTAAGCATACAAAATGGCAGCTAAAGAATGAGTGTTCCATGAACATTCCTTGAGCTCTGTGAATATCTTTTTCCTGAGCCCTGTGAACATTTCCTGAGCTCCATGAATGTTTCCTGAGCTCCGCAAGTGTTTCCTGAGTTCTGCAAATGGTTCTCAAACTCTTGGAATGTTTCCTGAGCTCTGTAAACATTTCCTGAGCAAAGTAAATATTTCCCCACCTCTATGAATGTTTCCTGAGTTCTATGAATGTTTCCCGAGCTTAGTGGTTGTTTCCCAAGCTCCAAGAACATTTCTCAAGCTCCATGAATGTTTCTTAATATTTTTTGCTGAGATCCATAAATGTTTCCCAAGCTTCAGGAACGTTTCCTGAACTTAGTGAATGTTTCTCAAGCTCTATGAATGTTTCCCGAATTTTGTTTTACTAAGCTCCATGACTATTTCTCGAGCTTCAGAGATGTTCCTTGAGCTCCATGAAATTTTCCCAAGCGCCATTAATGTTTCCCGAGCTCTATGAATGGTTCCCTTGCTCACTACCGCCACTCGTGCGTCCATGCACAAACCGAGCCGTGTTGACTTTAGGCCGACAACTCGAGAGAAATTTCCCTGGAGGGCTTGTCTCTCATCAGCGCAATTAAAGCAAACTCGTCGTAAATACAGGCTGCCCTGGTGTGCCCCCGCTCAGACCGGTAAAACACGGCTAAAACAGGGCTAATCACTCCCGAGGCCGTGCGGGCGGCAGACACGGCCTCCTGAGCTGTTTTAAAATGTATCTGAACGTTTGAAAACGTTACTCTGGACATGTCTGCCCACGGTCTCATAGGTTCATGGTTGTGTATAACTCATAGCGGCATAGCACACATTGTCTAAGCTTGTATAATGTCATATTTAGAGATGTATGGGTACAACCATAAAATGTGTTTTTGTGTGTGTTTTTTTTTCTTTTGTATTATGGAAATTAACTTTTCGACAAGAAGCATACGCCTGCCACCGCTAGATTTACATTAGATAGATTGGCTCTTGAAGTAAATGCTTCATTCTTGACTCTGATATTTTCTGATATACCTACTATTTCCCTCGTCTATTTATCAACATTTGAGAGGGCTTATAATTTTATGGATAGGATAAAAAACCTTCAAGGAAAACATGTCTAAGAGTAAATATTAAGCTAAGTTTAATTTGTCAGCTGTAAGATTGAATTTCATTCTAAACTACTTGATCCCTGAGAGCCACTTGAAGATGGGGCCTTACATAATTGATTCTCTATAGCTGGCGGATGAATGGAAATGAAATGACTATATATAATGTGATATATGACTATATATATGACTATATATATATATATATATATATATATATGATATTAGTAACTGAAGCCATATACATTAGTCGCTATGTATAAATCATATATTTACATATACATATAGTCCATTGACGTCTGAATGGTTTGAATAAGTGTATTGCCAGCAGCTGGCAGCCAGTATTGGCACCCGCACATAGCGCCGCCTTGACCATTCTGCGGCTCCCTGAGGGCGGAAAGACTGACATAATCTGTCATTGATACCCAGGTTACAGCCGGCCGAATATAGGCACTTTAAGAGTGTCTATCTGGGTGAGGTAAGGCCCTATTTATAGCTAATTGTCCACTCCCTGCCCGCCCTGGAGGCATATGAATGGTCCCCATACCACCCACAAAGGCACTGTATACAAACCATGCCCCCCGGCAGTTGAGTAATCGGGGGACAAATATGCTTGTATCATTCAATCAGACTTCACATGTAGGCTGGTAGCCTGGGGCTGGGGCCGTTTGATTGCGCTTGGATAAACGTCATTAAATGTGGCAATTGGGAGCGGTGACCTTTTCAGTGTTACATATACCTACCGTTAACCAAAAGACTCACGGTGAAATAGGTGCCCTGAATTGCCCATAGCTAAACATGCAGCAATGTATCTTTATATGTATATGCCACATAGCTTTACTAAACAATTCATTGCTCTACCAATTATATAGGGAACTCAGTATCAATATTTTCTTAGACCGTCTTATCCTAAATGTCAAAAATGTAATTCAAATGTTTTGTTTGAATGCATAGAGAGTTAGAGTTTCTGTTATGATTATCGATTGATTGTGATAATGATCATTATTCTTATTCAATATTCATTTCATTACAAACAACTTATCACTTACCATTTGATATTTTACAATCATTCGTAATTCAACAGTTAATTCCATATTTCTGCAACTATTGCAAACACTGAATATAACCAAAACTTGTACTTTAACCTTTATGATGATATTTTCTGCTAAATATAATTATGTTATCTTCAGGTAAATTTATGATGTGTTTATTTTAGCGAAAACACGTCTGGCCGCAAATGCCTGGATAGTCATCATAGTACTTATCCTAAGATCACGCCGACAATGTTTTTGCGTGAATACATTATTAAAACACTGTCTAAATGTCCGATTACAACTTTGTAATCTAATTGGTGCACCTCCTTCCACGGGGATACACCCACGGCCTTGCTGAGTAATTGGCTCTAATGGAAAAGTATATCTACTCGGGAGATCTCTGCCCCAACAGTGGGCAGAGGATACCCCACGGAAGCCACATTCACATGCTATATTCCAGTCCCTAATTCCAGGGGGATCTATAAGGTTGCACGAAGTTGCACACTCGCTGATGATAATCTGAATTGTTCCAACAGCCTGTGCCAGTGGTAAAAATGCCTATGTTCTCTGGGGGTGGCAGGTGTAGGTGGTTCTTTAACCTACCACAATGGGCAAAGATGCACTGACCGATACGAAATATAACAATAACAAATTATGTCCTTTTTACAAAGCTCTGTACTTTTTAATCAGCTATCATTCAGAAAGATCATTCTGGAATATAATGTTATTTTTAATTTTCCTTTATGTACCACCTGTTGCATTATCTACAGAATACATTACATGTAACATGATATGAATTCAAATTAACCATTCCAGACCTAACCACTAAACTAGTATGGCAACTTTACTTCAATCATTTTAGATTGCCTCAAATAGGCCTTACAGAGCCCTTCAAATGGGTAATTATTGACCAGATAGCTACAATAAGTCATGATGGGGCAGCTCAAATGAGCTATTATGGAGAAGGTCAAATGAGTCAATGTAGAGATCGCTCAAATAATTCATCTAAGAGCAACTCAAATGAGTCACAATAAAGTGTATTGATTCAGTCATGATGGAGCATATTAAAAAGTCATCATAGAGCAATTCTGAGTTATTTTAGAAAAGGTCAATTGAGACATTGTAGTGAAGGTCAAATGAGTCATTTAAGATGAGGCCTAGTTAGTCATTGTAGAGAAGGTCAAATAGGCCATTTAGGAGAGAATCAAATAAGCGGCTCAAACATACGGAGATAGAAGCTGCTCAAATGGGTCGTTATTGAATGAATCCCCAGAGCCTCCTTCCAGTCAAGTTGCGATGTAACAAGCACATTCTGTGACCATACTTGTTTTGGTCAGTCTGTTACCTGCCCAGTTTTCATGTAGCAGTTACATCTCTTTTTGTCAGGTTGAGACTCAACAAGACGGAGTGATATAATCAAGTTATATTGTGGTGAAGTTGATACCTTACCAATACAGAATATTAAAATAAGATTTTTTTATGTGAAATAACATAACCAGCAGAATGTTATCACAATGTCACAATGTTAGGTTCTTAAGACGTTATTGGGTGCCATCAAAATAATGTAACAAAGAACCAAACCAGAACCAACAAATTCACTATAATTTATGTAGATCAATTGTTATGTACTTCTGTTAACATGAGCCGCATATGCTGTCATTAACAAATAAGGCGTGCTGGTATATACAACGGAAACTAGCAACTATTTGCTAAATTGTATCCAGTTCAGAAATAAAGTGATTAAAAAAAAAAGTAGAACGTTACTGCAACGTTATAATAATGTTATATTCTTGCCTGGGAGGCGCGGGGGTCTGCGCCACACGGCTGAGCACCCACCGGTGACGAGACGTCTCTGACTGTTCACGCCGCCTGAAAAATACCTGCAGATTGAGCCGTTAATTGTCGAGCAGATAGCCAACCTGTCAGAGCGAGAGGACACACCAGGCACTGATGTGGATGGGAGGTAGTCTAAAAAGGTGCAATCAGAGGACAGGCGGGGGAGAAGTTCCACGCTGTGTGTCTTAAGCCTTGTTTCCACTAGCCAATTCCACTACCGATTTCAAAGATCGGCAGTGGGGATATTGGTTAATCACGACCATGTTATGTACCATTAGAAAGGGTTTTTAATTCTCTTTCAAGTGGCATGTAAGATAAATAATCTTTCGTCATATTAGTAGTTAAAAGTAATAAATAACCAAATAAGCGGCAGTGAAAATCGGCTTTTGGAAACCAGGCTAGATCCTCAAAACTCTCCTTGACAGTGAGTCGGGCCTTTGTCCATAGCTGCCACAGACAGCTGAAAACTTTGGGACAGGCAGAACCAGATCGGTGCAGGAAGGGGAAGTGGTGACAAGAAGAACTGCAATGATGGAGATAGTATGTCCAGATAAGGACCCGTTCTGCGACGTTCTAATAACGTCCTGTGACGTTCTGGGAAGTTCTGTCACATCCTTGGTTTGTCCGAAGGGCTCTGAGCCTTAATGAATTAAAACATTTCTTTAGTGAATCATTTTCCCATATTTTCCCTAAAAATACTAAATCGCTGCCTCAATCGTCAGCGATTTTAGCAGAAGTCCTGTTATGTTTTAGAGCCTCTATATCAACATAGCATACTGGCTCTGGCTCACTCATTATATTTGACAATGACTAGAATTAAACAATAAGGGCTTGGGTAAAGATTGGAAGCAATGCCTTTTTTAAAAACTCAGTAGAGTAACCACAACCACTATGTCCTCCTTACAGTTAACAGTGACTCACGTCTTGACGATTCAGGCCGTGGTGACTGGGACAGACATGGTTTACACAGGCTGACCTGTACATCCTCACTCAGGGTGGCCTCAAGCACTGGAGGTGTGTTGGGGGAGCCATGCGGGGCACGTTCTGCTTGGAGGGGGAGTGGGGAAGGGGGAGGTGTAAGAGATCGTTGTTTAGCTTTGTCTTTGGGCAAAGGGTGTAGTTGCAGCAACAAAAAAAAGGTCTGTCCATTGACATATAGATAGATAAAAAGGGGTTGGTAAATTAAAGCAGAGAGCTGTCATATCTCAGAACCAAGACTGGTGTAGCTTAACTTTGAGCACATACCCTAAAAGGGTATGTGCAATACCTCTACCCCCCACCCCCCTCCCGGCCTTCCGTCAAGATCAGAACCTAGAATCTAGTTGTCACCCTTACATCACTCACGTGTGTCTCGCTTCAAATACAAACGATCCTTACAAAATAAACATACATACTTGTCATGATGAGACACTAGGTTTACATAGGATGACCTGTACATCCTAAATAAGTGTGGCCTCCAGTACTAGAGGAGTGGGGGGGGGTATGTGGGCAAGTCCTCCCTGGAGGAGGGAGGCAGATGTGGGAGAGGGAGGGCTAATAGAAGCCTGCTAATAGACTTTCGAGCATGTCCCATTGAATAACAAAGGAAAATTTGCAAGCCATTGGGTATCTACAAAAATATAAGAAATTGTTTCATTAGGTATCTATATTAAGTAAGGAAAACCCCTTCCCTGACTAACTTTTAAGGTTACAGCTTCCCAGCAACAAATGGCCTGCAAAGGCTTCTGGGGGAATAGGTCAGCTCCTATCTTTAAATAGCAGACTGGAGGTGAGGGAAGACAAGAGTATAATCCTACTAACCCCAGGGTAAATAACACTGTTTTGAAAAAAAGACTTGCGTAGGCGAAGTAGGCTAGAGGGCTAAGGGCTTGGACCTCACTTTCAGCATTTGGTGTGGCCATAGAGGGCTGAGGGAACAGGACTGAAAGAAAGTAGACAATAAAGTTGGACACATGATAATAAAGTGGTTTGACTTAGATTCCAACCTCTGTCGGTCTAAATCTGCAAACCATCTCATAGAAACTGCTACGGTTCAGATACATAAGTACCTGGTGATGAACGGGCTTTGGATGTCCCTGCCATACATAAATCATACAATCCCAAGCTAGGCTGAACACCATGGATGTTACATAGGGCCTACCCAGAAGGGCCAGGATGACAGTGGGTGAAAGCGGTATTACACTACGCGACATGAGCTGCGATACGACGACGTCGCAGAGAAATCGCACACATAAGAGACACAATTCTTTATTACAGCTGTGTAGAATACTCAAAATTGCCAATTTCCAAAAAAGACGTCACTCCTGCGTGCAAATTTTCTGTAATATTATTATATTGTGCCGATATCGCGGCCGAAGTCGTGTAGTGTAAAAGGGCCTTGGATGGCAGGCTGGTGAGGGCGGGCCGTGGTTGACCTCCCTCCCCTCAGCCTCTTAGTCAGTGTAAGGGGAATGGGGGAGGGCTGAATGGAGGTGTCCTCTGAATGAGTAATCTGAGTAAACAGCGGGTCGGGGTATGGGGGCGTTAACGTGCGGTGCTCAGCACACCCCCCCCCCCTCTGTCACCGGAGGGGGCACTTTGGTCTAAAAGGCCTTAGGGTACCCACTGCCAAACGGTCCCATAAGGTGGAGGTGGTGAACGTTAAAAATGAGGGGTAGTTGGCCACTTTGGGGCAAAAAAAGGTGTGCAGTGAACTATTCATAGATGAGAAAATAGGGGAAATAACTTGAACCCTTTTTTTCCACACAAAATATAATGACAAATTTTAGGAAATTTTCCAAAGCAATATTTGTCTATTTTATGATATTGAGACACTCTGATTTTAGATGTTGGCGATCTTCAAAAAAGTATGGGGTTGTTAGATAAAATTCAGGAGCAGTCAATCATGAAAAGTAGGGACGGTAATCTGGCAGTGGGTAAAGTAACCTTCAAATAGTCAGTGACCCCCCCCCCCCCCCTCCCTCAAAGTACTCAGCCCACGTAGGGGGACTACTACAGTAGTGGGTGTACGGACGTCACTGGGCCGGATCAGTCTTCACCCATCCCCATTTAACTGTATTGATGGGCCCTGTGTGTATCCACACTTACAACACGGGGGCTAAGTATAGGGCGCGGGCACCACGCCAGAAAGGGGCCGTTCCCTTTTTGGAGTTACGCTGCTATTTTTAGCAGTGGAGATGGGCCGCGGCTACTGTAAGGTGGGTTATTTCTTCCGCCTGCTAGATCTTGAACTCAATTTCACTTCTTATTTGCCTCAGCAAAATACCTATTCTCTGCCTGGTTGCCTGTGATCCCCCTCGTGATACGTACCTTGTGTACCTATTCTCCTTTTGCTTTTATTACTGTTTTGGAATACAAACTTACACGGTTCCGCCACTTGTGAGCACACAGCGGCCACTCTGGTGACTACACAAACTGGATAAATGTCTTGCAGGACGCTCTTTAGAGATGAATTTACTTGCGAATATGACGTCATATCTCCATATATATGGTAAACAGCATTAGTGTGTATTGCTTTTTTGGAATTCGAAGTGCAATGCTGTCACTGCCTGTCCGCCGCAACCCTATCCCAAAGGGTCTACATTATAATAACATAAAGGGGGTAAAAGGGGAAAGGACGACGTTGTTTTGACACTGCCGGCTATCTTCACCTCTGCGTAATTCACACCCTGGGTCTGTCCACCTCTTAAGGCCGGTGATGGTGGACATTTCTCAGGACTACCGGGTCTAAGTAACTGAGAGGTTTTTCCCCAAGGCCTCCACTGCCTGCCACTGTTACCCTCTAAGGAGGTATTACACTGTGAGATATGCGCACAATATGACGATTTCCCAAACAATTCACACACACGAGAACATGTTTCACACAGGTGTACGCAGTCACAGGTAAAACCCTCCAAATTGTCATGGTCAAACAATTGTATCACTCATGGAAATTCTCTGTGATATCATATCGTACCGATTTTTTAAGACATGTGTATGTCAAGGCCTTATCTGGGTCAGGAAAGTCCTTTGTAACAGTCATGCATGGTCACTCATGCAAGACTGTTACTATGACAGAGGGGGACAGATCAGGTTAGAGATAGGAACTGACCAATCGGAGCTCGGTAAATATGTCTCCCTTGGGATATTTAAGCAACTGTAGCAAGGTATCTCCTCTACCCTGTCCTTACGAATATATATATCAGCTTGAGTCGTATAGTGTAACACAGCCTTTACTGATGTCCACTTGGACCGGAAGTCGCCGGGGTCCTTTCCGGGCATGCGCAATCGGGGATTTCTCACGGTGACCGGGGTGTCCCTCCCTGATCGGTCACGTGGAAACATTGACCTGCGCAGTTCGGACTACGCTGACCACATCCGGTATGGGATCCCCAATACCTGCTCGGCGATCGGCGGGGCTCCTGACCCATTACATCCGACATGGCATGACCATCTCCTATAGTGAACCTCCTACATGAGGCCTAGTGGTATGAGATCTTTTGGATTTGTATATAAAAATAATACGTTTACATCCAAAGTCGCATGTCACTAGGCCTCATGTAGGATGTCGTTCTTGAGCAATGGCCACGGCACAACGTCGGATTTAAGAGTTTATTTTATTGGCATGCTACACGAGCTTTCCTAAAAGTCGACATGCGACATTTAAAAAGATGAGGAACAGCCATCCAACATTGGTGTTTCAATATTACAGTACAATACTTTGAACTGCCTTAGCTATGTGTCAATTACAGAACATTCACACATATAACGAAGAAACTGACAATTTAGTGTATTTTGCACATGTGTAACAAAGAACCTTGTCTCTTATATTTGTTATTTCTCTGCGACATTGTCATATCGCAGCTCGTGTACATGCCGTGAAGTATAATACCAACTTAAAAGTGCCAGTGTCACCTTGTTGAATTTAAGGGCCTTGGGCAGCCCCAGGGTGGGGGTCCGTATGAGTCTGGTTCACCTGCAGCACCCTATATAACAACAGTACACGCGTGCTAGACATCCCGATTGGAGGCTGGCCAATATCGACGGACGCGTGCACTGAGGGATCTGAGGTCGCCTGCCTCCATTTACCTGGCTGGGCGTCAGGTGAATTACATCATTGGAGGACCAGTGGAGAATGATTCTCGGAAAATATCCAAATGGTTTTCCATTAATTATGAGTACATACGCACATTTTAAACAATTCACCCCCCCCCCCCCCCCCAACACACACACACAACCCACCCTCTCAGGTGAAATTGGCTTTGTACGTTTTTTTTTTTTTTTTTTTTTAAATCGAGACCCTCTTCCCTGTTGGTACATACATATTTTATGAGAGGCTCCTAAATGATATAAGGATTATGAGATAAGTTTGAATGTAATGTTTTAAATGTGTTCAATAATGATTATATTTTGACCTTGTTAGGCCAAACTTGCTACATGTACTATGCCACACTACGAAGTTTACCAGGTTCACCATAAGGCCGACAAGATAAGGTGTAATCTCAGTTTTTTACTTTTACCTCTAGATTTTATACAAGGGACATCCTGAAGCTATATCACACAACCAATGCGCCGATCAACAACCATAAAGCACTAAGTCCACAAGTCGACCATTTTAGTTTGGTAGACATTCTTCAATTTCATCAAAAGGCCAAGCGCTAACAGTGCATACCTGTATTGTTGATTCTTTGAATCAAACAGAGAATTAATGGCTGGCGTTAAACCCTTTAAGCCGTCCATAACCAGGTAGCAGCCAAGTGGGTGCCCCTGCGGCCTAAGCACATTATACGGTACCAGGCGGCCAGACTGGGGCCGTGAGGTGGGCCCGGGGCACGGGCCGGCCTGTACGGACCATTGGCTTTGTAAAGCCAATATTCCACAATACGATTTTGACAAAATAATGTGGAAATTTCTAAATTATCATTAGAAATATCACAGAAACCCGTGCATAGTATGTACCATTCGAAAGACAATTTTAAATCCTTTCTAATGATATGTAACACAGCTATGATTAACCAATATTCCCACTGCCGATTTATAAAATCGGCTAATGGAATACCTCCTTAAGTGTATAAAGCAGCTTCCTGGTAAGCGCCACTTTAAGTTGGCAATACCCACTGGCCATTTCCTGTATAGAATAATACGTATTGACGGGCAATTAATATAACGAGTCAATTGTATGAACGTGATACAATTAATCTATGCAACAATATATCATTCAGCTGTTCTCGTTTTAAACCATTCCTTAATGTATTGACTAGTTCAGATTTAGCCATTAGGTCTAGCTCTCGTTTAATAATTGCCACATAACATAATATTATGTTTTAGTGAATGTACAGCATATTGAATCATTTCTGCAATAATTTATCCTCTTTTTTTCTTAACCATAAACGCATATATCTATGGAGAGACTATCTATGGAAAATGCTCTAACTCTCACCATTACTTTTTTCTCAGAACATTCTCAATTACTATCATCTCATGTCTAGATTGGTGTCATATTTTCTTCACGAAAGGTCCACGGATTTATACATTATTCCCTTCAGCAAAGAGAGCATAATTATATATAAAGGCACATACTAAACCCATAATTCAAACCTCTAATAAGTGGCAATGCTAGGCCGGCCTAACGTAATGTAGTCATAACGACCCGGGCTAAAAGGATAAGATGGAGTGCACATGGGCCCGGCTTACAAAACGGTAATATATACCAGAATAGCAGCACATTGCTCTTCAATGGGAGCTCGCTGAAAGGCCCCTCTCGCCCTCACCCGCCCCTAACCCTCCTCATGCTCCACCGGCTCGTGCTCCTTATGGCCCACCAATAGACCTTGTGCAGACAGCCATATGCATGTGGCCACCATTTGCTGACCGCCATGTGGTATTCATAACCATTTGGTCATTAGAAAACAAGAAATAGATAAGAAACGCATTCCATTTTTTCTACTATAATGGCTTACAGGTCCCTGTTGAAAAAGAGCAACAGAAATAATTGATTCAGGAAAATACAACTGATTGATTTGCTTTTAATGAATCAAATGATCAATTGAGAAGCAATATGGCGTCCCTTATACTGGCTACCGTGACGTTATCTGCACAAGGTCTATAGCTCACAGCCTTTACCTCTTTTCAAGCCCTTTACAATTGTTGGTGGTTCCCCTGGGAGCGGGAGGTTTGAGCTATTCATAAGTAGGTCAGCGATAAGAAATGGGGTCATGTGAGGACACGGGAGCTGCTCTGAGCAGGTCGGGTATTTCGGGAGTTTGTGGGGGGGGGGGGGATTGAGGGCCTGGAGTTTTGGGTGTGGGAGTACTCCGGGTAGTGAAGGCCCAGAGGAGGGGGTACTTGGGTCTAGGAAAGGTACCCACTACCAAACGGACTCGCAAGCACAGGCAAGTAACCAGTAGCGGATCTAGTTGGGGGGCAGCTTTTTTGGCCCAAATATTAATCATTTGAATGTAAAGTTCCCAGGCCTGGAGGGCCCGGGCAAATTCTTTGCCATATCACACCCCCTCCCCCTATTTTTCAAATTCCTGGATCCGCCCCTGGTAACGGTATTGTGTGGTGGCAGTCAGACTCTTTTATGTCAATGATGGAGGTGGTAAACTACGTCCCCTGAACTATATACACATAGCCTTATTGATAAAAATTATTACACGCGCACAACACTGATGACAATTTCAAAAGGAGTTTTCCTATGGGCAGATTTCCGTAATTTTTGTCTACTTCATGGTATCAAAATACTCTAATATAAAAGATGTGCATATCCCAAAAATAAGGAGCGGTTGGTTAACTAAAATTCTGGGGTGGTCAGTCACAAAACATAGTTTTGCAGTGGGTGGTAACCTTCAGTCAGTGTCCCCCCCCCTGCCTACATGTGAGGTGAAGGAGGCCACCCAGCATACCTGTAGGGTGTTGTCAGACCATGATAAACGGACCGAGTCACTCAGGAGCTGCTCGCCATGCAGGCCCACACTCAAACCTCAAAGGGGGTACTTGGGTTTGGGTACTCAGTGCAAAACGGATTCCAGGAGCTGTGGTTGTAATCACGGCAAAGGCGGGAAAAGGAGGGGGGTGCTATCAGTATGGGACGACTGTAGAAAGGGGGGTTGTCAATGCTTACCGTCCTGTTAGGGCTTAAAAGGATAGTGTTTGTAGTGAGAAGAAAGCACCATGGGCAAGCTTTAGGCAGTTAAAATTCATCATTGTATCATCACATTTGTAGAACAACACTCGTTATATTTGTCTTGGAGGCAAACACAGTGACTATAGTGAAAACAAAGGGCTACCCCCTTGCATCTTAGAAAACAGGGGGCTGTAAACTCACATATGGGAATCACACATCCCACATCGCAAAAAATCAGAAGGTTCTAGCTTTACAATGGGTACCTACTTCAACAAGTCAGTACTCCCCCGTACTCCCCCGTACTCCAACACACCTAGGCCCGGTAAAAAGACCCCCACCTCGACCAACCTTCTCGTGTTTTTCTCCCGCCGCCCGTGCTCCCCGACTGATAAATATTGTATGCCCTTTCACGTCGAGTTATCCAAGTGGGGTATATCGTAAACATCAGCTGCGTTCTCCACTATATTGTACCAACACCACGGGGTGGAGTATATCCACACAGTGATATAATGATGGGTTTTTGTATTACGTATACAAGCAGGTGTTACTGTTGGTCGTTTATAATCTGTATCAGATCGTAACAAAGATTAAATATATACTTGTATGACACGTGTAGTGACCACTGATTGGCCAATTCTGAAAATTTTCACTTATGAAACCAGCTCTAAGTTAGTTTTCATGACGTTCTCTGTGTAGCGCTATTAAGATTGAATTAAGCCCAATTAAGCAGAGAGGATCTGCATTTACAAAGAATACCAAGTCTATGTACTTGATTGTAAACTAGAATAAAGAAAGTGAATTCAAAGAAAGCCTTCTTGTACGCTGGGAACCACGCTTAATTGTTTTGTTTTTATCTTTTCAGACTGCCGGCGGTCAGTGACGATCGGCGCTCTATGAGATTAGCAGGGATTACCTCCGGCGGATCAACCAGGAGGATCATCCCACGAGCTGCTCGGAGTAACTCACTAACCTCCTCCCACTACCGCCAAGGTTGCCGGGAGCAGTGTCTGTAGCGCCCCCCCCCCCCCCCTTACACCACCACCCTACCAGACGCCGCCCCGCCCACCCCGGACGCTGGTGGGACGCCGGCAGGCCGCTGGAGGACGCCGGGAGGAGCAGCTCCTTACCGGCCCGAGCCACTCACCCAGTAAACCCCCGGCGCTCATATCAGTGGCCACTAATGCTATCGGCGGTATGTGTATAGATGGGCGGAGGCGGCAGCAGAAGCAGCTGGGGCGGTACTGACAAGGTTATACGTGGGCCTGGAGTATTACATACCGCAGCGGAGCCGAGTGGTGAAAGATTAACTGGTAACATTCCATAAGTCTTATGTTCACTATCTTAACCTCTCCTCGTGTGACGTAACTGACGTAAACCGTGAGGAGAGGAGTTGAAAACAGCGTGGCTGATACCAAGGGAACCCTGCCAGGATAGGACGGCATGGGAACCACAGTGTTTACTAACGGAGATACCACCCTACAGACAGCCGCGTTCAGTCGTCCCCATAGAGGTAGAACTCACATGGCGGACCTACTACAATGAGAACAGGGGGACACTATAATCAAAACGACCGGCTCAGAACACACCTGGACCCGCCTACCCTGGATGGGGACGTTCTTGAGCAGACCGTGCTGGGATGTGACTGTCGCGCTGGGTACTACCTAGCCCTGCTACCCCAGCCCGCCGCCGCCCCCCGCCCCCCGCGGGTCACTAGGTACCCTCTACAAACCCCCGTCTGGTATACTACTACTGGCACGTGTCACCGCCCAACGCGCGGGGGACGCCGCTCCGCCACGGCCGGGACGCTGACTGAACGCCGCCCTGCGTTATACATGACGACCTTGGAGTCGTTTTGATACATTGTCTATTTATATAGCCGCCTATACCAAACCTGGACCGGACCTCTCAGTGCCCACCAGGGGGGTCGGCAGCAGGCATACTTAATCATCTGAATCTGTGAGAGTAGAAAAAAGGCCCGATTCCTCAGCTCGGTTTGTGTGAGGAGAACGAGGAGGAGGCGTGCTTATGTAGCTTGGCAGGTGCAGTGGGAGGATCGAGTTAAAAAGCAGAGAGGATCTGAGGGTAGCGGTGAGAGAACCACTCCTACTTCTCCCCGCCTCCAGTCCCTGTTGATCATCTAGACCCTGAGGGGTGTGATGAACGTCCGACAGGAGGCGAATAACCCAGAGACAGCTTGGAGGAGTTGTTTATAGCTGGCTGAAGGAGACCAATGAAATATAGCAGCTCTTTTTGACCTCAAAAGGCCCCATATATTATATTAGGTGAGGCGCCGCCGTGGGAGGGATAACCTCAGCTTGTTGTGTGATCGACAGGAGGCAGTATTAAACAACGTGCGTGTATGCACCGGTGAGATTACCGACCCACCTGCCTAAACCCCCCACCCACCCACGTGTAAACCCGCCTATAGGCCTATACCCGCCCACGCGCCACGCGGGCGGCTGGTGCTCCGACGCGGGACGTCGTTCTGTGTGTAGCCTCACCTGACCCCTCCCCCCTGCCGGGGATAGGCCTGCACACCTCTACCGCCACCCACCTTTAGGCCTGGGGCTTCTCCGACAGCCCACCTGGAGGTGTTGACCCCCGCCCAGGTAACTACTGCTAACCCACTGGAGGAGGTAGGGGGAGAGGAGCAGCAGGAACGGATCGGTAGACGGGGATCAGGAGAGAGGCCGACTCACAGGAGGAACCACCACAGCGGAGTGTGTAGGTGTGTGTGGCAGGACCCCAGCGCTACTACTAGCTGCTACTACCCCCAGATCCTTCCCCACCTGGAGGAACTCCACTCACACACATCTGTACATACCTGCGTACGTGTGTGTGTGTGTTGTGTGTGCGGCGGATCGGAGGGAATTTTACCGCTGAGGCCCTAGACTTACTTACAGGGGCGCTGTCTGGATCACCTCCTGGAGTCGGGGACTAGGCCTACTGTTAGTTACTCCAGTACCAGCACACCTGGAGAGGTAGGGGTAAGGCTGGGAGCTGGGAGCGGTGCTGTAGTGCTGCCCAGGAGTAGGAGAAGAAGGGGGTGAGAGACTAAAACTACCACTTCCAGCCGCCGCAGACCACAACAGACCCGTGCGGGGGGTTCTACAGTGTACCCAAACCCCGCCCGCCCCCCTCCACCCCCCTCCACCTCCCTCGGCCCTGGAGGCCTCCCGCACCACCACACCACGTCGACGTAACAACAAACAGGAACTCGGCGCAGGTCGGCCCCCACCGCCGCCCGCCTCTGGTCTAAGCTTGCCGCCCTCTTTTTACTCTACCAGGGCCCCGACCTACACCTCCCGATCTCCTCAGATTCCGCCATTATCGCCACCTTCTGAAAGCGGAGATTGTTATTGGCCAAGTTACCACGACTGATTGGAAGTGAGTTATATATATACAAGGCTGCGTCAAAATCACGAATTGGACGCCACTGTGCTAAACTTCTCTGCGAGTGCAGGCTTGCGCTGGCTGACCTGGAAGATCCTACCTTTACTAAACGTCTGACTGGTTGTGGTGCCTTACCAGTGCTTGGCACCGCTTGAAGTTGATTGATTCTGAGGTGGTGAATCCGACCAAGCCTACTCTAATAGACGATAACGTGTGTACTCGATCGCCTTGCGTTTGAAGAAATCACCCTAATCGACGATAATCCCTCAGTAAGATCATAGAGACAAGGATTACGTGGTCTATACGGGGTTTAACCACAGTACCAGGCCAATTGAGCGAGGATAAAGAGGTGCCTTGGAGAGCAACGTCGTAAGTTTTGTGATTACAAGTGGAAAAAGTCTGTTTCAGAGGCACTCTGGGCTGCCTCATTTGGAGTATTACAACTTGGTATCCAGGCCGAAAAGTGGGGATTTACAAACACAGGCGCAGTAGTAGGGGTGCAGCACTGTGTAATCTGTTTTGAGATGCCCAATACAAACTCCCCCTCGTCGACCAGAAGAGTTGGCAAACATTGATTGGCAAACCCTCTCCTGTTGAAACCAACTTGTTATTACGACGGAAAATACCGTCAAAGTGTCCACTCATGCTAGTTATTTCATCAAAGTGTTAGAAACAGAGCATACATCACTGATGGAAATTTAAAGTATTTACTTAGAAATTGTACCACTTGGATTTCTACAATTACTACTTGGCTTTCCGGATCCATTTATTTTAATGGAGAGAAACTACCTAGCGGCAATTGCATTTTAACTGGGTGAATACCTGCGTTAAGTAAGTTCTGAATCTAGTGTAAACGAAGGCTGCCTTAATTGGAGTCAGAAGCAAGAACCAATAATTGCACAGTTATACTTGAAAAGGCGTGGGGAATATTTACTCTACGTAAAAGGACCAGGTTAAGTACAAGCAAGTCAAACTGGGTGAGCCCGGCCCCTGTGACCAGCGACCCAGCGTTAAAGCGGTAATCTCTGGTTGGTCTTATCTAACCCGCCGACCGCCATCCCTCTGACTGGGTCTGGCCTGGACGGAAGGTGATCAGTGGCCCACTGCCCGGCCGTCCGGCTTAGACTGGCACCAGGAACGGTCCCGCAGTGTGACCCTTAAGACGCCGCACCCAGGAGCTATACTTTGAGGTCGGTGTTCCCCCACTGCCAAGCCGGCCGCACCCCCGTTGGCCCGCAAGGCTCTGACCGTGCGTGGAGTAAACAGGTAAAGGTTGTTTAAATACACAATACAACTACATTTTGCGCGCGCCACAGATATAAAACGAGCTTAACCCCAGGAGGTTAGGATCCAATATATGAGAGGTTTCGTAATGACCTTTAGATTCGACTCAGTTGTTTCGCGACCATAATTACAAGGAATATGGTAAACACAGGAATGTTAAACAGTAGACCTACGTTTACCCAACGGTTAAAGGTCAAAAGGTGAACAGAGTGTGAGCGTGTTCTGCACTGAGAGTCGTCATTAATGGTGCTCCTGTTTGACACGGGTTAAACCCACCTACCAGGAGACGACACAGAGCAGTGGGCACTGACCGCCATCATGGCCCTGTGAAGGTCACACGCCCTGTGAAGGTCATACCACAACTATTACCAATAAGGATACAGGGGGGAGAACAACAACAAGCATGACGCTTGACCCTCCTCAATAACCAAAAACCCCGGAAACGAAATATGAATGTTTCTGACGTTAACTGGGCGGCACCCAACGGTGTCGCTTCCTTCGTCACGTCGTCGACGACGACGGCGGCGGCAATATGGCTACCGGAAGTCAACGGCACTTCCGGTTCCGGTAACAGCTCGGCATGTGTCGACGACCCGTTGGGGAACGGGACGTGGTCGGGGAACTGTACGGGGGATGAGGGGGGCGGTATACCCGTCTTCCAGTCCCCCTACTCCACGTGGCAGGCGGTGGTCATCGTTATACTCCTGGGGATCATCATTATAGGCACCATCCTGGGGAACATCCTGGTGTGCACGGCGGTGGGGATCGTACGCAAGCTGCGCACGCCCTCCAACTTACTGATCGTGTCTCTGGCGGTATCAGACTTACTGGTGGCCATCCTGGTGATGCCATTCGCCGCCTCCAACGAGGTGCTCGGGCAGTGGGTGCTGGGCCAGATCTTCTGTGATACGTGGACTTCTCTGGACGTGATGCTGTGCACGGCCTCCATCCTCAACCTGTGCATGATCAGCGTGGACCGATACTTCGTCATCACGCGGCCCTTTCAGTACGCCATGAAGCGCACCCCCAAACGCATGGCCCTGATGATCACGTGCGTCTGGCTGTCGTCGGCCCTCATCTCCATCCCGCCGCTGTTCGGCTGGAAGTCGGAGGCCACCCCCGGCATGTGCATCGTCAGCCAGGCAGTGGGCTACCAGTTCTATGCAACGATCGGTGCCTTCTACCTCCCCTTGACTGTGATGATCGTCATCTACTACCGGATCTACATGGTGTCGTCGCGCATCGCGCAGGCCGAGGCCAAGTCCAAGCCGGCCAACGACGGCATCCACCACCACCACCACCACATCCCCTCCGACCCGCCCACCCAGATCCGCAAGACGAGCGAGGAGAACCACAACTGTCCCAACGGGGCCGTGGGCAAGAAGCGTGACGAGAGCACGCTGGAGATGTTACCCAAGAAGAAGAAGGAGAAGAAGAGATTCAAGTTCATGCAGAAGTCGCGCCTCAATAGGATCTCGTCGTCCAAGGAGCGCAAGGCGACAAAGACGTTGGGGGTGATCATGGGGGCCTTCACGGCCTGCTGGCTGCCCTTCTTCATCCTGGCCCTCATACGGCCCTTCTGCGCCGACACGGACGAGTGCATCCCCAACTGGCTGAACGGCCTCTTTCTCTGGCTGGGTTACGCCAACAGTTTCCTCAACCCCATCATCTACGCTCGGTTTAACCGGGACTTCCGCACGCCGTTTAAGGAGATCCTCCTGTTTCGGTGTCACGGCATCAACGTGCGGCTGAGGAGTGAGAGTTACGTGGAACAGTACGGGGCGGCCCCCGGCCCGGCCACCCTCAGGGACTGCATACGGCCGCCCGTCGACACGGTGGTCCGGTACCACAGCCAGGGCCAAACTATAGTCAAACTGGGCAATGGGGAGGCCTGTGATGGGGCCGAGGCCAAGGTGTGAGCTGTGAGCTGCTCAAAGGGGGTAGCTATAGGATATCAGCCGCTGAGCCACTCACTCAACGCAACAACAACAACAAGAGGGACCGCCATCCAGCCTACATGACGCGTAGGGGATTAGACAGGTAATCTGTCTGGGTAGCTGGATTATTGGATTATTAAGTATCACCACGTGTTGAATGCTATACTGAAACGTGCTATAGAGACTACTGTAAACCTTATTTGAGGATTAAGGGAATGCGCAAGACGGGTCGAATTATGTGAACGATATATACAGATCTACAGGTATTGCTGTACCTTTTAATAAGGGTTACTATGGGAGAGGTCACTAAGTGGGAGTGAAGAGGGGGTAGGGGGTGTTGTACCCTTGGCGGGACTGAGGCTGTTGTCATGGTAATCCTCTATCAAATGTTACCCCAGCTGGATCACCCTCCAGCAGGGCAAGTTGCACTTGAAATCTATTTTACCGACGAAATGACAAGTCCACTGGCATGTCTTGAATGGTATTTAAGCACAATGTGTCTATGTACTTAATGTCTGAGTGGTGAGTTGTATCCTTGTCTTTGGGAAGGTCTTTCTGTAAAGACGACCAAAGAAACTGTTATAGAAGCGTACTGGTATAAACTAAGGTAAAGATCTAAGAAGGGGACCAGAAAGTGAACGACACAAGTTGAGTTATATCAACATAAGGGTGCCGCTACGTGAGGTTATGTGTCTGCATAGGTATGATTATATATTTGAGTCGTCATAAGGTATACGCACGACCTATAGGGCTGGCCAATGCAGTAGGACCATGATTATCTAAGAGACTGTTATCGTTGTACTCTAGAAGTTGTCTACTCCGCTCGCCTCCTGTGTTGTGCCCCAAGATCGGTGACGTGAACAGCAAACCTCCGTGACGTCAGCGCTTCTTGTTCGTCACGTGGTGTAGCCCCAGCCAATCACGCGCTACCACCCACAAGGCCCCGGATGTGGTCCATATGCCGCATGCTAGATGTGGTCGGAGATTTATTCTACTCATTACCAAAGGTTTCTCAAGTTGTATATTATGTATAAAACCCAACTGTCCCTTTGTTAGGAACCAAAATTTACTGTTATTCCCAACACAAAGTGTCGCCGTAGTGCGACCTCAAGTGTAGAGTTCTTAGACCATGTTGACCAACTGCAAATTAAATACTGTGGTCTAATCTTGCCATGGATAGACGATTATTTTTGTATTCAGCTGAAAGTGGAAGAACCATACACATTTAGTTATTGTCGATAGACATGATATCTCAAAGTCTTCGCAAGCCGAATTCAAAGCGTTTGTTTGTTAAAGGTTTCGGGAGTGTACATACTTAACGTTGTACATTGGTTTGTGTGCATAAAAAAATACTCAGATGATCACTATAATATTGTCATCCAGAGATTCAGAGAAGTAGATTGTACAAAGTGTATAGCTGTTACAGTGAGACGTTATCATAAATAATATTATGTTGTTATATCAACTTTGTCGAAGGTGTCTGCTTATACGCAAAGCACGTGTTGAGGTAACCAAAACATATATATCTATGTTAGGGTATGGGAACAGTTCTGCTTAATGGTCATATTAGGTGCTGCCGTGTGTTGATGGGCCCTGAGGTCCGCGTCAGGGTGTTGTGATCGTGTTTGTGGTATTGGTGAAAACTGATATGTGTGTCCAGTGTCATTATATGGTTTCCACAAGAGACAATGCTCATCAGATGAGTCCTATAGAGAAGCCCTTTTCTTTCCTTCATCTGTCCTTCAAAACCTCCCCGAAGTGCACCTCTTACAAGGACTGTGGACATATCCATATATACACTGTCGAAAATTCTCTGTTATTTCTTTTCATCATAGCGTTAGTTTTCTTAAATCCTAATGAAGGTGAATAGCACTAATTTAAGGATAATGCCCACAAACAAGTGCTTCCCCCTAGTGGTGAAAACTGTAAAATCCCCCTGGAGCATAGGGAAATGTCCTAAAACTTGATCTAAAATGCTATTCATAATCTAAAAGGTATGTTTTGGAAATTTAAACCAAAATTTGATTGGTTTAGGGAATTTACCCTTGCCTTAGAAATGCCTGTTGGGCAAAAAGTGGCACTTGGTCACTAAACACATTTCTTCACAAATGTCATCCTTAAAAGCTAATTGCTGAGGATATAAAGGAAAATGGTGTTCTAATATGTTAACAAGTTTGGCTGCTTTGAAAATTACTTGGTGATTTATTCATTTTGCATCTTTTTTTGTCCCTGCACTGCAAAACATGCCAAAAAGGTATGATGTTTTTTCCTATTTTCTACACATATTTCTTCACCTAACTCAATAGATCACCCCGGGACCTATGCTTTTATTTTTATTTTATGTTCACAACATATGTAGGTATTTATATAGTGATTTTGAGACAAGTTCCATGTTTAGAAATCTTTTTATAGCAGGTTTTAGGCAAAATAAGGGCTTCAAATAGAGCCTCCTCAGACATCTAAGATTTTTTTCTTGAAGTAAAATATATTTCAAATGCAATATTTAGCCACAAAATAAATCTATAGCACCTCCTTGATACATTTCATGCAGGAACCATGAATAAAATGTAAATCTTGCATCTTAATTTCATGAGTATCTAATTTCTGATTTTCTCTGAAAATGTCCCGAGGTATCATCTAATAGCTCTTAATTTAGCCCCGGGACCCCCACTTTTCTTTTCATATATTGGCTCTACATCACCAGGGGATCAATTGTACCAAATTACAATGCATTTCCATGTTTCGTTTAGTTAGTGGGCATTATCCTTAAACGAGTGGTTTGACGGCTCCAGCTCACATCACAAATTCTGCTCAGTCAAGTCGAGTAGCCTAATGGCTCTAACATCTCACACAAATTCTGCTCAGTCAGGCCCGCTTTCAATCTCGCGCTTAGACGAGACTCAACATGATTTCCTTGTGTCATGCCCTCCCTCCCACATAGAACATGGATACAATCCAAACGGTCGCCGTGTCTTCAAGCCATTTTAAGGAAAACACGCTAAAATTGGAAATCAATGTTATTCGTTAGGCAGGTCCCTACCAAAGACAGAATTGGATGGACCCCCCCCCCCCACTGTGAGGGGCCCTAAGCCCCTGCCTGGTGCCCTGATTGGGTGTGGGTTCTGAGACTGAGGCCCTATTACACTACACTACTTTGAGCTGCGATATCTGCGCATATCTGATAATACAGAAAATGTGCATGCGAGCTTGATATAATTGTTCAAAATTGGTAATTCAGAGCATTTCGCACATGTGTAACAAAGGTCATGTTCTCTAAAATGTGTGAGTTGTCTGCGACTCCGTGATACAGCTCATGTCATGTAGTGTAATACAGCCACATATTTCTCCCAGTTGTCGCACTTATTCCCTCTAAAAAATTACCCCACCCAAATTATTACCTATTATTTCCCATTCCGTCCCCCCCCCCCCACACACACAGATTCCATCTTCTAATCTTTTAATTCCATCTGGCGCACATCGCATTACCATCTCCCCTATTTCTCTGGCCACTTTGCCCCACGTCCCCCTTCCAACAAGTACCTTCTCCCTCCCCTACCTAGAATTTCCCTACCCCATTCCCCCTTTCCCAATACTTCTGCCCTTTCCTCCCCTTTCCTCCTTCCCCATCCCGTTAATTATTCCCCCCATTCACTGTCCTTACCCTTATCCCGATTCGCATCCTTTACCAGCATACTCCTCAGTCGCGTCGGATTACACGGGAATCTGAAGTGAGAAAGGAGTATGCCTTTACCAGGTCCCCCGCACCAACACACCCATCCCCACACCCCCACACCCACCCACACACCTACACACCCATCCCCACACCCCCACACTCACCCACACACCTACACACCCACCTTTACAAGCAGGGATTTTATCAGAGGACGCTAGACCTGCCATCTTAAAATCCCGGAATTCGATGTTCTCTTTTTTATCCTCCTGTAAAATCCATCGGCTGAATCCAATCCTCTCAGACCGTCTCCTGATTCAAGATGATTCCCACAAAAAAAACAGACCAAAGAAAAATGTAAGAAAATGTCTGAGTCTGCCGTTGCGAGCACACGGTTCAATTTCGTTATGATTAAACCCCTGCAATCGAATACATGTAATATTCTGACACAGGAAACGAAAGGGTCTTCCGATTTATCGATAGAGTGGATATCATACACTTGTTTAAAAGATCATCATTCTGAAACGGACAGATCTCTGCACTAATTAAGTAACTAAGAGCATCCTTTCGATATCTGAGTTGATTAAAAGCTCCCCCATGTTGGTCGGAGGACTTTGACTAAAGGGTAGCAGCCTATATTATACATACTTTACCTTACAGCAGCATATTATCATCTGGTTCTCGTGCACCAACCCCATTATGACCTCGTGTGCTTGTGTTACTAATCTAGATGTCAAAGAGGAGGCGGAGAACGTGTAGAGCAGCTATCTACCTACGCAAGGAGTAGAACCATTATATACATATTGTACGATTTGTCTGAGTGAGGCATACTGACGGAGCTAGTCTAAGTCACAGATACCGCTTACTTCTATTAATCTCATTTTCAACTGAACCAATTTTTTTTCCTTTATATATATCAGTTTTATTATCATGAATAGGTATTGGCACACGCCAGTATTCTTTGTCTATCCGGCTTAAGATGTACAGCAATTAAGCTGGATTACCATGAACTATTTGCATCAACATACTTTACAGTCATGATGTTTCAATTATGCTGGACAATGTTTTAAGAAAGTACAAGGTTACAAGAATATCTATCCCTCGTTGATATCACAGTTAATACCAAATATAAGTTGGACTATTGTTTCTGCACTCTCCACCTTACCCAGAACTAGTTCCGCCGCTTGGAGTGGTTAGCCCCTAGTCAACATGAAATGCTATAAAGGGTTCTAGTATTAGATACATTACGGCGCACCTAAGAGTATACATGCGGATATTGCTGCGGAATGTCTGGTGAATGTGGTTGGATGCCTGTACTGAAGAAGGGAACCTAGTCTCCAGTTCTCATCTACTCTAGCCTTTGCACAACAATTTAAACCTAAAGTAAGTCTACTTTCGCCATGGAAATCTCATGAAAATGAAAAAGCCATTCTTACATTTAACAACAAATAAAAAGGTATTAATCAATAGAAAAGAATAATGACAAATCAGGTTTATGGTGATACAGTAGTATGAGGTTTGTGATGCAAGCGTAAGGTTGACCTGGATCTAGGAGGTAACTACCAAAACGTACACCAATAAGTTAATGCAGCCGAAAACGTTAAGGTATTCAGGGCGATAACATAGACCTATACGATTGTTAGGAAATAAGTGATGGACGATTGATAAGTTTGACATAAGAGTACACCTCCATGAATGCAATTTAGAAATGTTTCCTAATGGTAGATATCGAAAAAGAAACACGTCACATTGATGTATATTTTAAACCTAAGAATAGAGACACTTTCAGGCCCACATCCTGGTGTACATTTCACATTAAAAACCTGTCATTCACTGACGATCTCCTCAATGATATTGTATGACTGATTGATTTCTCACACATTATGAACCCGCAGTGCGTGGTGTATAGACCCTGTGCAGTTGATGACACGTCTCACAAAAATGGGCTGGCCGCCAAATTGGTAATCGATTTAAAACTTGTTTTTTGTCACATTTACTAAATACAAGCTCGCTGGATCATTATCAATAGCCATTAGCACATAGAATTGATGCGTTTTAGATTATCTAATAGCCACGTGTTCATGACCACCACATGGTGATCAATAAAAAGTGATCCTGGAAAACGTCTGCACAAGGTCTATAGCTGAGTGTGTTATAGGTTACGGGACATGGACTTAGACAATAGAGTGCATTAGTCATTGTAGAACCCTTGGTCATGTGAAGTGTAAAAATGTGTCAATATGTTTCCGATCAGACAGTATCATGCATCAGTAACATACCAGAATTAACCTATTGATAACTATTTGAGCCTTTAAGTTTTCTGAAAATGTGAGTTTGTATGCGTCAAATAGTTTGTATGAATGAGTTTTATGTGCACAAAAATACGAAACTTAGGAACCATACACCTATCATGTTCCCTTTTCATAGTCACACATTCTCACAGGTATAATCATTACAATCTGAGCATACGTAACAGCATACGCTCCCTTTCGTTTGTCCAGATTCTTTTTTAAATCGTGATTGTCACAAGATCCTCTGAACTTAACACAATAGCTTGTGACCTATGCTCAAATTCTACTTGTTCTATTCGCAAAAAGTAAAGTTGGCAACGCGGGTTATTTCTTCTTTAGAAAAAAACAACATGTGTAACAATCCTCTGCATACGATTTCGAAACTTTGGTAGTACGGTTCAGGTCTGCAATTATTAGAAGCCTAAACGTCCGACAATCATTTTCATGATGTTAGATTGTCTACCTATTCACCCAAACCTTAGCCCTTTCTAAATGCCGAAAAGACAAGCTCAAATGAAGGGTAAAAATAATGGAGAATGATTACTCCAAGTGACTATCTAAAGTTTCCTAATATTTGTATACGCAAATGACGGTGGTCTAACCTATACCCCAAGTCTTGTTATTTTCCATGAAACTATTAACTCTTGGTATCGAGTTACTTCGCAGCGTTATATTTTTGTCAGACGTCTTTGTTTCCGATGTAGGTTTAAAAAGAGATAATGCATGTTACCAAATATAGCTGTTGTATCTAGTATACTGTGAAATGAGAACGGGTAGGACTTGGAATTCGTTGGTACCCCTGTGGGGTACGCTGCGCCAACTCTGTAGCTGGGTAAAGAGTAGAGCCTGTAATACAATTTGTGCTTGTGTTCTGTACGAAGAGACGCAGTATACCACTGTGAATGATATACCTTATTATAATATATGAACATATCGTATTTTATCTGTAAGATATGTACATAGCCCTAGGTGAACTGGAGATGAGCGTGTCTGTCTGTATGTCGGGCTTATGACGTCATGGCGTGACGTCACGTGTGTGCGTCCCTGTTGAGATAGCCGATAGTAGTGTCCCAGTATATCGGGGTGTATATTAACTGACCTTGATTTGTCCTCTGCCACCCCATACACAACATAATGGTAGGCATATGACCTTTCCACCTCTACCGACCCAGGCCTTTTATGATGTCTATATTCCCCTCTTTAACCTAAAGACACTATTGCGTAGCCTGAGCCAAAGGACCATTCAGATGTCAGACTATACTACTTACAGACGGATGGACTGTGTAGTCAAACTAGTTATTTCGGAAGACGCTCAACACACCATGGTATGACAGTAACGTTTAGATATCTTTCCGATAGACCCTAATAACCCTGCTTACAGAGCCTTTAATGTGGTTTTATATCCCTGTGCTCCTTTGTACTTTGTTTTTAGTATACGTTTTGTTCATTACTCTTTCCACACGGGTGCTTCCAAGAGAGGGAAATATATCATATCGTATTCTTATTTATTAACTTCTGTATAGTTTGCTCTAAAACTTTGCCATTAATTATAAGTAGCTGTGAATGCATTCTGATCAGCATGCTGAGACATGTTTTTTTATCTATAATTTCATAGTTTGTCTTTTTATCCTTTATTTTATCACAAATAAATTGCCGCGCAAAAATGAACATTGTAAATACTGTACATATATATTTTAGCTCGGTGTATCAAAAGTTGTTTTTCAAAAGCCGGTCAAGACTGTTTTATTGTTGCTTCTGGAACCTGGTTGACATCTAAATGCGAAATAGAGCTTCAGAAAATACGTATAAATTGTCAAAAGTACGTATTTCTATTTTCATGCATCTTTGTGCAGCACTCTATTCAGAAATGCACCGGTAGAAAAGTATTATCCATGACACACAATCATCTGGCTTCTCATTAAATCTCATATGTGTATTTCAGCATAATCAAAATTATTACTACGCAAAATGTTTGATCGGAAACTACTTTACAAACAGAATTACGGTTGTATTTATTTGGATTTTATTCTATTGGTTTGATTTTATATCATGTTTTGGTTCTGAAATCCCTGTAGATCTTGCCTCGGATACAGGTGCTGTCAATACACAACAAGATACTTGCCTGAAAAAAATGAATAAGTAGAAAAGAAAAATGATTAAGCGGAATAAAAAATATATAAGTAGAAGAAAGATGTTATAAGTAGTCACAAAAAAAGTAGATGTCAGCCTTTGCAATAGCTTTTGTTCTATCAAGAAATGTGTGGCATACTTGGCCATGGGTGATGATATGTTGCAGAAGGAACCAAAAGAAGTACAGCATTCAAATTAATCGCCAGTTGTGTCATTAATTGTAAGGTCTGTGTTCTTCAAAGCTAGAAAATGTATGTGGGAATGTTGACCATTATATGACAGTTTAAACCCCCTCCCCCAAAGGTGATAGCTCAAAGTAGAAATATAAAACAAAAAATAGAGTGGTCTTTAATAGTTTTATTCTGATTATTAAACACCAATAAGGCCTCTTTGGTTATGTATCCACCTCTGCTATACAAAATGCTTGTTATCATTATTGTTCTGGCCGACAAAGAAACAGTGAAAATGTAACATAATTATATAAATGTTGTAATTATGACAAATTGTAGATAATTCTGTTGTCTCTTCAGACGGACGAAGGGTCAATGATATTATACATATTCTGAGTATTACATAGACTTTGACCACGGCGGGAGGCCATACAAGTGTTGGCTAATAAACAGAATGTAATGTGAACAGGCGTGCATATATTATATATATACATACATATATATTACCGCCAGGTTGGCTGTTTATTTCTTTTGGGTGCCACTCTTTAACTTATTGTTGGCTTGGGGGTAGGGCACAGAGATGGCCGCTTGATATGAAGGCGTGTTCTACAGAGTACTATAGTATGGGGTTAGAGGTAAATGGAATTTATTTTTAGCCAGCTTTTTTGTACCAAACCGCGGAGAACGTCCCCCAAAGGTACGGAGGCCGGCACCAGAGGCGGCAAGTGTGGATGTTAATGTAATCTATCCACTGCTTTTATACATATTTTGTAAAAGAAGGCAATAAATTTGTGTAACAAATGCAGAGAATCCTGTGTAATTTTCTTCTTAGCAATTTCAAACTGACAGTATTAAACCGATTTGCAGCACAACTAAGCTATAATATTACTAAGTCGATGAATATTCGGACAAGGATAACTTATAATTAGTGTTTGAATTATCATTCTAGATAACAATATAACTATAAGATGCTTCATGCTGAACAGAGTGAAAAATAGTCTATAGCTATATTATAATTCCCAGTTGAAATAAAACATTAAACAGTGACAAAAAGAACATTACATGTATTTGTATCGTACAGATAAAACACTAGATCGGTTAATTACATCAGTGCAAATATCCAACCATGGCCGACACCCAAACGTTTCACAAAGTAATATATCATATACATACAAACTACAAAAGAACAAGTATTGAATTGATACAGTATTTGCTTACAAAAAAAAATACACCGGAAAAAGATATATGCACATCAACATACCATTGGGTATCAGTATATTAACCTTTCACATTTCCTCAGTACTTCCAAAGTTTTATGTTAAATATTCTTACAAGTGACAAAAGAATATCTCAAATTTTTAAGAAAAATTTATTGATTTGGTCTCTCCTCATGTACTTAGCGCTAATGAAACGTCTCAGAAATTCTTGGAGAGTTAAAACAAGTGTGTACAACAGTACTGAAAGGTCATCCCCAGGACATGTTAAGGTAATTCCCAAAGCAATAACAACAATTCAAAAAATAATATTTTAAGAAAAGGATATTAACTTAATGACCTACATTTATATGTTGATTTAAGCCCCAGCCATACTTAACAAATGAACTCGACTCTACGGTCGAGTCGAGTCGATATGGGCTAAGTCTCAGAGTGTGCCCAGGAGGGGCCGTAGCTTAACCTACAGTTGAGTTGAGTCTTACGTGTTGAGAAGATGAAGATATACGACTGGATTGTCGGGTCATAGGGGATGTGCCTGTAATAAAGTTAAATATCAAAACCAGTCAATCCCGCGGCAGTTGAGGCACATCCTATGGCGTAGTAGTTTTCTAAAAACGACTAGACAACTGTAGGTACTGACAGTACTATTGCGCCTCTTTAAACTACGGTAGTCGAGTTGAGTTCAGGACGAGCATCAACCCCCATCATGGTCTATGGCTTTCAATACATGTAAAACCAATTGAAGGATATAATAAAGCTTGTATTTCAACGCAGTAATGATTATTCCTGAAGCGTATCAGACATCATGCAGGGAAAATCCCACATAATCTTATTTCGTATGGCACAGTATTGAATACGAGTTCATCTGAGGTTGAAGCCAAAGGCAATAGCTCGGCACAAATTCTCCTACAACAAATAGCTCATTTTCAGTATTCAGTATTACATTTTTAAGGGCTTGCAGGCTAATTTGGAATGATCTTGTTGACAAAATCCATGGAAAAGCTTTAGAAAGTAAACATAGAATTGTTATATATTCATCTATTATGAATGGATTTTTAAAACAACTCAGGTAATCGGCAGACCCCGGCAGCAAGCAGTACACCAGCCATGCAGGTTCTACCATGTAGTTTGTTTTCAAACTGTTCCATCTAACCCAGTGGATTTGGAGATTTTACATCTTATCATGACAATTAGACCACGATATTCTAAAACAAGTTAGATATCAATATCAATGTAATTCATAGTTTTTACCGTGCCTTTACAATCTAGTTCTGGTTTCACTGATTGGTTGAATCACGATCCCTATGTGCCGCATATTGTGTAGGCTGGGGTGAGGGTAAAGGCCATGTTCCACTATGCGGCAGGTAGTTTTTGTGGTTCCTTTCTGTAGCTACCGCAAGTAGTTTGCATTTCAGATGTCGACATGTTGGTATCTACCACAGCAAGCAATCCATAGAAAACCTATATAAAATCATTTGCAGTAGGACCTACCACAAGCAAATACCACAAGTATTTTATATATTCCACCTTGCGCTACCTTATTGCAATGAGGTTTTCGGCTGTTTCTTTGCATCATTTCATGATACCACAAGCAAATACCACATACTGAAATATAGCTTTTGGAAGTGATAGAGGACATTGGTGTCTTCATCTTCAGGAGTCAAGAGTACCACTCTGCTGATATTAGACGGACCGTGCAAGGGGATGATGGGGGTGAGGGGAGGGAAGAATACCGCAGTCGGAGGCTGGGTACTATTGGAGGTGGAGGGTGGAGGTCCAGTACTAATGGACGATGCCCTCCCCCCACAACTGCCCCCCACTAATATGGCGGCCGGTGACGCCGCCTGGCGGTGACACAGACAGATAGCCCCCACCGGCTCGCCTTAAGGCTCCTATACACTACGTGACTTGAGCCACAACGTTATGGTATCACAGATAAATCACATACATTGGCAATATACTTGTTTGACCTGAGCAATTTGGAGAGTTTTGCACATTTATAAAACACAATTTTTTCTCCTGTGCGTGAATTGTCTATGATTCCATTGACATGTCGTAGCCATATCGCATGGTGTAGTACCTCCTTTTAAGGTGGTACTACACTACACAACTTGAGCTGTGATATGGCAATGATGTATAAAATCCATATAAGAGATGAACTACTTTACTATACGTATGTGAGATACTCCAATTAAACAATATTCCTAACAATTGTATCAATGCTGTATGTGAATTGCCTGTGATATCAACATATGGCGCCGAAATCCCAGCCCAAATCGTGTAATGACCTATTGTACTGCATGACTTTGAGCTTGGGTATTTGCACAATATGTTGATATTACAGACAATTCACATACAGGCATGATATAATTTTCAGAAGCTGGCAATTTGGAGTATTTTGCACATTTAAAACAAATAATGTTGTCTCTGGTATGTGCGACTTCTCTGCAACTTTCTAATATAGCAGCTCAAGTTGTGTAGTGTAATAGGGCCTTAGAAGGGCCTTTATCATTGGGTCAGGAGCCCTTTCCACTCACTGCCCGGCTCTCTCTGACATCTCTGTGGCCTGTATAATCCCCCCCCCCTCACCAGGCCCCTCCCCAGCCCGACGTCCATTAAGCACGTTCCTCAGACCCCGTGAACAGCCTCTGCTAAATCTCACCTCGCCTTAGAAGGCAGACAGGAGGCAGTTTATGAATATATGTATGTACTCTTTATATATTATGGTTCTAGGACAATCACCCCTGGGACAACCACCCCTGGGACAACTATCGTGGGGACAACTACTCCTGGAACAACTACCCTCTAGGACAACTACCCCAGGGGACAACTACCTCCTAGGAATATCACCCCATAGGATAATTATTTATCCCTGGGACAACTACCCCTAAGGACAACTACCTACTAGGGCAATTATCCCTTTAGGGTAACAACCCCTTTGGACAATTTCTTCTATGTGTAGGACAACTAACCTTATAGGACATGCTACCTCATTAATAGGATAATTACCCATGTAGGTAGGACAACTAGAGGGGTGGTTGTCCTACATGCAGGGGTAGTTGTCCTACCAATAGGGGTAGTTGTCCTATTTAGAGGGGTTGTTGTCCTACTAACTAGTTTTAAATCCAAGCAAAAGAACATGCTGAAAGCTTCTTTGAATTAGTAGTTGTATTATGGTACAGACTAGACATATACCGATGATCAAGGGGACTCTAACATTCTACGTTACAATTGTTTGTAATTGGCTGATAGAAAATGTATAATGACGATGTAGAGACCCTCTGTAAGCTTGTGTTATAAGCTTTAGACTTTAAGATTTTACAAAAATGTTACAGACATTAAAACCGATTGCTGGAGTTCCACAAAAACCGATGTATATCGAGAAAACCCAGGATAAATAAAATGAAAAAAAAAATGTAACAGTTGTCCTATCACAGGTATAGATGCCCTACCTACAGAGGTAATTGTCCTATTAATGGGGGTAGTTGTCCTATTTAGAGTGATGGTTGTCCTATTCATAGGAGTAATTTTTCTGTAGAGGTAATTGTCCTATAGGGATAGTTGTCCTACTCCTAGGGGTAATTGTCCTAAAGGGTAGTTAGCCTAGAGGGGTAATTGCCCTAGGGCACCCTAATTGTCCCCAGGGTAATTATCCTATGGGGGTTATATTCCTAGGGGTTAGTTCTCCTAATGGGTAATTGTCCTAGGGAGTAGTTGTCCTAGGGGGTAGCAGTCCCCAGGGTAGTTGTCCCACAAGTGATTGTCCTATATATATATATATATATATATATATATATATATATATACAGGTATATAGGCCTCTGTGTGACAAATGCCAAACCCAGAAGCAGAAAAAAGATGTCGAATCCAACATGCTGCCAACTCCCAGCACTTCAAGGTTTCCTCTCTGCCCACTTCCGTCAGACATGCGCATAGGTAGTGATTCGCCGGAAGTAATGTATGTCCTGACTTCCGCCTACTGGCCAGAGCCGTCATTTCAAAATCACAAAGACGGAGGTAATACATCTTATGTCAGGACGGCCAATAATTCTGACACGTAAAAATAGACGTAAAAATATTGTTTCAGATTATCCTCCATGCAATCATAATATATTTTACTTTGTTAACTGATTCTTTATCAGCTGCTTATCCGATGGCCGATAACAATTATTTCTATGTACTGTTTGGATGAAATCCATGTAATCTGTTGCCATACATGGGAGTGGTGCTCCAGTTGGTAACAAGTGAGATTTCTGCAGGTTAGGCCCGAACTCAATTCCCCAAGCTGTTGGTTAGACCACGTACCGTTCCTTGCCTTCGTTTTCACACCCATAGATTTGATCATAGTACTTTCTACAAGTCAAAAACACACATGAGCTGATCCTGGTGTAACTGAAATTCTGTTTAAGCTACAACAATCATCATGATAGTTGACGTTCCATATCAAATTTATTTGTCTTTATTATTTATTATATTCTCTTTTGATTTATTATTATGTTTAGCATGCCGTCGTTTCCTTCACTTTGCCCCACTCTCAATAGGGTAGCTTCTACAAAGGAAAGGTCAAACCTCAGTCTTCCACCCTTATCATCCCTCTGTCTACACATGCCTTTTCAGTTGAGACTTTTCAGTTGACTTTGCAGTAAACATTTACCACTTGGGCCACAGATGGGGAATTTGGAAAGGTGTGATAGCCTTCAACTTCCAGCCTCTCCGCCTGGCCTCTCCCCGGCTTCAGCGTCTTGACTTACTTGGAAACTACCAGTAGACAGGTCGTGTTGTCCTCATGTTACCTTTCTCCAGATCCTGTTAACCAAAACAGCTAGAAGACTTTTGGTACATATTAGTCACCACTTTGCTTTAGCCCTTTTTTCTCAAGACGCTACCAGATATTGACATAGTACCAAATGGACACCACTCCACTCAGGAAATATCCCCAAAAGACGCCACTGATACCACAAAGTTTTAGATTAGACCACAAGGTAAAACAGGAATAGAAATAATTATTTCCAAATGGCAGTAGTTAGAGGGAGCATAATATGGACGATTTCAGTGTTTTTAAATAGAAAAAAACGTATTTGATATATTTTGAGCATCAAATTCACAATATTGAGATATTTGCTATGTATCTCTCAGGCATCAGGCGTCTAGGCCTGGTGATGCCTGAGGGATACAGGCGTCCTGAAAGGGTTAAAAAGGGAAATCAGAATCTGGACATGTGATTGGTTTTCAGTTTTATTCAGGGATGTTATTTGTGCATGCATGTGAATATATACACTATGAGTGAAAGGCCACAAATGAGATACTAAAGCGCCATACCCACTAGGACATTTTTACCGAGTCGGCCGATTGAATGGCACTCCTAGTAGAGTCGGCTGATTTTAGGCACAACTCATATCAAATACACACATTTCAATATACCCTACTGGCAGGCCATCATAAGAATTGGCCGATTCTCCCAGTCGCCCGTTGCCCGTTTCCCATAAAATTGCTTAGTGGGTATGGGGCTTTAGAGACCATTGCAGCTATTTACATAGATATACCTATATCTAATCCTCCTAGCAATCCTCTATAACATATCTTGGATTCTTCTCCTCTCGTGGTTATGTAAGAAGCCTCTCGAGGTATCTGAAGAAGGCACTCACCGCCCCTCTCCTGGTCAGCCCACTCCAGCCTCACCATCTGTACGGCCACTCACTAAGTACTCTGTAACCAGAAATAGGTGTGTCAATAGCACCTGCTTGTGCCTATCACACTTAGCTGGTAAAGGTAAACAGGAGATAGAGTGATGTTTACGGCAGTTTTGCATAGATGAATTATTTTGTACCTTCAAAAGCAATCTAGTTCAGCACAAGTTTCATATTGAATTCCAAAAGATCCCTAAGCACCCTAAGAAACAAATATAATGATGATAATTAAAGGCAGCCATGCCATTCACACTTCCATCACTGGGGTCTATCCTTAAAGGGAGCCAAAAGCAATGTTGTGTCAAAATATGACAAAATTTTGCAAACTCCAATAACTATAAAAAAAACATTCTTAGAGTCTAATTTTAGCCATTTGTACAGTATTAATCGTGATAACCATCTATAACTTTACTTGAATGCCATAATACTCACATTATTCATGCCTGAAGACAGCAATGTTTGTAAACAAACAAATTTTGGTGGGTCACCAAAATTGGCCAGGGATGGGTTTGAATGAATTTAATGTAGTTCTAAGTTTTTATTCACAGTCTATATTTTACCACATGCCTAGATTATGGCCATGGAATATATCTTAACAGGTAATTCAATTTGCAAAATTTTGAGCCAACATTGCTTTTGCCTCCCTTTAAGAGATAGATTGTGTAAAGGTTTGATAATGTGAAAATGAGTAGTTTCACAAACTGTACACCTTACCAACCCTTCTGTAGGATTATTATATGTGGAATTTGCTGTTAAGTTTGAAAAAGATTTATATCAATATCAATTCTCAAACTCTGTATATTACCAACAGCTCAGTAGGGGACCATTATATATAGTTTCTGCTGTTAGCTTGAAAGATTAAGATATATGTATGTTGGTTCCTTCAAGAAAGAAAACAATAATCTATCTTATAAGAACTAAGCGCTTCATACAGAAATCAAAGTAATGTGGGCTTTAGCTACCCTTTGCCTTATATTTCTAGATATTTTGATGCAGGTTTTATACTTTTCGCTATTACGTATACTAGTCAAAGTTATCATTTAATATCTAGAAAGGGTGCATCCATATCTAACTAAACAATTTCAGAGGGACATAGACTGCAAGTTAATTGAGTGTTTGAATGCAAAACCCCTCTATCGCAACAACAGGTCAGCAGGCAGTTTGCCCGTGAGTATTTATGGACATTTCTGGCAGCCACAGGAGTGTGTGGCAACAGCCGTTAAGATGGCATTACTGGGTCATAACCTTGCTACGTCCTTGACACAGTCACCTCATTTTGGCTGAAACACTCAGTCTGACGAAAAACAAGTAAATAACAATCCATGAGCCTCCAAGGTAAGTGAAACAAGACTGACGACCCCTACGATCATACTTAGCGTTACCTCCTGATAATCTATAGCAAAGTGGATAGTTTCCATATGTAAGGCCGCTTAGTCATTCTTCAAAATATGTTGTGGAATCTAAGTTCGCAGCCCTGAAGTATGTGTGTTAGAAATATATTTGGGCATTTCCTGAGTATGTGGTCAGCAAATGTGAAGCTATATATTGATTTCTATCTAGTTAATGTAGTTTCGGATTGGTTAAAAGGAAACCTCCCACAAGCGCAAAGCTAGCAGGAGACTCAAGGCTGAGAAGACGTGGAAAAACAGGTAAGGCTGGAAGAAAGGGAGGAAACTAAAGTAACGGGCAGAGAAGAAAAAACTGAAGATCACGGTTATGAGATTAGAGCAACTCATACAAGGATGTTTGAAAATATTTGTATGGAGTTGGATTTAATGATAATAGACTGTACAAAATAAATACAACATAATTACATAACTCATAATTTGCACATAATTACATAATAAATAAATAAATTACATAATTACATACATACTGTACATAATTAATACAAAAACTCTGTAGTAGTAAGGTCTCAACTTCACTACAATGTTATGTTATTATAACACTCTCCATAGATAATTCTCAACCTAATGTGAAATAACGCAACGCTTATATGAAAATTAGGCAAGTTTCAAACTAACCAAAAAAAGGTATCGTCATGGAATGTGCCCATTAGGTGGCTGTTTGCCTGGGGATCACTTCAGTAGTCAACCTGTTGATAGAAGATAATCCCATCTTGTTTGTCGTATGTCGGTCATTGTTTATGGGACAATTAATAAGGAAATTGAAATATAGAAAAAAGGAAAGAAAAAGGGGGTTTGGGGAGCACAGTCCCCGATTTCTAACCTATATTGACACCAAATATTCAACCAAACCAAATAATCACATCAATATTCTTGTCTAGAAAGTATTTTTGTAATTCTTGTATAAACTTTGACCAGCACTGCCACACGACCATAATCCCTGAGTGTTGTGTTAAGTTGACTAGTGGATGGCAGCTTTTGCCTGGGATAAGCCCATTGAGTGAGCCCACCCCCCCCCCCCCCACCCCCAATCCAGAGGCCCTGAGTCCTAGTAAGTGGAGGGTCCTCCCCCAGCCACCTCCAGGGTCGGGGTCGGGGCTCCATCAGATCACTCACCCCGTCCACCTCACCGCCTCGTCACGTGGGTCGTCTAGGGTCACATAACCAGGTCACGTGAACATGGCTTCGTCCTCTAGGGGGCTGAGGGCATGACGGATCCTACCAGGGGCGGGGGCGACTTCCCTTCTCAATGTCCAGATGTGTGCATTCAGGTTTTGAAAACAGACCCACTTTGAAGGACGTTGTAAAACCTACCCATAATGAAGGGATGTTGTGCTCAGTTTCAGCACATTTCTATGTAAATCTCCTTTTGAATTACTAAACCCATATTGAGTGAGGAGGCAAATTTCAAGCCCATTTTGAGTGAAATCTTCTCACTCATTTCACTCACTTGAGGCTGAAAAGTTGCACATCTCCTTCACTTTTCGACACACACATCTGGACAGGTTTGAGACCAAGTCGCCCCCCTGAACGGATCCCACCCCGGGTCGGCGGTGACTGATGCAGCTGGGGGAGGGAACAAGGAAAGGCCTTAGTGGGGATGGGTGTGAGGAGTGGGGTTTGAATGGTACGATTTATTAGAAGCAATCGTTGATCGACAGCCAGAAATTAGGGGGAAAAGGCCCAGGATTTCGCAGGTCAATGACATGGATAAATTCAATGCAATTGTCTGTGCCCCCCGCACCCTTAACCACCGTTTTCCTGAATTTGTAAAATACTTATATTTTTAGGTACATTCTCATGAGAATGACTTGTTGCAAAGGGTTTAAATGGGATGGGGATGCATGTTAGTAGGGTTATGTGTGTCTGTCTATCTATCTGTCTGTTTGTATGTATTTCTGTCTGTAAGTGTAATTATCTGCGCAAGAGGGGCTCAAGGGGGTCCTGAATCCCCCCCCCCCCTTTTTTTTTTTGCCCTTTTGGTGGGGGCTTACACTTGACAAAGAGAATAGAAATGTTGCACCTGTGTGCGTGAATGATCAATTAACATTTTAGCACTTAGCTGATATGCGGAACCTCCCCCCCCCCCCCCCCCCCCCCCCCACTCCATTTTTTGAAATCCTGTATCCACCCATGCTGTGAGTGTGTAAATGTGAATACACAGGGGAATACACAGGGACGGATGGGGCCGCCTTAGGCGAGCCCCTCCCCTAATTCTTGCCAAGTTCATTTTTTTAAATACAGAATTCTAGCCTTTTAAGTTGGCGCCTCAACTGTCTACGTAAGGGCGCCATCTCCCCCTCCCTCTCCCCCTTTTTTTACGTATTTTTTTAATTTATTTTTCCTTGTTTCCATTTTAGTCCATCCCTGGCATCCGTATTGGTGTGAGTGTGTGTCTATGTTTGTTTGCCTGTGTCTGAGTCTGTTGGTGGCCCTGAAATCAGACTTTCCGCGCCAACCCCCACAGTTATGAAGTACTTTCGGCCAGTATCTGTGGCTTTACCCGTGAGGAGGAAAATATGCTGGCTCAGAAAGTATCTGCTTACGTGCTCCCGGTCTGAGACTACTTTGCAATCAATTGCGAAAGGTATGCGGACCAAGGTGGGGGATCCAGGCCAAGGTGGGCGATCCAGAGGGGGAGGGCGGCTGCCTGGTTGGGTGAGGGAGGGGGGAGGGGGGTGCACGAGCCCCTCCTTCCGGGAATGGTGGGGAGAGGAGGGGAGAGGAGCTCCACATCAGGTAAAAGTTCTGAGTTTGACATGGAAATGAAAAAAAGACCTCTAAAATCCAGGGCCGGATACAAGATTTTGGAAATTGGGGGTGGGGGGGGGCGTTCAACATACTCTACTAGCAAAATACTACAATACTGGGGTGAATTAAAGTTTTCCAATTGCAGGGGCGCCAGATATCCCGTTTCAGCATATCACCCGTTTTATTGCTATTTTAGTGTAACTTCCCTCTCTCACATGTCTTAAATGGTTTCTCCCATTTCCCCTCAGTTTTTCCTGTCTATATGATATACATACCGTGATGCCAATCATATCACCTTTCTGAGGATACGCATGTGTATGTGGCCATAGAACTTTCATTTAGAATCATCCAAAATATACTAAAATTCTTAACTATTTTGTGTGTAATTATCCTAGAAAGAATTTTGGAAACAGATCTGTCGTTGATGATGAATGCGCATTGACCTTACATCGACATAACCTTGATTTGAAGCTAACTAAATCAAATTCAAGTTTTGATCAGTACATTGTTAAAAATGACAAGCGTGTAGAGGAACTGGCAGACAAGGTAACCACAGCGTTGGACAATTTGAAAACGTTAGACACTGAGGTACAGGGGCTGAAGGAGGAGCTTCGTACTGCTAGAGATGATCTTACGACTACGCAGCAACACCTGGATGAGGCGAAAAAGGATCTTAAGGCGAAAACTGAAATTCTTGAAAAATTGGACAAAAAGTACATTTACGATGAGGAGGAACGCCGTAAATGTCTGCTCATAGTTGATGGGGTTCAAGAAAATGTAAGGAAAAATCCGCGAGCCGTAGCAAATCAACTTTTGGACGATTTGGGTATTGTCCACACTGACAATGACATTCACTTGGCCTATCGGCTTGGGGTACTAAATCAGGAAGCGACCCGACCAAGATCTATCAGGATTGAGTTTAGTAAACCATCTGTTAAACCAAATGTATTTAAAAATATTAACAAGTTGAAAAATTGTCCAGACTGGCAAAATGTCCATATTTCCGACTCACTTTCTCCTGAACAACAAAGCCAACGAAGGGACTTACGTTGCCTTTATGCGGCAGGCAAAGCCCGTAAATTAAACATCAAACTTAAAGGCAATTTTTTAGTTATTGATGGTGAACGTTACGCGCACAAGGATATCCATAACCTACCCCATGGTCTCACAATGGAAAGTATTAAGATCATTAAAACAAAGGACGGCTATGCCTTCCAGTCTCACTGGGCATTTTTGAGTAACATGTTCCCCTGTGACATTGACTACCAAGACCATCATTATAAATCATCTGAACATTTATATTATAGTGAGATGTCCATTTTTCATGGTCGTGTCGACCTAACGGACGACATACGAAATGCCAAGGATGGGTACCATGCAAAGCGTATCGGTAAAACAATAAAGATAAATGCTGAATGGGAAAAATGCAAACCGAAGGTTATGAAAAAATGTATTACATTGAAGTTTGAACAGAATCCGACCCTAAGGGACAAACTGTTAGCCCTGGAAGGTTTCCTGTACGAGGCAACAAAGGGGGATAACTTTTCTTGTGGGGTTACATTGGATAAAGCCCATGAGATATCCAGGGATTCAGTACCAGGCCAGAATGTCCTGGGTGATCTTATTTGTGAATATAGGGACGAGATATTATCCGCGAAATAAATTCACATACTATTGTATTTTGGCTGTCGAGTGGTTGATGATACAACCAGGTTAATATTTGGAATCGTTTAAGGCAAGTGCCTATATTAGAAACGAAAAAATTCTCCTGTTTGACCAACTTAGAAAACTCAACTAGATATTTTTACATAATACCACTCGACTTATGACATTCATATTATGCTATCAAATTTTAAGAATTATGGCATAAATTATTTGTGTAGAGACGTGTTTGTTGTTTGAAGTTATGTTCTGTTATCTGTCATTGCTGAACTTATTTGATTGTATCCAAACAATACTAAATCTAGGCAGTGGCAAGAAATGCCGATACTGCCTGAATGATGTTTTTATTGCACCGAGTGAGAATGTACTGCTGATTAAATTATGTATGGCTTTCAGTAAAAACTATGGTTGAATTAAAGCAATTGACAAGAGCAAAATGCATGCACTTTATTAATATGAATCTTCGTAGTATAGTCAATAAATGGGACTTAGTTAGAACTACATTTGAAAATGCTAATCTCCATGTTATTGGTTTTACTGAGACCTGGCTACATAATAACCTACCCTCATCTTTATTTGAACTAAAAGATTATCAGCTGGTAAGGTACGATAGATCATGGAAGGAAAATGAGGGTGGTAACGTAAAGAAGGGTGGAGGATTATGCATGTATCTACATAATAGCATTGACTTCTCTGAATCATCTTATGGTCATTTTAATAATAGTACTTGTGACATAGAAGTGCAATGGATCGTTATTAAGCAAAAACCAAATAAGGAAATTTTAATTGCAAATATTTATCGACCACCTCAGGGAAATGTTAATACTTTTATAGATTACCTTAATATGGTTATTGATTCACTGGACTTGTCAAAAATTGAACTATTTTTAATGGGGGATTTTAATATTGATTATTTGGATAGTTCTAATCTCCAAACTAAAGAACTAAAAAGTACGATAAAGGACCTCGGCCTTAAACAATTTATTACGAAACCAAGACATTATAGTAGAAACAAGAACAGCTGTATTGACTTAATTATTTCTAACTCTAATATAATTATTCAGTCGACGGTTTGTGACCTGAATATAAGTGACCATCAGGCAATCTTTGTAACGAGGAAAAAAGCTAAATTCAAAAAAACCCGATGTGAATTTTATGGCCGATCGTATAAACACTATAATAAAAATCAGTTTACTGAATATTTAAAGGGACTTGATTGGTCCGATTTTTATGATGAACCTGACATAAATTCAAAATGGGACTTATTTATTAAAAAAATAACGGATTACTTAGATCAAAATTGCCCAATTAAGAAATTTAAAATTTCAAAAGTGAAAGAACCATGGATTACAGCCGACTTAATAGAATTAATTAAGGATAAAGATAGAGTCCTAAAACAAGCTAAGAGGCCAAAAAACAGGGACAATATTGATTTATGGAATACAGCAAAGAGACTAAGAAATCAATGTGTAAATAGGTTACGTAAGGCTAGATCTAATTATATAAAGGAAAACTTAGACAGAAATGCGAACAACCCCAAAAAATTCTGGAAAGATATTAAGCAGGTTATACCAAATAACAAGAAATTAAATCACATGTTTGTCTTAAAGCACCTAGACTCTGAACAACTAGTAGATGAAAGTGAGATTCCAAATTTTATAAATGATTATTTTACTGATATTGGAGTGAAACTTGCTGAAAAATATCAAACGCAATGGAGTTACAATGGTATAACAAACAAATCGCATATTCATAATTTTCATACCTCTGAAACAGAGATATTGAAATTGGTAAAAGACATTGATACCAGTAAATCGTCTGGAATACAAAATGTGTCTACAACAGTTTTTAAAGATGCACTGTTAGCTTGTTCAATTCAAATAATGGATCTATTTAACTATTCATTTGATATGGGAATAATACCTATGAATTGGAAGATGGCAAAAGTAACGCCATTACCTAAACAAGGAAACTCACTATTAGTAACAAATCTGAAACCAGTGTCGAATTTACCTGTAATTGTAAAATTAATTGAAAAAATTGTGCACGCGAGGTTACTCTCTCATTTTAATCAGGGCAATAGAATAAATGATAGACAAGGAGGTTTCAGGCCTGGCCACTCTACTATTGGTACTACTGCTACCTTCTTAAATGATATATATGGATCTATTAATAACAAAAGCATAACTATGGCTCTATATTTGGATCTAACAAAGGCCTTTGATACTGTTAATCATGATATTCTTTTATCTAAACTTGAACACAATGGTGTGCTTGACAATAGTTTGAAATGGTTGAGAAATTATTTATCTGAACGAAAACAATTTACATTGGCTAATAATATTATTTCTGACTTTCGTGATATAACCTGTGGCGTCCCACAAGGTAGTGTTCTGGGACCGTTGTTATTTTTAACATATATTGATGATATTACTGCAGTTATTACAAAATGTAAGGTATCACTGTATGCTGACGACACTGTTCTTTATTTTTCGGATACTGACCCGAACCTTATCTTAAATACTGTACAAACTGATCTGAATTATGTTTATGACTGGTGCTGTAAAAACAGATTAACTATTAATGTAAAAAAATCTAAGTACTGTGTTTATGGTATGAATTCTCTAATCAAAAGGTGCAAAAACCAAATAACAGATTTATCCCTGAACAATCAGATACTGGAACATGTATGTTCATATAAATACCTGGGTTTTGTGCTAGATGAAAACTTAACTTTTAATAAACATATAAGTGAATTATTGGCACAAGTGTCATACAAATTGTATATATTTACGAAAGTTAGAAGATATCTATCTGAAAATGCCAGCATTTGTGTATTCAAGTCGATGTTTTTACCATTGTTGGAACATGGAGACGTATTGTACAGAGGAACTAGTCAAAAAAATATTTTACGGCTTGAAAGGATCTTTTACAGATGTTTACGTGTTTGTACACTTTACAAAAATTTAACAAGACTGGAATTATGTAATGGTTGTGGTATTGCTCCAATAGGTGAAAGATACATGAGCCATTTATTGATTTTTATGTATGATTATTTAAGTTGTGATAATTTTAGAAAGTATCCTGCTAAGCAAACTAGATTGCACGAGGCACCAGTATTTAATACTTACAAACCTACGTTTGAAAAATGCAAAATGAATGTATTTTATAGAGGTGCCATTTATTGGAATTCTCAACCAGCAGATATAAGAAATATTGATACCAAGAAATTGTTTAAGAGCAAACAGAAAAGTATTTTGAAACAACAAGATAGGATTATCCTATAATTTAGTTGTTCGCTGGGTGTCTGTCCTTTGGTGCTTTTGTCTGATATTTATAGCTAAACCTTATAAATATTGTTTAAGAGCAAACAGAAAAGTATTTTGAAACAACAAGATAGGATTATCCTATAATTTAGTTGTTCGCTGGGTGTCTGTCCTTTGGTGCTTTTGTCTGATATTTATAGCTAAACCTTATAAATATTGATTTTCTTCTTCAACTATTTTTAATATTGATATTTATGTACATTTTCTTAGTTATAATCTTAATGGGAAATAGCACTCAATTTACTGTTTATAAATATGATTTGGTGTATTATAATGGATAAAGCAACGGTTTGTGCAATCAGTGTAAAAATTTTAAACAGTATTTATTATATACACTCAACCTGTGATAAGTGTAATGTAAGGGTATTTGAATTCATCAAACTCACAGACAGAAAAGTGAGACAAGTTCCTGTAACTTATTTTTTGTCTGTATAAATAAAAGAAATTAAAAAAAAAAAAAAATAACCCTGGACTATGTTTTGAAGAATCTGTAACTTATTCATTGCTCATCAATCATGTAAAATTCATCTCATATTCCTATATTGTATTATTGTATTATTATTCATCGAACCTCTGGAAGATCATGTGTTCCGCGTGAAGAAGTTAATAAAATCTCAACAACAAAAAAGAAAAAGAAAAATCTCCAGTACTGGAGTCCCAAAGCTGGGAGCTCTCAGGACCGTATGTACAGATTCTGCTGTGGGTTGGAGGGGTGGAGGGGTGGCGAGGTTCCTTAAGTGGAACGTTTCCTCATAATTGCAAAAATAAATCTACCTAAAAAGTGGGGTTGGCAAGGTTCACCTATATATAGTGAAACTTTTCAACATTTTCTTTAATGTTTTTAGGGTTTTTACATTGAATTCTTGAAGGAAACATGAGACGTTTTCTTTGTGGAAGTTGGGTGTGTGTGGTAGTTGTGTGTGGTAGTTGTGTGTGGTAGTTGTAGTAGTCCCCCCACCCACCAACCGCTCCCCCCACTCCCTTGGGTACGGGCATAGTCCTACATGGCTCTCTCGTTTTACTTTCACCTGGGCCCTCTGCAGGTGTGCTCTTCCACTGATGCTGCGTAGTAAGCACAGGCCGCCGTGCAGGGCCCTGACTGGTGGCCCTGCTCCAGTAGGTTTCCTCCAGTACCGGTTACCTGCCCGCCCCAAGGCCCTCGCACCCGGAACGCTGCACAGTCTACCTCCCAGGTGCACTCCGTGGTCCGGCTATATTTAGCTCTCAACTCAAAAGCACTTTGAAACGTGGAAAGTAGTCTGTTTTTAGGAAAACAGTGATATTTTGTTGTGTGAGCTTCTCTGAACCGTCTATATATTATGTATTGAAGGAAGGGAGACAAAGGGAGTAGTGAGGCTCTTTCCGATTCTTTAATAAAGTTGCAGCAACATTCTGTGTTGGTTCTTGTTACGTTCTTTTGATGACTCCAAATTACGTTGCTGCTACCTACTGCTGTGATGTTATTATAACCTTCTGGTTGTGTTCTTCAACCTAAACAGAATGTTCTTATAAAGTCCTGTTTTGGTTTTCTCCTAACCTCACAAAAAATAATGTTATAATTACGTTCTAACTTGGTGAGGTTTCAACCTCTCCATCAATAACGTAATTGTTTAGTTCTATCTTAGTAAGTAACAAACTTACTTAAAAAGTATGGTTGCAGAACGTTTCTGTTACGCCGCAAGCTGGCTGGGTTATCATTATATTTATATAATAAACAGAATTGTGGAATAATCCTCCTTTCTTACAAGCTTGCTAACCTGTCCTTCAGTGTTACAAGTCCAATGGATCTTTTGTACAATTAAAATCTTGGTTGGTCGGTTATTGGTTGCTCTACCCCCTAATTAACTGCCAGGGTCATATCAAGGGCAGTGCATATTTGAGGCAGTGGGACCCAATGCACTCTTTATAGTGCTGCCTCACTTAGATACCATGTCATAGGCCTACATGATACCCCACTCAGTCATTTTATACTGACCCTTGGCCAACCAGTCATGGTTCATGGTTTTAACTTCATACAAAGTGCCAGACAAGTAGCAACCATTTTTAAAGTCTTTGGTTGTAGCTGTTTGCATGCATAATAGAACTTAATAACCAATAAGACATTATCAAATATGTATCAATAGTCAGAAACACGGTCATTGTTGTACAGTTAATCCATTAAAGTTTCCGAGGAAGCTTAGATTGCGTGCTTCAGGGAACTTAACTGAGCTAAGGCGTTTTCTTGGAAAAGTTAATAACTTCTTGACAGTCTAGTAGAAACAAATATCATCAGGAACACTTTTACCTTATGCCCTCAATTTTATGGAATTAGATTCATTTCCTAAACATTGAATTCATCGCTAGTCGTTCAATCTTTGATTCGTTTTTCTTCTGTTTTTCACGTTTTTGGCCTACTTATTTAGTTAATGATGTTTGGAATGTGTTTGAAGAAGCCAGATGCACTTTCCTCCTGAATTTGAGTTTTTGTACCCTTGTCAAACTGTAATTCCTCGGTTGGTTTTATGCACCTTTTGCCTTGTCTTTTTAAGGCTGTATTCCACTAGCCAATTTTACCTCTGATATGAAAAATCAGTAGTGGGAATATCGGTTAATCTCAGACATGTCGCACATCATTAGAAATGTCTAAGATTTCTTTTCTCTTTCAAATGATATGTAGGGTTTTTTTTTTTGGCCATATTGCTAAAAAGAAATGTCATAAATTGCCAAAATAACCGGTAGTCAGAATCGCCCAGTGGAATTCAGGATTAAGGGGTTGTATTTTTTTTCTCTAGTTGCTGAAATTATGCCACCGTACTCAAGTCTTGGTATGACTCAAGTCTTTTGGTATGGACTCAAGTCTTTTTATCAACTAACGTTTTTCTTTTTATTGAGGAATTGTCTCATTCTTTCAAATTGGTGATTTTAGCAGATATCTAATTTCTTGATAGTTAATTTTGCATGCAAATTAACCTTGAGTTGATCCTTCTCCAATAGATAGTGAGTCTATATTCCCTTCTCTACTATAACTCTCGGCAGAGCCACTACCTCGTTCGATTACAGAAGTTCCGTCGGGATTATAGGAGCATTTCCCCCAGAAAAGGACTTGACATTTTGATCATCATCCTGTCAGGACAAATCAGAAATAGAATCTATTCTTTTTAAACTACAAGAAGAAGTAATCGCAAGAACAAATAATGTAGGAGGGTTGTCGAATCGCATTTATTATGGTACCTGTGTAAAAGATTATTCCAAGGAATGTTACCTTTTTGTCCTGAAGGAGCGCCCCCATTAGAAGAAACAAGAGTTTTCAAGAAATCGAGAAATATCATTGAATTTCCATATACCACCTTTCTTTCTAGTAATGTAAGGTATGGGGATTTTAAGGAATTCTAATGCATCCCATGAGGTAAATGTAACATAATTATCCCTTATCTCAGCTACTTGAATTCCATCAGGAATATTTCATTCAGATTCTATACTCGGTACTAATAGATTTCTGGTCAAATCACTCAATGGCACCATCATTTCAGGTCGTTTTTGACCAGTATTTAGTAACCAGAACTGGTTGAAATCACCTGGATCTCGAACTGTTACCCCCTTCCCCCCATCAATTTGATCTTATCACTTCGTACAGAATTAATATGAGCAGATCCTGATGGAGCTCATACATGATATTAAGTCGTGGCTTGAAGATGGGAGAGTCACCCAACCCATCGCCAGGACAAATAAGACTGTTAAAGAAAGAAACATAATAATCTGAGTGGACCGGACCTTAAATTTGTATCTTCATCTTATCAACGGCCTTTCCACTATGGTAAGGGCCTCACCTGCGGCTACCAGTGGAATAAAGAAAAAAAACATCCAGGAAGTTTTGATTTTTATTCCTTATATTATCGCCCACGCCTGATGCACCGAATAACCCCTCCCGGTGGGTGTGGCCGCCTTGTTAGACTGAAACCTTTACCAGAAACCATTTTCTGCTGAGTGCTGGCAGAGATTTCTCAAAACGCGGCACAATTAGCCTTATTGTGAACGTCTGGGGTATAAGCAGCCCCAGCCGCCCAGCAGAGATGATCACAGAGTCGTCGGATGGTGGTCCGAACGCGGAAATATAATGATGATAGCTCTGCAGGGCCAGATGTGCGTTTTTGATGTCCTCATTTGTTGACGATGACTTTTGGATCGTGTTTCTAATGGTCTGCTACCCAGACAAAACATTCTGTGAGTGGAAGGGAGAAGGGAGGAATAAAACAAACACAGTCCCCCAATCATAGCAGAGTCCGTCATAGCCACATGACAGCGCACTGGTGCCTGGCATCCCGGGCTGGCATCGCGCCTGAGTTGATCCTCAGTTGGAGGGGTTGGGGGCGGGGCTGGGGGCTGCACGTTTAGAAGTAGGTACCTAAATAGACTCAGACTAGATTGCAAATGAAATATGCCGATTTTTTAACGTTGGTAGATGCTGTCTAGCTTGAATTTTATTGGACAACAATAATTTTATCTCAGGTAGCTTTTGTCAGCAGTGGTTATGATCTGTACCACTGAATTCATGTAAACAGCTACATTATTTAAGGTAAAATTGAGACTTGAATTTAACATTTATTTTAGGGAAGTTGAGACCTTTCTAATAAAGAATGCTTTAATACATTTTTTAATGTGAAATAATGTAACAAGTATGTCAAAATAACGTTAAAAAAGACGTTTTTGGGTACCATCAAAATAACCTAATAACTAAAGCAATAACCTAATAACTAAAGCAGAACTAAACAAAACGTTGCTGCAACGTCATAATAACGTCGTGTTCTTGATTGCTCCGCCCTCCTCCTTGAAGTGAGAGATGCCGGGCGGGTCTCTCGCAGGCCGTCATTACACGAGGCGTCAGGGCTGTCAGCCCGAGCTATTAGACTTGGCTATTGAATGGGTGTAGACCCCTAAAATCGACAGGGCGACACGGGCTTCTCTTAAAATCGACAGGGGACATGGGCTTTTCCTAAAATCGACAGGGCGACATGGACTTCTCTTCAAACCGTCAGGGGACATGAAATTGGAATTGACATGTGACATGGGAATTTCTTTAAACTGGCAGGGCGACATGGGCGTGTTTTTTTTAATTCGACATGACTCATGAGACATAGACCTTGAGTGACAGCTGTAGATACGGTAACTTAATGTTGACGTTTAAGGAATAATGAAGTATATTTTACTAGGCCCATGGTGTATATCACAGACTGATTTAAGTGATGATTTGGATCCGAACACTATTAAAACTATTTTTACTATTATTAAATTTTTTCTTAGTGAATCTAGCGGCATAGCTTTTTGGTTAAGCGTGGTTTCCACCAGCCAATTTTAACCGCCTATAATTGGTAATTCATTACTTTGACTGGTTATATGACAAAAGGTTATACATCACACATAGCACTTAAAAGATAATTAAAATGCTTCCTTATGGTATTATAACATGTTCGAGATTAACCAATATTCCCACTGCCGATTTTTGAAATCAGTAGAATTGTACAAATAGTAGAATTGGCTCGTGGAAACAGGGCTTGAGTGACAACAGACATAACATTTCCTTAAAATTGACACGGGACATGGGACACTCCCCCCCCCCCCCCTCATCTACACCCCAAACTGACGACTCGGGCCCATAATAGCGTGCCTTTGCTTGCGCCGCCTCCGTCCCCGCCCAAAACGCACTGATTGAGACAGTGCTATTATGACTTCCCTGACAGCATTCAGCGGACACATTAATGAGATACACCAACAGGCCTGGCCGGCGGGCCCAGCCTCGGGGCGGGGGACAGATAAATCGGCCCATGATAAGGTATAAACAGGCGGATGACAGTCTCTGGTTTAGTCTTTAGAGTTGCCCGAGCTGCGTAAATGACGCACTGCATTGTTCACCCAGCCAGCTTAATTGCGACTTAACAGTTAGAAACATTCTGTAGCAATCCTTTTTAGGTCAGTTTGTTGCTTACTAAGACGGCACATAACAATTACGATATTGATGGTGAGGTCGAAACCTCACCAAATCAGAATGTTATTATAACATTATTTTTTTGGCGAGGTTAAGATGAAACCAAAACATTGTAATAATGTCACAATGGAATATCATGGCAGTACATTGCAACAACGTAATTGGGAGTCATCAAAAGAATGTAACAAGAACCAAGTACAGAACCGACTAGAACATTGCTGAAACGTTATAATAACATCTCATCCTTGGCTGGGATGTTCACCACTCCCCCACCATCACCCAAGACCCAGACCCAAACCCAAACCCATCCCCACCACCACCCACCCACGTTCGTCGCCCGAGATGGCCAGTTGATAGCGCCTCCACTACCCGATTCCTCGGACATTCAGCCACTAATCAACTGACGCCCGATAAAGGCCGAGTCTTGGCACTGCTTCATCCCCTGGGGCTGTTTACCAGCCGACTGCTACTTGACATGGCAGCACTAAATTCACCATGTCTATGAAGAAACTGATTGATGGAAGTAGCCTACATGCAAAGTGGTTTCAATTTTGTATAAAGAATGCTGTAGAGATTTTAATCAGCGTTTTATCTTGTGTGTTTTTTCTGCTACTTCCCGGCTCTCTGGAGACCCTCGTTTTGCACTGATTGTAATTAGCAGCTTCACATAAGGGATAATTAATAACCTAATACATGGTCCATTTATGTATATTATCTTTTTACGTTTATGAGGCGAGGCGGACTTTGCAGAATTAGCATGAGATTCGTATTTGTATTCATAACGGTCTTGGGCTTTAACGTTATAGAGCTAAGTGGTTGTAGATTACTGCTATACATGCAATGCAAAGTCAATCTTCCTTCGCTGGAAAACTTATGAATATTGATCTTGTTGTATTTAATTGCACATTGTATGATACAAAAGTTGATCGTCTTAAGGAAAGTTTTGAAACTCATGAGACAAAACATCCATTAAGTTAAGACAATTAATGTCAAAATATTTAGATTTGATAAAATTAACAAAATATGAGGGCCTTAAGTTAATACCTTTACTTCTGAACATATACTGCCTCTATTTTCTAAGATATAATCCACTGATAGTTGACCGTTTTTACATTGGAAAACATAATAGCTACCATATGTATTCTTTCCCATCATTATACCTGTACGAATATAGTTATAGTCCTATGAACTCAGAAACGCCAAAATTACAAGGAACAAACTTGTGAAGTATACCTTTAATATGATCCATTACGTATTTTTTGGAAATGACATTAAAGATAAACACTTAAATGGTGACTATTTCAAACCAGCATGACCTGAAGACGTCGTATTGATGGAAAAATGTCAAGGTCAAATGAGAGTCCTCATAACTGTAATTTAAATAGGCGACACATTTTCTATGATGCAAGGAGTCACTCACCCTTAAGAGGATTAATTTTGCTAAACATTCATAACTTACCCTGGTTATTAGGAATGAGTTTACACAAATAGAAATTCAGATAATTATAAATTATAGTATGTTAGTTATGAATCTATAGTGAATAGGATAGATTTTAATTCACGGATCTTTGTTAATCGCTGAATCATCTAAGAATTCTCCAAGAAAATTCAAGCGTAATGCAGGCAATTATACCACATATCTGTGGTTATATAGGAGGGTAACAGCTGCTTCCATACACCCACTTACCAACGTTCTACCTCTACCCATTAGAGGCCCAACGCATCGCCTCAAAATGGAATAAGGCCATATTGATAATGATCTAAGGCCTCCACCCGACGTTTATTACAGTTTAATGTGGGTCGCTTTTTATGCGCGTATCAAGAGGAATGAGAATGAATTGCCAATAAAGCATTGAACTGCCTATTTACAAAGCATTATTCTGCCGATTCATTACAAGTGCATGCAGGGCACAAGGGCCATTGGCATTGAAAGGAGGTAGTGTTAACTCAATCTATAAGCTGGAGATTTCTGCGCATGCTGCAACTATCTGAAAAATGTATTTCAAAGTCCGATTTTACTCGCATTTTCGGAAATTGCCATTGGAATATGGGCCGAACATGGCTATGTTATATATCATTAGCAGGGATTTCAAATTCTCTTTCAAACGATATGTAACATGCATAGGTTCCTCAAATATTCCTCATGAAGCTTTTAAATTACTGAATTCGCGGTAGCCCAAATCGCCTAGTGGGATGGAGGCTTGAGACATGTATGAAGAGGAGCAGTGGTGCCCGGAATGTGAAATGGGGTCGGGACCTAACTACAATACTGATGGATGGGGTCCTTCTAAGGACGCTAATGAAACAAAGGCCCTGCTTCACTTTGGACAAGGAGTAGCAGACATAAGCCAAGGCCACTCGACGTACCCTTTCATTAAGTGACCCAAACAAAACGTATTATGTAGCATTAGAAGCTGTAAAATCTGAGACAGTGTTTCAATTCATTGTAACAAAATATCACAAAGGGTTAGTGAAGCTTTGACAATTTGTCCCTTTTCATTAGACATGTGACAACAAAGAGGACACTTAAAGAGAGTCTGAAGCAGTAGACTTGCCAGAATGAGAGTGTAATATGCTATAAAGGTGTGTGTACCGTTAACTAGATACATGATATCCAAAATAACCATGGGTGCGTATACATACATTTTTATAAGTATAGACGTTTTCTCCCATGTTTGGAAACAATCTGAATTCTGGAGGAAGCCAGGGCGAGCCAAACGCAGTCGACCTGACTAAATATACATATTCAAAGGTGATAACGATAGAAGGTAGGTACATACATAGATAGTATATAAATAAGCCCATGCCAGTTAACAACAACAATAAAGTTAGCCGCGAAATATATCCAAATTTCTTCTATGCTTATTCCCTAAGACAGTTGCATGATACAAAATTAACAATTTGGTTGACATATTGCTCATAAAATTTCTAAAATGTGACCTTACATTTTGGACTTTTCCCCATAAGAACCAATGGTAAAGCCTGGTAGTCCAACCTATGATGTCCAAGCCTATTTTGCCCTGAAATACAGTATTTTGATTACGTGGCAAACCTGCAAATCTGTCAATTGATATAATTTAAGAAATGGTAATGTTTTAGTAGTACTTTGTGATATAGAAAAACACAATTATTTTTTATTTAAGTAATCACAAGTCTTTGAGACAAAGATGTTATATATGTCTATTTTGTCCAACCCTTGTCCAACCCCATGATATATCCTGAGTGGGATGGGCTTAATATATGTATTTTACTGTCAAGTTGTGTGTACCATACATTGGTAAATTGTCACTTCAAAAGAATGTTCAAGAATATGGTTTACTATTGTACCATTACAGTTTTCTGACTGTTTGAATTGATCATATGTTTGAAATTTCCTCATGTTTGCAGGTATATTATTCCAATTGTTTGTTTCTTAGTTTTTAGATTTTAATATGACCAAGATAATAAAACGAACATTTATATATGCTGACAATGTTATTGTCGTTTTCTAAACTTTAAATTATCTCCCAAGAAGTCTAACAATTGGTTCAATAAGTATTTTTCAATTATATCAGAAGTTCTGACAATATGTCGTTGACCGGGTCGTTGAAAGGTCTTCCAATGTCCCCATCTGTGCAATTCCTGTTGACAAAGGCAGAAGTTGGTGTAGGCGTCTGTAGAAACTTCTGTACTATAAATATGGTCATCAAGAAACAGCTCATTTTGTGTTCTCGTTTCTTGTGACACTGCAATGATCAGTTTTGGCTTGGTTCTATGATACTTCAATCATTATAAAGTGGCGTACATCACCGGAAGACCTATTGTCAATAAACTTTAATAATCCCTTTACAGTCGTATGTTTAAAAAAAAGCATCTTTGTCCAATCTTTGAAATTATGAAAAATACCGAAAAAAGAACTGTCTGGAGGTTAACATGTTTTAGGGTTTTCAGTAGTTGCTTGTGTCCCAGGTCTATAGTAGTTTGTGAAAGTAACATCCTGTTAGGACTTAAAAGGGATACAAAGGCTGTCCTTGGCTCTTTATTCACCTTGTATATCAGTCATTGTTGTTTTTCTAGCAATGTTCGCCGTTGGTGGGTGGATATTTTCTGTTTTTCAGATCAGACCTATTCACCATTGGCTGAGAATGGTCACGTGACGCTGATCTCGTCGATGACCCTATTAGTGGTATCCTGTTTGGGGATATGAGGGATATGAGGGGGCTGCCCATATGCTGGACCCTCGTCAGCAGGCCTTGAAGGCCGTATTACACTACACGACATGAGCTACGATATGACAATGTTGCAGAAAAATCACACATATTAGAGACAAACTCATTTGTTACATCTGTGTGAAATACTCCAAATTGCCAATTTTTAATTATTATATCACTCCTACATGTGAATTGTCAATAACATCTTCATATCGTGCCAATATTGCAGCCCAAGTTGCATAGTACTATGGCCTTCAGTGATGACCATCTGAAAGAGGTATTACCGTTTATTCTATATTAAGATTCCAGCCCGTATACCTTCACCATTGTCCTGCTCTCTCAAGAACCACTGAATAAAAGATCTGTTATTGCCCAGGAGGGTATTTCATAACAAAATACTAAGAAACGGTTGAATCTTAGTACCTGAAATAAGATATTCTCAATTCAAAGTTGATGTTGAATTGTACAAAGATGCTTTTTAAGAATCTATTGATTCTTAACATCATGTTATGAAATACCTAGGTAAAATAATGCTTGTCTGTGAATGCTAATGCCAATACTTATGTTGTAAGTAAAAGTTCCCAACATTTTCTGTGTAGTTGTTATAGAATAAATTATGCACAGATCACAGGCACACTCAGCATTTCTTTCAGCCTTTCATGGCAAACTTCAATTTAAGTATATTAATTTATATGTATTTACATTCAGTGCTTCTGATAGACAAATTAATTGGGACTATTTCAGTAATTGGTGCTATATAGCTGTCTTGCCACCAAGTCACTCATGATCAGCATGTAATGATATTGCAGAGGAGACCAAGCTCACACAAAAGCTGTAGTTGATCAGTAGATCTCGACAATTTCTACTGCACATGTCATCTGCATAAGGCAAAACACTATACATGGAAATCTCTATGAAAAGGACTTGAATCAGCAACATTGTTCTGGAAGCAAACCAAGGCCATGATTTGCATTGCAATAATTGAACTGTCCTGATCGTCCCGTGAAAGCCAGGCCCCAAGAGCCCCCCTTCTTGGCCAGCGGCAGGTGCGACCAAACTGATTGAATTAGCGCCGTCAGAGTGATCAGAATGTTCCTCCCCTCATCACCTCGTGTTTTTAGATGACTCAGCAATTTCTCAAACGGCCACAGATGGTAGGGTGACCCCCAGAGGTCACTTCCGGTAAGTGGAATATGAAGAACGGAACGACCAAAGGGACTTTGAAAAGTAACCCGTGTCCCTTTCAGAACACCGCTGGCGTTGCCACCGATCAGCTATTCCGTTGTTAGTGTTTAAGAGGAAACAAATTCTAGAATGTACCCTATTGATAAGATAGGAATTCAGGCGCCGAGATTGAGTGAGGGAGAATTGCGGGTGCGATAGGGGCCTATTAGCAATTTGGGTAAAATCAGCTAGTCCGCTGAAAAATAAGAAATTAAAATACCATTCATCAAACATCGTAATGCAATGTGTAAATAGATGAATAGAAATATCTAATGCTAGAAATACATACTAAATATATGGGTATATCCACTGAACTGTAAAACGTTTTTTATGATAAACTTGGATTACTATTGACATCATGCCATGTTATTCCCTTACATTTTGATTAGTCCACACTCTCCGTTTAACGAATACAACACCTTTTATTCCAAAGCACTGTCTTGCCTTTCTGAATATTCGCTCAATCTATCTACCACATAAAATCGTTTACTTTTGTTCAACCAAATACCATTGAAAGCAACTGTGCATGATAAAGGTAATACCGACCACTAGGCTACATCTTTGATGTTTTCTAACGTACATGTAACAAAAATGAAAACACACTTTGCCAGCTCAAGGTATGCATTATTTTCATTAAAGCAAAGGCGAAACAAGAGAAATTGATTACGCTTCAAGCAGTGAAGGCATGAGCTTCTTAACTCTGACTTTAAGCAGAGATCTTAAGGGATTTGATTAGAATTTGGCGTGTGAGACCTATATTTGGTTGAGGATGGCGTGATTAAGTAGGGCCCAGACTCCGGCGGACGCCGAGGTGTCACGTGACTGGGGGAGCCAGAACGAGGCTGTGAGCGGGGCGACCCACGTGACAAGTTAGCAGGGGGGTTCTGGGCTAAAAGAGAACTTAAAGGTCTGCAATATGGAGAAGATATGGGCTCTGACGTTCAGCCCGCAAGAATATAAAGTTTCATTAGGAAGAGACTTCTAAATATTATTAGAATGATTACATTTCTGTTACTGGCCTACTATGATGCAAATGGGCGTTTAGCATTTTACATTAACGTTGGGGAATCATACCAATAATTACATACTAGGTCTTGGTTGTCCCCTTGATGTGTCAGCTATTGCTACATAGATTTAAATTTGTTTTAATAAACAGCATTATGTATTAACTGTATAAATATATAACCTAGTTATTACAAAAAGACATAAGGATTATCTTTGAGATAAGTGAAATCCTGACGCTATACAGGCATTAGAGGGGTGGCTTTTTTTGTGGTTACAGTGTCGTACTGATCCATATTCTGAATTCAAATAACCATGGAGGAAGACCTGGGTAGTAATAACGGAGAGAGAGGTGTCTGGTTACTCTTCTGGTCTTCTCTTCTTGAGTACTGATCCACCGTCAGATTTTCACTGATCCATATTCTGAATTCAGACGGACGGAGTTCCCAGTTTTCATGTATTGTACGTATACCTGCCAACTAATTTGTTATATAGTTTGTAGATTGTAGTTTAAACAGTTTTTACAGTTTATTATTATAAACAATTATTTACAATAACTTATTATAGTATAGTTTGACAATTGGAATTTTGCATCAATTGGCTATAAAAAGTATCTAACAATATATTCAAACTAATTTCATAAACATGAAACAAACACAGAAACAAAAATGAATGTGTTTGCTATCACCTGTTATATGCATTAAAATATGATGGCCAGAATTATATACTTCTAGATTCTAAAAGCCTACGGATGGAAATGGAGTTGTCGACGTTTTAGCCGCAATGCACCTCGATTTAGTCCGCTTGAACAGAAAATAGAAGAAAACACTTACATCTGGGAGAATATATTCAAATTGCAATTGAGGGAGACTGGGGCTAAAAGCAGTCATAACAGATAGACTGGTGTTGGGTTGCTCTTTTAGTTGGCTGATTTTAGCCGACAGCTTTAAGGCCCTATTACACTATAAGACTTTGAGGTGTGATATTGGAGTGATATGATTATATCACAGAAGATACAAACACAGGAGTGATATAACTGTTTGAAATTGACAATGCGAAGTATTTTACATATATGTGACAAAGAATTTATATGTAAGATTTCTCTGTGACATCGTCATGTCGCAGCTCAATTTGTGTAGTGTAATACCCCCTTGAAGCACTGGGAATGCCTGCTGCTTTGGGTGGCTTTGACTTCACTTCACCAAAGTTGGTAAGGTTAACAGCACCAACAGTCGGCCCACGTATTGATGGATATGACATGGTCCATAGTGAGAAGTCAAATATAAGGGACAGTAGGAGGCAAATACCAGAAATCCAATTCCTGTAAAATGTATTGTGGAGAAGAAAGTAGCTTTGAGGATTAAAAGGAAGGTAAATAAACTTTAATACCGAAACGATGTATTTGGGCAATGAATTAGATTTGCTTTAATAGTCAAGTGGAAACATTTGCACACGTATTTCACATGTTCATGTTTCTTTCAACTCGCCTGATTTAAATTATGGAGGTTTTCTATAACTACACAAATTATCCAATTCACATAAAAAGGCGCAAATATTCATGTTGTACGTATGATGAAGGATGTAACTATCCGAAACATGTTAATTGACCAACTTTGAATGTCTACAATAAATTTCAAAGTCTACAACAAGCCGTCGTTGAGTTAGGTGTTCTTCACCTTATTTTATTGTACATATGATAGTATCAAGGTAAAGTCTGAATGTGCAATGAAAACCGGATATTTGAATTTGATTTTAAACAAGATAAGATCATTAAAAGCATATAAAAATTGTATTTTACCTTTTAGATTTGTTTCAAATCAGTAAAGATTGATTGACCACGATATGATCTTTAAAACTAGGGTATTTAAACAAGAACAGTTAACAGCTTACATTTCCCTCCCTTTGATGTTCCTTTTTTGAGCAATTATTTATGCAAAGGGTGGCAAAATGGTTTTGGACTGTTTGAGGTTTCAGAGCCTCTGGCCAGAGTTGAAAGGGCCAATTTGTCGGTCCGCGTTAAGGCCATATTCCATTATGCGGCGTTTGGCCCCACCGCTAATAAAACCAAGTACCGCGAGGTGGAATATACACATTACTTGGGGTGGTGCTTGCGGTGGTGCTTGCATTGAGCCACCGCACGCACCACTGCAAATGATTTGATGTTCTATTATATGGTTTCAATTTTTTTTTGACTTTTTTACGATTTTATATTTATAGTATACAATAATTTTATACAGTTTTCTATTTATTGCTTTCGGTGGCAGAAACCAATATGTTCGTTTCTGAAATCCAAATTGCTTTGGGTGGGAGATGAACCCACCGCAAACAGCCCCCCACCGCATAGTGGAATATGGGCTTTCAGGAGGCAATTACCCCTTATTTGCACCTATGACTCATCGAATGGTTTTCAGGTCCTTTCTTGACCGGCAGACCTATTACTATGTGCAATTTCTATGGGAAGTCGTCATATCGCAGCTGCAGTCGTGTAGTGTAATAGGGCCTTTTAGTGGGACCACATCTTCATTGCCCACTCAGTCGCTGCAGAGGGTGGGGCCGATTTGTGCTTTCAGGTGACTGGGATGTCCTGGATGGAAAAACTATTTTACTAACAATTTCAGAAATCGCCTGTGCCCTGTCGCATAACGGAAGGAACGATATCGCTCTTTAAAACAGCGGGGGTTTGGCAAAGTCTTCCTGTTATATGTGAAATTCGACATCAATTTTCACCCATTTCTAATCAATTTTCCGGGATGAATATTTCAGGGATTTAAGATCTAAATGTCTTGTTTCCAGAACTTATAACAGTATTAAAATCGGTTGAGCAGAACAGCCGCAAATCAACAGGGGGCACCATCGCAACAGGGAGAACTCTCCTAACAGGGAGAGGGTGCAAACCATCGCTGTTGCCAAACCCGTTATGCGACAGGGCACTGTGGTTATAAGGATAAGTTATAGAAAGGTAATTTATCATTAGAGAAGTGTTTATATACTTTTCAACTGGTTTGTAGCATGTAGGGGTTCCTTTCATATTTCTAATGATAATTCAGAAATTGTCAAATTCCATATATTCAAAATTTCCAGATGAAAATAACAAATTAAAAATACTAAATCGCTAGAAACTAAATTGGACTGCAAAATATAGGCTTTATGTAGATGTTCCGATTTTAATGCATAATGTACTGATGGGACAAAATGTCTTATTGTAAGAACGCGACCCTTCAATGTGTTCCACATCTACTATACATACACACTTACAGTGGGATGTCCTTTCTTTTTAGCCACCCTGGGATGGAACCAGCCCCCCGCCCCCCCCCCCCCCCCCACCACCAACCAAACCAGCTTCTAAAAAGCCAATACTTCTTTACTATGCTCTTCCGTGTAAACATTAATGTCAGATGATATTATTTTCATCTTATATTTGAGCAGACCGATTTCTTACCATGTGTTTGAATATGACTTGAATGTACCAACACACTACCAAAAGTTTCCATCTGGTAGGAAAAGGAAACAGACCGATCATACAGAGCATAACCTCCTTTGTCCTGCCGTATATGCACACAGTTCCAAATATGATAAGGGTCTTTGAAAAATCGTTACCGCTTTTAGAATTTCACACAGCCCCAGGCCAAGGGTTAGGTTAATTTCATACACAAACACAATCACAATCATACATTTCAATCTACCATTCAGCAGCCTACCTACTTCTCGATATAAAAACCGTCTAACAGGTTATTTATATCTACAGGTTAGCAAACAGACACAGCTCTTAGGTCAACATTGGAAACAGCTCAGCGGGAAGGAAAACCAAACAAATCAAGCATGTTTTCCTTCACTTGCAAAAACCCTCCAACCTTGTTTCTTCAGCCGACCTGCAGAACCACATTCCCTTTTAATCCCAGCAAAGTGACGTGAAGTTCACATATGTGAGTTTCATTAAACGTGTATGTAAATACAATGGGCTGCTAGAGTACATGGGGAGAGGGTTGTTTTACCTGCGACAAAACAACTAGCGCAACCTAATTAGTATTTCAGGGTTAAGCCTGTATTTGACCAGTGGTCCGTTGCATTATAGGTCTTGCAACAGCAGATGATGGGTTGGTCAAACTCTCCTTGTTGTGCAAAAATCCAGCATTGATTTTAACCCACTTCTAATAATTTTTCCGGGCTGAAAATTCAGGCATTTTAGATCTAAATGTCTTTTTTTCAGAACCATTTACAGAATTAAAAATGACCCAGTAGAACAGCCACAATTCAACAGTGGGACCCGTCGCAACAGCGACGTCCCTATAGGGAATCTTTGTGTTGCGATGACATGTAATGCAATGCAGCACAGCCATTCTATAGATGAGTAGGGGTTAGTAATAAACATCTTGTTTATCTTTAGAAAGTTTCTTTTAATTCTCTTTTAAATAGTATATAGAAAGGCATTGACTTTTACCATAATATTCATGAAATTTGCAAATGACTGACTTGCCAGCAATCAGAATTGCCTGGTGGAATACAGGCTTTAGCTTGGTGTCTCCCAATTACTGATGTAGGATTAACAGTGGGGCAATGCCTTTAGGGAGCATATGTTGCATTTAAACATGAATAGAGATAATGTCTTACATAAACAAACTATGTATTCTTGTATTTCTTTCTACGACCGATGGCTTAGTTTGTATATTTCACATATAGATTAGTCTAAATCTGGATGCATGTTAGGAAATGTGTAGACAGCTCATAGGGCTGAAGCTTACAACATTTAAAATCCTGCATTTTTTTAGTTTAACATGATGGAAAATTAGCATGGAATAATCTTTCATTTCATATATGTTTGATGTTCCATAAATTGGTTAGAAAAAGTAGCCATTATAGATAGACAGAGAGCAAACATTTCATCATGTTTTTGTCTACAACATCAGTCCAAATTAACCTGCAGGTGCAATCAGTTATCAGTGGTAGGGAGCATTGAATTGGTGCGGGGAAATCTGATGACTAAAAGGTCAAATCTACTGGATTTGCTGCATGATAGGCCTAGGTATTTCGTCAGGCCCATTTGCAGTATAAGAAGTGTTCCCTTTAAAGGGAAATATACCTTATAGTTATGAGCAGGAACTACGTACAGGTCTGCAAAATTTAAAAGATAGCATTCATACTCTGCAGCTTGTTCCCCACTCACAGGAATGACCAAAGTTTTCAACGTTCCAATAATTATAGAACTTCGTTGTCTCCAGCAAATAGTACTTTCTTTGTTTGTTTCCATTTGGAAACTTGTAGCAGAAATAACTCAAAATAGTTAGGACATTAAAAAGGGGATTTTCATTACATAACATTATGATATATTATATCTTGTTTCATCTGAAAGAAACATACATCTATATTGTGTGTGCACATGTGTGTGTGTGCATGCGCATATATATGCATGCATGCACACTTTGCATGGTTTTCTTAACTTTGCATGGTCTTCCTAACTGTATATCCCTAGCAACAGCCCTATATAACATCCTTTCGCACAGGCCTATCTAGACTGGATTTTGGTAATGGTACAAACAACAGTAGTCATTGCTGTCATGCAGCATCGTATGGTTTCAAAGGTGCAGCGACGTAGTGGATTATGTTCTGTGACCATACTGTTTTTTGGTCAGTCTGTTACTTGTTAAATTAGGTTGAGACTTACTAAAAAAAAGAGTGTTATAATAACATTACATTTTAATGAAGTTGAGACCTTACTTATTCGGAATGTTACAACATTATTTTTACATGAAAGAACGTTAGAAGAATATCATGATAACATTACAATGCAGCATCACAATGTTAGGTTCCAAAGACGTTTTTAAGGTGCCATCAAAATAAAATAATATAACAAAACCAACCACAACTAAATAGAACGTTGCTGCCATGTTATAATAACATCTTGCTTGAGTGTCTATATACGTTCCCTAGCAACCTGCCCCATATATCGCCCTTTGTCACAGGTCTATCTAGCCTGCGCGTGGGCTATCAAAGTGGTACCTTTCTGCGCATGTCTAGCTATCAACATAAACCAAAAGGAGGCGGACGCAGGGCCGCGATTCGCTATGATCTATGGGAGACGCCGTAATGCCAGGCTGATTCGGCCAGCTTCCGGCGCATGCGTCAGGCATCACGTGATTGACTGCCATGTTCTCCTGGCCACTGCTACAAGGGAGTTTTACACCTGTGTGACTTGAGCTGTGATATGCCTGCGATATCACCATATTGCCAGCATATGGCACACCACTGCAATAATATGGGTGATGTCGTAGTTGTGTAAATGGGGTGTTGCAGGGTGCTGCAACTTTGGGATCATGTGATAAACCTTTCCCAGCCAAGGATATGACATTATAAAAATGTTGCAGCAACATTCTGGATTGATTCTTGTTATTACAGTGCAACATCGCAACGTTAGGTTCTAAAGATATTTTTACGTGCCATCAAAATAAAGTAACAAGAGCAAAAGCAGAACTAAACAGAACGTTGCTGCAATGCTATTATAACGTCATATTTTTGCTAGGGTGTAGATGTCTGGATGCATGCAATTCACTGTAATGATATGATTGCAACTTGAGTTGGTGGAGGGGGTGGTTTAAAAAAGCAAAAAGTGGTATGTTTGAGTCGCAAATTTTGCATAATGATAGTCATGTCGAATGGAATAAATGGCACTTGTCAAATAAGTAGCGACAGGCCAGATGTACATCTAAATGGGCTGGGCCTGGTGCACATCTAACTGAGCTGGGCTAGGTGCACATCTAACATGGCTGGGCCTGGTGTATGTCTAACTGGGCTGGGCCTGGTGCAAGTCTACCTGGGCTGGGCTAGGTGCACATCTAACTGGGTTGGGCCTGGTACATGTCCAACTGGGCTGGGCCTGGTGCACATCTAATACGGCTGGGCCTGGTGCAAGTCTAACTTGGCTGAGCCAGGTACACATCTGACCGGGGCTGGGCCAGGTCAACGTCTTACTGGGCTGAGCTGGGTGCACATCTAACTGGGCTGGCCTTGGTGCAAGTCTAACCTGGTCGAGCTGGGTGCAAGTCTAGCTGAGCCGGGGCCATAAGGGGCTGAATATCAAAGCCGTGTCCAGGCGAAGATTACAGGTGTGCCTAGGTCGTTCTCTGCTGTGAGGGGTGATCTGTGAGGGGCTATCATACCTAGAGGGTCGTCTATACTCGGGGAGGGGAAATAAGCCTATCATGCACGCCTGGGAGAGAGTCTGAGAGAGATGTGAACTAGTAAGGGCTGGCCTCCCAGACACCATATATCTCTCACCAAACAGTCTGCTGGAGCTTTCTACCAATCACAATCAGCCAACGGTCTAAAACCATGCCAACAAATATATCGGTTAGCAATAGATGGTTACTTCTTTTTTTCTTTCTTTTTTTCCGCGGGGGGAGGGGTGAGCAAATAGCGCTAGCGACTTCTCAAAATAGTGTGATCTTCAATTAGTAGGGGGTAGTAATCATGGGCAGACCCAGGGCGGGGGGGTCCAGGGGGTCATGACCCCCTCTTTTGTAGGAAACCTTAACTTGATAAAGAGGGAGAAAATGTTGCTTGTGTATGTGCCAATGGGCGTATTTTTACTTAGTACTTAGTCTATATGCTGACCCCTCCACCAACCCTTCTTTCTGAAATGTTGTATCCGCCCCTGTAGTAACCAGTCTAAGGATATTCTGTTTCCATTTGCTTATGACAAACATCAATGCATAGTTTATTTACACATATGTGACAGTTTCTGGGATTTCCAACCTTATAGAAATGCCTATTCATGGCTCTAGAGCCTTTATTTAGCTGAGAAATCAGAAAAATCAGGAAAATAAGCTATATCCATGCTATAAATGAAATTTTCCATGGTTTTGATGTCTGGTGAAAAAAATTTGATTTTTTGCATTTTGTTGCCATGGTAACCAGAATGTTGATAGAACGTCCAAACCCGCCAATACTATAGCTACGCAAATGTTGGTTTCCATCGTAACCATGGAACAAAATTAAGTTTTCAAAATTTGAAATTCTGGATCAAGGGACTGCTTGGCCATATCTAGCAAAAAACAGATTCTGAATATCTTAAATGGAAAGGAAATGGCAGTATATTTCCTGAAATCATATTTGGCATCTCAATTTTTGGCCTAGATTATAATATGTTATATCTTTATAAATAACAAAGACTGGTCTATTTTAGCATATCCAACCTTTGTGTCTTCAAATTAACATAACGTTTTTTCTAATAAGAATATTTACCTGATTTTTTCAGTATTAGATTCCCCAAGACACCTTCTTAATTTAGTATTCCAGGCCATAAGACTGCTTTTCGCAGAGGATGTCACATATTATCATCAAGCACTTAACAACTTGAAGAGCATATATTCGGAGGTGGAGATGTCAACAAGCACATTTTTAAAAGTATCTTGTCATGGAGAACGTGTTGCCTTTTAAGTTTTTGTTGTTGAGATATTAGCATTTGTTTTTGTTCATTAGTAGATCTAATAGCGGTGAGTCAGTACCTCACATGACGTGGCCAGGCTTGCCTCGTGCAGATTCACAAATTAGGTGTGGGACTGGCTTCACAGTTAGAACAATAGGCCTAAAACATATAGTTTGGTAAATACTTCAGGGAGTTGCCTGTCCGTATTTAAAGAAGACATTAATACAATCGTCCAAAATGTTGTCAGAACTTTGAAACGTTCCTTTTCGGATGAACTTTAAGACCATATTACACTATTTGTCTTGAGCTTAGACATCGATAGAATATGGCTAAACAGGAGCATTACAACTGTTTGAATTCGGCAATGTGTACAATGTACACATGTGTAAAACATTTTAGTTCACATGTCTGAATGGTCTATGGCATCACCATATATTTTCATAGCCATATCCTGTAGTGTAGTATATATACCTCCTAATCAATTTTGAGCTACGATATAGGCATGTTATGATGATATTACAGAAGATGTGCAAGCAGGAGTGATACAATGGTTTTAAATGGGCAATTTGGAGTATTTACAATTGTGTAACAAAGAATGTTGTCTCTTATATGTGTGATTATCTTTTTCTGCGACATCATCTAAATGCAGCTCATGTTCTGTAGTGTAAAAAATCTTAAAAGTGGTATTACACTATAGGACTTGAGTTGTGATAATATGACGATGATGCTCAGATGTACCACATATTAGAAATAAAATGTTTTGTTCCACATACATTTGTGAAATACTCTAAATTGTCAAATTCAAACAACTATATCACTCCTACATGTCAATTTTCTGTTATATCATCACATCGATCCCTTATTACAGCCCAAGTCTTGTAATGTAAAACCCCGGACCTTATTACGCTAGACAACATGATCTGCGATATGACAATGTGGTAAAGAAATGGCACATATTAGAGAAAAAATTCTTTTTAACACATGTGTGAAATACTTGAAATTATCAATTTTTAACGATTTTATCACTCCTGTGTGTCAGTTTTCTGTAATATCATTCTAGAGTGCTTATATCAAAGCTTATAATCGTGTAGTGTAAACCCACCTTGAACCTGGCCTGAAGGCCGTATTCAACTAGCCAATTTTATTCACAAAATTCAAAAATCACGAGAAGGAATAATCTATGATCATAGACATGTTATATATCATTAGAAAGGATTTTAAATTACCTTTCTATTGGTATGCAACATGCATGGGTTCACTTCATATTCCCGATAAAACTCAGTATTTGCCAAATTCAAGATAGCCAAAATGGCCTAGTGGGATATGGGCTTTAGACGGGTGCCCTGCCTGTGGCCGGGGTAAGACGGATCACCCCGTCAGACCCGTCACGGCCAGGCCTCCCACTGATGGAGGGGGTGTCAGAACTCACCACCCACTCATCACCGCCACAGCAGCATTAATCAACCTTTAGTTGGCGTGGACCATCCACTATTAAAATCGCCATGATATCCTGGGCAGACACGGGATATCTGAAAGCTGGGGTGGTCAGCATTATTTAAACAGGTAGAATTGATAGATAGATAGATGGATAGATAGGTAAATAGATAGGTAAATAGATAGATAGATAAATAGATAAATAGATAAATAAATAAATAAATAAATAGGTACTAAATGATAGACAAATAGATAATTACTAAACAGTCGTACATTTGGACGAAAAAGCGCATGCACAGTATTTTCCCCCTCTTTCTTTTGTAGTTAAGGGCCAAAAGTGAGGTCGGTACCCCCTCCAACCTGGATCTGCCCCTTATATCTCTAAGTCGTACAGCAAATGTTAAAGTTCCGTACATGACTAATTCTATCACGGTATTTTAATCAAACATGCCACGCGTGCTAATGTTACCCAGAAAATATTCAAAGCAGTAAAAATACTAATGAATGACCGATCTAGGATTTCCAACAGGGAGGATGCGCTATTGAAAACATTTTTCCTTATCAAGTTTAAGCTGAACATTTAAAAAAACGTCAACTTTCGCACAAAAATAAAGGCCCATGAGCTGCTTGCTTTCAGAGAAATATCCACCACTTCTACAACTCTCCCTCTCCACACTAATCCACAAACTCTTCAAAGTGTCCACCCTCCATGTCTACGACCCCGCCCTATGCCAGACTCCCGACTTAGAACAACCGCTCTACGGGGTTCTATCGACAGGAAGCACGGGCGCCTTTCATGTTCTATCTGCGCATGACAGCAGCGGATGTGGACCAATCAATTCTATCATATTATTGAACTTAAGGAGGACCAATGATCGGCTTTGGCTTGAGGCATGCGCAGTGGCTCTCTCTGAGAGTGACTCGCTTTGAGAGTTTTTGTCTCACTCCGAGGCTGGGACGCTGAGACCAACCGGAAATGGATGTCGATTGGTTGAGGGCCCTTTCTGGCCAGCTGGGTGGGGGCTTTACCTGAATGTCAGGAGGTCACACGAATGAAAGTCACTTCTATGACCTTGTTCTTGTCCTTTGTAAAGGGAAAGTGATCACTTAAGATACATTAGAGGTTGTTTGGAGTAAGGACAGCGACAGTTACCATTGACAAAATAGCAATCCGACTACGGACATACTCTATTTTGCTCATGTAAAGAAAATACAGATAACAATGAAGGAGATACGACTTTCCAGCCAAGGAGTAACATGACGGTAACGTTCTGTGACGATCTAATGACATCCTCTGACTCTCTGTGTCCCACCTTACCTCCGTCACCCACCCGCCTGGCTGCTCCTGCAGAAGGTAGCTATGGCTCAAACGTCCCCCAGAGAGCAATTGTATGCAGCTCTCCCTCCCCTTGGGTGTTAAAGTAATGATAAGAACTGTTGGCCCTTAGCTTCTGACCCTGGTATAATGGCCCATCAAGACACACCTGATAGATCTAGACTGAGCGGCCTTCCAGATAACCTGAGATTCGATGTTATAGTCAATTAAGTTCTGTTGCCCCTTGTAAAATAATTCTAGTAAATGTCTATTTCCAAAGACGCTGTTTATGTATTGGCATGGTTTTGTTTAAGATCACATGACAATGCTTTTTTACATTACCCAAATTCTGTTCGAATTCTCAAATGGTACATCGTGAAAGAAGGTAGAATATGTGTATTTGAAAAGAATATGATAAGACGATAGCAGAGAATCATAGAGACTAAACAGAATATTTGAACATTGAAAAAAAAAATCTAAAAAGAAGTGGATACCATTCGTATCAGACAAACATATCTTAGATAGGCATTTTGTGCCATATAAGAGATTTCCTAGTGACTTGCCAAACTAGCTAGCGACTTTTTTTGCAGAGGACTTATCATAGTATGGTATTTTACTCAGTCTATACGGTGAGTGGTTCTCGGAATTGCGAACCGACGTCAGAGTATAAGAGTTGCGTGGGACAACTTAATACAGCATCTGCGTTTAAGGCCACTTTTCTATGCTACACAGAATCAAAAATTGCACAATTTTTATGTTGGGAACATTTGAATGTGTTTCAATTTAACTGTTTTTGCTGATTAAACTTTATTTTACTGCAGTTATTGTACATTGATTAGGTAATACAGAGAGGATACTAGTACCGTCTTTCATTCATAGTTTTTGTTCTACACAAAATATCCATAAGCATGTTTGAATTAGAAATAAAAAGCTATGATAAGATTTCGTAGACTTCATTGTCTTTTTAAGTTACTCTTCCTAAATGTCACAGACCGAGGAATACTGCTGAAGCATACATTCGTCATCGACATGGGCTGTAGAAAAATAGGAATTTCGCATGTAATTTCCAGAAGATATTACCCTACAAAATATATCAATCAATAGAGAGTAAAATTACCTTTCATCTGTTAAAACATTAACATTGTTACATAAATTCCTGATTCATTTTTTGGTTGCTCATACTAGACCTTCTTGCAGGCATTGCAGGGACACTTCTGGTAATGACCCCCCCCCCCCCCCCCCCCCCCACCATGCCTTTGGTGGACTCCTAAAGCCCAAAAAGAAAGGGGAAACGGCTGCGTGAATGTGGGCGAATTGGAGCCGTTTTGGTACTACTTTACATTATAGTGATCCACCCGTTCCGAAACCCGTTCCAGACCTGCACTGCGAACGACTGGGTTGAGCCGGACGACGAGTTGTATTGATTATTCCTGTTTCATCCATTTACCATTGGCTCATTGATAATGGTCTTGTCCTGTCACACCGGACTGTTGGCTTCACGTCATTCATTAAACAAGAGGATTATCACAGTCGTCAAAGGCCATGCAATATATGTCCTACAAGATTATAAGGCTCAATCATTGTGAGACAAATTCCAGGCAAGAATGTAGCTTTTTCATAAAGTTGCAGTAACATTCTATTTAATTCTGTTTTTATTCTTGTCACATTATTTTGATGACACCCTATAACATCTTTAGAACCTAGTATTGCGAGTTGCACTGTTGTGTTATTTTGATTTTCTTGTTACGTAATGTTTCATGTAAATATTACCTTATTATGACATTCTCTATTGGTAAGGTCTAAATTTCACAAGAATTGTACTAATAGCTTAGTACTTTTAATATATTATCATGATGTATAATCTAACAAGGATCAGGCTTAGCAAGTCTATGTCAAGTCTACTTCTAGAAAGAAATATCTTACGCTCCTAGCGCCACCTGTTAACCAGTATAAAAGGCGTTGCAAAGTGAGGAGCAGGCAGTTTAAGTGAGAATGTCAGCTGAGTAAGTTTAGCAAAAGGAGCTACTTGGAGTTAGTACATCGACTCCTGCGTAGCAGACTGGAGTTTACCTATACCAACTACCTCGGACATAGGATTGTGATAGGGCTAAGCACTAGAGCGGTCTAGAATGTGTTGGAACAACTTGTATTCTAAATGTGGTTGATTGCTGATAGGAGATGGGAGGTGGACTGATGGAGACTTATACATCGTGGCTTTGACTCGGGATGAGATGTTTATTGAATAAAAACCCTTTCATATTAAGAGCTCCCTCATCGTTCATTTCTTTTGAACTATTGGGAAGTGAATGAGCTAACTTTAAACGCAGTCTGATTGACTCAGACAGTCTGGACAAACGACTCATGGATACTTAGTTATATACTCATCACGCAGTATTAAAACAAACATTAACAATAGTTCAGAATATAATGTTATCATAACATTCTTTTTAGGTGGGTCACAACCTAAAGTAATAGAGTGTAATTGCTATGTGAAAATTGGGCAAGTAACAGACTGGCCAAAAAAAGCATATGTGTTTCAAGAAGTATGTGTAGCATAACTGGAGTTCCTTGCTGATAAGTGTTTCCCGATGCATTTGACTGGTCAGCTGCACCTAGCATTGGACTAGCTGGGTCAGGAGCCCCTCCACAGACTGAGGAGTAGGGACAAGTCAGCCATTCAGGAATGAATCCGAGTGGTGTAAAAGATGTGAGGGATATATATTTAGTTTGTTACTTATTACAACTTTTATAAACTCTAATTGAAAAATGCATATTTTGTCCATATCTCCTGTCAAATGACACAGATTCCACCCGAATTAAAGGACGTGAAATCAGTGGCAATTAACATTGCGATCCCCATGAGAACAATGTCATTGACCCTGGGCCGTTTACGTTAAACCCGGCGAGCACCATCCATCCATCAGAGAAAGAATCCATCAAAGGCTGTTCCCGCTCCATTTGGGGCAGTTTCCACCTCTCCCCAGGGCCCCGAAAACTGCTGACACAGCTCCTCGTCGATAATCTCATTTTACGACCAATTAGTTCCTAGAGACGGCGGCTGTCCCATGGAGGGGGCCTTTTCTGTGTCACAAAATTCACTTGAATCGGCCTTGCATGCCAATGGCTCGCAACACCATGCAGCGACCTTAGCTTTTGGAGTAATCACCATTCGGCACATTGACACGCGCAATGTGTATGGATATAGATGTTAAGGTACATCTGATGTGACAGAAAAGGTTGTGTACACGTCGTTGTAATTAGGTTGTGGCCATTTTAGAGGCATTGTGTTTTACATCAAGAGGGATTTCTTCACCAGTAAAGAATTCACTTTTTAGATGACATAATACATGTCCCAGGCAGGGGTGGATATTCAGGATTTCCAAACGGGGGGGGGGGGGGGAGAGTCAGCCTATCAGTACTAACACGTTGCACATCCGCATGCACATGTGCGGCAATTTCCCCTCTTTTTGTATAGTTAGAGGTCCACCAAAAAGGGTGGGGGGGGGGCGTCAGGACCCCCTTCACCCCGCCCGGTCTGTCTTTACCAGGTGAGAATGTGAATGTTATTAAAATATATTTATGTCAAACTTCCCCAAGAGACTTTCGTCTGAAGTCTGTTGTTTGAATAATAGTTTGTCTTTTATGTTAAGAGGAACTAAGAATCTGTGACTTGTCTTAGATTTTCTTTTGTCTATTCAATTAATCTTTTAAATGAATGGAAATATAATCATCAGTCAATGCCCACTAACTTAATCACGTTAGAAACATACCAACCAGTATTTCATTTAAGCACTCTACCTATACTTTCTTCATGTTACGTGCATCCCAATCCCAATCCATCCCTTATTTTAAGTAGCAAACTTTAGAGCCTTGAATTAGTCAACCTTGGAGCCCCTGCACATATGAATAGTCAAGAGTAGAACAATTTAGTTCCATTCAGCATAATGGATGTGTACAATGTGCCTGCTGGGAAATATGTTGACGACATATATTGCATGATCATAAATATACTAATTTCCCTTAATCCTTGCATAATCCTCCCCAACAATAACCTGACAATTATAACGACAGTTACAGGCATTGACAGTAACAATTCATAAAAGAAGGTATCCCAAGCAAGAATATGATGTTATTATAACGTTTTTATAACTTTCTGTTTAGTTCTGTTTTGGTTCTTGTTATGTTAATTTAATGGCACCCAAAAACGTCTTTAGAACCGAAAATTGTGACGTTGTGCTGTGACATTATTGTGACATTATTGTAATGTTCTTTCATGTTATCATAATGTTATCATAACTTTCTTTATAAATAAGTCAATTTCACTAACATATAATGCTATTATAACATTCCTTTTCTCAACTTTACCTTAAATAACGTAACTGTTATGTGAAAATTGGGCAGGTTACAGACTAACCAAAAAAAGTATATGGTTGCAGAACCTGCCTGTTACGTCACTGCTTTCCGGGGATATTACAACCCTGTATCAGCACTGAGACGAGGAGGTAATCAATCAATGACTTTGTCAAGGTGTACTGAGACCATACAATAACATAACTTCTCACATTCAAATAATACAAAAAGTTGTGTGTACCCAGCAAACAGGGTTCACGTTTTCTTTTGGTTTAACATGTGTTTTATTCGCTGTAAAGTCGCTGTGCAGGTTTATCCCAGATAAGTAATGTATTTGTAACAAGGGCATTGCTTTGGCATTTTACTAAATGTTTCGCATGTTTTACTGCGGTTTCAGGCATAATCATAATAACATACCTAGAGAAAACAAGGGGAAGCCAAAAACACGTAGGAAACACAGGGAAAAGGGTCCACAGAATATCACACATGCTTCTTCTCGCTCGTGAAAAACGCATGTCAAAATGCCGCTTGGTTTCTATGGTATTTAATCTATATTTCTGCAAATAATATCGATTCCATATAATTAATTCCGTTTAAAACTTTCTTTGAATGCATTGACCCGCTTGGCAAGGCGTTCTGGGCGAGCCGTCAGACGCACCATCTCCCCCGCCTGACGCTAATCAAGTAATGAGTTTGCTGACACAAAACTTGACACCTTCATGACAAGGCAAGAGGGGCCAAAGAAATTAGTCCGACAAAGAACAGCGTCGGGCTGAGATTCTCCTCACGGCAGGCATGCCGGGGTAGGATCGGACGGGTGTGCTGCCTCCAGGAACGATTTAGGGAAAATCCACATCTTCACTTTTATAGGATAAAAATTAAAATTTTAGCAAGTTTATCTGAACGATAGTTTAGCCAGCCAGGGGTGGATCCAGAGACAGCCATCTAGAGAGTTGGGGGCGACCCCCCCCCACCCCAGCCCCCCACCTTTCATACAAAAAAAGTGTAAATGGTTTAACATCAGATTTGTCTGAATCGTTGAACATAGGCAATCAAAACTCTTATGATAACGGTAATCCTAAGGCTTAGGAAGGTCCTTACAGCTGTCTGACAGGCTTGGGATAGCCCTGACAATATTTTAACATTATACTCTCAAGGAGAACTGCCACAATAATTTCCTAATTCTGTTCCATCCTCTTTTGATATTATCAAATTGTAAGGTTTACTATCATCTGACAACCGGGCTGTGTAAACCGAGCCTTACTCACAAAATTTGTCACTCCGTCTGGGGGAGGGAGGTTTTAACCGCCCCGTTGCTCGCCCCCCCCCCTCCGATCTACCAATACCAGCGCAACATTCCATTTATATGATACAGAAATGCCTTGGATAGCTGGTCCCATCAATAGAACCGTTTTATTCAAAGTTGTATACAATGACTCAATTAAAATCTATTCAGACTATTGTCATAGATATAAGCTGTACGCGTACACTAAAAAAGCAAGCCTGTGGCGTGAAAAATTAAGGATATTACACGCAATATAAAAGCTCCTATTCTATAGCATTTTGAATGCCATTAGTCTGACAAGTACCTGTCCAGAATGCACATTAATAAAATCTACATGTAATCTGGAAGAGAAAGAGATGTTATCTGTATCATGGCGAATGTAATTCATGATAATCTTTGTGTCTAAGCTGTCATTCATTTCATTTTTTATTGTTAAATGCAGGAGAGAATTCTTCAATTTCTATGATATCGTAGACAATAACGACGGCAACGCCTATTGTGTTTTACACATCAATCCATCAACCATTATTATCTGAAAATCTAATTGTTCACCTTTTGACAATTCAGAGACCATATCAAAGCTTATAAGATGGACTTGGCCTGAGTCCTTCTATATTCGGAAATGGTACCTATTTATACAACTGAATCTGACAGCTATGCAAACAGTCTACAAACTAAAGTACTTATCGTTGCGCCAAGAGATTTGTATTTGTAAGGTTAGTGCTAAAAATAGCTTGACTAGGATTTTTAAGCCCTGTTTCTATTGAGTAGTGTTGACATACCGCGGGGAGAATGGTAATCTTATGGAGTCTGGTCAAACTGTGAATTACAAATAACTATTATTGTAAGGGCTAATTTTAGTAAAGCACACGGTTAACAGATGGCAAGACCCAACCCGAACTGGACTTCTCCGAAAGAAGTTAGCCCAAGCCCATGCCTGAATAGATCCCAGAAAAGAATGTAACGTTATTATAACGTTGCTTTTACCTTCTATTTGGTTCTGGTTTGGTTCGTGTTATGTTATTGTAATGACACCCAATAATGTCTTTAGAACCTAACATTGCGACATTGCACTGTGATGTTATTATAACATTCTGGCTATGTTATTTTGAATAAAAATAATGTTATTATGACATTTTGTATTGGTAACATCTCAACTTCACCAGAATATAACGTTACTATAACACTCTGTTTTGAAGAGTCTCAAACTAATGTAAAAAGATGTAACTGTTATGTGAAAATTTGGCGGGTAACAGACTGACCAAAAGAGTATGGTCACAGAATGTGCTTGTTCCATCGCTGCTTGCCTGGAGGGTATTTCAAAAGAAATTCTTAGAAATTTGGGGTATTTCTAAGATTTTCAAGAAAGTTTTGAGAATTTTCTTTAGCATTTCTTGAAAAACTATTGTAATGTTTTCTTTGTTGTATATGTAAATTCATATGCCCCTTCCACCCACCCCCTCTCCTCAAGTGAAAGGAACTGACACTCTCCATCACATCTTTAGGGTCAATATAGAGTTAAAGCATGCATAGATATGCTGGGAGAGTTAACAAAGATTGTATTTTGAAAGGCTTTTACAAAGAATTATTAAAGTGTAACTTTAAGAACTAAAATGAAACAGGAATTTCAGTCTTTGCAAAGATTTTTTAGTCAGAGGTCCTTATGAAATACCCAGGTTAAAAAGTTGTCTTGGTAATGCATTAACCATTGAAATTCTATTGTCTTAGATCACATTTTAGGTCATCTTAGACCTCCCAGGATAACAACAATATTTTATGAAAGACTATTACAAAGAATTCTCAAAATTCTTCTCAGGGAAAATCATATTCCAATGAAATTGAAGTAAGAAGTGATTCTATGAAATAAGAATTGTTCTGAAATTGCCTCCTGAGGTTGATCCAACTACCGTCAATCTTCAGGTCTTTACTTTTTTACACAGAGTGTGTGTCATGAGGTTTGATCAACGAAGTGAGCAAGTAGTGACAGTTATATCTATCACACTCACTTAAATTTCAACCTCTGAACCATGAAAATACGAAATACCTGATTGTATGATGTTTTTTGTATTTCTCAGATCTAAGGACTCGATCCTGCACATGTCCATGTAACTAGGTGGCAGTTGGGTCTGGTGGTCCCTTGCACAATGACCAATCGTAACAAGGACAGCTTTCAAAGAACATGGTTATCATGAAATTGTGTGGCGAAATCTCTCTAAATCTGATCTTCTGAATCAAATGAAATTCTGTCTATGATATAGGGTATATATATATATATATATATATATATATATATAATATATATATATATATATATCCTACAAAATAACAAGCCCAATCACCGTGAGACAATAGTCTGGATTCTAGAGGGCTCAATTTATGTGGCTCAAACTAACAAACAGGTTTTGAGCGATATCCATACAGAAAATTATAATTTGAAGAAATCAATTAAACCGAATACCAATTACACATTACAAAGGACTGAAACAGTATCATTGTCCAAGTAATCGAAGTACTAATCATAAGACTCGTAATCATAATACTTTATTCTAAATAGTTTTGGACAAGACAATGTTTTGCCGTTTAGCAACCATCCGTTTTTGAGATAGTTATCATGCACAGGAGCATGAGGAGTGAGGGATTTCCTTTTGGATAATAATAGAGTATATTCAATGATACCATTCTACATCAACAGAAGAAAATCCTTCAAAGAGTCCCTGCTCAGGGGCAGATCCAGGAGGTTCCAGGTGGTCCTAACTTCACCCTCCTCCCTTTTTTACTTGGATCACTATGGTACATATAAAGTGCCACCCATGTACACGCAAATGCACACCATTTTTGTAGACTATTCTCGTATTCAGTAATCCGGGCACTTGGTGAAGGTGGCACTGGAGTAAGATATGGAAGATGGTGAATACAACCCCATAGGCTCACAGGTTAAGGATCCTTTTTTTCAACATTCTGACTAGTCCAAGAATGCTAGCACCTTCTTGTATAGATATGTCCATCTTTTTATATCCAAGAATACATACTAAAGATATCGGAGTTTAATGAATGGTTTAACTTGTTATCTTCACCATATAAGTTTTTCCCACCTTCCCTGCTCCTAGCCTTATCAGTGGTATCCATGGAGTTGTTTGCACCAAAATAAATGGCGGAGGTAAGTTCTAGAACCTAGCAACGAAAGGGTCCCGAATCCAAGAAAATGCTGAACCCCCTTTTGGGGAATCCCGTATCTTCCCCTGACTGTTTCAACACTTCATGTAGGTCTTGTTTGTTATAACACACATGAATGTTTCGTAAATGGATACTGATTAGTGTAATGTCAGGTTTACCAGGATCTATGTCGGATTGACCGGATTAAGGGTAACGGATCAGGGACAAAATCCCTGTAATGAGGCAAATAATGAAATTACATCCATCATAAGCCTTCTGTTTTTGTCAAATTGTCTGGAATGGGATTTACCTAATCACATGCAAAATGAATGTAGGATATAAGTTTTCACAACACTTGAAGTACTATAATAAGAAGGCCCGGGCAGGCCGTCAGAGGGTGGCTGTACGTACCGGGGAACCGGTACGTACAACCACCCGAGGACGGCCTCTAAGGGCCTTCTTTATTTTATTACCTGACATTGATGTAAAATAATGTGAATTTTTGTAAGAAATTGTTGTAAAAACGAACCAGAAATGATGCAGGGCGTATGGCCTGGCAATACGCCCGGGACGCAATACGCCCGGCTCGTCGATCCAGAGGGTAATAAATGCAAATACTCACTCTCCAATTGACAGCTACTGGTCAAATACAACAAACCCAGGCAAGAATGTAACGTTATTACAGCATTGCAGTAACATTCTATGTTTCTGGTTTGGTTCTTATTATGTTACTTTGATGGCACCAAGTAACATCTTTAGAACCTAACATTGCACTATGACGTTATTATAACAATCTAGTTATGTAATTTCACATAAGAATAATGTTATTATAACTTTCTCTATTGGTAAGATCTCCACTTCACTTCACAGGAATCTAACATTTTTATTAAGCTTTGTCTTGAAAACTCTAAACCTAATGTAAAATTATGTTACCATACCATGACAATAGGGCAGGTAGCAGACTGAACAAAAAAGTATGGTAACGGAATGTGTTTGTTACATCGCTGCTTGCCTGGGAATACAAATATCAATTCTTCCTACCCAATACAAATTTGTGCAGAACTATTTATGTCTATATCAAGCTGGGAGTTTTTTTTGACCAGTTGAAGCCTATTGATACATCGGTTCAAAACCATACATTTGATGAACCTCCTGAGAACATGATTAATGTGGAAGGATTGTAATGAGAAATCAGGAAATTGAAAGATGAGAGGATTAAGTCACTTCTGGCAATTACAGTACATATGGTCTAAGAAAGAGGTAATACTTGCAGTTAAAACTGACGCTCTCAAGGAGGTTTATCCAAAACGACCTGGGCTTATTCATGAAACTGACCGCAGATACTGCCGAAGATCTTGGAATTAGTTTGTTTAAGCTGATGATCCACAATGCGACAAAACGCCAACCGGTTTTCTTCTCATGAATTTTTCACATATTTAGAAATATGTTTTAGGGTAAACATTCCCTCGGCATCAGAGTAGTTTAGTAAAGTCTGATTAGGAATAACATATTTTAATATCAAACTCATTAATCGAATGTACGTATTTCTATTCGCTGATTCATGGTCAGGTTTATTTCATGTACATTTTGCCAATTACACACACGGTAAGGAAGTATTACATTGGGAAATAAACTGAGCATCTCAAAGTGAGAAGAACATGTTGAAATATGTGGGCAAACAAAATAAACTCCATTTTATGGTAGAACCATTTATTCTTTTTAATAAAGCGTTCTTTATTCGAGTATTCAAATCATAATTCAAATAAATGAAAGTTGAAATATTGAAGCATTGGTTTTGTCTCCCCGAAATTGGAAATTGTATTCCAAGGGTTTGGTATTACAATGATGTCCAGTGCGACGTCTGTAAATTGAGACTTCCCCTTGATCGGTCACTGTACAATATGCCACAGTGGCATATGTTACTTTGTTACAAAATCTTTGTTACGAAACCTCTATAACTTCATTAATTTCATTCTTGCTCAAATTGAATTCTTTAAATTGATATTTGTAGGCCTATTTACTGTAAACATCACAACTCATTTACAACGATAAAAGTGGACAACAAATGCATTCGTCGCTTACCTAACATATGTTGTTATGATCGCTATTGCGTTTTTCATACAGATTATCTGCAACAATGAGTGAGAGTATATATAATGGCTAACTAGACCACTCTCTCTAATATCATACTGGCTGATGGCGAGACAAAACAGTCCCATAATTCGTGTTCATTGGTTATAACGACCGAGTGTTGTTCTGCGCATGCGTGTTGTCTTACATGCAAAATAGGCTGTATGTCTAGCCCATACAGCCAGGCATACAAGTCATGTCTATGGTCAACATGCCATGATGCAGTGTATCAGAAAAGACTGTCTAAAAAGGCCGACATGTTGTTATTGGGAATTATGTCCGCCATTTTCATGCCGTGTCTAATTTTTTCTTTTGTTTGTGATTTTATTAAATGCTTCAGTGTACATCATGTCTTTTTCCTGTAATGTTCTTCCAGTAAGTAATAGTTATACACATGCAAACACAAAGATAAGGTGGGTCATGAGAATGATTAGATGAGCAGCATAAATCAATAGCCAATGGTTAGAATCGGTCTTTTCAACTACCACCTCCAGATATACGTTCAATGTAACTATTAAATTTGTCATATTCAAATTAATATTTAGATGAATCCAGGAAAACAAATGGCCAAAGCATGAATATTTCATTGGACAAAATGTCAGACGTGTGAGGGTAAAACGTCTGACATTCCTGGCAAAATGTCGGACATGTCCGGATGTCCGACGGTTTTGCCACTGAGACGCTTTGGATATCTGTAACATACAAAGTAATAGACATTTCTTTTTTTATTATTAATAATAATCAAGAACCACTTCACAATCAGGCGTGATCTTCCAGTAGTTACGGAATGGGCAACAAATACAAAGTGTAAATGATGGTACATACAACAATGTGGTGCAGTTTGTAGACAGTGGACATGGAAATATATACAGTATTACATATAACTTACTTATTTACAAATTCTTAAATTGTCATTTTATGTAGTGGCTGGAAACATTGTCACCTCACAAGGTACTTAATATTTTGTTGAAATTAAATCTTTAAAACGCTTTTTGTTCTCAGCACGGTGCGCATCTACTCCTAAACCATCCCAAAGCTGGATTCCTCTATACAATGGACTATTAGGTATTTTTGTAATCAGGGTGAAACTTTTTTTAAACTTGATTTTATCATTACTACGCAAAATTCTTGTTGGAGGTTTAGCATCAATAAATCTAGTATCGTTGCTATACCTATACATCAAACAGAGTAGTTGTGTCTTTCTTCTTCTCTCTAAATTTTCTATATTATATTCCATCAGCAATTCTTCTTCAGTTTTTGTCAAGAAAGCAATTTTATCATATCTTTTTTTTTTTTTTTTTTTTTTTTTTTTTTTTTTTTTTTGAATGAGCAGAACTTTATTTTCTCATGAACTTTACATAAATTCTTTTTAACAACCTGCTTCCATTTTTTTCTTCTGCATACCTAAGTTCTTTTACACGATGTCAGCATATCTCACTTTTCTGCAGAAGTCTTAAAACATACAAGGAAAGAAAAAAAAAACATAAAAAAAGAACAATCCAATTGGTATTTCAATTCTACAAGTCTGGTCATGATTCACTAGCTCCAGTCTATATCAATGCAAAAGATAAAGATAACGTTTTTTTTACATTTATAAAATTATACTACAATTTGGTTGACATACATTCCGTGTTGATCAATTTCTAGTGTCATTACAAAGCATGCATTCTTGACAACAACTGGTTTGATGGCACTTTCTCTTTTTTTTCCCCTTCAGTTCTACCTATAAACCTCTCAATGGAGATTTTACAACCCAACTCATAGGTCCATTGATATACATCTAGATAACCTTCATGAAATAGACGCTGCCTATAGATATAAAATTTAGCCCATAGAAATATGAAGTTTATAGTCCTTTCAGTTTCTGTTACACCCAGCAAGCCCAATATATAATCTGATTCTGAATAAGCTGCCAAAGAGTATCCTAATACATTTTCCACCCACTGCTTTATCCTTTCAAGAAAATTGTGGACAGATGGACATGAAATGAAAAAGTGGATTAATGTATCTTTTTCCCCACACAACTTGCATTTATCTTCAGAAACAACCTTTCTCTTATATAAGTACTCTTGACAAGGAACAATACGGTGAATAATTTTAAATTGAAGGGACTGTATTTTAGTTTCTCGGGATGCTTGAAATGCCATACAATATACCTTCTGCCATTCTTGAACACCCAAAGTAATGTCAGGAAAATCCCTCTGCCATTTTTCATGAATCCTATTGGTAATTTTATTCCCACTACATATTATTCTATATAAAGCCTTGGAAGTACAGTTCAATATGTTCAAAGGTTTGTCCTCATGATGGATATATACATCTCTAGGTGATACATTTTGAATATCAAGAGTACGAGACCTTACCCATGGAAGAGCTGTTCTGATTTGTAGAACTTCTAAAAAGTTGCAATTGATACCATATACTTCTTTGATCATTTTATAGTCCATTACAATCCCTTGTTCTGACATCAGATCTGCAACCTTCAGTATGCCTGCATTCTTCCAATTGTGCCAGTCTATCATTTTATTACCTATCAAAATTCTCTCATTGTTCCACAAAATCTCATTTTGTATTTCTATATCAGAGATAGGACTCTTATTATAGAACTGATTCCAGGCTACCCATAAGTCTCTATAAAACAAGTTACAGATATTTTTTCCTAGGCTCCTATTCTTAGTAGTGAAAGTTACATAAAGGGAATCCTTAACATTAAATATCTTCCTAGGATAGAAAGTCCATGATTCAAAGTCGTTGCAACATAGTCTCTTAACCCAGGATATTTTAGAAGCCAGAACCAATTTCTCCAAATCAAGCAGACCCATTCCTCCATCCTTAATTTTCCTGCACATTGTTGCATATGCTACTCTATTCACACTAGAAGACCATATGAATGAACATATGATTTTTTTAAATTGATCAAAAACTCTTCTAGGAGTAAAAGTTATTGATGTTGGATAAAGCAATATGGGCACAAGCAGGCTGTTAACGACTACCACTTTCCCTTTAATGGACAAATTTCTATTATTCCAATCTTGACATATTCTTTCACACCTATTCAATTTCTCCTCAAAGTTCCACTTAAATCTTGTTCCTTCATCACTGACTTTACCAATTTTCACACCAAGTAATACCAAACTTTCTACTATTTCAAATGGCATATTCTGTTCTAAAAAAGAAACTCTTTTCCCCATAGGCAGAAGCTTTGTTTTATGTTTATTTACTGTCAGGCCAGAATACCTCCTGAATCTTTCTAGGCAGTCAAGAATACGGAACAAATCAGACTTACTTCTACAATAACATGTCACATCATCAGCAAAGAGGGAAATCTTAATCTCTCTACTACCTAGTGTAATCCCTCTTACAGTCTCCTCCTCTCTTACCAAAATTGCTAGGACTTCTACTACCAAAACAAATAGAAATGGAGATAAGCAACAACCTTGCCTTGCACCTCTTGTTGGGGAGAACCAAGATGTATTATAACCATTATTAGTCACACATGTCTGAGCTCCATTAAAGATAATTTTTATCCATTGTATAAAATTTTCCCCAAACCCAAACAATTCCAAAGTTTCAATTATGCACTCCCATGATACTGAATCAAAGGCTTTATTGAAATCTAAAGCTAAAAGCCAAGCTTGCTCTTCATCCAATATAGAATGCTCAATCAAATCTTCTGCAAGCCTTATATTAGTCCCAATGTATCTACCTTTCATGAAGCCTGTCTGATCTGCATATATGATATCTTTAAGATGAATCTTAAGTCGCCCAGCCAGGGCTTTAGTTAACATTTTATAATCTGTGTTTAATAAGGTTATAGGCCTCCAGTTTGATAATTTATGTTTATTTGTCGCTTTTTTAGGAATAAGACGAATTATCCCCCTCCTTTGTTCTTTACTAAGCATACCATTATCAAAAGAGAAATTGAAGCCCTGAATCAGTAGATGTTTGATGTCTTGCCAGAAAAACCTATAAAATTCTACTGTTAGCCCATCTGAGCCAGGACTTTTGTTACCCTTCATAGAGGAAAGAGCCTTATAGAATTCATCCTCAGATAGGTCCCTATCTAGCATATCCCTTTGTCTGTCTGATACATGCGGAATTTTAGATTTACTCAAAGCCCTTTCAAGAGCTCTCTCGTATGATTCATTTTCAACTGAAGAATATAGTTCTTCATAAAAAGTTTTTAGAGTTCTCATTATACCCTGAAAATTTGTGGTTATCGACCCATCCTTTGTCTCAATGGCTGTAATCTTCTTCTCTAATGCTCTTACTTTTTCTAGATTTAGAAAGTATTTAGTAGGTCTTTCACTATGGCTTGACCAGTTTACTCTAGATCTTAGGATGGCTGCTTGAGCCTCCAAGCTCTTTCTCATTTGAAGTTCCCTTGAATATGACATAAGCTCATCCTCCACCTTTTCTCCCTCATCTAGCCTTTGAGTTAGTTCCTCTATTTTCTTTTCAAGCTCTCTTTCCTCTTTCTTATCCTCATTTCTCTTTTTTTTACTATATCTAATTGAAAGGCCTTTGATCTTAAATTTGGTATAATCCCATAGATCCAACGGGTCTAATCCCTCGACAAATATCATTTCTTGTACTACATTTCTAATTTCATTTACATACTTTTCATCTCTTAGCAAATTATTGTTAAACTTCCACCAACCAGGACCTCTAGCTACATCTCCCATGACAATTTCCAATGTTATGATACTGTGATCAGAAAATATGCCAGGCAAAATACCTGTTTTCCTTACTTTCCCTGATATACATTCTGGAACTAACCACAGATCTATCCTGGAAGCCTGATTTTTCCTATGAAAGGTATATCTCCTCAAATCTGGATTATTCACCCTCCAAATATCCGTAAGGCTCAACCTGTACATCATATCCAAGAGTGTGGTCCTGTACCTTGCAGCAACTATTGGATATGAATCATTTTTACGATCTAAATGTGGATCCAACTGTATGTTAAAATCCCCACCCAGAAAGATAGTTTCTTGGTCTCCCCTAACAAGGATTTCTTCTACACGGTTCAAGTTCAAGATCTGTTCTGATTCCTCTTGCTGGGTAGGAGCATAAACATTACCTATCCAAAAACATTGATCTTCTAAAGAAATATTCATCACAAGATAACTCCCTTTAGTATCATACACTATTTCCTTAATTTCAAAGTTCAAACCTCGTTTGAATAAAATTGCAACTCCTCTAGAAGCAGAATTCCCATGTGCAAAAAAGGCCTCACCACCCCACTCAGATTTCCATAGAGAAGAACAGCTTTCATCACTATGAGTTTCCTGTAGCAAAATAATGTCCCATTGACCCTCCCTAGTTTTCATAAATATAGACTTCCTTTTGACTCTGCTACGGAGACCATTCACATTCAAAGAACACATTCTTAAAACCTCACTAGTCATGGCTCATACAATAAATCTCCATTTCCCTCAATGCTGATGTGTATTCCACGTCTGATTCTGAAAATTAAGTTAAAAAATATCACAATCCCTACAGAATCTGTATTAACAACACAAGAATGCATATACAAATTTAGACAAAAAAGCAAAAAAAAGAATAGTTATTAAATTATACGATATATAGATTGTATGTTGGAGCAAATAAATTACATTGATAAACATCAAAATGTACAATCTTTCAATTCCCATGTACCACTTCAACTTCTTGAATAAAACACCAAGAGTGTCTCTGATCAGCCTAATACTGTGAGAGACATTTCGTTCCACCAACCCAAGTCAAATGAAACACGGCCCAATTTTTAAAGATATGTGTCTTTTAGTTTAAACTGAAGAAAACAAGAAACAATAACTAAATAATATTGAAGAGGAGTTAAATGCCTTAAGCCAACTACTGAAAACTATTATTCTGGTATAAAAACTTCCCACCCATGATCGCTATTCAAATCAGGTAGCACAAGTGACAACAAACACAACTTAACATAAGCTTACATAAAGATCATGCATGCACTCATAGCAAAACCCCACTTAGTTGTCCTCTTTTTTTAAGTAGTCCCTCACTTTGGTCAGCATCTTCCCCATCAAATTATGGCCAATCCATGCCTGAACCTTCAGAGTGTCTTTCTTCCCTAGGGCAATCCCGGTACCCCAGAGTTTTGATGGAGACGCCTCCCCTAAAACCCTGTCACCAGTGTCCAAGAGGGCCTTACGAAGTAGAGGGTGTTGCCTAAACTTTTCCACAAGGGCTGGAAGGACCACCTCCTCAACACTTTCTTCCCATCTTGATTCCATACCGTCTGTTGACATGATGTGTAGTAAACCTTTCAGTTCAGGTGGGTAGTGTGTCTTCCAAGCACGTGCTTCCATGTCTTCATTCTTCGCAAACCTAGCCCTAGCAACTGTGATGAATTTTTCCATACAGTTGTACCGTTCTCCCCGAAAGGAGAAAGGAGTGATCCTGTGGTTTGAGAAGTGGCTGAACCTGGTGAAGAAGACCAAGGTGAAAGCATCATTGTTCGTAGCAAGTGTAGAAGGCCAGATTTGCTGGGGGAGGGATTCGAGGTCCTCCGGCTTGTAAGCAGTCCCATCCAGTACAAGTTTCCCTCCAGCAATCCGGACTGACGTGTAAAGTTTGGAGTGTTCCGCAGCATACCTACACCTGTATAACAGGTTCATCGTTTCCCTGATAGTTTTTGGAAGATCTTCCTGTATAATGAGCTCCTTACATGTCTTCCTGGCCGTCCATACCCTGTCCCTATCTTTCAGGCACACAAAACGAACAAGTACGAGGTTTGGATCAGGCAGACGGTGTGCTTTGTCGATATTCAACGAACTAACACCCAATTTGTACAAGCAATACTGCTCGAAGTGAGATTGTATGTCACTGTTAGTTTCGTTTGCTTTCCTAGGAATGCCTCTAACCACAAGGTTGAATAGTCTGGTATATGCCTGTTGTCTTTGCAGATCTTCTCTAAGTTTTTCGATTTCCTCAGCTGCTCCAGGTCCCCCAGGGACCCCAGATCCAATGTTAGATTCGAGTTCAGACAACCTTTTCTCTTGTTCATCCACTCTCACCTCAAGGTCCCCAGCTTTCTTTTCAACACTGTTAATCCTATCCTCCAGTTTCTTCTCCACCTTACCAAATTCGGCTTTTAAAGCCAGAATCTCCCTATAAATATCAGACAAAGTTGGCTCCTCCATACTTTTCACAACTTCTGGCGCTGCACGTTTACTGGAGTGCTCCTCATCAGACCCTGAGTCTGACCATTTCCTCTTATCCTCAGTCTCTATACCATCCATAATGCAGTCAACCAGGCATATGACGAAGCACTACAAAATTGACCACTGGATCACTATAGTAATGGACTCTCACTTTCACTAAATAAGTTAGCACTAACTGTCACATATGGAAAGTCCAGAGAGAGTTCAATATGACGCCTCTTCGAGCATAGTTTCTATAATCCCAGATTACTAGTACAAAGTGAGCCTCACATGTTCTTGACGAGCTGACATCGACCTGGTGGAACTGTCGTGGAAACTTGCTTCGAGAATCACATGATCCGAATGGAGTGTTGAAGCAGCAGCTCCAGTGGGGCCTTTTGTCAGTTCACAGTCAAAGGATTGCTAATTTCCTCTATTATCGCTCACTAAATTTCCAGATTTTCCAAGACTCACAGTATCAAAAGTATGAATCATACACGTATGATGCCTTGGATATTAGTTCTTGAGGTCTTTATCTTGCTTTTTGCCGAAAATGACAATGAAATTCTAGAGAAAACCCACAAAATTCTGTCTCTGAAATGGAGCAGTACTTTGGTGTGTTTGCAAGTCATCCAGCCTCGTTTTGGACTCCATATCTTATTATTTTAATTGCTCTAGATTGTATGGAATCCAGCTTCTTTATTTTATTTTTCTTATCACTATCAAACAAGAAATTACAGTATTCAAGCAATGGTAGTATCATTTGTTTGTACACTAAAATTGCAGTGCCAAAGGTAATAAATCATCTTATTTAATAAAATCGTCTTATTGTCTTATAAAGTGCCAATCAACAAGAAAGTTAGGTGTACGTGCATGTTAAGAGAATTTCGCCATCCATCAAAGAAATAGAAAGTCTGTACGCCATCCCCAAAATTCTCCCCTAAACCCGCAGATGAATTATTGTAAGGTAAATTCTCCAAGGATAGCTGTTCTACAGTATTATAAGTATTGTAAGCCTCGTGGATGCATTTTCAAACCAACCTGAAAAACATTAAGTATGTATAGGCCTATAGATAGTGGGGTCTGTTAAGGATAGACCCCAGTGATGAACGGCCAATTCAGTCAAGCATTAATAGCTCCCTTACTAGTTCTCTGATCCTAACCGGTTATACATCATTGTAAAGCTCTTATTTTTCTCTACCTATTGATGTAAATAAAGTTATAATGTATTTGGAGCTACAGATTTTATCAAATAAAAATTGATTTTTTTACTTTTATTTTTTGAACAGTGATATCTTGCTTAAAATTCAACTGGCATGGATAAGATTTTGAACACATCTTCATAACATTCATATGCAGGGAACCGTGTCTCAGATTTTTTATTAAGTTCCTAGAGTTTATTTTATGAACAAAAACGGCAAAAAATGGGGAACTTTTTGATATTTTTATTTTGCACCAATTTCTACATTTCATAAAAGTAGTACTAGGTCCTATATCAAAATTCTGAGACACAGATCCCTCTGTCTATATCTCAAGAGTATGTACCAAAGCTTTAAGTTGAAAATTAATTGAAATATTGAAGTTCAAAAATTAAATTTGAATATCATGATTTTCAGGTTTGTAACTCCCTCACTGAGCTATAGTCCTATGCATGTTTATATAAGTTATATCAATAGATAATGTTATCTAATGGCTATCTAATGATGTTTCCTGTTCTATAATACCTTAAGAAACAAATATAGTGTTCATAATTAAAGTGAGCCACACCATTGACACTCCCATCACTGGGGTCTATCCTTAAGGTCATTTTTTTGAGAAATTGTTATGCGGCGGATAAAAGCACCAAATTTGGTATGAGGCACCTCTGAGGCATAACTATCAAATCTGGAAGGAGAGCCACGTTGAATTATCAATAGGACAGATGTGGGGACCCAAAAACCAATATGGCCAACTTTTACTATAAGAATTCTTATCTCAGCTTCTAAAAAGACTAAAGAGACATGGTTGGTGTCAAAATTGAGGGATAATGGGTCAGGGAATTCAATTTGAGAAATATTATGATTTTCAGCTACTAAGGCATAAGGCCAGGGGAAATGGTTCCAATGTCAGTTGTTAATAGCCTAGAGGGCTTAATAAATATGATATTCATCCAATACAATACCATAAATTTCAAAATGGCTGAATTCATTAGCATGATACCTTTGATAATGATCGCTGGATTCAAAAATAATTTAAAAGAAAGGATATAGACTTTACTCTTTTGCCACAAGATTTCTTGATTTCATTTGGTATGATGATCCCCTGGGACCCCTTCATTGAATTTAAAAGGGGAGCCACCTTGAAATATCAATTTAACCTGGACGGGGGCCAAAAATCCAATATGGCCGACTTTTATTGAAATAATCTTATATCTCATCTTCTGAAATGCCTAGAAACACATTGCTGTTGTCCAAATTGGTAGATTATAGGACAGGGAATTCAATTATTTACCTTTTGAATCTATACAATAGGTCTAATCGAAGCTAGCCCAAAGTTTTGGTTAAATACCTTAAATTTCAATTGCTAAAAACATACAAAATTTGTCAAAATTTCATTTTGGTATTTCAAGATGGTTCCCCTTCTAGATTCAATAGTTATGCCTCAGAGGTGCCTCATGCAAAATTTGGTGCTTTTATCCACCGCGTAACGAAAATGTTGTTAACAGACCCCACTAAGAGGGAAATTGAGAAAATACTCTATGATAGTTTTCTATCATTTAAACCACAAAGAATGCCATGATTAATGAAAAATGATATGTTTAAGGCCTCTGACTTTATTTGTCTACAGTCTACATAGTCTACATGTTTCCCAGCATGCTTCTTGATTGAGGATAGTCTGCAGGTACAATGCAGTAAGTAAGCTATCCATGGTAGGGAATCAAGCCTATCAGCAAAGCGTTTTGTTGTGGATGATTTCTCTCCCAGATCCATGTATGGGTGTCCATGATACGTATACCGCCTACCATCCCTATACTCATCTTGTCAATAGAGTTTTGGCTGACGACTTATCACCACATACACGTACTGTGTACCGTATTATCAGTCCAATCAGACATCGCGGGGGGCCTGCTAATCTATCAGCAGCGCTTCTCAGACAACATGCTGTGGTTGGATCAGAGCATGCCATCGAGCTGGATGGGAGGGAGCGGGCCGGGACAATCTACAACAACCCTGTCGGTAATACTAACCGACATGAGACAGTCGCTGACAACGCACGAGGCATATTCGCTGAGGTTGTAACAAACCCTGGAGCAATACAAACTGACATGAGACAGCATGAGACAACCTCGTAAACAATACTAACCTATCTGAGACAGTCTGTGACAACCTTACAGGCAATACTAACCTCTCTGAGACAGTATGTGACGATTTCACAAGTAATACTAACCTCTCTAATACAGTCTGTGACAACCTCATGAGCAATACTCACCTCTCTGAGACATTCTGTGAGAGCTGTTAAATAATACTATTAGATGCTCTACAACTATCCAACAAACAATATTGAACTTTTTCAGGGGGTCCATAACCAATCCCTGAAGCAACACGAGCCTTGGACTGTCAGAGAAGACCTTGAGAGCAATATTTACCTTTCGCTGGTTTCCAGCTGGCTCTCAGCTAGGGGGATCTGAGAAAGAAAAGCTGGTAAGTACAAGCCACTGCTGAGTTTGTCAATTGACAACCTCAGCAACACAATCTATACCATAACTGTCTATGACAACCCTTATGCGATACATGCCTGTCGGTTATGTGCCGACTAGCAATATCAACCTCTCAAAAATAGTACATGTACAAAGCATGGAGACAACATAATCTTTCTTTGACTGTGTAACACAGTCCCATGTGATAACAACCCTTCCAAAACAATCTATGACAACCCCTGCGACACTTCCCTACCCACGACTGTCTCAGACAATTCCATCCAATGCAAACCCATCCGGGACTATCTATGACAACCCTCACGCAATACAACCCTATCGGTCATTGTGCCCGGCAGTAAAGCCCCCCTCTTTACCCAAGCCCTGATCAAAGTGGGCATGCTGCGGTTATAAATCACCGCTGCCATCTGGAAGCTGATGGACTGATTGGCCTGATAGAGGCATTGTGTAACGCATACCGGTACACGCATACCGGTACACGCATACCGGTACACGCATACCGGGACGGCTCCAACTGGGGATCATTGGGCAAGAACCAGGCACGTAACCAGGCTGTGTAGGCAGTGGCATACCCAAGGGGGCTTCCGAAGGTGTCTTGAACCCCCTCAGATTTCTCAAAGTTTATATAATTAAACTACAAACACAGGGAATCACAGCAAAATAACAGGTGTCTGGAACCGCCTCAGATTTATCAAAGTTTGTATAATTGAACTACGATTTTCCATCAACCAAATTTTCTATTACTATAGGAAAATACAGAACATATTGTTTAACAGAATCGTTCTTTAACAGATTTACAAATAATGAGATATGCAGCCGTGTGCATTTCCGTTCATTTGGTCATAGTAACGGGGTTGTATAAAGAACCATTTCAAGGGAAAGTTATTCAACTCCTCCTGCAAAAGGTCTAGAGAACAGGTTTCAAAACTGGAAGCCAGGCTCTCTCGGCGGGGGCAGCCCGAATGGGGTCGGCTGGGAGCTGAAGGGCTTAGGATTTTTTCCCCTACTGATGTGCCGACTGACTTTTTGCTGAGTAAGCCCCAAAACAGATATATTGTGTACCGAAGCGTTCTCTGGGACAGTGGTTTTAAAGTCAGTCGGTTTGGTGTTTTATTCATGTATCGTGTCTCGAACAAAGAGTAGTAGCTGCTGTAGTTTACTCATCCGAAATGCTTCATTTGTAGTTTTCTTTTCATTCTTTCTTTTGTATTCAGACAAAGAATAAGCTGTTACAGTTGTATGTGATTGTTTAAGATAATTGGGTGTAGAATGATGTGTGATATTATGACGAGTAGTTGAACCAGCTTTCTCCAATAGTAACAGCTCGATTCACCTGAAGAGCATTTCGATAGCCACATGTCGTTGGTCAATTTAAAAAGTGTTAGAGATAGTCTATTGCACATCTTTGGGTATTTGATATTCTTTTGCCGCTGTCACTTGAGCAGCTTTTGACCTGAATTATATCGACGGAATGTTCACCGGCATGGGGTTAATGTCATTCTTTGTCATTTTGGTTATTTCAATAGAGGTGCTCATGGTCGTTACATATACGAGTGGATTTAGAGAGATGGTTTCAACTATATCTAAAGCCTGTGCATGTAATACACTGACATTTGTTTTTTTAACCTAGGTAACACACAATGTTCTAAAAACGTTTTATTTGGTTCCCATCTGGTTATAACGTTATATACCAGTTGAGAACGTCTTTATAACATCCCTCATGTAACATTTTCTACCTGACTCAATAATTATGTTTTCAAGACGTCTTAGTGAAACGTTTTTATAACATCTTAACTACAATGTTTTAAAAATGTCATATACATTGAACTATTGTTAATGTTGATTTAAGACTGCGTGATGTGTATAATTAGTTTATCCATGAGTCGTTCATTCAAGTCATTGAGCCAAACAGACTGCGCTCAAAGTTAATTCATCCATTCCCCAATAGTTCAAAAGAAATGGACGATGAGGAAGCTCTTAATATGAAAGGGTTTTTATTGAAGTAAACATCTCATCCCGAGTCAAAGCCACAGTGAATAAGTCTCCATCAGTCCACCTTCCCATCTCCTACTCAGCGATCAACCACATTTAGAATACAAGTTGTTCCAGCACATCCTAGACCACCCTAGCGCTTAGCTCTATCACAATCCTTTGTCCGAGGTAGTTGGTATCAGTAAACTCCAGTATACTCTGCAGGAGCTGGTAGGTATAGCTCCGAGCAGCTCAGCTAACGCTGCTTACTTCCTAATAGTTACTAACTCCAGACTAAACTAACTCCGCTCCCTACTTTGCAACACCTTTTATACTGGTTAACAGGTGGCGCTAGGAGCGCAAAATACCTCTTCTTAGAAGTAGACTTGCTAGGCCTGATCCTAACTAGATTATACAATATGATGATATATTAAAAGTACTAAGCTATTAGTACATTCGACGGCGGTCAGGTGTTTGAGATTGAGGAGGTGGACGACATAGCTCAAACCTAATAAGGATTATTCAGCCAGATGTGATTGTGTTCCCAATTTGGATTATTGGACATATTATATTTTTTTTTTTTTTTTTTTTTTTTTAAATGAAAGTAAATTTATGTTGGGTGGCTTTGACTCTCGTGGTACATATAGCACAGTGTCAATATATTTGTAGATTCCATTTCTGGTCATTCGGAGATGTAACCAAAAGGTACAACCTTATGAACGGAGTTGTTCAATACATAAGTACATTTTGTTTTCAGCCCCGTGCTGAGGCTCAAGGTCAGCGGAAACCGTTCATAAAGTAACAAGGTAAGTTCATTGTGTTGTTAGCCTCGTGCTGAGGCTTAAGGTCAGCGGAACCTGTTCATAAGGTAACAAGGTAAGTCCAGAGGATCGTGAAATGATCCGTAAGGTGAAGGAAATTGTCAAGCAAACTGTGACAAAGAAAGTCCAGAGGATCGTGAAATGATCCTTAAGGTGAAGGAGATTGCCATGCAAACCTTGACAAAGAAAGTCCAGAGGATTGTGAAATGATCATTGAGATGAAGGAGATTGTCCTGCAAACTGTAGCAGCACTCACTGTTCCGAGTCAATATCATTTTCAGTATTAACTTAGTACATTCATGTACAGATTCTTAATCTATGCGGTTGGAACAAAAGTCAACAAAATTCAACATATATACAGTGTGAAGTCGTCTTAATCCTCTAAAATTAACAGATGCACAGCAAATTCAATTCTAGTACGAGTTAACACAATAATAAGTGACTTCGGAGAAATCGGACATCTTGAATGATCGGGTTTCATCATACAATGTAGGTTGATTTTCGAACAATTTTTAAATAAAATGACATTATTTACAGTGAATACAGGATCCATGCAGTGGACCGGTTAACATTAAACAGTTTGACACCTATAAACCACCATTCCCAGCGCGCGCTCACCCACCACTCTTAGTACATGTGTACTTAGCGGGACGCTTGATTGGAGTTCCCATCCAGGGTCCGACCTCGGTCTGGGTTCCTCCAGGCGCTAAGTGCCCGGATGGCAATTTCTGTTTCGAATGAATTTGGCGAGTTTGCACGCCCGATACGAATTATTGTGCCGTGATAACTAAGATTTATCAATTAATTATGTTGATTGGGGACCTAAACTTTAGTTTAGCACCTTCTTTGAAGAAGATTAAACGATGGTTTGATCATGCTGGCCGATTTCAAAATTTGGATCCCTCGGATCAAAAAGGGGTTTTCCCAAATTAGCCTCGATATGACGTCATTTTAATCAGTGCCGGCGGTCTTTTGGAGTATTCAGACGTGTTTCTACCTAGTCATCTTTATCAACTTTATCTTTTCACCAGCTGCAATGGTTCGAGTGGCCATTTTTTGTTCTGAGCGGGAGGCCGGGGTTCAAGACTACCCTGATTTAATCCTGAACAATACGGACCATATTTTTGTGACATTCCCGTGTGAGGAGGCGACCACCGCGGAGTTGGCAGGGCACGCCTTTGCTCACCATCTACTTTACCCGGAGGATGTGCTTATAGTGGTCACCAATCTTCTGGACATCTTAACCTGGGACCAGGAGTTACGTCTCTACATTCCGCTCTTTATTAATCCAAACGCCGTGGTAACCTTTTACGCGGAGATGTTTAACTGGGCCTTCCTTAATATCCTGGCCCACCCCATCCCGGCCACCTTGATTCTGGCGACCCCTTCGGGTTTCGACGCCCGGAGGTGGTCAATGACAGATAGCGACGGCTCGTTGCAGAAATGGATCAATCGCCTCGTCCCGCGGATCAGCAGGGAAGTGAAGAGGGCCAACGACTGGTACGCGGTCCCCACGGTCAATACCGGCCACGCACTTCATCTATCTAAGGCAGTAGCGGACGGAGTGATGACTGTGAACGATTTTCGAGAATTAGTGGACGGCTACATGCCGTCCGCCCGGGTTCTACGCCGTTGGGCCCGGGCCTTGGGCCGAGTGGTCGTCCGTCTGCCGCTCCCGCGGTAGGCCGCCGGCACTCCTCTGTATATATTGATTCCTGGAGTGATTTCCACCGAGTGATTTTTTAATTTAATTCCCGGCTTATGCCTAGGACACTAGTTTTTTTTTTAGTACCATTATATCCAAGAGGCATAGCCAGTTTGTTTCCATGGGAACTCGGATAGGAAGATTGTTTATACAGGAACACCTGGACGTTCTTCTTCCTCGCCCGTAGCCGGGTGCCGTCCTCCCCTTGATCGTTGTCTCTACTCCTCGCCGCTCCACTTCTGGTAATTATAACCCTTTCCTTCGTTATTGGCATGTTAGATAGGTTACTAACTCGTAGGTTTTAAGGAGATTGTTTTAGTCCAATTCTTTAGAAGTCTTCGGTTCGCTTTCACATGGTGGGGTCCCGGAAACTGACGTCACTCCCGGAACCGGAGGCGAATTTTCGCTGGTGTTTACCATGCTAGTTTTGTAACGGGTATCCCGGTTGGGCCACCTAGTGTTTACTTTGGTTACAAGATGGTGGATGCGGGCCGGAAACTAGGACCTCGTGTACTAAACTTATTGTCTCTTCCAGGTCCTGTGGTCGGTTATGATAATGTGAATAGTATAAGATGACGGTGTTGGGCACTGGGAGACGTCAGGCTGAATACTTTAGTGGGAGGATTTGTTAGGCGAACATGATCAAGTGTTATTTATCTCGCGCGCGGGTTGGGCGATATTAGAGGATTTTACTTGACTTAGTGGTTTGTTGACCTTACCGGTTCAAGCAGGCTCTCAGTATGCGGGTGGTGTTTGCCGTATTGGCTTTGTAATATTGTTTTATGATTATTATCTACTAGTTGACTGATACTGCACTAGTGGAATTAAGTGACCAAGCATTCTGGTCTGGACTGCGCAGCACTAGATTGGCTGTGACAGAATTCTTTGATTCGACGTCCCCCTTACAAGGTAATGGAAACGCTCCATTGGTGACTATAAAGCGTAGGCGCTTCATGTGGTCACTCCAGGTAGAGTCGTCCGACTGCCCGTCGGCGACTCCAAGGTAAGTTGAGAGGACGTAGCAAAAAGGCTACAAACACCAGTTCAGTCTTTGGTGCGATACCAAGACCGTCACTGCCATTGTGTTAGAATAAGAGTTATAGATAATATTATTGTGCAGTGTCGCCCAGATGGGAGGGAGAGAAATAATGGTTAGGACTGGTCTATTGTTGTTTATTTATAGAGAGACTACTTTTGGTTTTCTAAAGAGCCATTGCTTGAACGGTGTGTCTTATATGTAATTTTGTAAATATTATTAGGTGCATATTATTGAGTTACTGTGTGGTAGCTTGGCGTTCACCCTCCTAATTTTGTTCTGGGGTTGAGCGCCAAACTCCACCATTTACACTGGGTAGTTGACGCTTCACCTTTTCAAACAGGTAGGCGCGTCCCCACCACCAGACAATTTCTTGGATAATTATCCTGCCTGCATGCGTAGCAATAATTTACCATTCTAACATTTGTACAATACCGTGGGTTTTCACTCCGCAAGTATACATGCCGTTACCTGACATTGAGTATTAACTATACAAGGAGTATTTTGATTATTCGTTACTTATTTTATTACTTGAGAGGATCGTGGCTCAGACTCAGGTCCATTCCTGGTCTGAACACCGAACCTCATCAGCTATACGTGGGTCGTCGGTACCCCCCATTCTGTGGAGCCAGATGGGCGGGTACCGAGTCACCCATTATTATAATCAGGAGCAGCATGCACATTTTCTTTAATATGCATTCTACCCCTTTTTACAACCAAGAGATGTGTAAATGCACTTCTCCAGATCACTTCCAGACAGCACCTGTTAAGCCGGGCCTTCTTTTAACGAAGTGTAGTACAAGGTTAAACCCGTCTTCTGTCAAGGTCTTTGCCCGTCTTTTTTTTCTTGTGGAGAGCCGAGACTACTCCTGAAAGGACTCCGTCCCCAGCCTACCTTAACTATGCGCACGAGGGGCAGGAATATTTTAGTGCTACAGACAATTTTAGAATTTTGATTGTTTCCTAATAGGATGGGTAAACTATCTGCTAAGGGTTTTTAACCAAGTTTGCAGCCGTTCGTCAGGGAATTAGTAGTCCGTGTCCCCCCTCCTCAGCTCAACTGTTGAGCGGAGACCCGGTTACTTTTGCGCCGCGACGGCGGCCGAGACTAAAATTTCTTTTTGTTCTTTTTTTTTTTTTCTCGACGGCGGTCAGTTCTGAAGCCGCACGTTCTTTTATTATTTTACCCGGGTTCTCCACCAAATGAACTATTGTTAATGTTGATTTAAGACTGCGTGATGTGTATAATTAGTTTATCCATGAGTCGTTGATTCAAGTCATTGAGCCAAACAGACTGCGCTCAAAGTTAATTCATCCATTCCCCAATAGTTCAAAAGAAATGGACGATGAGGAAGCTCTTAATATGAAAGGGTTTTTATTGAAGTAAACATCTCATCCCGAGTCAAAGCCACAGTGAATAAGTCTCCATCAGTCCACCTTCCCATCTCCTACTCAGCGATCAACCACATTTAGAATACAAGTTGTTCCAGCACATCCTAGACCACCCTAGCGCTTAGCTCTATCACAATCCTTTGTCCGAGGTAGTTGGTATCGGTAAACTCCAGTATACTCCGCAGGAGCTGGTAGGTATAGCTCCGAGCAGCTCAGCTAACGCTGCTTACTTCCTAATAATTACTAACTCCAGACTAAACTAACTCCGCTCCCTACTTTGCAACACCTTTTATACTGGTTAACAGGTGGCGCTAGGAGCGCAAAATACCTCTTCTTAGAAGTAGACTTGCTAGGCCTGATCCTAACTAGATTATACAATATGATAATATATTAAAAGTACTAAGCTATTAGTACAACATGTTTTTATTCAAATGTTTTATCACAACCACTTGCAAACGTTTTAAGAACCTCCATCTCAGTATGTCTATTTGGCACTAACCATTTTGATGACAAGTTTTTTTGACAACCAATGAAAAACGTTTTCATAACGTCTAAATCATAACGTTTTTAAAACATTTAACTGTACTTTGTTACACTAGAGGGCAGCAGGGTAAAGCACTAGGTGGCCCCACTCTGCTAAATCAGAGAATTTAAGAAAACAATTACTTGAATTACCCATTATTAACTATGATATGTAGTTTTAAATGGTCCAATATATTTATAGAGTCTGAGAAAAAGTAAGTGGAATACATTTAACAAAGGTAAACATTGCTGATGTATTTCTTTTAATTAAAGATGTAATATTGTCATGAGTAGACACCTTTCTTGTATATGACAAGGAATAGGGACTTCAAGACCAAAGCAGAGTCTCACCTGCTATACACTATACACATGGTGAATGGAACAAGTATGACTTGGCTATAACATCATGTGCTGTTGGTGGGGAAAATATGTAACTTTATTCCTTTAGGAATGAATTAATCATAATTTTATTTGAGCTATACAACAAAGCAATACTGGTTTCAAACTGGTTGCAAGCTGGTTCAAAACTGGTTGTAATCTGGTTAAGAAACTGATTGCAGTCTGGTTGCAAACTGGTTGCAAACTGGATTACCAAATTGACATTAAAACTGGTTATGTGATAAGGATAAAAATTTCATTTAACAACAAATTCAAATGTTTTCACTAAGCAAAGAAAAAAACGTTTTTCAAACTAGTTATATGTTGAGTATAAAACTTTCATTTGAGATGTGTATAAAACGTTTTCCATTATTCAAAATATAACATTTTACAGATGATGTTTCATAAAAACGTTTGAAAGACGTTCCGCAATAACATTCTATAAACCTAAAAAAAACTGGTTCTATACTGAGTAGGAAACTTTCATTTTGGATGTTTTAAAAACATTAAGGCTAACGTGTTTTAGATGTTCTAAAAACGTCACTGTGTTACCTGGGAAAATATATGGTGGCAATTTTGTATTTGTTTGATTTTCTCTGAGAATATGGTATGAAACTACACACCCTTCAAACCATTTAAAGGATAATAGTTGTAAAACCTTTCTGCTGATATATAACATTTCCACTTCCAGTTTTTAGCATCATTAGAAAAACCGGCATGTGAAATAAAACTCATAGGCACAGAAATATCTGTAAATTGAGATCTTAACTTCAATGTCAATAAATCTGGTAATGACCCGCTACCTTATGGTCCAACTGGGTTACCCATTCGATTTAGAAAACCAATGTTTGATTTGTTTGTTATATTTTTCCAGAAAATAGAGTCATGAGAAAAACATTGGCAATGCAATAAAACTCCATTGTAGTTTGAGACCCTTCTTCCTTGGACACGTCAGTTGGTGGACCTATAGTTGCATGCCTATTCCTTTGACATAGCTATACATCTAGGTGGCAAACAACTACATAAAAACCTTAATGGCTCTCTGCCATTTTATACTATAAGCAAAACCTAACCAAAGGCATAAGAACATGAACTATTTCTTGCTGACCAGACCTATAGATCGGCCATCGATCCCCAAATAATTGATCAATCAACATGAACTTGAAAAGAATGGCATTCCTAAGTACTCAAACGGCCTAACGACATGAAGGGACCACAGACAGGCTCGTATATTTCATCTATAAATACTTCATTTTAAGAACTAGCTGTTGAATAGCCCAATTTATGAAAGGGGCACGCCATTGCCTAAAATTGATGACCACGCAATATTATTTTTTCTTTAACTGTGTTTATGTGTGTGGGGGTGTGGGGGGGGGAGTGGGTAGGTGTGTGGGTGGATGGGTGTGTGCGGGTGTGGGTGTGATGTATTGATGTGTGTGGGGATTTTGCATGTGGATGTGGATGTGTGGTGGTTTGGGGGGCAGAGGGTGTGTGTAGATGTGTGTGATGTGGGTGGGTGGATGTGGGTGTGGTGGGTGGTGAGTGGTGTGTGGGTGGTCTGTACATGTGGTGTGTGTGTATGGTGTGTGTGTGGTGTATAGTGTGGATGTGTGGGGTGTGTGGATGTGTGTGTGGATGTGTGTGATGTGGGTGGGTGGGTGTGGGTGTGGTGGGTGGTGAGTGGTGTGTGGGTGGTCTGTACATGTGGTGTGTGTGTATGGTGTGTGTGTGGTGTATAGTGTGGATGTGTGGGGTGTGTGGATGTGTGTGTGGATGTGTGTGATGTGGGTGGGTGGGTGTGGGTGTGGTGGGTGGTGAGTGGTGTGTGGGTGGTCTGTACATGTGGTGTGTGTGTATGGTGTGTGTGTGGTGTATAGTGTGGATGTGTGGGGTGTGTGGATGTGTGTGTGGATGTGTGTGATGTGGGTGGGTGGGTGTGGGTGTGGTGGGTTGTGAGTGGTGTGTGGGTGGTCTGTACATGTGGTGTGTGTGTATGGTGTGTGTGTGGTGTATAGTGTGTATGTGTGGGGTGTGTGGATGTGTGTGTAGATGTGTGTGATGTGGGTGGGTGGGTGTGGGTGTGGTGGGTGGTGAGTGGTGTGTGGGTGGTCTGTACATGTGGTGTGTGTGTATGGTGTGTGTGGTGTATAGTGTGTATGTGTGGGGTGTGTGGATGTGTGTGTGTGTGATGTGGGTGGGTGGGTGTGGGTGTGGTGGGTGGTGGGTGGTGGGTGGGTGGTCTGTACATGTGGTGTGTGTGTATGGTATGTGTGTGGTGTATAGTGTGTATGTGTGGGGTGTGTGGATGTGTGTGTAGATGTGTGTGATGTGGGTGGGTGGATGTGGGTGTGGTGGGTGGTGAGTGGTGTGTGGGTGGTCTGTACATGTGGTGTGTGTGTATGGTGTGTGTGTGGTGTATAGTGTGTATGTGTGGGGTGTGTGGATGTGTGTGTAGATGTGTGTGATGTGGGTGGGTGGGTGTGGGTGTGGTGGGTGGTGAGTGGTGTGTGGGTGGTCTGTACATGTGGTGTGTGTGTATGGTGTGTGTGTGGTGTATAGTGTGTATGTGTGGGGTGTGTGGATGTGTGTGTAGATGTGTGTGATGTGGGTGGGTGGGTGTGGGTGTGGTGGGTGGTGAGTGGTGTGTGGGTGGTCTGTACATGTGGTGTGTGTGTATGGTGTGTGTGTGGTGTATAGTGTGTATGTGTGGGGTGTGTGGATGTATATGTGTGTGTGTGATGTGTGTGTGGTGTGTGGATATGTGGTTACTAGCACAGTGTCCTATGGCAGTTGGATTTTCTTCTAAAGTACAATGACAATGACATAACTGACCTCACATGAAGGCAGACAATTATTACACTTTATGACACGTAGGCCTATCATTTGAAGGAAATGCACATTGATTAAAAGTTAAAGCATCAGCGTCTGCTTGTCCTACGTTATGCTCTTTATTTAGATTATATGCTCTCTGACACTTTCTTTTATATAGTCTCCATTTTTCTTAATTCCACTTCCATTAGCCTCCCACCTTATGTTTATATTTCAATTTACCCTCCACGTATTTCAGGAATAGCCTGATTTGAGGCTTTGATCGGTGCCAAATAAAATACATTAATAGACATCCTAGTATAAGAGGTGACAGCCTTCCTCTTCTTCAAGTCTATTGCATGCGTAGAGTCCAAATCGAGTACAAGTACCTGTAAATCATAACCACCTACACTTTTCATGTCTTTGTTCTTATGCATTAAGTTTTAATGACACGGAGCGCATTCTTATAAAAGTACAAAACTGTAATATATCATCTCGTTTTCAGACCGCCGTGGAAGAAAATGAATTAGGCAGGCAGGGCTTTTACGGCGACTCGTTATTTTATCAGCGGGGAGCTCGGCCAACGAATTAAAACCAGCCGCCCATAAATCGCCTTGTGTGGCCATCTAAAACCATTAATCCAGCACTAATTTCCTTTTAGAAGGGATTCTGTTGAAGCAGGCTGCCAATCCAGAAATTGTAACTGGCTGGTGTTGTCTTTGTTTCAGAGAGGGAATCTGTCGTCTTATTGTTCTTATCTCTCGGCCTTGGGTCCGAGGCCCATTTGTTGTTCGTGGACGGAAGACCTGCTGGTCCTGGGCGGTCCCCACGGTGCCAAACAGGACATTATTTACCGTCCGCCGGCACCCAGCTCTAACGGAATCAGTGGCGCCACGCGGCGGCGAGTTCTGGAACTAAACCCGCATAAGCAGACGACAATGGGAAAGGGCGCATTGTGTTTTGGCGGGAAGCGCGCGCTTTTGTAGAAAGATACCTTTTAGCGAACCAGATAGCGACAATCTGCGCACGCGCAGTGAGTCTCATTCATGGAGATCCCGGCATGCACTGCGTGGGCGTGGGGTCTGACAGGCGGCCTGGCGATGGGTGATTGACCACCAGGACTGAATGGACGCCGGGCCATGAAGCCATCCTCCTCTATTCCCATGACGTATTGCCCAGCAGTCCGCGCAGGCGCACTGTAGCCTGTTCTGTCAGATTCCGCCAGACTCACATCCCACAATGCCTCTGGCCCCTGCCCCCAACCAACAGGAATGGGTCTAGACCACTTAATTCGACAGCGCGGCCTTTTCTTAAATTCGCCTGCGACATGCATATGGAGCCTTAATGACATGACAGACAGCTTTTAAACATTAGTGACATGCGACATAGATATTTCTTAAAATCATTTTTGTTGTTGTTGTTTATTTGAGCAAAACTATCTTTTTATACAAAGCTTTTCAGATAGTCGAGTTGATGATATGTATGATGATGTGTATGACGAAATTAATGTGTTTTGCTGTTAACATAATATACTGAGGGTTTGACAAATTTGGCTTCAGAATGAAGGATCATTCAAAAGCCTTGTCACACACCTCAAGTTTTCCAAGCAATGTGACATTGAGAAAAATGAGGGACAGAGCCCTGCGACATTGCCGTTTTTAAAATTTGACACGTGATATAGGGACCCCTCAATCCAGAGCCCCACATGAAGTCACCTCTCATGCTATCCCGGCATTATCTGAGCTCGGCTGCATTAAGGATTGAAAAAAGCTCAGTTTCAGGGTCTTTAATTTATCACTCGTGATTCAAATGAGTAGCATTATAGTGGAGATCGTTTCATTCACTGTCGTCAGATTACACATTATGAGCGAGGCCATAAATATCTCAGATCTTTTTTTCCAATAGCGCCTAATTGAGTTCCTCATGTGAACAGGAAAGGATAAAGAGTGTAGGTTTCGATAATAGAAAGCTGATGAATAGACGAGTCTTTTCAAATGGCATTTCATGTAACCTTATTTCTATAGATCTTAGCATGGTCATGAAAATTTACATTCGTAATAGTAAGATAAAGTATTAATTGAATTAATCTATACAAAAAAAACTAATATCTAAGAGTAATGGCTAGACTGGTACAGAAAATTCGGTTTTGGAATTTGAGACTTTGATTTGATGCAAACCTGTAAAAGGGAAATGAAGAAAATGCTTGAGCTTGTTTAAAAAAAAAAACATGGGTTACATGGTTGAAACAGTTTGGGAAAATGTAAATAGATCGCTTGTGGATAGGCTGATTCCTTTGCTTTGGTTTCTGTCGCGCCAGTTTCAAAGTCCCCAATTTAATCAGGGCAACAGCTACTTTTATTTGAATTTTCTATCTGAACAAAATACAATATATTATCTAACTAATTAAGTAAAAATCAAGCGCAGTAATCAAATCAGGCATATATCAGACACAATGATTATATTAGGCAAGGGAAAACACAGAAACTAAATAACCACAAGTCAAGCACAGTATAAATCAAGCAGAGTAATCAAAATATACATATAAAAGGCACAATAATTACATTAGCGCAAGTCAAGGTCAAGCACGATAAGTAAAAATAAGCCAACGTCAAGCACAAAAACTAAATTCAAGCACAGTAACTAAATTAGCACGTTCAAGCACAATAACTAGAGGTTCATAAGTACAATATGAGTACTAATTTAGCACACTCAAGCTATGCTAATAACTAAGTATACCTCAAAGTCAAAACTGGAGCGCCAACAAAACAATATCCTTGATAATTCATCCTCACCATACATTTAAATAATGATGATCGCTAGATTCGTGATCGTGAGATTTTGTTGCGCCACAAAATTTCATGGATTTTTTATTTGATTTTTTTCTAGATTTTTTCTAGATTTTTTCTAGCCCCAAAATTGTTCCAATGTCTTTCAAACACACATTAAAGGGCATTATATGTGACATTATATTGTGAGCGATTTCATCAAGATTTATTGTATAGGTTGTATTTCCAAAATGTATCATGGATCTTTTCTGGGGAGGGTTTTTGTATCGAAGCTCTTGAAATACCCCCCGTGATAAATTCTGATGTATCGTGAATGGCTTTTTGTTTGGCACTCCTGAACAAGGTGACTCGTGTATCAGTAAGCTCCCCCCCCCCCCGGCCAGGTACACGTGTGAGGTACAACACCTACCTGAGCAGTGTACCACAGATACCTGCGGGCTGAAACCTCCCACCTGGTGAATAACTTATAAGGCTCCATCCCCGCTCCACCCCCAGCTTTTACCGGCTCTGAGTAGTACTATATATATACCTGGGACAGCTCTTTTAGGCCTCATACCGACCAGGCGATTTTGACCAGGTCGGCGGTAGAATTGGCCGATTCTATACAGAAAGGATTACCCTGTTTTAGTGCAGATTCAGATCAAACATGTCCATTGCATTCTCAATTGTTGGTGGACAATCACTCACAAACACAGCCAACCAAGTGTGAATAATCCTAGTGGATATCAGGCTTTTAGCCTGTGATCCAAGATGCCACAGATTGCCAACCGGTTTTCTTCTTATGTATATATAAAATTATATTTCTAGGTCAATATGATTATGTCCTTTGTGCTATAAACATTATTCTATTGCTTGTGATAAATTCAGAATTAATTGTTCGATAAATAACGACTTAATCAATTGGTTTAAAACCGTTGATCACCACCTTTATGTTCCATACTCACAAGGGTGATTAGGACCTCGCGATTGTGTTTTTTATAGGATAGTTAGTCAGTATGTAGTATTGAAATGTACATATATTATCTGAATCTTTGAAAACGGCGGCTAACCTTAGCGCAGATCTGAAGCTATTGTGACGTTCTCTGGTAAGTCGGGGTTGCCGATTCTTACAACAGAGGAACGTGGGGGTTGTTCGGGTCTCGGGGCGGACAGGGAATCCGGGCCAAGAACCGAGATGTGTTTCTAGAGTCGTGCCTCGCGCACGAGGGGGGGCTGAGCGAATCGATCGGGAATCGGCACTCGATGTCAACGGAGGACTGCGGGGGAGGGAAATTATGGTAGGGGTACGGGTCGGCCGGGGTTCGTCTCGCTCTATCTCCCAGACCAGCATTCACCCCGACCGGGCGGTCCACCCCTGAGTTCCGGTCCGCGGGGGCGACGGGCCGACGGTCGCCTATTGTTTGGTAGCGTGGGGCCGAGCATGCCGCGCCCTCGTCCCCGCGGACTTCGCTCCTTCGTTCCGTTCCCCATGTCTTCATGCCATACTACGCCTCGGTTTCCGGGACTTACTTCGGGCCTTCGTGCCTTACTCCGTTCCCTCGTTCCTCGTTCTTCGGGCCGTCGGGCCCCTTACCCTGTTTTTCTACTACCTATCTCGAGCTTCGACTGTTTTGTCCTAACTTCTGCTTAATTACTCTGATCGGCTCATCTTTAGCGGTTGTTTCAGGAAAGAGGACACGTCTGGACACCAGGAGAACTGTTAAAGAACTCTGTTTATTCGGGCCTCACCGCCCCTTTATATACTAGAGAGGTCAGCCCTGATTGGCTGCTTTCGGTCACGTGACCTACAACTGACGTCACTTCCGGTTTATATTTTCCGTTTCCGGTTTACATTTCACTTCCGGTTTACATATTTCCGGGTTTCGTTCCTTTACGTTTTCGTTCCTTACATATTCGTTCTTTACATATTCGTTCTTTACATATTCGTTCTTTTACATATTCGTGCCTCTTTTTCAGGCTTTCTATACTTTCGTTCATTATTACATATTCGTTCTTTTACATCTATTTCGTTCTCTAACATATATTTCGTTCTCTTACATATATTTCTACTATTACCTTATTTCTATTATTTTGACCTCTATGTATTTTGGATGAATAGCCGTTCATCACACCCTCCCGCACCTTCTTGAAAGGTGGGAAAACACGTTTTACAAAATTTCAAAACAGTTCATACAGCAACGACAACAGAACATACTCTAGAACCAGAAACATTTCAATCCTACGCTCCTTATCGGCAGAGGAGGAGGTGTCACCCTCTGTCCTCCCCGGTCTACTTCGGAGGGCCCCCGGGGCCTATCCGGCTAATTATTATTTCTCTTCTTTCTTCGTTTTTCGTTCTTCGTTTTTCTCTCTTCTTAATGAAAGTTCATATAATTCGTTTTATATATCCTAGTCTCTTTTTATCTTCGTCAGAGTTCTTTATCCTGGATCTATTTAGGACCCGTTTTACACCTCCTCTTTTTCTCGTCTTTAGGATGAGCGAGCCGGTCGTGGCTCTCTCACCCGGGACTGGGGATCGGTCGTGACCCCGTCGCCCCCGCTCCTCTCCTCTGGGCTCTATTTACTTAGCCCCTCGGCGCGTTTTTCCTCGCCTTTTACCCTCATTAGGACAGAGGGACCGGTCGTGGTCCTCCTGCCCGGGGCCATGGGTCGGTCGTGACCCGCAGTGCCCCCGTTCCCTTCGTTTTTCGTCGTCCAGACGTTTTCCCCTAGTTCGGGTGGAGAATCGGTCGCGACTCTCCCACCCAGAGGCCAGGGCCGGTCGTGACCCTTAGTCCTCTCGACCCTCGGTCCGTTCTTCCGTCGTCCAGACGTTCTCCGTTGTTTTTGGGTAGAGAATCGGTCGTGATTCTCCCACCCGGTCGGTCGTGACCCCTCGTTCTTCCATAACTATTACTCTTCTCTGCGTTCTCTTAGGTGATGATGATGATTTTAAGGATGAGTTGAAGAAGAAAGACTGAAGTTTTTGTAGATAGAATGTTCTTTTTGGACTTCGCACCCTCGGTCGCCTCGGCATTCAGAGCCCTCCAGTGACTTTTTCACGTTTGGCAAGGACAACATGTTCGAGCCAGAGGCCAAGGTACCCAAAGAAGAAAATGGCGTTGTATGTGGAAAGGAACTTAACTTCATGCATCAAAGCTTAGAGTGGAAGCTTCAGCAGACGACGTCGCGGGTTTCGTGCTATTTGTCACAGTGAAACTTTGAGATGGAGTCCGGGTGAAGGTAAGACTGAGAAGATTAGAATCATTAATTATCGATGAGGTGTCCGTTTTCCGTACAGGAACTGAAGTTTGACTTTTACGACACATGTCCTCGTGGTTAACCCAGCACCAAGACGTTCAGTCCTCGACCACGTCGACACACTCGAAGATTTCAGGATTTCAGAAAGAGATGTCGGAGAGAGTCCACCACAGTAAAGTATTTCCGTCACCGTTCCGGGCCCAAGTGGCATGACAACAACCGGAACGGAGACCCGATTAAGAAGATAATTTTGATGAAGTTTCTTTTGATGACAGGAGCCGGTGCCTCTCATCCCTCCCCCCCTCCGTAAGCAATGGCAGGAAGACAATCCTCTTTGGGGCGAGAGGGAGGCTCCTTCGTTCCACTGATGAGATGATTTTCCTAAGAAGAGGATTCCTGCTTCGGGCACTCGGGCCCTCGTTCGTTTCCTAGGCTCTCGGGCCTCGCTCTGTTTACTAAGTTTTTCTCTTCGTCCTCCCGGAGGACCATGCTTTTAGACGATTTTCGTGAGACTGTAATACCAACAAATAGTTCGTTAATAGAAGTAAGTTTAAGATCCGGTCTGGTTTGATTCTGGAGTAAGGCCACAGTCGTCCACGGTGCCATGTCACCTTGCATGAAGCCACTATGCCTATGACGAACGCCGAGACAACAGCTCCGAGCCGTTCCGGGCTGCTCCTAGGTACGGCGGTTCGAAGTTGGTAAGTTGAAGATATTAGTGAGAAGGAGAGGAAGAAGCCGTAGAAAGTGAAGATGGACGATATCAACTGGGATCTGCACCCAACGTCAACCTCTGAGATCCGGAACGGGCCCATCTCAAAAATAGCATATATAGAGAAGAACTCATCCGATGTCGAACTCCAAGAAGGATCGCTCCTCGTCGCTCTTTGCAGACCTCTTGAGGCGTCTATCAAGGCATCCGCGGCCGACGTTCCAAGCACCACCTCCCTGTATATTTCAAAGACTACTTCCCTATATGTTTCAAAGACTATTTTGTTTCGTTCCTCGAGAAGAAGATACCAGGAAGTACGACATGGAAGCAGTCACTGTCGTTACCGCAGGTAAGATATTAATATAAGTTTTTAGTAAGTCTATTAATTTTCGTTTCTTGTTCATGTATTGCTTCGGTCGGTCACGAGCCAGGGCCCCTAAGTTATCGTCCCTGCTCGTGCCTTGGTCCTCCGGGAGACATCTACGACTCGCCGCAATCCTTTCACGACTCGCTGCATCAACTCTGGCACGATAAAACCAGCATTCAGGTCGAAAAATTCCATTTTGCCGCTCTTCGTATGCGGTAAGAGGCTGAAGACAAGGAAACTCAGAAGATGATGGTACATGAATCCGGGCTCATCCAGATTCTGATCGATCCATCCAAGATCAAGAAGACGAAGTTGCAGGGAGTAGAAGTGCCGCTAGAGGACAGAGGTCGTCTCCTCCTCGCCCCCAGATCGCTCAAGGCAGCACGGGAGAAGGGTTTTCAGTCTTGGCCCGCGCCAGCCTTTCCTCCAGCGGCGAGTCGCCGGCCCACCGGTACCTTATTTACCCCGGCACGACCGTCGACTCAAAGACTACACTATCTGTCCATTCTGATTTCCTTTCTTCGATTCCGCCTCCCAACTTTCACTCTCGCTCCTGGGCCGCCCGGCCCGCTATCCATTTGATTTCCGCGACCGGACGATCCCGTTCCACCTGCTCGGTCCCAACCAACGCAGCGGGCTCCAGGGAAGAAGAGGAACAGCTACAAACTTGTTTTTTCCTCCTAGCGCCTCCTCCCGTTCCGTATTCGCCCCGCAGGCTTGGTAAGTTCGTTCCAGTCATGGACCCTCCAGCTCGCTGATTACGCTCAATACCTCCTAACACATGTGGTTTCGTTCACTTCCGCAAGAAGATTCCCATAAAGAAACTAGTAGGAATAAATTAAGATAAGAATGTTCGAGCCCGCCAGTCCGTTCCCGATGAATTTAAGTAAAGTTTCGGGCCCGTCCAGCGGTCTCCAGGAGAGTCTTTTATCCAGGCTTCAGCCTCCTGTGCGGCTCAGGTACCTCCGCCTCGGCCCGGTTCTCTCCCTGGGGGTTTGACACTATGGGTGAGGAGCCACCCGACTCCCCACCCGACTCGCGACGCGCCATATTCCGCCTCTGGTTCCGTCGCGCTTTTTCTCTTCCGTGCAAGACCTCGAGCAGCATCTACTTCACCCTTCTTCTTGGCGTCGGATCGGTAGCAACAGCCTCTCCTCCCTAGCGGGGAGCTCGAGAAGCTGATCCACCATTCCGCTCTGTTTTTCCGCCTCTCTTGTCGCCTTCAACAAGTCATCCAGTTGATCTTCGTTTTTGTACATCACTAGGGTCTGAGCCAATTGGACAGTCCGGTTGTGTTCGTTAACTAGCCGGTCGACTCCCGGGAACTCCCTGGTCAACGGCCCCAGTGCCGCCGTCGGGAACTGCGCCATCGCTTCTTCAAATGTCTCTGGCTTGCGGCCCGTTTCTAGTGCCATCAGGAACGCCATAGACGCCGAAGCCATCGCTCTTGTCTTAGCCTTCATTCCTCGCACCTCCCTCGGGGGCCACACCAGTTGCACCCGAATGGCCTCTTCCGCGTCCCAGTCTCGTACTGCTCGCGCCGTCACCGGAAAGTGTCCCTGTAAGACCTGGTGAATGGCCTGTGTCCGTAATAACTTGAGTCTCGGTGTTTCTTTAGATGGTCCTGCCATCGGTATCTCCGTTCCTATGGACCCGAACACTGAATCCGCTCCCGACTCGTCCAATTCTTGCTTCTCCGGCTCGTATCCTCTGGTCTCGGCCTGCCCCAACTCCATGTCCTCTGAGTCTTCCACCTCCGCGTCCATGGACTGGGCAGCCGGTATTTGCAATCTGTGTATCACAACCCGCGGTTGTAGCGCTCGCCCGTGTTTATCCTCGTCCTTGAGTGGGGTATCCGGTCCTGGCGGCGATCCCATACGTTCGGGCGACGGTGGTCCCGGGGTCTCCTCCGATCCTTGCGACCCGAAGAACGAGCTCCCCAAACTGGCTCGAGTCAGGTTGTCAACCGCCGCCCGTGTCTCTGGCGTGTCTGGTGCTACTGTAATGTCTCTCATTCGTTTCAGTCCCGGGGGCGGCACTATCGGCTGCTTACATACCATCTTCTCCAGGGGTGAATCCGCTCTCGTCGGGGTAGGGGTAGAGAACAGCGGCTGTGTCGAGGCCATCGACGCCGTGTCCTCCGGTCTGGCCGCATGCCGAACATACTTTACTTTCTCCACTCGCCCCGACGGTTTGAGTCCCTGCCTTTCTGCCATCTCGCGTAGAAACCTCCCTAGGTACAATGCTTCTCTTTCCACCAGCCGGCCTCCCTGTGCTTCCCGAATGCTGTCCTCCAGCTCCCGGTCGGATCTTGCCTCGTGGTAACCCCTGAACGATCCCTCCCGGTTCATTGTTCCTTTTAAATATCCGGGGTACCTCGGGTGTCGTGATTCATATATCACCGATTTCTTATGAACTGTCATCATAGTAAATTGTGCGTCGCTACAAGGTGGTTCTAGTCCCGTGGTCCGTTTGACTCCTGTCGAGGTCTCAGGCTGTGATGGTCCCAGCTCTCCCGTGCTACTAGACTCAGCAATAATCAAGGACCAATCGCTTCGGACCGACATACTCCTGCCTGACTCCGACTGGTCCGAACTCGTTCCCTCCTCCAATTCTCTCGGGACTTTCTTGACCTTTTTCCACTTCTTCTTTCGCGACGGCTCCTCCGCCGGGCATCCCTGCGTCGGGGGCCTCTTGAAAGCGAGCGGCTCCTCCTCCTCTTTTACTTTCAGACGTTGGTCGTCGGACGAGCTCACCAATTCCACCACCTCAGCCCCCGGTGGTATTCCTGAGCAACCCGGCTTCGGGGTGGGTGTGGATGTCCGTCCTTTTCCTCTGCCCGGGAGTCCTCGTCCTCTCGGTTCCCGTGGTTCTCCCTGGGCGTTTAACTTCTTAATTCGGCTCTGTACCAACCCTGATATTTGGTCTGGTGTCAGAAGTGGTTTCGGGTTGACCACGGCTCGGCTCGCGCTTCGCGGCGACTCGGTGGCTTCCTTCCGCACTCCTTTCGCGGCCCTTCGAGGGGAACGACGCGTGGGTGTCGATCGTTCCGCTACCTCGGCCAGGGGTCCCTTCCCTGCTGCTTTGGCTGCTTGGGCTCCCTCGCCGGCCTCATCGGCCTCTGATCCTTCTTCGGTCGCTACCTGCTCCGGCTGCTCGGCGTCGCTGTCCTCGGACCCTCTCGACGCCCTCGGGTAGTAAGGTACGCGGATATACCGTCGCGGCCTCTCCGGTGCCTCCTTATCCACCGCCCTCTCAGGGGGTTGAAACCCCTCCGGATGGCGCACCGCGTAGTCCCGTTCCATGTTGGCTACCCGGGCCGCCGTTTCATCCCCAGCAGCGAAACTGGTGTACGGCGGTCGTCCTTTCGGGTCCAAGGCGAACGCCGCAGCATACTCCAGCCTCAGAAGGGGGTCTTGCTTCGGCATCCCCCTCTGCAGGTTCCCTTCGTGTGAGTCCGTCATGTGTTTCTTCCAGTCCTGGTGTGTCGAATAGGCTCGATTCGAACACACCGGGCACATGTAGTACTGCTTCCGTAATCCATCGTGCTGGCCTTTAATATGCTTGACCAAGTGCTTAAACTCCTTTCCATGGCAATGTCCTTCCCAGCACTGTCCGCTCATCGTGTCCGTTTTCCGGGCTTTCGGGGCTCGTTCCAATCTTGAAGCTCGTCCCGTCAGCCTTTTCCGTTTTTGTCTCGTGGTGATGCTGCTCGTCTCGCTTCTCTGCTTTTTCTCTTGTTTTCTTCTCCTTAGCTCAGTCTGCTCGTCTGCGATTTGATGAATCCTGATCGGCTGACCAGAATGACCTGCTCCGGCGAGCGCTCTGCCTTTTATAGCCGCCGCAGGCGGAAGTGGGCGTGGCCTGCACTAGCGACCCCTAGCGTCAGACTCACCATCCACTTCTACGGTGGCGCCCCCTACTATTTTCCGGTCCCCGGGGCCCGCCGCTGGTCACTGCCTCGCCTGCTTTTTACCTCGCGGCCCTTCGCCCGTCCACGCGTTTTTTCCTAGGCCTTTTATTGCCCCACCGGACGTCCTCGGTCTTTTCATCCTCCGTCGCCTTCTCTTGCCTTTTTCATCTTGGCCCTCACAGTGCTTCCGCACACTTCCCGGAGAACACAGGGGCTCGACGTTATCATCTCCTCGCCGCCGCCCCGTTCTCTTTGTCCTCTTTTACTCCTTTTACGACCTACTTTAAAGCCCGTCCTCGTTTCAGGCCTCACCTTTTACAACCGTCCGTTCGTTCCTCCGGCGTTCCCGAGAGTGCCGCATCTACTCTCCTCCGGTCTCCTGGACGCTGTAAAGCGGTATTACCAAGTCGGCATTACTTCAAAAGTCTTCACCAGCTTGCCACCGGGTCTGTCTTCTGTTGTAATCCAACCATCTTTTCCACACTGTGGTTCCTCCGAACTGACCGGAAAGCGGCTCCGTGGGACTACTTTAGACATTCGGGCCGTCGTGGCTCCCGAACGCCGTTTTTCGTTCCAACCCCGCATTTCCCACCTATATTACATCCGCAAGAGAACCAATCTTCAGCTAGGTAGCAAATCTCTACAGCCTAACGACCTGCACTCCTACTGTAGTGGTCAACGCACCGCCCCGACTCAATGGCCCCAGGTTGATCAGTCCTTTTTGGCCAAAGCCTTTTTGTGTAGCGCCGATTTGGTCGTTCCCTTGGTCCTCTTCCACCTGCGGAATCGAGACACGAAAACGACTTCATCACAAAAAGGGGTGCCCCATTTCCTTACGTGCCCTAGCGCGCCCCACCCCAAGCATTTACTGTGCAGCCTCGTATCCTCGCTGGTCAGCTACCATCCAGGCTGGCGCAGCGTGTCCTCGGTAGGGTTCCAGGCGGTCCACATGGACTACCCCCCCCGGTTTCCCTCGTTTCTTCCGTACTACCACCCGTCCTCGGTCAAGCACCTTGACGATCAGTGCAAGGCCCATCCATGGAAATCGCAACTTCGTTCCTTTGTCCCTATCCACTACCGTATCGTGCACCCAGACCAGTTCTCCGGCGTGGTATTCCCGCCGAGTCACCTTCCCATCGTACTCGTGTTTCTGATGGATGGCGGCTCGTTTCAGCCCCGTCCGGGCCTCCCGATAGGCCGCGACTAGCCCTTCCTCCAGGCTTTCCACATAGTCGCCTACCCGTCGGGGTTCCTCCTCTGGTCCTAGAGGTCTCCCATAAATCGCCTGTCGCGGCATCATGGTCTGTCGGCCCAGCATCATCATATTCGGTGTCACTCCCGTGCTGGCTTGCGGCGTTGCTCTATAACTCATCATCACGATCGGGACCATCTCGTCCCATTCCCGGCCTGTTGCTCGGCAGCTGGCTTTCAAACAACACCCCAAGGTACGGAAACTTCGTTCTATGTACCCGTCACTCCTGGGGTGGTACGGCGTCGTTCTTGTTTTGTGTATTCCAAATAGTGCACAGACCTGAGCCACCACCTCGGATTCGAAATTCGTGCCTTGATCCGAGTGTAGTTCCCGAAACGCGCCGTACCGTGCTACTACTTCTTCAACCAGTTCGTCCGCCACTGTCGTTGCCTGTTGATCCGGGATCGGGAAACACTCCAACCATTTGGTGAAATAGCATCCCACCATCAGGCAATACTTATTTCCTCGTTTGGTGACTGGGTACGGGCCCGAAACATCCATGGCCAGCCGTTCCATCGGCTCCCCCACTATGTACTGATGTAGCGGCTCCCGTCTTCCTCGTCCTTTTTTCAGCAACGCGCAATCACATTCTCGACATTCCTTCCGCACGTCTTCCCGGAGTCCCGGCCAGTAAAACCCTTGCTCCAACAGGGCCGTCGTTCTGGCGACTCCCAAATGCGCTCCTGCCGCGCCTCCATGGTATTCCCTTACCAACTTGGCCCGTTCCCCTCGGGGAACGACCAACTGGTTCCTCCAACCATGTCCTTCCAGTTCCCAGTACTTCCGATGCAGCACGCCATCCCTGAGGCTTAATCGTTCCCATTGCCTCCATAGGATCTTTGTTTCCCGGGATTCCGGAGATATGGCCTCCCAGCCTGGCCGGTCCGCATTCTCTTCCATCCGTGCGACAATCGGCCCTATATCTCGATCTCTCCTCTGCGCTGCTCTCATCTCCTGCGGGGACCATCCGGGCTCGTACCCCCGGGCCCGCGTCACTACTCTCACTTTTTCGGTATTCTCGTGCTCCTCTCCACATTGTTTGCACGGATACCGGGACAACGCGTCAGCGTTCCCATGCTTCCTGCCCGGTCGGTGTTGGAACGACACATCATGCGAGTCGATAATCTCAATCCACCGAGCAGCCTGCCCCATCGGTTCCTTACTTCTCTGCAGCCAACTGACCGCGCTATTATCCGTCCGGACTATCACGCGTTGACCATAGATGTAGCACCGAAAATGCTTCAAAGCTCGCACCACCGCCAACAGTTCTTTCCGCGTGGTGCAATACTTTCGTTCGTTTGACTCCAGGGTTTTGCTCGTGTAAGCTATCACCCGTTCCTCCCCTCTCTGCTCCTGTGATAGCACGGCTCCTGTCCCCACGTCACTGGCGTCCGTGTCAAGCCACCATTGTCCATCTTCCTCCGGGAATCCCAACACCGGGGCCTCCGTTAGCGCCTTCTTCATCGCCTCAAATGCCTCTTGTCGTCTCGCGCTCCACACGAACGGTTCCTCCTTCGTTGCCAATTCATACAAGGGGGCAGCCAATTCCGTGAAGCCGTTTATATGCCTTCTATAATATGAACATAATCCCACGAAGGCTCGTACCTCGTGGAGATCCCGAGGGACCGGCCACTCGGTTACTTGCCGACACTTTTCGGGGTCGGGTTCGATCCCGTTGAATGAGACAACGTGCCCCAAGAACGGAATCTTCTTCTGGAACAGCTTGCATTTTCGCGCCTTTAACTTCAGTCCTGCAGCGTTCAATCGGTCCAGAACCCGTACCAATCTTTCCAGAGTCACTTTAAACGTTGGTCCAAAGACCAGTATGTCATCCAAGTATACCAGACACTCCTCCCACACGATTCCTCTGAGGATTCTTTCCATCAGTCTCTCGAAGGTGGCTGGGGCGTTCACTAGCCCGAATGGCATCACTTTGAACTCATACAATCCTCCTTGAGTCACGAAGGCCGTCTTTTCTTGGTCCTCCGGTGCCATCTCCACCTGCCAATATCCGCTTGCGAGATCCAGACTGCAAAAGAATAGGCTTCCTCCCAAGGTGTTGAGGCTGTCCTCTATCCGTGGAAGCGGATAGGCGTCCACTTTCGTAGCCTGGTTCAGTTTTCGGTAGTCGATACAGAACCTCGTTCCTCCGTCCTTCTTTTTGACTAGAACGGTCGGGCTACTCCACGCACTCCCGCTCTCCTGGATAATCCCTAGATTTAACATATCCTCCACCAGTGCTCGTTCTTCCTCTCTCCTGGTGGCCGGATACCGTCTGACCCTCTGCTTGATCGGCATCTGATCCCCCGTTTTAATTCGATGTTGTACTAAATCTGTCCGTCCTAACTCATGTTTCGAGGTCGCAAACATTTGTTCCCGGGCCATGATGGCTTTCTCCAGCTCTCCGCCTTCCTCCGTGGTCAGGTCTTTCTTAGCCTCCTCTATCATTTCAACGAGCGCTCCAGGGGGTTCTTTTGCTTCACTTCCTATTCCTCGTACCTCTTGTACGAAGGTGGCTTCTCCGAGTACCCCGCCGGTTTCCAATTTCGCGCTCTCGGTCCCTCGGTTGGCCACCCAAACTTCATTTTCTTCTCCCAATGTCACCGTTCCTGGGATCACCTCCAGTCCCATAGGTAATCCAGCGCCGGTGATGACAGCCAGCTGTCCACTCTGTCCTATGTCTACTCTCGTTACTACTGTTACTCGGGTCACTTGGAGTGGGGGTATTTTCGTCGTTTCCTCGATTCGCACGACCTGTCCTCCGACGGTAACTGCCCGAATCCCATCCGTTCTTTGTTCTGCTCCCGGGATTCGTTCCCCCTCTCCCTCCCCCTCGGCGGGCAGGAAGATAGCACTCGCGTGGGGCTTAACTGTTAGCCGGTATTTCACCGCGAAGTCGTTTCCCAGGATCCCTTCATCTCTACCGATGTCTGCCACCATGAATGTCCACTTCAACACGCGCGTTCCCAATTTTACTGGCAAGTTCGTGCATCCGTAGCACCGCAACGGACTACCATCCACCGAGCAGAGACGTCCTTCATATCCATCCAGTTCTTCCCATTTTCGTCCCCACTCTCTCCAGAGGCGTTCCGACAGCAGACTGATCATAGATCCGGTATCAACCAAAAAACGGACGACACTCTCTCCCACCGTCCCGGCCACATAAAGTCCACATTCTCCCATGCCTACTACTTCTCTCGCCGCGCCCGAAGGGGGCCCCGCGCTTACTGCGACGGCGACTGTCCGTTTCCCTGACGCTGAGAACACTCTCTCGCGAAATGGCCCTTCTGGTGACATTGATGACACTCTAAATCTTCTTTTCGCTTCTTAAACGCCTCCCTCCGGGCCGTTGCTTGTCTTCTAGCTTCCCGTTCTTCTGCCAATTCTTTCATCATCTCCTCCAACTTACCGTTTAAGGCCATGATCTGTGTATTGGCGTCCTCCTCGGGCTTCACTGCCCGCAGGAGGCGGCGTGAGTATCGTTCCTGTATTTCTACCACCTCTACCGCCTCCTCTAGTGTCTTGCATCCTTTCTCTGCACACTTCAGCTGAAGGTCTTCCCCAACTGCAGCCTGGAACGCATGTAATGCTGCTTTTTCCTGGCTAGCGTAGTCGTTGGAGAAGTAGGCTCTCGATGCCAGTCGCCGGGCATTATCAGCCAACTCCTTCGCTGTCTGGTTCTTTACACGTTTCAATCCCGCCAACTCTTGCAGAGCATTGCACGTGTCCTTCTCCTGACCGAACCTCCGGCGCAACGCATCCACCCTCGCTGAGTAACGGAGTCGTTCCCTGTCCGGGAGTCCGACAAAGTACATTCGTGCCGTTCCCGTCAGCGAGAGAAAAAGCATCGCCGCTTTTTCCTCGGCCGTCCAGCGTCCCAATGTTGCGTACTCCTCAAACTGGTTGATCCATCCCTCGAAATCCGGTTTACCGTCATACTTCTCCGGTCGTAAACTGAACTTCTTCAAACTCGCTCCTACCTGGCCGGTCTGTTGTTGTTGAGCCCGCGCATTCTGCTCATCCGTCGGGGTGGACGTTCCCATAAAATTAAACTGCCTACCCATGATGGTCGTGTCCTCCCCTTTGGTTTCGGTTTTCGCACCTCCTTTCTCCTCCCCACCTTCCTTGAAGGCGACGTCAGAATCCATCTGCTCGAAGACTGCCGCGGTCGCCATGAGTATCCAATACCGACGAAACACCCAAGATCCACAAGTCCGTATGTGCCTATTTCAGCACCACCGCTGCCACCAGTGTGACGTTCTCTGGTAAGTCGGGGTTGCCGATTCTTACAACAGAGGAACGTGGGGGTTGTTCGGGTCTCGGGGCGGACGGGGAATCCGGGCCAAGAACCGAGATGTGTTTCTAGAGTCGTGCCTCGCGCACGAGGGGGGGCTGAGCGAATCGATCGGGAATCGGCACTCGATGTCAACGGAGGACTGCGGGGGAGGGAAATTATGGTAGGGGTACGGGTCGGCCGGGGTTCGTCTCGCTCTATCTCCCAGACCAGCATTCACCCCGACCGGGCGGTCCACCCCTGAGTTCCGGTCCGCGGGGGCGACGGGCCGACGGTCGCCTATTGTTTGGCCGCGCCCTCGTCCCCGCGGACTTCGCTCCTTCGTTCCGTTCCCCATGTCTTCGTGCCATACTACGCCTCGGTTTCCGGGACTTTCTTCGGGCCTTCGTGCCTTACTCCGTTCCCTCGTTCCTCGTTCTTCGGGCCGTCGGGCCCCTTACCCTGTTTTTCTACTACCTATCTCGAGCTTCGACTGTTTTGTCCTAACTTCTGCTTAATTACTCTGATCGGCTCATCTTTAGCGGTTGTTTCAGGAAAGAGGACACGTCTGGACACCAGGAGAACTGTTAAAGAACTCTGTTTATTCGGGCCTCACCGCCCCTTTATATACTAGAGAGGTCAGCCCTGATTGGCTGCTTTCGGTCACGTGACCTACAACTGACGTCACTTCCGGTTTATATTTTCCGTTTCCGGTTTACATTTCACTTCCGGTTTACATATTTCCGGGTTTCGTTCCTTTACGTTTTCGTTCCTTACATATTCGTTCTTTACATATTCGTTCTTTACATATTCGTTCTTTTACATATTCGTGCCTCTTTTTCAGGCTTTCTATACTTTCGTTCATTATTACATATTCGTTCTTTTACATCTATTTCGTTCTCTTACATATATTTCGTTCTCTTACATATATTTCTACTATTACCTTATTTCTATTATTTTGACCTCTATGTATTTTGGATGAATAGCCGTTCATCACACTATTGTAAAAAATAAGCCGTTTGGTATAATATTATTCAGTTGGAACTACCTTATCAAATATCTAAATCCGAGGGTTCTATCGTTGGTAATAAATTATTGCTGCACAGAGAAGTACATAGTACATGAAATCCTGAAGAAGACTCTGACAGTCGAAACATGTTGATCACGCTACGATTTTATTCATTTTAATAAATCTTTATCAACACCTGTCCACCAGTTAGTCGTCGAGTTGGATATATTATCATCACTTTGAATAGTACATGAAAGTATAAATCTAAGATATCGGGAAAACAGACTATGTGCCTTGTACAGAATTATCGTCAATCTTCCTTTAAATTGAACGGACATCATATTGGTGATCAATTGATCACATAATAAGTTTTAATTTCTAAATAAATGTTTTAAACAGTTATGGTTAAAAAACAATTCACGTTTCGTCTCCGGGTATATTAGGACTGAGGGCAGGTTTCACGGCAGCAAATAAAAGTGCGTTTTACACATCTTAAATCTTAATATGAGATCATTGTTCGAGGTCTCACTCATAACCATACATAATCAAGGTATAGCAAACAACAGATACATTAGATTGCAGGTCTGAAATCCCATCATTTCAAAGTTAAACTGATATTAATGTAACCTGATTTTTGAGATAGGAGATGAAGTGCGAAACGTTCTCTACATTACAGGTGGGCTGATTAGGTACAATAAAACATTATGTCTGGGGTTATTTACCACATTTGGACAGTAACTCATATTACCAGTAGATGAAACAGTAACTCGAACATTAGTCGCGACTCGCCCTCACACCATTCTCAGTTTCATTTTATGTTGAGATAAATGCCCGCCAACAATAGGTGAAATGTCGCCGAGTCAGTTTCCTATTATATTCTGATATGGATCAAATTCCAGAAGATATTTCCATGTATCTTACAGATGGGAAATCTATATTCGTTTTCATAGGGTCTTTTTCTGTCTACAGAAATGTGACAATTTTAGCCTGCAGTAACCAAAAATACAGGTAATTGCGTCTTGAACAATGAGCCCATCCCACATTGGGTATATCCCTTGGTTGGGCAAAATAGCCTTATAAGCCATACTTGTCTCCTAGAGTTGGGGTTACTGATATAAGGTAGAATTGTATTTTTTTCTATATCCCTAAGTACTGATAAAACATTATGATTTCTTGAATTTTATCAATTTACAGTTTTGCAGGTTTACCACCCAACCGAAATACTGTACTTAAGGGCAAAATAGGGTAGATGCCATTATAGGTTGAGTGAGCTTTAGCATTGGTTCTTATGGGATAAGAGCCAATAAATAAAGCTGTATTTTAGAAATTTTAGGAGCAATTTGTCAACCAAATTGACTTGGTTAATTTTGTATTGTGCAACTGTCTTCATTGCAGTGAAGCAATTCTAAAAATATTTAATGGTAAACTTTCATGCTGGTGTAAACTGGGATGGGCTTATTATCTTTATCGTTAATGAGGGCAGTAACTTATACATAAAATAATGGTCGTTAATGGCAATTTTCCGCTCTGAAAGATTATATATTTAAAACACGGTGCTACTTGTAAACTAATGTGCAAGGACAGAATAAAGTGAATTGGACATTGCAGGCCATAGGGCGTTGACTCAGCAGGAGTGTGTGTCATTATGAGTGATGAACTGTATCCGACCTCATCAGCCACGTCGAAAGATGCCATTTAAGCCTCATATGCAATAGGCGATTTTTGAAGTAATCCTCACTATAATAAGTTGTCTGATTGTACTACAAGTAATCGGCAAGTTTTTGCATCGACTCAGATGAAACTTGTACATTTTAATACAGAATACTGAGGGCAATCTCTCAAAAAACATTATCAGTCGTCGGCATGGTGGCAGTGGGGCTTCGCATAAAGCCCAGTTTACACATCCCGGTGGCATCACTTTTGCGCGGTTAAACCAATTTTCGTTTAGTGTTCAGATGTCATTCAGAACAAAAAGCCTGCTCTGATTCAAAAGAAAAACCTTAAGACGACTCTTGGATCAAGCTCAGTTGTTTCTCTCCTTACCTTATGTTTTGTCAAACTTACAAAACGTTAATCTCTTGTTCCAGTCTGAAACGAACATAACCGTTGTATCATCGAACCTTTTCTCGTGGGAATGGGAATTACAGTGAGCCCGGTCATTCCACCAATTTACATCCAAAAAAAGGCAGGACAAAGTTTCATTAAGCGAAAAAGAACATGATTTGCGTCGAAGATCAGGAGGCAAAGTCTTGAATTGGTCTCCGCCTGACAATTATTTGTTTTCCATTTGATTTGATGAGCGATTATTGCGGGGGCATGTTCCTCTGCCTCCCCTCTCTCGGTCCGCTTCTCCGCATCGCTCAAGGAATATCAACGTCGGCACTCTGCAGGCTGTCCTCAAATAATAACAAATAAAACATGGGGCCGGCAGAGCTGGATTAACGTTGGGAGCCGACAGCATCGGAGATGAATTATGTTTCAACAGCAGAGGCCCTCTCGACTCGGGCAAAAATGGCACCAACTCTTTCCTTCAATGCGTAGTTTTATTTTGAATGCTGAGAGAAATTCCTGTTAATGTGATGTCGTTTGTCAAAATCACGAGGCTCCACCGAACTCAAAACGTAATTGATGCGGCTGGGATCGGTTGAATTGGTTATGAGTCGGTGGAGGCTGAATATGAATGGTGGCACCCACAGGGTCAGTTTTACCCTGGAAACTGTTTGGACGAAATGCATGAACTTTGACAGTCATCCAGGTAAACTTTATTGGTTCATATGAAAGTGTCGCGAATGTAGATCAAAGAAGCCCAGATGACATTTAGTGTTTAACATTATCAACGTCGTTGTACTCATCATCAAAGTTTGCAATAAACGTCTTCATATTGCGTATTTTATAACAGTAATATGTGTATAGTAAAATTGCATTACTCCTATATTTCAATTTTGGAGTTTTGGACACAATATTATGGTTAGGATGAATATGCAGTATCCGGTGGCTGATGCAACTTTTCGAAAAGGTGTGTGTGTGGGGGGGGGGGGGCGCTACCATAAAGGGAAGCCCCTTATTTTCCAGAATTTTACATTAAAAAAAGCTAAATTTGGCACACACAAAAAGGGGGACGCACAGCCCCCCCCCCCCCCCTCTCTAAACCCGCTACTGGTATCTAATGTACAAATAATTGGGTGAACTAAAGATTTGTTTTCAGAAACGTTTTTGCGCATGTGATATTGAAATTGGTAAATATTGTTGGATATGACATTCATTTCTTAAAAGTGTAAGGCTGACTTATTGTGGAACTGCGGCAATAGAGGATGATATGATGTTAATGTTGCTCCTTCCATTTTTCAATGACAAACAACAAACTACCAAGGCATGCTTAAGTTGTTCTGGTCCTGATATAGCTGAAGAAAATGCCGAGTGGGCCTTAGACTCCAACAATCATCATCATCATCATCTTAGCTGTTCACCTGAATTCAAAAAGCTATTAACCGAAATATATTGAGGACATAAAGTTCAACGTCCCTGTCAGTTCTATAGTCCAGCTAATTGTTGGTTTGACCTCTACAATTAGTATTCGGTCCGAGCCTGAAGGTTAGACGCCGCCAACAAAGTCAGCGTCTCCCGACGTCACCTTGACGTGAAGACACAGGGGGCGGCCTGAAAAGGTCAACCATATTGACCTTGTGAAGGTCAAGGTGGTTGGTCGCGCCCCCTGGTGGCGGGGCGCCGGGCGGGGGGCAGTGAGGTGTCGGAGGGGCAGAGGGGGGGGGGGGAGGTGTCGGCAGTAAGGTGGTGGCCTACACGGGGGTCCCAGGCTTAATTAAAGGCTATATGTCACATGCCGATTTTACTGCCAAAAGTCGGCAGTGGGAATATGGATTTATCATAGAGATGTTACATGTCATCGGAAAGGATTTGTAACTCTCTTCCAAATGATATGTAGGATGTACAGCTATTGCCATATCATTCAGGAAAGTTATCACAAGAAATTACCGGGGATCAGAATTAGGAGAACCCCTACATGTTACATACCATTTGAAAGATAATTCAAAATCCATTTTTATGACACATAACATACTAATAGTGCTTATTTCTTGGGTGATTTTTCGAATTATAGATTCAAGTCGGATAGTGGACTATAGGCTTTAATTATTAGTGATTACCCACCACTACCGCCTGCCCCCCACCGCGCCCTAGGCCCGCGGGGAGGCGCTGCGGTCGGCCAAAATGGCCACCAGCCCGACGTGAAAATATGACCGCTTGACAGGCTGACCGCACCTGGAGGACCCTGCCCGTGGCGTTTACCGTCTCCAGGGCATGGGTAAAGGTGGGTTGACTACCCAAGCAAGAATATGACGTTATTATAACATTATAACATGTTCTGTTCAGTTCTGCTTTGGTTTTTGTTGCGTTATTTTGATGGCTCCCAAAATGTCTTTAGAACCTAATGTTGCAATTTCATACTGTGGTGTTATTGTCACTTTCTTGTAATGTTCTTTCACATTATGATAACATTATTATAATGTTCTTTATTAGTAAGGTCTCAGCGTCACTAAAGTATAATGTTATTATAACCTTTTCTTAAAGTAATTCTCAACTTTACCTAAAATAACGTAACTATTATGTGAAACTTGTGCAGGTTACAGAGTAACCAAAAAGTACAGTAGTAGAGCATGCTTGGTACGTCGCTGCTTGCCTCGGCAATGGCCTCTAGATCTGTCAGGGATGGGTTGGGTGGAGGGGAGGGAAGCTCTTGAAACTCCACGAGTATATCTCCCTTTTGTTGATTGCCTTCATACATGTATGATCAGACATGGCAATAAGCCCATCCCACATTGCGTATATCCAGGGTCGGACAGGGGTCAGAAACAATTACAGCCTATGCCACCCTTGTGTCCTAAAGCTGGGTAAACTCGGGTGACCACTGGAGTGACTCCTGGTGTTCTTTTATTCCTATTGCAGGATTACCCTGAAATTTCAGTGAACTTCATGCAACACTGATGAATGATGAATGTGAATATGTGAATGAAAAATTCTTTAGAATAATTAGTCAAAAGAGTTAATTAAGCAAATTTATTTTTCATTATTTTCATTATTTTTAGGAATAAAATTAGGTTTTCCATGGTGACCCAAGGTTTTCTTCGACCTAAAATACTCATTGAGGTCCTACCCACACATTTGCAGCACTTAAAGTAAAAATTATGGTTTTTACCGTTGAAGCAGGACATATAGTAAAAAGCATAACATGGTGAGTCATAATCTATGTCTGACAGTTCCCGTCGATGTCACAGGACCAGCCAGACTTGGACCAGTCAGAAAACTTCAGTTCTGCCTCAATTACAGCATCTCTTATTACCGGGGGAATATTAAAAACCTCCCCCTCCCCCAAACTCAGTTCGACTGTTAAGCCCGGGCTCGCGCAATGCGAGTTTTCCATTTCGTCTGTAATACTTTTCAGTGGGCCTTAAAAGTCTGCCAGCAAAATCTATGGCGTCATTTGATAGCGAAGAACAGCAGATATGGGACTTTTCTTAGACATTAAGTTTTAATAAATCAGGCTGGCAGGTTTTGTGTTCAAGATAAAAGTCAGTTTATTTCTTTCGGGACTTACTGAAGCTTAAGGCATTTGAGAACCTGAGAACACGACATGTTCTGTATTAAGGGAAGGGGACCTTCATAAACGACGCGCAGCATGAAATATGGCGGTAGAGGTGGTTTTAAGGAAAAAATGTCAGAAGTTGAAAGTGTGACCCTGAATACAAGGTAGGAACCGAAAGATTACTGCCAAAGGCCGTTAGGCTGAGGGCTGTAATTTTCCTGATGTCCCACCCAGTATCCAAGGTATATGTTATTGGCCGCGGATTGTTTTCCTTATATTATATACCACATTTCATTAATTATAAGGAAAATAGAAAGGAGGAAACTGGTCAGTATCCCAATGTATTGACGATGCACACACTTCGGATGGTCTGAAGCAGATTACCCCAAAATTCCTGATTGGTTCTATCAGGATCTCCACTGATCAGATTATATCATTTAACATAAAATTTAAATACGTGTGAAGAGAATACCATCTTACACAGTGGAGCAAGGTGGGTAGTATAAACTAAATGTTATACACAAAAATATACAAAATGTGACATGCGATTTGGGGACCCCAACCGTCAAGAGCCCAGCTACTGTAAGGATATCAAACATGGAAAGCGGGGAAGGGACGTACATTAAGGGGCGTCCATAAATGACATCATGCTATTTTTAGCCATGTTAACCCCCCCCCCCCCGCCCCCATCCCACCCCTTGTCATGTTTTGTCATGCGACCCTTGACCCCCCTCCCTCTAAAAATGACGTCAAGTCAAGCTGACCCCCCCCCCCCCCCCCCACCAGGGACCCGAAAAGGCAGGTCAGGCTCATAGATCTTTTCCTATGAGTACCAGTGGCCCTTTGAACATCTTGTATCTTAACAGATATTGAAATTTTATCTTTGAAAATCCTGATTTTACCTACAATTTTTCTCTGAGTCTTGAAATCTAAATTTTTCAACATGGTGTCATGTACTACATGACCGCCGCCCCCCCCCCCCCCTCCCTCCCCTTGTCATGCCTGGTCATGAAAATATTACACCCCGCCCGATCCCCGACTGCTACATGACGTCATTCATGGACGGCCCCTAAGCCTAATATCAGGTAGGCTTTACTCGAGCACAATGATTCACGTGTGTGTTAATTTATCTCCTGTTCGGTCAGTCTGCTGGGGGAGGTAGGCTATGGCGTGTTGAGCCCTGTTGGCCGCTTAATGACAGTGTTTGAAGTCGGCCCCTGGTCGCCCCTGGTCCGTGTGTCGCCCTAACGACGCGGCCTTATGTCGCACAGGGTCGCGTGTTAAAGGTGGGCGACTTGTAATTCGGGGGCGCTGGTGACCGTCACCTCTCTCATTACACCAGCCTGCACCCGCCAGAAACCAGCTCGCCACAGCCCGCAGCCGCTGTAACACGGGCTGTGATTGGCTGTCAGAGGGTCACCTGACAATACAATGTCGTGGCGACGCTGACGTCACGTCCGGACGCATGACTGCTGCCCCCTGACGGACGGGACCAGAACCTGATGAAGTCAATCACTGGAGTCTGCGCCCCAGTGCGCTGGACTATTTTCTGGTCTTGATATTCTGTGAATTCCCTGTTTTCACAGCGCTATGGTTTTGTATAGGCCTAATGGCTGCTAGAGATATAGGCCTATATGGTGTACTTCAGATATAGGTTACATGTTTTCCCAGCTTTATCTAGCCACTAGATGTCTAATAAGATACATGCAGACTTACTTTAGCTTGTTAGGGAGCACTCTGCCTCGCATGTCGAATTTAAGAAATGGCCATGTCCCCTGTCACTATATCACTACAGTGTTGCAAATATCACATTGTTATCCGTAGGTGAAATAAAACATAATATCGCAACATTGTAAACCTGTTGGAACACAATGCCGTGTATTTGATTGTAAGAACGTTGCTTATATGTTATTGCTGCAATGTTATTCAACAGAAACACATTGTACAACTTTGTGTGTCTGATGTGTACATGGTAGCATAAACTGTACCCTCCAAATCAAACCATTATAATAGTGATTATAAGATGGCATATTAGGAGGATAAGGTACCTGTAGTTATATAAACAGGAGGCGCCATAACCCATATAGCATTAAGATATTTATATGTCTCGAATGAATGCAAATATCCATACGAATAGACGTAGAATGGAATAGAAATGTATCATGTTATTTTCACTGTGCAAATGCGTCTTTCCTTCAAATCCTGGTACCAGATAAAGTCAAAAGATGCTTTTTGACACCAACCTTTGCCTCTCCTATTAAGCCCCAGTACGTAATAGCGACATTAGCCAGATTTATAACGCTTTTCACAATGAGAGCGACCAGAAGTGGCACTAAATGTCATGATAGTGGCTACTTAGAAACATGTCTCTGTTTTACAATTGAAAACGTTGTATCCCCCTCACTACTATAACCTTTTGCCGAGAGTTCACTTCCTTTTTCTATGATAAAATACCTGATAATCAGTCCTATAGGAGTAGTTTTTATGTTTGTAATGTTTTCTAATTTCCCGTTTTTTTTGGTCTTGTTATTATCTAATAAACCAATCACGACCCCTGTCACGTGACCCGGTGAGTGGCTTTATTTGCTGGTCCCCGCATGTCTCCAGCCTCAGCCTCTCTGCAGGCTGTTTGCCTAGATTAGAGCCGATTCTTCTCACACCTTCCCCTATCAGGCTCTCCCCAGGCTGCAGCTCGCCTAGTCTGTCGAGCTCAGACCCACTGTTTCCTAAAGTGAGTCTGTACACCGACAACCATTTTAGTCGGGAATTCCCACCCAAATCCCAGCATGCTTTGCAGCCGCCGGTTTATGGCAGGTAGGACCATAAACCAGACAGCAGCCCAAGAACCATCAAAGGGGTTCCCCATGCCATTTATAGAGGGCCAATAAAAGAATTCCTCATGAATTGTTATTGACCACTAGTAGCAATGGACTCTTGTGGGTGTAAGAACCTATTATTTAATAGGTATCTAGGTCTTGGAAGGACTACAGCTCGCCATATCACTCCACCATTCATCTCACGGCCGCAGCGCCCCCTGGTGAATGGGGGGATAAGGCAGGGGTTACGAAGGTCAACCAGAGGTCAAGGGCCCTGAGGGCAGTAGGAGAGTTAGTCCTTTCATGACCTAGATACCTCTTGCATTAGTTTGAGCACATAGCGGACTTGGACGTAAATACAGTCTATTGGAGAGAAGGCCCTGGTCATGGGTACCTGACGACTTCCAGCAGCGGGGCGTAATCTTAGCCTGCCTTTCGACCCGACCGGATGGTAAAGGATTGCTAGTGACATGGACTGATTCAGCCTGATTGTTGTCCTACCCCTCCTAACTCAATAAAGCGATAGGGGAAAGAGAATGGCATGGAACGATTCAGCCCAATTGTTGTCCTGTCCCTGCTTATTCAAATCAAGCGATAGGGGATAGAGAATGTCATGGACCAATGAAGCCTAACTGGTGTCCTGTCCCTTCTAACATGGTCAAACATTAAAGGAGGGAAATTGACATTGCCCAATTGATGCCCTTTTAGATGGTCCTTATATTACTTGATAACCACTCAATCAAAGAATACGTTCCCAGCCAGATGTGACGTTATGATAACATTGCAGCAACATTCTGTGTTGGTTCTTGTTACGTTCTTTTGATGATTCCCAATTATGTCACTGCAACCTACTGCTGTTACACTGCACTGCAACATTATTATAACATTCTGGTTATGTTCTTCAACCTAAAGATAATGTACTTATAACATTCTGTTTTGGTTTCATCCTAACCTCACCAAAGAATAATGTTAGGATATCGTTCTAATTTGGTGAGGTTTCAACTTCAGTGCAATAACGCAGTTGTTAAGTGCCATCTTAGTAAGTAACAAACTGACTAAAAAAAAGTATGGTTGCAGAATGTTTCTGTTATATCGCAAGCTGGCTGGGTTACTTTCTTCAGGAGAAGTCGGAATAGAAACCTTTTAGTCCAACCATATATGTAAATTTTGTTTAACTTTTATTTTCAGCCTTTTCTGGCAATCATATCCAGTTTCGCAGTAAAGGTAATGTTAGCCACAGGCAATTAGTGAGAATCAACTTATTTCAATATGCAGGCCTACTTAAAGAAATCATAACTATCAAGAGACATGAGCTCAGTAAATAAGAGAGCTGCGAGTGCAGACCTATCAACATCAAATTACCTGCAGGTACCAGAAGAGAAGAAAGTTACAGGTTGCAGCATTGGCTGTCCTTAGTCCGTGTTAAAGAAACCGAAAAGTAATATTGACCATCTTACTCTTCTTACATTTCAGCTAAGCAAATGATACTCTAAGCTCACGCTAATCTCCAATTTCTAATTTGCCAAAGATGCTGAGGGCGCCAAGCTCGATGTTAACCGGAAGTGAGCTAGACATTGTTCGATAGTTTTTTCCCAGGTCACATGACCAGCCACTTCCGGTTGGTCCGTCCCGACCCAGGTAACTTCTTAATTACATAGTGGGTCCGCACACCTACAACTCCATAGTGTTTACTGGTCCCTTCAAATCTGTTGATAATTTATGTTTTGCCCTGTACACTTAGCAGGGGTAACACCTTTGATGGCTGTTGTGCTGCTGGTTTGTTTGTAGCCCTACCTGCAATAATCCAGAAGGCCCAAAGCATGTTGGGATATTGGGTGGAATTCCTACATGAAATGGTTGCTCATGTACAGACTCACGCTGGGAAGTAGTGGATCGGCTGGACAGACTGACCCAGGGGGTTGTCAGAGGTATGGGGTTAGGGGGAGGGGTTGGGAACCCAGGGAACGTGCCTGCTGCCCACCTCCATGCACCTTAGTGACCAGGTTTAAGTACTTCCCGGACCTGCTCTGGAGACACAGTAGTTAGCTCACGAACTGACGACCAATGAGCGTGTGGGGGACGAGGGGAATGGTGACTCTACCTCTGGACTGGAAGGAAGGACAGTTCGTCTTTGGCGAGCAGAAAATGAGCGATGTATCATCTTATCTCGTGTTTTACTTCTTTACCTTTTCTTTTTGACCGTGTTCCGTGTCCTACCATTGGGCGTCTAGTAATAAGGCCTGGCGTCCCTAATGGGTTCCGGGCCCTGCTTTGAAGCGGCCCTACCCCCCTACACAGGAGGCCCGGGAGTACTAGCAAGCATGCCGTGTTCAATGCCCGCGCCCTTCCCCCAATGCGTCCCCCCTACACCCCCCGCGTCCCCCTGCGTCCCTCCTGCAGGCCCCCTGCTTCCCCCTGCAATCCCAATATGTCGCACCCCCGTGTTTTCCCTGCATCCCCCTACGTCCCCCTGCCAAGCCAAGGATGCCACGTTATCATAACGTTGCAGCAACGTTCCAGTTGGTTCTGTATTAGTTCTTCTTAAATTCTTTTGATGACTCCCAACAACATCACTGCAACCTACTGCTGTGATGTTGCACTGTGATGTTATTACAACATTCTGGCTACGATCTGCTAATAAATGTTCTTATAAGTTTCGTAGGGTTTGGTCGCAAAGCGGTTCTGTCACGTCGCAACTTGGCTGGGTGCATCCCCCTGCGTTCCCCCTGCGTTCCCCCTGCGTCCCCCGTGTCCCTCCTGCATCCTTCCTGTGCCCTCCCCCAACCTGTGTCCCCTGTGTCACCCCTGCCTCTCACACACACCCCTCCCCTTTCGTCCTTTCTGTGCGCTCCCTGCGTCCCCCCGCGTCCCCGGTCAGCGCCCGCCGACTGCGCGTGCCCGTCTTCTCATTAGGTACTTGAAGGTGGGGAAGGTGACTAGGCCGATATCTGTGATCTTATCGATATTACCTGCCAGTTCAGGTGCGTGCAGTTTGCTTTTCAGTGCTGGTAGGTCGTTTAGTGTTCACCAAAGTACACAGATCTTAGTTTATTTCAACATGAACCCTACATTAGATATAGAATCTAATGTTGGCTGGGTGTATATCTCTAGATGGCTGGGTGTATATCTCAAGATGTATCGCTCAATGTAGAAAGAAATTGCTTCACAGTTTTGGACATTTTACATTACTCGCGTTATCAAAAGAGGAATTGGTTGGAGGTTAGGGAAGACTGGAAAAATCCGTGGCCAACTCACCCCAGAGTACATGAAGACGTTGCAAAAAGATAATTGCATGCCTACTGTGAAAAACTCCTTAGTGAGCATTATCTTTGTTTGCGTTCCTATGCATACATTTTTTTTTCTTTTTTGAAAGCATGTCTTCATTTATTTAAAAACATTGTATTTCTATATCATGAGAAATGCACATTTTCATACTTATATTCATAATTCTATTTATTTGTTTATATACATATATCCTAACCTATGGATGTCATCAAAGTTGTGGCAGAAATTTAGATCTAGAGGGTAGTAAAAGCGATTTCGTTCTTTACTGACCATAACTTCGCCTGGTACGAATATTACTTTCCTTAAACTACTCACATCCCATTAGAAGAGCTATTCTTTGTAACTACCGTTTCTGAGTCTGGCCTCAGAGTGTCGTAAACTGGAGCTAAAGGTGAAAATTATTCCTGATTAAAACAGTACAGTAGCGCCGACAGGTAATTTGACGAAGTATGAGCTTGGTGGCAACGGGCGGCTTCTGTAGAGTAGAGATTACACGGCTTTGCCAACTTCCAACATTATGCCGCTAGGATTGTTCCAGCTAAGCATAGTGTACGTCTGGACCTGAAATTATGACTCATTTGAGGGCTCTTCAAAAGAAAATGATGGTTGAGAGAACCGTAAATTCATGTTGCTGTGGGAATGAAATCCCTTGAGCTACCATTAAGAACCTCCATTTTTCACTGGCATCTGCATAAAAAAAAAATAACCAGCCTATGTAAAAAGGCCAGCGTAACATTATTGAGACAATTTGATTATCAAATAAAGCCGCTGTAATACCATATATAATAAGTAATGTCGGGTGTAACTGAGATATTTCCCTCGCTGAACATGGTGGTTTTATGATAAAATAAAAGGTGGGAGTGGTGTGGATGATAAATGATAGGAGCACTGTAGAAGATTGTGTCGAGGCTCCATACTGCATAGCAGAGGAATGCTCCCTACCACGGATAGCTGTTTTATCTTATTTTAAAGACATGCAGGTTAATAATAGCTGATTTTGTCGACAAGACCCATGGAAAAACTATAGAAAATAAACAAATAATTGATATATATCCGTTTATAATAAAAGAATTTTCAAACAACCCGTGAAATATTAAACATATATAGATACTATTTTTAAAATTAATGACTAACTTTTCAATATCTTAATCTACAATTAATGTTGCATTACATGAAAATTCCTATATTAAAGACATGACTTTTGTCGACATATTACCCATTATGCAACCTGTTTTAGGCTAACCTGCAGGTAAAGCACAGGAATATAGCGATCCGTGGAATTAACGGCAGTTCAGACTTTGACCACTAAAATAATTAATGTCTCCTTTGGATGACAATGATGATAAACTTCTTTTTTCAACTACATCAAGACCTACTTGCATTGTTTGCTTTGGAAAATGCCCGGAGGGCAATAATGCCTGTCTGTGAATGTTAATGCCAAATTTTTGTGGTGACAGTAAAACTGTTTAACATTTCCTGTACAATTGTTATAGAATAAATCATTAAGTAGAGACCACAGCCACATTCAGCAATTGTTATTTCCCCCGCTGCACACACCCTCAGGAAACGCAAGACATTTCTAAAAATGAAGATTCTCATATTCATATAATCAATCATATGTACTACACTGCTATAGTCCAGTCTGTTTGAGAGAAGTTTTATCGTCCCTGACATCCAGCCCCCACTACCATGTCGGAGAGAGATAAGAACATGATGACAACGGTATATCTGGTGGTGGCTCAGTTACAGGGTAGGGATGGGGATGGTGAAGGATGCGCGTGGTTAGGTGTGATAAGTGAGACCCCTGCCACCAGACTATACCTCCTCCTGCCCCCAATACTGTCCCCTCCCCCTCTCCTCCAGGCCCACCAACCCTTCGCGTCACACTTGCCTACCATCTTCATCCACTTTTTTGTAATAATACATAATCTCTTTAGATTAATATTTTGTTTGTTTATTAAGCCACGATCCCATACAATAATGTGCTTTTCATGATGAGAAAAATCAACATATCTACAATAATTTCAACCGGTTTGGTAATTAGATATTAATAATATACATTAATTTTCAATTTCTATTTGCCCAATCCAACTTTCTGTATAATTCACACACAAAATCTGTAGTTAAACCTTATACAAATAACTTTTTATATCCTGCTGTTGAAGCCCATATGGCAAAAACTTCCCAATGATAAATACACTGCGCAAAAATAGACATTCGTTTACCTTTGAGTTTTGTAAATTGCTGGGGCCATTAAGGACCATAACAAGCCTATTCAAGTTAATGGAGAGGTCATCTTGACTGGATTACCTTTAAAATCTTGGGAAGATCTTGTAAAGGTCACCATTCCATTTCCCTGAAAAGTACTACATGCTGTTCTACATGATTTTTAATGACCATCACTATATCTTAGATAACCTATGTCTGCACAGGTCAGGTCATAAAAAGGTTATCACAATTAACATTTTCACTTTTCACTGTTTGTGAACAAATTTATTGCATAAAGAAGAAAGTCACCTTTAAAATTGATTTCTATGGGAAAATGGCATTTAACCCTGCAGTGAAAAAAACTATGAACAATATCCTTATCAAATTTGGTAATTATTTACTGTAGGTAGCAAGGTAACAATAGCCTGAGTAATTTCAATATTGACCATTTCTATATAGATCCTATAAAAAGTTATATGAAACGTGTTGAAAATTAGAGGTGAACAGCTACTTTAGAATATCCAAATTTGATCTTATGCCACACGAGTTATAAGAAAAAATTGTTAATGCTAACAATGACAAGGATGGCTTATACTTCTTTTGTGGGACTTGGTGAATTATCACGGGTCCTCAAAGAAAGGTGGGGGCCTACTGTTTTATGTGAAAAATGATATCGCTCCATATGTAGCTGTACTTGATGACATATCAATATGTCACTCAAGTATAGAGCAATTATGGATACGTATAACTAAGCCTGGCCTAAAGAAACTAATCATAGGAAATATTTATCGTGCCCCGTCTAATAGTGTAATAGATGGTATAGACAGACTCAACAACTCTATGCTATATCTAAATTGCAATACTTCACGTAATACTTGTGACATAGTTTTGTCAGGGGATTTTAATATTAATTATTCTAAACCCTCGATGAATACTCAGAAATTGAAAGATTTCGCAACAAAATTTCACCTGAAACAATTGATACGGAAACCTACACGTATTACAAACAGGACAAGGAGTACAATAGATTTGATTTTTACAAATATAGTAGATGTCAAATGCAGTGGTGTTTTAAATGCTATTTTGTCGGACCATTTGCCAGTGTACATGGTTAAGAAGCGTATTAGAGTGAAAGCTATTAAAGTACGCACTAAGAAACGGGAATATAAGAAATACAATGCAGATATAATTGGTAACAAGGTAGAGGCTGATTGGAGATGGCACAACTTCTGGTGTGTGAAGGACGATCCATGTAAATTATGGGACATTATGGTTGAAATCATCACAGCAGCAGCAAATATCCTATATCCTGAAAGGGTAAGGGTAGTACGGAAAAACCAACCAGGTTGGGTAAACGATAGTGTATTAAAAATGATAAAAAAGAAAAAAGCATTGCACAAAGTTGCTATAGCTCATAACACAGAGGAGAGTTGGGCGAAATTTAAAACCTGTAAGAAAAAGGTGGAAAAAACCATAAGGGAAAGCAAGCGTTCATATATTTTACGAAAGTTAAACAATAATAAAAAGGATCCAAAAGCTTTCTGGAAAGCAATGGGTGATGATCTATGTATTGGGAAAAAGAAACCAGGACCAAAGTGTGAAAAGATAAAATCAAAAAAGGGCGAGGTCCTAACTGGGAAAGAGGCTGCTGATGAGATGAATTCATACTATATGAATGTGGGAGAGAACCTAGCAAAGGAGTTTACTATTCCGTGGCGTCCATCTGAGTTCTTTACAAAGTTAAAAACAGTATGTTTCTCATTCAGAATGGTAAGTAATGAGGTGATAACTATGGTGTTGAAGCAGATACCTTTGAATAAGGCATCTGGAGTGGGTACTTTAAGTACTAAATTGATACGTGATTGTTTACTAACAATGCTAACAGAAACTACACATATGATAAATGAATGTCTACGCTTATGTATTATGCCAGCATCTTGGAAAAAGGGTGTTATAACACCTTTGCCAAAAAATAATTTATCATTGGATCCCGGTGATTGGAGACCTGTATCTGTTCTCCCACTTCCAAGCAAAATTATCGAACGAGTTGTGTATCAGCAATTGATGAATCATTTTGAAAATAATCAATACCTTCTCCCAAATCAGAATGGTTTCCGAAGAAATTTTAGTACTTCAACAGCAATTATGGATTATGTACAATTCTTATATGATAGTTATGACAACGGTTATAGTACCAGTTCAGTATTTATAGACTATAGCCGTGCGTTTGATACGTTAGATCACGAAATCCTGTGTAAAAAGCTGAAATTGTATGGTCTAGACCAGAAATCTGTGTCATGGTGCAAGAATTATCTAGATAATAGAGTACAGATAGTTAAACTTGGTGATGCATTATCCAGTGAAAGGCCAGTTAAGATAGGCGTACCACAAGGCTCTATACTGGGGCCATTTCTTTTTATTGTTTATGTGAATGATTTAATATATTCATTGTCACAAAATGACTCAGGAGTAACACTGTATGCAGACGACACCATTATATATAATTCTGGTTCTGACATAAATTGTGCGAAAAATAAGACTCAAATATCTTTAAAATCACTAAAAGAATGGTGTGACATTAATAGATTAAGTATAAATACAAAGAAGACAAAATATTTGGAAGTTTTACATTGGGGAGAAGAATTGAGTAATGATGTTGTGCACAAACCGCTATTACTGGGAAGTACAAAATTGGAAAAGGTGGATGAATATAACTATTTGGGTGTCATAGTGGACAACAAGTTATCTTTTAATGGGTTTGTTGACTGCAAATATAGAAAAGTGCAACTCCGAGTTAATCATTTGAAAAGATTACGCCCATAATTATATAAACAATGACATTGCATGTAAAATTTATAAAACAACAATCCTTCCTTTAATTGATTATTCTGATTTCATGATTGAAAGCGCTTCTGCAGTTAGATATGATAGGCTGGATGGTATACAGGATAGAGCAGTGAAGTATATTGATAATGGTACTCACTCCACATTAAATAAAAAAGATTTGATGTTTTTGTATGGAATTCAGCCTCTGAAATTAAGATGGAGAGAACATATCTTGTCACTAATGTATAGGCAAAGTAAGCGGATAAATATGCTTGAAACTAAAAGACCAGGTATTTTTCTGCGTAGTAGTAAGAAAGTGAAGTTTAGGCAAAAAGCAAAGCGTCATTATGAGGTGTACTTGCGGAGTCCAATGTCGAGGTGTGTCAAAATATGGGAAACAATACCCCATGAAATCCAAAAAGCTACAACGAAGGTTAAGTTCAAGAGCTTAATCAAACCGTTATGTAAGGGGTAATATAGCAATTGAGTACTAGGCATTATATAGCATTTATGATTTTGAGGATTGGTTATATTGGTTACATGAAATCATTGCTCATCTCATTAGTACCATAAATCATTGTAAATATCATATAATTTTCTTACTTATGTATACCTAATCTAACTTACACAAGATTATATCAACCACGACCTCTGGAAGAACATGTGTAAGCATGAAGACGTTAATAAAGTTGAACCTTTCAAAAAAAAAAAAAAAACCTCCAGGCGTTGAATCTATGGGGGGGGGGGGATTTCAGGACCCCAAATGCCACCATCTTTGTGGCCTCTTAAACTATTCAAAGAGAAAAAACCGTCATACACATCCGCACAAGTGCACAACGTTCAGTAACAATAACGGGGGTCCAAAAAAGTGTGCATACGTGTGCATGACGTCTTTTTCTCTTTCAGAAGTGTAGTTCTTCAACCAAAGGTTGGGGGGGGGGGGGGGACGTCAGGACCGCGTGGACTTCCCCCCTGCATCCGTCCCTGACTTCCACCCTTTGGAAATCCTCTTTCCGCCTGCCCACCCTAATCCCCCCAGCCTCTGGTGCCTCCAGGGCCTGAAACCCCCAGTACACTACACAACTGCAAGCTGGGATATCGGCACGTTATGATTCTATTACAGAAAATTCCCACACAGGAGTGACATAATTGCTTGAAATTGGAGAACTTTACATATGGATAACAAAAAATTGTGTTTCTAGTATGTGCGACTTCTCTGTGACATTGTAATATCGCAGCTCATGTCTTGTAGTGTAATACCGCCTTGAATGGCCTATCCCCAACTGTCGGTGTTTATATCAGGACTCACGTAAACCTTGATCTCTGCCGGCAAGGACATCCGAGTGGGACGGTAACGGTGTGCACCAAATAATAGCAACTTACCCGGACTAGCATGCGACATTAATGTAACATTGCTGCAACAGTCTGTTAAATCTGTTGTCGTTCTTGGTACGTTATCTTGATGGATCCAAATAACATGGTTGCAACGTGCCACCGTTACATTGCACTATGACATGATTGTAAAATTGTGGTTATGTTCAAAACTGAATATTGCCGTGAAGTGAGTAACTGACTGAAATAAAACCGTTTGTTTGCAGAAGTGTAAGGTAATGTTACAGATTGGCTGGGTTTCTATGGCAAAGCAGCTGCAGAAATCTCGATGTGGGGCATACATTTGCTTTTTATGCTGCAATATTTACAGAGCTTTAATGATAAAGCATGCCTCCATACAATAATACTCTGACTCACTATATTTCAACCTTTTAATTAAAGATATTTGTTATTAAAACATTTACTCTGACACACACACGCGCGTGCGTGTGCACACGCACGCACACACACGCACGCATGTACACAAGCACACATATGTCTATTTGTATATAATTTATTAATTGATATTATTCAAAATTAAAGAAACGATTATGAGGGTTTAAGAAACAAACCAGAGTACGATGATAACCCAGTACAGGCGCATCCTGTGCGATACATTATATTGATACATTATTGATCAGCGTCTGACGACAGGTCATATATAAGAGAGATATAGTTAAATAGGAGAGACTCAGTACTAATATATATATATATATATATATATATATATATATGGTTCTCGACCTAACTGGGAAGGGAAATGTGAGAGGACGAAGCTTGCAGTTATGATGTTCATCTCTATTAATTATCGGTATATGATCTGCAATTCGTGCAAGATTCATACACCAATAACCTAAGTAACATTAGCGCTCTAGAGGACCTAATGTATATGAACTGGCATAATATGGTAATATTTTTGCACGTCCCAGATGCTTTCTCAAGGTAATGTATGGGGCTTGGTGTCGGCCAAGGAGATAAATGGGACCGCAGGGGTTAGAGCTAAAGGCCACCAGACTGGTCTAGTCAGGACGTGCATGTTTTATTCAGGGAGCCCAGACCCCGGGCTTTCCTGGGCCGACACGGACACATTCCTCACCTTAATCTCTCCCAGTTCTACCCGAGAAAAATTGTAATTATTCAGGATGGCTCTTTTCCCCTGTTTTAATATCATGTTAACTGATTATTTTAAATTGACACGTCATTTTGGATTCGATGGATGTATACAAGCCAGTGGAAGGGCACTTTTGTTGTGATATAGATTTAAATCAATAAAATAAAGAACACTGATATTTACTGAAATCAACTGTATTAATCAAGTTGTATTAATGACCAGGAAAAAACGGGATAGCTTTGCTCATGCAAGGTTGATTATAACATATGAAAGCAACTCTTCAGTATCCCTTTTAAGAACATAATACTCTTTTACTATATATAAATATATATTATATATATAGTAAAAGAGTCAAGAAAAGGAAGACTTGTTTCTATCAGAGTTTTAGTGGTTCTTATATTTTAGAGGTTCGTATATTATTCATCGGGATAAACGCTCATACAACACCTAAATTGATATATCCGCTTCAGATTTGCATGATTATTTCAGGTAAAATAATGCAATTTGATTTAATGGAGATATTCATATAGCCCTAAATAGGAGAAAAAATTAGAAATACCTTAGGGCAAACTGTTTGCGGCCATCCAAAGTGTGTACATAGTCAACATATTGGGATACTGCCCACTCTGCTCTGCTCAAAATTCCCTACTGTTTTCCTTATAATTTACATAATTATAAGGAAACCCGTCCTCCATCAAATGTAAGACCCGTATCACTCAATGGAACATCAGAACAATTACAGCCCTCAGCCTAACGGCCTCGGGCAGTAATAATTCGATGCCTACCTCGTATTCAGGGTAGTACTTTCAACCTCTGTATGTTTTCCTATAGTACTGACCAAAGACTTTCTGACTGGAAGGTCCTAATGACTGTCAAACCAAACAAAACAATGACAATGATCATCTTGAGATTAAGATGGGTGTTGCTCAACCTTGGGTCAGTATTCTCAACCTATAGGGTCAGTATATTAGAGCCCCTTACCTCTGGCCAGCTCTATTAAAGCCCCTCGCATGCTGGAGGTCGTTGGAGCCCCAGTGCCGCCCATTGTCGACTCTCTGTTCGGGGCGGGGGTCCATTAGAGGTGGCACAGGGGAGATCAAAGTCGGATATGATGTATTGTTATGGCTACATGACGGCTACAGGGGCCCGCCCCGGCCTGGTTATAGCCCTGACCAGGGTCTGCTGCCCACACTGTATAACAGTCATCAAACTCCTGCAGAAAATAGGGGTATGGAAGCTTGATAAGAGCTATCGGTTGTTTTCAGTACTGTAGTCATGTATATCTAGGGATATATTGCGTTTTGTTCTGAGCTTATTAAAAGCCCTGCCATGCTGTAATTAGGAGGAGAACTACTTTTCTCAGCCGCTGGGTACCAGCAGTTGGTTATCAGTGTAGCACGCCAGGAACCTTCTTGGCCACTGGTGTACACCAATAACCTATGGCTGGTACCCAGTGGCCCAGAAATGGCCGTTCTCCTCCTAATTAAAATAGATATCTGAATAGGTTGGTATTGTACATAGACCTATGATTGCGTTTTGAAAGAATTGTAATTGAAAATGGAAATACTATACATCCTATATCCCTTTGCGGGGGAATTGTAATACGTGTCTGGTGACACATAACATGTCTATAATATACTTAACCTTGATTCACACTTCCGTTTTGAAAATCATCCACATGTGATTTGCAATTTCATTTGATATTTTTTTCTTGATGTCTGGTAAAACAGTATTTTTTTCTAGCTATTTATGACTATTAAGGCGTTTTCTTACGGGCATGATCGTGCTGTTTGGCTGATGATATGACGCATAAAGATTTATACAGAGAGGCTGATTCGGGATGTTTGACGCAGCAGGTGCCCTCATGCCCTCATGAAAAATGATAGTCTCGAATTAGTGCTAATTCCGGCTTGCCATTACTAATTTAGATTCCCATTGCCCCAAATATACAGATATTGCAAGCTGGTTATCATACCCTCCAGAGTCTACTGTCACACAGTATACTTTGGCAAAGGTAAACCGAAAGAAGTGGTCTTGCTTGTCAGGATATCAGTAGTTAATAATGTACGAAATCCCTGCTACAGCTAAAGGGTGTATTCCACTAGACAATTCGACCACCAGTGATTTGTTTTTTTAATAACTTCCCATTAGTAATATTGCAAAATATTACATCCTATGTATCGTTTAAAGGGAAATTAAAAATCTTCTCTCATGGTATGTCACATCTATCATAAATCAATATTCTCCGTGACGACTTGTAATATCGGGAGTAAAATCAGTTAGTGCAATGCAGCCATAAACAACTTCTACCTGCCATATATCACATCTGTCCGACCTGTCAACAGATGGAAGACCATTAGCCCTACAAGTGTAGGTAAGTCAGGTCAGTGACCAGACATGTTTCCATGTACCTAGATATTGTTTTCCTCCTTTCTAGTAGGATGATTGCTGCCACCCCAGAACCAATTAACATCATTTGAAATAAGGAGAAGGTGGTGAGTGGTTATGCAGATGCACTAGCTCCTTAAAAGTTAGTTTTTCTACTTTGATATTCTTTGGCAGACTGCCAGACTGCCAACAAACATTTTCTTGTTGCTCAGGGTATCCCTAAAATATCTATGGAGTTGGGATCGCGCTAACCACTTTCCAAATCGCCGGTGGTGAATGCAAAATTAACCTTAACTTAGGCTGACATGACCAAGTGATTTCTAATTGGCTGTGGTTGAATTTCTAATCATGACTATGAACTTTATGATATAATTTTGACGACGAGATATTGTTGGATCGCCTTAACTTAGGTGAATCCCCCCGCTCTTGTATCTCTCTTATTTGTTTTCTTTTGTTTCCTTTTTCCGTTTTTTTTTTTTTTTTTTTTTTTTTTTCCCCCCGTTTTTTTTTTCCCCGTTTTTTTTCCCGTTTTTTTTTTTTTTTTTTTTTTTTTTTGCCTTGTACGGAGCCCCACTGCGACAAGGTAGTTGATTAGTTTTACAATATTTCTACTGTTTCGTTTTCTATGCACATAACACATGCCTATGGCTAACATATGTCACCATAATTGATGAATTGACATATTACCCCATCACTCCGATAAGAAACGCAGAGATGGGAAGCACTTATTCACTCATTTGCTATCTATGTTTGTTTGTTGCTATATTGTTAAGACCTTATGTTGAAATTACATGTTTTCTTGTATATATGAGCCAACCATCGTACTTAGATGAAATGCAACCAGGAAAGTTTACTCGTCTTAAAAATGACTACATCAGATGATTTAAATCAAGCCAAAGGGCTAAAATTAATTCACTTAAACATCTGTAGTTTGTATAACAAACTACCGCAAATAGACTTATTATTTAATAAGGTTGACATAATAGGGTTGACTGAAACCTGGCTGCATAAACTCTATTCAAATGATATGTTGAATATTACGGGGAAAAAACTATTTCGTTTAGATAGGGAAGCAGGCACTAAAAATGGGGTTGCCAAAAAGAGAGGGGGAGGCGTTGCATGTTACCTTGATAACAAACTGGCTGAAGCTACTAGGGTAATTGACGAGTGTTCATTCATAACCACAGATATTGAGGTCTTAACACTAGATGTTTCGGGCCTAGTTGGACATAAGAACCAGGTTATATCAGTGGTTTATCGACCACCAGATGGTTCAGTAAAACATTTCTTAGATCAACTAGAAAATATTCTGGATCGGGAAATATGTCAACAGCGAGAGATATGGATTATGGGCGATATGAATATTGACATGAACACTCGTAATTCTACAAATACAAAATTACTAATTGAGACAATCAGAGACTATGGCCTGACTCAATTGATAAAAGAACCGACACGCTATACAACCAAAACCAAAACTTGTATCGATTTGATACTGACTAATGCACCATATATCTCTCAAAGTGGTATCTTACTAGATAAACTAAGCGACCATTTTGGAATATTTGCCATTAAGAAGAAACCTCGAGAGTCACGAGTCTTTGAGAAAATCAGAGGTAGAACGTACAAGAATTACAATTGTGATATCTTGACCACGTTACTGCATAATAGGGATTGGTCTGACTTTTATAAGACAGATGACCCTAATAAAAAATGGGAAATTATAGATACTAATATACGTGAAAGTATTAGTATTATGTGCCCGATCAAAATGATTAGAATTAGATCAAGTAACCCACCTTGGATGACACAAGAAATATATGAAATGATAAGTGAAAGAGAAGAGGCAGCTAAAATGGTGAAACTTTGCAATTCACCCAGAAATCTTAGTCATCTCAAACATTGTAAAAATAGGGTTAATATTTTGATCACAACTGCCAAACAGGAATATATAGAAACAGCATTGGATGAAAACAAATCTAACCCAAAAAAGTTTTGGAGACTTTTATCCCCATTAATTAAGGGTGCAAAGGACCCTTCTGCAACTAAACTGAATCTAACAGATGAAGATGGAGGTTCGGTGGACTGTGACTCTTGCCCAAATTATTTGAATGATTATTTTTCGACAATAGGTGATAGATTATCTGCCCACTTCATGAATTACACCCAAGGGAATCATGATAATGTTGAGAACATACTAAGCGATGAGGCTCTTGAGATGAACATAGATACACTCAGACGCTTGATTGATGAAATTGATACAAATAAAGGATCGGGTATATCTGATATTCCGACTTTTATTTTGAAAGATTGTTTCAAATCTTTAGAAAATGAATTGTTGGATCTTTTTAATTGCTCCCTATCATTGGGTATCTTTCCTGATGTATGGGCTGTTGCCACCATAACCCCGATTCCTAAAAGTGGAGATAGTCGAAAATGTTCAAATTGGCGACCAATATCTATACTACCTTTACCTGGAAAACTGCTTGAACGCTTTATCCATGAATTAATAGAAGACCACCTTATTCAAAACCAGAGTATTAGTGACCATCAATTTGGTTTTATAAAAAAGCGTTCAACCAGTGATGCAATTTTTAAATTTACAAAATTTATTACTGATCATATGAATATGGGTGAGTACATAGGTGCATTATATATCGACCTGGCTAAAGCGTTCGATTGTGTGAACCACCATATACTCTTGTGTAAGTTGGAAGCCTTGGGAATAAATAGGAAGATAAGGAAATGGCTCTCTAGCTATTTGGGTAACAGGAGGATTAAAACAAAATTTAACAATTCAATATCGTCCACTGCCAAATTGAACATCGGCGTTCCACAAGGCTCAATTATAGGGCCACAGCTGTTTAATATTTACATTAATGATCTGATAACAACTTGTAATGCATCTAGCTGTAAAGTCATTCTTTATGCGGATGATTCGGTACTTTATTATGCTAGCAATGATTTGACTCAGATAGAGGACACATTACAATATGCTGCAAATCAACTACACAAATGGTGCTCTCTGAATAGACTCACTATTAACACTCAAAAATCGCAGTTGTGTATATATGGAACCCGTGGTATGCTTAAAAAAATAGAGAAACCAACAGTTTTGATAGGAGGCAATATAATTCAAAACTGTCATTCCTACAATTATTTGGGAGTAATCCTTGATGAATGCTTTACCATGAAACAACAGTTAAATGGCGTTAAGCGGAAATTTGCCCAAAGAATTTTTAAATTAAATAAAATTAAAAATGGTTTAAACCATTTTACACGGGTCCTTATTTACAAGCAAACTGTGATGCCAGTAGTGGAGTATGCAAGTTTCTTGTTATCACTCTGTCCTAAGCATGACACGAAAAAATTGCAGACCATGCAAAATAAGGCCTTAAGAACCTGCTATGATATCTACAACCCAAGGGATATCACTACTGACTTTCTACATCAAAAAGCCAGACTCAATTACTTAGAGATGAGAAGACAGGTACAGTTACTGTGCATTCTATTCAAAAACAAACATAATATCGAATGGGTTGTTAAACCACGGCTTACACGCACACGTAGTTCACATTTCTGTAGCTTCAAAATGTACGTATCAAAGACCCTAACGTACACAAATGGTCCATTTGTAGCTGGTGCCCAATTATGGGACAAATTACCAGACCAGATCAAACTTATTGAGGATATGGTAGAATTCAAACAAAAATTAAAATCATGGATTGTCTCCCAGACATAACACCCAACTCTTTATTGTAGGATGAGCTTAACTTAGCTCACCGTTGATACATTGAAATATCTATATTATAAATGGTAGATACTAATCAGACAGTTGGCCATTGATTATTATTGCCCCTCTCATTAATATTAGCTGATGATCATGAAAGATTTATATATAGCCAGGATTGAATAACAATGTGGACTTTCCTTGGATCACTTAACTTAGTGATCCCTTTCTAACTTAGAATTAGAATAATTTATGTATGCCTGTGAATGAATTTTCTGGTCACGTAATGTAATGATTTGTCTATCCCCCCCTTCTGATCATAATGATTGTTGTAAATATGTTACTATGATGCAGATACCTCTGTAAACTGTACTCATGGTTTCACTTTGCGATAGTTATTTGTCTTAATACAAGGAATGATAAAAGTTTGTCAAGTACTATGCGACCATGTCACCGTACAAGCTCTAAGTATTATTATGTCAGCATACAGTGCTGGAAGTCACCATACTAATATTATTGTATCTAGTACATGACCAGTCATCGTACATGCTCGGATGTCATCGTACTTGTGTTTTTCTATACAAGCATGTATATCGCATTTGTCAGCCTGATTTGGTAATTTGCTAAGGCCATTATTACATGGTTGAACATGATATTGTCTAAATACTTGTATGCATATGATACTATTCAATTAACAAATATTACTGCTATATATTTATGTATAATGTACCTACTTGGAAGATCACATTAATGTGAAAGCGGTTTAATAAAAAAAAAAAAAAAAAAAAAAAACCTGGCGAGTTTATTTCACAATAAATTAGCCAAAATTGCAAGTTATGGCGAATTATCTTGGCTTAAAATTTAATATGCTCAGAGATTAACAAATTGTCATTTCAAGCCCTAAAACTACGTGCAATAAAGATATTTTTTCTAAATGAAAAGAAAAAATTGCTAATCAAAATAGAATTTGGTTAATTCAGGTAGTCATGAATTCGTCAATTTGGCGATATTCAAACAGGGCTTGGCGTGACCCAAAAGTCATGAAAACAAACCTGAACCTTCAAATAAACGCAAACGTCAGGCGGAATTCCCTGATCGTGTGACACCCTGTAATAAAAGAACACGAAAAACCGACGTAAAATTGACCATAACAACTTTCCAATTTGCTTGTCGTTTTAGCACCATTCGACAAAGAAATGTAAGAGCAACAGAACACGACTTTATTGACTCTCCTTTTCAGGCAAGACATAAAAATAAAAGACATTTGCCGGAGCCGGTAAAGGTTCCTTTGAAGGGTGACTCTTGTCTGACTGAAAGACCCACTTTTGTCGTGAATCGATCTCTGAAAGCGACCATTATTCATTGGGCATTTGAAAAGAAAAGGCACAGGACAACCCACCGCCATTCCGACTCCCCCTATAGTGCATACCCTTAAGGCTGTATACCACTAGGCGATTCTGACTGCCGGTATTATAAGATTTGTGACTTTTTACCAGTAATATGGCATCTCGCATATCATTTGGGGCCATCCATAAACGATGTCATGCTATTTTTGAAAACTTTTGATCTCCCTCACCCTTGTCAAACTTTGTTATGCGACACTTAAACCCCCCTCTAAAAAAATACGTCTTGCCAAGGGGACGCCCCCCCCCCCCCTCTTCAAATTGTAGAGGTGGCATAAACAAGATGGACATAACCAATTAAGGGCCCAGAGCCCCAAATCCCTAAAAACGTGGATCAGATACCTAGATTTTTAGGCCTTGAAGGCCAAGTGGCCCTTAGGAAACGTTTGATTTTTATTGAAAACAGAAACTTTAGCATTTTGTGATTTTATCTCAAACTTTCTTGAAATTGAAAATCTTCAACATGATGTCATGCACAACATGATCCCCCTCCCCCTTTGTAATGCCTAATCATGCAAGCATCAACCTACTCGCCCCCCCCCCCCCTCCCGCCTGCCGCGTGTCATTAATGATAGATGGCTCGTTTGAATGAGAATTAAAAACCCTTTCTGATGACATACAAGATGTCTATTAGGGCCTTCCATTACGTTCATATGCATCAAGGGGGGGTCTGAAAATTTTGAAAATGTGTGTGTGTGTTTTGGTACAAATCCAATGCGTACTTTTGCCCAAGGGAGGGGGGTCTGAGATTTCTGAAAATGTGTGTATGTGTAGGGCAACAAGTCTCACTACAAGGGGAAAATCCCAAGTCGACCACTAGGATTGGAGAGAGTGACAGAAAACCAGACAAGAAAAGCTTAAATTAAAATATGTTTATTTAGAATTCAATGAAATGTCCCTTCCACAATAGGGCTCAAAGAAGGCAAATACAACCAATATAAAAATATTTAAAACATGGTATTTTCCATAACAGCAAAATTATCAAAATACAGTTAGACTGAATAGAATAATGTCAAAATGAACCACCTAAATCCAAAAAGAAAACTCTGTAAATGTGCAACATGCCATTTTGAAACTCACCACCAACCACAACCTAGAATAGAGGAGTTACCCATCTCACAGGGTCAGAACTCCCAATAAAAGGTAGGAAGGATGGGGAAATGGCCAGAAAAGCCTAACTTCCACACAGTCTCCCGACTACCATAGGCTGAGAGTAAGCCAGACGCCAACATCTCCCAAAGGCCTAGGTCCATATCAATGTTGGGTCTTCTAAAATCCAAATAAATAGCTCTATACCTTCTGTATAGAAACTATAGTTAATCTGGCCATCTGATATCCCAGAGGCTCCATCTCAACAAGTTCCAGAGCAGAACTGGGGTCATCCCTTCCCAAAAGCCAAATTACACCCTTCCATAGATCCTCCATACTGTACCTTTTGTGGGTAGAGATTCGACAGGCAGAGATTCGACAGGCAGAGATTCGACAGGCAGAGATTCGACAGGCAGAGATTCGACAGGCAGAGATTCGACAGGCAGAGATTCGCCGGCGATTCGACTCTCAGGTGTGGTGTCTGTTGTGCCTGGTGCCATCCTCACGTGCCTCGCGTCCGCCCTCCTGTTGATCCTCCGAACGAGAGGATATCAGACCTCAGCACACAGCAAAAGGTCTATCACTCTCTTTACAACAGAAACAGGTGTCTAAACTCAAGTCACATCTAAGTAACCTTTGCAACTGAATTTATACATACAATTCCTTAACTGGATAAAAGACTTCATCAAACTCTAACTTTTCATATTATCAGGTACATAAAATTTCACAATATTACCAGTTAATCAGTAACATAAACAAAAGAAAAGGTCTCAAATATGCATCAGTGTCTCCACCCAGTGGCAGTTATCAGAACTACACTTTTGGAGAGATCATCTGAAAGTTGACACCCTGACTTGGGTAGCCACACAACAAAACAGGTGTCCCAACCACAAGTCACATTCCAGTAACTTTGCAGGAGAACTTATACAATAAATTCTTTTACCTGTTAAATCACCTCATCAAACTACAGATCCTGATGTCATCAAAAATACACAATTTCACAATATAGCCATTTAATTAATGACATAAACCATAAATGTCTCGAAGAGTGCAACAGTGTCTCCACCTAGTGAGAGTTGTCCGAACTACAAGGTATGAGAAATCCCTAAAATTGGCAACTCCACCTGGGATCGCCACATACGTACTAAATTGGAGGCCCCTTTAATATTGACCAATAATTCCTTGGCCAACGTTCGGAAGAAATTGAGAGACGAAATGTAGTGGAATACGTCCTTTGAACTGACTCTGTACTTGTGCACCAGGTCACAAGAGCCCACAATTCAAGCCCTTGTCTGTGAACGCGGTATTCCACTGGTCAATAAATCACAATTGGTAATAGAGGTTAACATAGACATCCTATACATCATGAAAAAGGCCTTTTAATTCCCTTTCAAATAATATGTAGGATGCATGGTCTTTCGTCGTGTTATCAGAGAAACGTCATAAATTACAAGATTGCTGGCCGTCAGAATCGCCTAGTTGAATACCGGCTCTGGTCTGTAAGTGGAGTAGCCGGCTCTGATAGATCGCCGCCCGCCTGCCCACTTTTAAGTGGATTATGTCGACGTCCGAACTTTTCCCCCCGTCTTTCACTTAGGGGAGCGGCTCCCTCTCGGTCACAGTTTCTTTATGTGAGCTCTGCTATTCACTCAAAGGCTAATCTGATATAAGGTATCCCCGCATAGAGACAATGGGAATTGCCGCCCTGGACATGCGTCCTATTCATGAGAAATTAGAAAATGTTGTTTTAGTCACTGCATAGGCTATATATGAATGATGATTACTGTTGGAAGATCGTGTCTTGTACGTGAAACAGTGAAAATAAGAAAAAGAAAAAAAAATATTCTTCTGATTCGACCAAAGGAATCGAAGGATTTTCACAGATTACAAATTTATTTTGATTAGGCAACAAAAATAGGGATTGTTACGTTCAAACATCATGCCTCCAAGAAAACAGAGTCGGTAGGGCGGGATTTTGTAATGAACTGTAACGATTGTTTGAGAACTCTTTTCTATCCCTAGTTTTGAAACCTACAGTTGGTAAACAAGCATGGGCCAACTGACTGGTCGTACTGAAGACGCCCCTTATGCAGGTGTCAACTCAAAATAATGGAGATACGGAGGGGGCAGGATGGTGTAGTGGATAATGGGTACAAAATTGCATACCAAAGGATTTATAAACTCAAGAAATTAAGGAAATGCATGAGTACCCAAACATCCTTGTTGGTTTATAAACAAACAATACTTCCATATTTCGAATACTGTGATTTCCTTCTTGATGCTTGTAGGAAAAGAGAGCTATTGAAGCTAGAAAAACTTCAATATAGAGCTTTACGTATAGTTTATGGCATTAGGAACCAGATGGAAACTCCTAGAACTGAGCTTCTTCGAAGGTCTGGCCTGACTACCCTTAAATGTAGAAGAAACTGTCACTTGTTAAACCTAATGTTTATATTCAAAGAAAGGAGGGAATGGCTAAAATTACAAAATGTAAGAACCAGAAACCAAGTAGCAGTACAGTCCCAGGTTAAAAAACCTAGAACTGAGGCTGCGAAAAAATCACCCTTCTATAGAGGAGCCAAGTTTTGGTTGTCTATACCAATATTTATCAGGGTTATTGACTCTAAAACTGATTTTAAAAAAGCAACAAAGAAGCATTTAGCTGGTAACATTGGCCAATAGCTGCTATGTTCCCTTGGGCACTTCATTCAACAAACTTTATGTGATCAAGAACTTAACTTCTATTTGCAATATGTTAATGATATTTTGATCTAAAAATCTCACAGTAACTAATGTCATCCTTCTCATTGTAATTATCATCTACATCTTTAAACTATAAAATGATAACAATATCTACTGTATCAAAAACAAGAAAATTATATTGTAACATCTGGAAGATCAGATACCTCTGAAGATGACAAATAAAAGTTTATCAAAAAAAAAAAAAGGTAGACCAGAAGTAGACCTTAAACTCAATACATCATAAGAATCGATATATGGAGATTTCAAATATCAGGGCTACGAAATACAAGTAGCTATTAAACAAAAAGAAAGCATTGCACTGTATCCATGTCTTGAACCACCAATGATGTTTTAATCACAATATGTTCGCCTGGCTGCCATCCACTAGTCAACTTAACACAACACTCAGGGATTAGGGTCGAGTGGCAGTCCCGGTCAAAGTTTATACAAGAATTACAAAACTACTTTCCAGACAAGAATATTGATGTTATTATCAGGTTTTGCTGAAAATTTGTTGTCATTATTGGTTAGAAATCGGGGGCTGTGCCCCCAAACCCCCCCTTTTCTTTCATTTTTTCTATTTCTAAATTTTCTTATTAATTGCCCCATAAACAATCACCGACCTAAGACAAACAAGAGGGGATTATCTTCTATCAACACGTTGACTAGTGAGGAGCACCCGTTCGCCTCCGCTCCCCACAAGAGGTACTACATGCAGTTATGAATAGGTAGGTGTTTTTGGCCTCAGCTGAAGATATTATTTTCTAGAATAATGATTAATGAAAAGGAGCACTTAGCAAATGGGCAATGACAGACGACCCCACAGCCTATTAATCTAAGTGTCGAGAGGAGGAGGGTCCCTGCAATATCCCATGGCAGATAACTGAGACGATTTCTCCATAATATTACCTGACAAATCAGTGGGGTCAAAAGCAAGATCAGTAATCTCTTTCAAAGCTCAAAACATTATGTAGGTTTTCTAATATCTCCTGAAAAAAGTGGTTTTAAGACCATTCTTAGAGAATACAATTGAAGTGTCCCTGTGACTGTTATCATGGTTTAATGTCCTTAAGTGAGCATTTCCATTATAATCCAAAGGATTTCCAATCTATAAGCACTTTTTTAGAGACATGCCAAGAATAGCCCTTGACAAATCAGGTGTCCAGTAGCCCAAGACCATCATAAAGCATTACTGGGCGACTATATTGCGTGTCTCGGTTACCCAGTGGTAAACCTTATTGTATACAGGAGGATGGTTGGGAATGAACTTCAGATCCGGAGCTGGGCAACCAGATCTGAAAATGATTTGTCAAGCCTTAATTGATTGATAGTCCACTTCAAGCTTTCTATATCTGCAAATGTGAGCAGACGACTAAGTCCAGTTAGTTTTAAGTTGGTACCCCTCTAAAACACAATAAAGGCTGTATTCCACATACCGAAAGTGTGCCGCCGATAATGCGCCGATGAACTTTCGTCAGTGCCGATGTATTATCGGCATCCTTGCCAATAATATTTACCAACATGTTGGTAATTTTTTCCTGTCGATTTTGGACTGGCTACTGAGAGTGCAAAATCAGCCGCCGAAAGTGCAAAATCAGCCGCCGAAAGTCACATATCGGCCGCCGAAAATGTTGCCCACCGATGTGGAACGTTTCCATGGATACACTCAGTTTCGGCAGCGCATACTTTCGGCGTGTGGAATACGGCCTTAAGGAAATCTGGAACATCCAAAGAGTATAGCTATGTAAATCCAAAGTAGATGTACTTCAGGTAACAGGGGAGTATTGTTCCGACAGCCTAGTCTACTTTGCAGGCTTTTGTAGCACTATTCTGATTTTCCCAACGGAGTACAGTCTGCAGAACACTGAACTAAAGGTTTCAATTATTCACACATTGGTATTTATTTATTGGTGTGAGACCTAGATCCGCCTCTGTGGACCTGTAAGGTTTCCCTAGGAGGTCTGGTGTGAGGAGTATATAATAGACATTTTGGATAAAGTTAGAAATATAGCTATCGTTCTTACCTACCTTTGATAATTTAAAGAAGTGGACGAAGAGGGCGACAAACAATAGACTTTGTGCAGACAGTCACATCATCAGATTTTAGCAATCACCCCACTATAGACCTTTAACCTATAGATGGAGGCTTAGAGCTTGTGCACATGGCATCACATCACTCAAAATTAGCATTTCGCATTGTTGGTCATTCATACATGATCGAAATTGTTTGCAGTTATTGAGCAATTACAGTATATTTCTATGCCAGGTTCATCAAAACAGTCTCATTGAATCATAATCAACAATCGTTGTCAGTTAGACTTGAAAATTTTGATTCAAAGTTCGATTGATATTGAAGATAATAGATTGGAAGGAGAGTACGCCTTTATGATCATTACATTTTGCAGTATCTGAGACAGTAAAGGAACTTAAAATTAATTGAGCTAAAAGTAAGGTATTGGTATAATCATAATGCATGACCTTTCTCTTACATAAGTGTAGTCATTTTAGGCGATTATAAAGTCATATATACCCACTAGGCAGTTTACTAAGCCTGCCGACTGATCGGAGTTACAATCTGCCGACTCTTCCCAAAAATATCAGCCGATTTTAAAGGGAGGGGCCAGTGACCATAAACTGGCATACTGCCGTGATCTTTACCATCAAGGGAATGACCGTACCAAATTTTATGTTTTGATCTCTAATAGTTTTTGTTTTATTCACATTTTAACTCCACCAATCTGAGTTCCCCTGCCTGCATCTGACACTGCTTGCACAGAGCAATTATCTGTATGTGACGTCACAAGCAGAACAGTTGAAAAATTACAAAAGTGAAATAATTGCAATAAGATATATGTTAAATATTCTTTATAAGTCAAAAAGAGATTAAAATAACAAAATTAAATTATTTATAAAAGTAAATATGCAGAAATATATTTTTTATGGAATTTAGAAATTTGAAATTTGAATATAACTGTCATTTGTGTGACGTCACACACAGATATGTGTTTTCCTGATGGTCAGAGGAATATGAGGTTTATCAAATGTAGAAGCCCATTTTTAACATGAAATAATCAATTGATTATACTGAAAATTTGCATACTACTTAAAAAGCATTACATCTAACATATAAAGTGTGAAATAACCAAAATTGAGATTTCACTGGCTCCTCTCTTTAACACCAAATAATATGAAACAGGCGCATTTCTGTTTGGCATACCCAAAGATTCGAGTCAATGCAAAAAAGTCAGCCGATTCTATCACGAAAGTCAGCCGATTCATGCGCTAATTCAGTCCAATGGACATGGGGCTTTAGCCTACGTAGTAGGACAGTCCTTGTAGAATAGGTTTAGTTCATTATCATTACCTCTACAGGTGGGTCTTTGCCAAATCACGTTTTAGATCAACAGGGAACTAATTAAATATTCTTTCCACTGCTGCTCCAGGCGTGGTCCAGGCCAAGACGGGGAGGTATAGAGAGTCCAGGAAGGGTACTGACCCCATCGCCACACCCCTGTCACGGCACGCCCTCTGGTGGCCAGCCAGGGCGAAATGGTGCCACCTATAGGTCTTTGCAGAAAAATGCGATCAGAAACATTCAGTTACCCCCACCATTTTAGATAAATCCTCTTTAGTCTTAGAATTCTTGGTCAATTTCTTAGCATTGTTCTGAAGCTAGGAATATGTAACATCTTGGTGAATTGTGTTCTAACATAGTGTTCCAAATAATTTGAATGTCGTTCAGAATTTGTCAGAGGTATCTGGCGGCCAGATTTTGCCAGTTCTCCAATGATAATTCTCCCTACCACGGATAGCTGATTCACAATATATTAAGCACCTGCAGGCTAATTTTGGCTAATTTTGTTGACAAAATCACATGGAAATCTATAGAAAATCTATAGAAAATAAATGGCCACCATTTGAAAACACAAATAATGCCATGATTAGTGAAAATCCCTATAGGCATTGTGACTTGTCGACATAAATTATTACCCAGCATGCACCTTGATCTAGGCTAACCTGCAGGTAACATACACAAAAATTGGCTATCCATGGTAGCGAGAATTTGTGAATTTGAACGGCAGAAAATGCTTCAAAATATCTTAAACCCATTAGAAAGTTCCTTTATACGTTGCCCGTTCATAATGTAAGCCAATAATGGGTGATATCTTTTGCTGTCAAAGTTCAAAACCTTGGAAAACCTTGAGTATATCTGTTGATTGCTATTTGCTGGAAATATCCATAGCTGGTACCAGGTCCAACGGCCATGCATCATTTACACCCACCAGGTCCCTGATGTTTCACTGATGAATCACCCTTAATAAATTGGCGACTTGGTTCTGACATATCCCGCCTGGGGGCGCCACCACGGGTCTTTACGTCACGTGACGGCTGCTGTCAGAGGCGTCTTCTCAGAGCAGGGGCGCCACCTCACGGGGGATCTCCACACTAAGAGCCGTATGGTAACCTGGTGTTTGGCTTACTAGGAAACCACTTATTCCTGCCTAAATATATGTATCAAATATACAACATATAGATGGTTGGATGAATGATAGACAGACAGGTAAATAGACAGTTAGACAGACATATAAGGAGACTGATAAAGAGAAAGAAAGAAAGAAAGAAAGATATATGGTCAGACGGATCGACAGACAGGTAGACAGAAAGGAAGAGATATATAGGCAGATGGACAGAGAGACAGATAATGTGACTAAAAGGAGTAATATAGACAGACAGACAGATAAACAAACAGATTACGTGAGTGACTGAGCGTTGGTTATTTTACACAGTTTCAACGGCTATGGCGATATTCATGGCATGAACAGTTTAAATGAATTGAGATGAATGACAGGGTCACACAACAGGGAATTGAACCCATGATCAAATTTTTCTGCCTGTCTTTGACCCTTGTAAGTGAATAAGGAGGTTCTGCAGCCGGTAATCAAACCCTAATACCAGTTTTCCTGCCATGAGGAAGAGACCATACTAGACTTGACATCTAAGCCACAGGATATCTGGTAAGGGTGAACACCTGTGAGGTCATAGACAACATGTCAACCCCAACCCCTATTGTCGTTATGTCAACGTACACTGAAAACACAAAGTCGTCAGAGAGCCACTGCAAGGTTGTCAAAGGGTTGTCACAGGTCACTTTTGGGCTCTCATAGGTGACTTTTGGGTCATCATAGGGCTCATTTCAGGCCATAAATGCTGTGTGACTACCTTGTGACAATCCTTTGACAACTTTAGGGTGGTCAGAGGGTTGTCATTGTGAATTTTGAGGCTGGATGACAACCCAAAGGTAGTCATTTTCTCCCGACTGCTTTGGGCCAAAAAGGTCGTCAGAGAAGCAAAAATGAAGAATGGGTTGTCATAGGGTTGTCACAGAAGAGGTTGAGAAGTCAAAAGTCCTGCCCGACTACCCTAGGGTTGTAGGTGAATGGTGCCTAAAGTGACAGCCCAGGGTTGTCATGGCCTCTGTCTATATCAACCCAGTGTTGTAAGTGAATGGCTTCAAAACCATACAACTCATAGGCCTCCTATGTGTAATGGCCACACCTAATAACTTGTAATAACATAATAGGATGCCATTATAATGACTATGATATCTACAACATGAAAATATTCATAAATAAGATTTTTTGTGTAACAGACACAGACACAGCCTGTGACAACCTTGGGTTGTCGTTTTTGGCACCACTTTTGACAACTCTGTGTTTTCAGTGTATCTCTAATGTTCCCAGTCATATTTAAGGGTATGGGTGTACAGTTTGATGATCATAATTAAATGGTCTTACGGGATAGCCCTACAGCAGTATACTTATACAGATATAAATCTATTTAAATAGATTATAAACGTTGAGAAAAAAGATACGTTATGTTTACGTTACGTTATGCCTATCTGAAACTCCATGTTATCCTAAATTTCTAAGCCCACCCTATCCCTCCTATATTAAAGAGAATCGTTTCAAGTTGCCTTAACGAAGCTCTGGTCTGCCACTGAAGTCAACTCACAACACACAAAGTAGGAAAATGTCGATTAAATCCTTGTAAATTGTGGAGATTCGGGAGACATGAATTGAAATGGTTATAATCTGCCCAAATGAAATGTAAGCATAAAAAGTACACTGCAGGGGAGGGAATCACTACTAAGCCTGGGATTATCTTCACATAAATGCCTTTAATTTTCAAAACACACTTACAAGTAACTCAAATCATCAGAGGGCACATTAAGCATGCGCAGCTCCGTTACGGCAACAACTTGAAATAACCTTCATTTGTACGGACTCCCTGGACACTAAGTCGATTAAGGTGATTGAGAAAGCCTTAGTTTTGGAGAAGTTAACTGCAGGTTTTAAACACCCTGCCCTCCCCCGCTGGCATTAGTGGACGCTCCATTAGACTGTAGTTACGTCCAAGTCCACTAGGTGCTCAAACTGAGACTGTTAACCAGCAACCATTTTAGGTGAGAATTCCACCCCGCATCCCAGCATGCTTTGGGGCTGCTGGTCTATGGCAGGGAGGACCATGAACCAGCCAGCACCCAGACAACCATCAAAGGGGTTCGCCATGTGATAAATAGAGGACCAATTAAAATATTCTTTAAAAATTAAAGTGGCCACTAGTAGCCACGGACTGTTGTGGGTGTAAGAACCTATTATGCTAGATGTATCTAGGTCGTGAAAGGACCTTCCCTCCATGGGCCCTCCCAGCCCCCTCAGCCCGCACCTAATCAATGCAATCACCGCCGCCCGATCCCCACTCCCCGAGAGCTCGACTGGAGAAGACCCAGTCTGAAGGGGGAGAAAAATGGGCGAGACTGATGCCCGCGAGGAGGCCTGCTCTCATCCTTATCTAAATCTTAAAGACTTGTGTCACTAGGCTGTGCCCGGAAGCCTCTCACTTATCACTCTCTGTGTCTAATTTCGTGGCCCAGAGAACTGTGAAATTGTGTCCAGGTAGTGGATCTAAGCCGGGCTGCGAGCAGGTCGCGAGTGGCTCTTGGTAGGGTGAGCAGCTCACTAAAGGAGTAGGGGAGTCTTAAGGCTATTCCACTGGGCGATTTTACCACAGAAAATTTAGTAATTATATAGTGTTCTTAGGAAATATCACAGGAAGCTATGGATGTTACACATCATTTGAGAGGGAATTAGAAATCCTCTCTCATTGCGGATTTAGAGGGGGGCGTGAGCCACCTCTTTTTTTCGGGTAAATTTTAGACTTTTGTAATGTAAAATTCTGCCAAAAAGTTATTAATGAAGATTTTTTCCAATAGTGCCCCCCCCCCCCCCCCCCCATTTTCAAAATCCTGGATCTGGCTATATCATTAACCTTTATTCCCACTGGCGATTTCCTTAATCGTGAGTAAGATCGGACAGTGGAATTCAGCCTTAAGTTCTGCCGAGTAGGAGTCAGCCAGCGTTGACCTAGTTTTTCCTCGCCTTGCTAGCCTGCCCATGCTGTGATGACTCATTATACAGTTAGAAACCAAGCACTGAATATGGTTGGATACATATTGATAACATTTAAAGGGACCCAGAACCATTATGATTGACAATTCAAAAACTCATATAATCATAGAAATATGTTAGATTAGTCTAGTTAAGGGGTAATGTATGAGCTGTGAAACCTAGCTCAAACTGATATAGAAATCCATGATGGTGATATTTCCATTTGAATTACAGTTATTGAAACCATAACCTCGTGAAACGTGAAGGTCGTGCTGTCGGCTCTTTTGTGTTGGTTTGAACTACCAGACTCGGTGGTTCTGGAGCTCTGGGCGCATTCTAACCCGCCCCTACTCATCCTTTTATGAGCAGCGTCCTATGGCCAGGGTACCACAAACCTTGGCTTTTGATAACAAAGTAATGGACACATTACATGGCCAATAAGCCCATCCCACTTCACACCAACATCTAGGTTTACTGTGACATATTTTCAAAATTGCCTCCTCACTTGTTCACTGAAGACACTTGTGTAATACAAAATTAACCTAAGCATAACCAAAGCAATATGGTTGATAGCTATAGATTGCTCTTAAATTTGTAAAATGCAGCTTTTTTTCCATGGGGACCAATGTTAAAGGCTGTCAGCCCAGCCTACAATGTCCATACCTATTTTGCCCTGAATTACATCATTTTGATTGGCTGGCAAACCTGCAAATTCGTCGATTTACAAAGTTTGAGAAATCATAATGTTCAACCAGTACTTGAGGATATAGAAACATATAATTCTTGCTTATTTCAGTGACCCCAACTCTTGGGGGGGGAAACGGATGGCTTATACAGATAGATGTCATTTTGTCCAACCCTTGTCCAACCCTAGGATATACCAATGAGGGTAAAAGGGACCCTTCTTCTCTCATTGGATATACCCAATGTGGGATGGGCTTATTCGGTGAAAACGCTGACACCATCACCCCTCTGTACATGAAGTGAAGAATTGACCTCAGCGCCACCAGGCCACCCTCTGTCAGTTCTAGGTTCTATACCTATGGCATAACCTAAGTTTGGGCATATAATATCCTCCCCATAACAATAACAAGTATTTACCAAATTTATTGTATGATATTTTTATCATAACTTCTTGTATTATAGGCCTAATTACGACATTATTATAGAGTTTATGATAATCGGTCACATAGCACTCTCCCTATCCCTGGTGGTCAACTGGCTAATTCATGTAATTAGTTCAGAGGTCAAAGTTGAGGTGGGGAAGTGCACTCCTGCTGTATGGACGCTCCGGGTCCAGCAGCAAAGAAGACACACCATGCATGCGACCACTAAGCAGCAATAGGCCCTTTGGTCTACACTCACGGTGCTGTAGAAATATATTATAACTTCAACTAAACCTCCTGCCTTTAAGTCTTCATTTATCCACACAACCAGGCATTTTCTCACACCTACATTAATACTGATGATAGGCCTAATTGGTGTTTTTACTATTTTCAGTAATCAGAAAAAGATCAATTGCAATCAGCAGAATAGGTAGAATAATCCATTAGGCCTATTCTCATTGTTCCTTCATCCGTATTCTCTCGAGCACAACTTTAGAATCATCCACCCTCTTCCTTTCAGCTTTTGCTGACTCGTTCATTCTAATGCCAAACACCAGACTAGAAGCTTTCGCTGATTGTGCGAGGCCGTAAACCGTCAATCACCAGTGGAAAGGCGCCATGACTTGCCGTCATTTCCGGTCGCCCCCTGGTGTCGACCCCAGCAACTTCTGCCGCCCCCTGGTGACCAGTGAGCGCATTAATCTCCGAGGTGACGACTTGCAATAATGGCGACTTGATTTCCCACCCGCGGAGAACGGTTACATTAGTCCGTAAGGCGTCCCCTCTGGGTTATCCCTGTAAATAAATTCATACGTGATGAAAGCGTCCATGCAATTGGTTCAGGAACAGTGGCGAATTTAGAGGGGGGACACGCCCCCCTTTTTGCCAAAATTAGCTTTTTTATAATGTAAAATTCTGGGAAATCAGGGGGGTGGGGGGGTCCAGGGGGTCCTGACCCCCTCCTTTTGGTGGACCCCTAAACTAGGCAAAGAGGGGTAAATGTTGCACTAGTATGTGTGAATATTATGCATTTTTAGTACTTAGCCTATATGCTGACCCCCTCCTTTTGGAAATCCTGGATCTACCCTGGAAATGGGTGATGCGCTCCTATCTATCAGCACAGCCCCCTACCTTTTCAAAAAGCTGTATCCGGCACTGAGGAACCCCTTTGAACCCTTAGCTGATCCCAGCAGTGTTACCTGCCTGAACCCATAGGGGTATGAGAGTACTGGACACTATTTATCAATATTGGACTGTGGGCATATTTTCATTTCTACCAAATCAATGATGTCAAGAGTGGCAGATCTATGATTGTGGAGGAAAAAAGGAAAAACCAGAAAAGCTTATCATGGACGGATCCAGAGATTTTAGACAGGAGGGGGCGCCCTTATGTTAAATTTCGAGGAGCCCCTTTGGAGGCGACAGGTTTACATAACAAAAAACTATTTTTTTAAAGCTCCCCCCCGCCCCCCACTATTCCGTCCCTGCGTATTATCAGTTCTACTGTGCCCCCCTGGTGGTGAGTGTTGACAGTTCTCAGTCTACGGTCACCCAGGTAAGGTGGCGCCCCCTGCCAGCTAAATGACCTTGTTCCCGGGTCGACCCGCGGCTTGGTCAGGCCCTACCGCCTGGGGCCTCAACTTTTGATTATGATTTGATGGCAGGTGAGGGTGTTAACATCTACGGGGGGTCGGGGGAGGGGCGACCCCAGAGGACCTGACGGGAATCCAGAGCGACTTTAGCGACCTCCTAATTCACTCAGGGACATTAACGGCCACAAAAGCCGTCTATAAAGCGGGGGAAGTCCCGGGGGGAGTCCTAGCGTACTGCTGCTGTTAACTATAGTCTGCTGAGTTCTCATATATAGACCTAAGTTTCACTGGGAGAATAAGATTCAATTAGTCCGCCTCAGTTTTCAGAACCATGACAATTTGGCGAATGTATTAGTAGACTCATATTTCCCCTAAATGTTCCGAAACACAGTCCATAAAATTTAATTAAAGCATTAACCATCGGAACCAATGATAAAGCCTGTCACGTCAGAGGAAACTTTATAAAAGAGAGGTCCTATAGATAGCATAGTCGTAAAGGGTTGTTTCCAGTTAGGTATACTTTCATTGGATACATCCTAATAGGGAAGTGGTATATATCAATATAAGATTTATTCTCGCTGCTTTCATTTTGGTGGGAATCTAAATTTAGATTATTATAATAATCATATCTGACAATTATACTATTGGTTGAACCGTTGCAGAAACATAACAAGAGACCTAGTTAGGGACACATTAGGCGGGTATGTGGAACTTACATCGTTCTGCGGACATTAACTCCCATCTCCCTATGACTTCTTACACGTGAAAGGTTTTCTGAGAGGCCATTGTCAATATCAATTATCATTATATCACCAATAGATAATTGAACTTGGTTGTTGTGCATGCCTCTCACTTTATCATACCCTAGGTTGAGACAGGCTCAGTTGTTAAGGGTTTAATCCATCACTTGTGCAGACAGGGACGTAACCAAAGTGGTCTCACCCTGCAGGGTGATATGGGAAAGTGCATGGTTCCAGCAGCAGAAAATAAATATTGTCAGGATATGATAAATCAACAACCAGCGTGGCAAAAGGTCGTCGGTGGGTCATCAGCCCTTGGTGTGTCAGGCATATCAGGACAAGGGCTCCTCCACGTCACTGAGTAAAATCTCATCTACCACCCCCCCCCCCCCCCCTCTTTTTTTCCGTTTTGTCAAAATTATAGATCTGCCACTGTCTACATTTGTACCTGGTAAGAATGTAAATATGACCACAGGTAAAACCAGAAACGTATTGTTTGGGCTGACCAACAGAGGAGATCCGGTCCAATATCCAGTTTGCCCCTCAGCCTAGTAGCACAACTATAACGGGTACGACATTTGGGGGTCTAATCCCCTAGCGGCAGCTTGCTTCATTATCTGAACACGCTAGAAGTCGTTTCCGGGATTTCATAAAATGTAAAAACCCAAGACAGGTGCCTGATGTCTAAACTTTGAACACTGGTACACAGCCCCAGCCGGGTCGTAAGGGTGCACCACTCACGGGGATTCCCCTTGGGACACTCCGACCTCAACCTCTTCAGAAACCCTCCTTGTTTTATCAGTAGACCTCCAATTCAGTGGCGGATTTAGAGGGAGGCGCCGGGGGACACTCTAATTTTGGCCAAATATTACATTTCTAATGTAAAAGTTTCAGCCTCGTAGGGTCCCGACCCCCACGCCTCTCCTCCTCCAATTAAATTATTCTTTCAATGTCAGGCTTTGTTTGTGATATACACCGCATGCGTCTTTCCTTATATTTATGAATCAATGTAGAAAACAATGTAGAAAAGTAATTTGATGGCATTAACAGCATCCATTGGTCTTAGGTGGAGGAATTAGAGGGCAGAAAAGAACCGGTGGTTCCTTCCAACCCGGTCTTAAAGTATGACTTCGTTGGCAGCTAAAATCGTATTAGATCAGCAGCTTGAGCCTTTCTCTAACGATCAATATGGATTTCACCTTTTCTCAAATTCTTAATAGAAATCCCAGAGAGTCGTCAATGCAGCAGTAATCGGTGCAACCACCGGGAAGATTTTGATTTCTTTGCACTTCATCTTTCACAATAGTCAACTAGAGCAGCCTGTTGTGCTTGGCGTTAGCACCCCAGTTCCAAGATGGAGTTACACGTATAGAATGTAATTTTGTAATTTTTGTAATCCCGTGTACGTTCCCGTGTACGTTCAGAATGCCCTGCGGATTGATGTTATTGACATACGGGTGTTAGTTATGGGTGAAACTTAAGTTTAATTGTACTAATTGTACATGTAGCACATTCACTCTCAGGTTGATGTTTATAGCACGAATATTACTGATAAAAGAGCACTGTCTCTGTGGGGTTTGCGGTAGCGGAAATTACTGATAAAAGAACAGGGTCTTTGTGGGGTTGAGGTAGGGTTGCTTGGATATTTAATGGGAGATGTTCATGCAGCTTTGACACTGGTGTATGGAATTAGGTGATCAACATTCAGGCTGGCTGGTGCGTAAAATAAGATAGCCCTCTAACTACCTGGGTCACCAATAGCACAGATGTTTTCATATTGAACATAGGACTTACGGATTTATATGGACTTCCAGCCAGTAGGTTGAGGAGAATAGGGAAGGAAGAGGCTTTGGCTTCAAGGTTCTTTCAGCTGAACCTAGACCACCTGGGTCTAAGTCCCCACTGCCCCCTGCGCATGACCACACCACTTAGGGACCTTGCATTAACGCACTCACATCTTTTTAAAAAAATCAAACCCCCGATTCCCTCTTGGGCTGAAGTATGCATTGGATATGTATGAGAATGTACTCAAATCTTGAAATACAAAAGTCAGACTCACTCATCATCCAGGGTGCGTACTCAACGGAAGGCACGATAAAACATAGTTTGTCATTCTCTGGAAAACCCGACTTTACAGTGAACTCCTGGCAATGAGTGTGGTCTAGCGTTCTGTGGAAACTTGCCTTTATTCTCCTGTTGGAAATGCGCTTCACCTTTCTCAGAGCAGCCTTTAGAAGTGCTCCCATTGGAACATGCGAAGGATCCATCCAACTCGTGCTGACACGGTCCCGCCTCCAACCACCATGTTCCGTTGATCTGAAACGTTTCCGGTTCCGCCTGAAGTCATTTCCAACCTTGTGTAAATAGGCTCATGTGGATGCTGGGGAGAGCGGGGAGAGGGTTGAGCCTTTCATCCACTAGGGGATTTCAATTGCTGATATTTTGGTTATTTTTAAATTCTTCATCAGGAATATTACAGTAACCCATGCATCTTACATGTCATTTAAAAGACGATTCAAAATTCCTTTCCAATGACATACAACACATTCATAAATAGCCATACATATATTTTAAAGTGGATTCAAAATTCTTTCTAATACAATTATAATAACATGTCCATGGTTAGCTGTTATATGTAAGTCTATATTCCCAAATCGCTAGTCAAATCGGACAATGCATACCACTATCCGATTTTACTTACTATTTCTGAAATTGTCAGCGGTAATAAAGGTTGAATAGAATATAGACATGCTATATATCATTAGGATTTCATATTCCTTTTTAATGGTATTTACCATGAAAGGGTTCCTTTTATATTTCTGATAACAATTTAGAAATTGCCAAATACCAGATAGTCAAAATTGCCTAGTGGAAAATATGTTTTTTTAGGAAGGATGCTTGGTGCCTTGGTGCCTGTGCACAAAGTCAGAGCCCTGGCAGTGTATTTAGATATCATTTTCTTAGTGCCTGAAATATGCCACTCCCCTGTTTGTCCTCAAAACCCGTTTTGCACAGTAAGGCCAAACCTTAGCTGTTTGGAAAAATGGCTATATGCCCCTTTTTATCTTAAAATTGTATCTCACTTCATGGACATTTTCATGGGGAAAACCATGTCACATTCAAAATTTACTTTCTTTTGGCTTCCAATTTCAGTTGATTAGATTTACATGTATACACGTCAAATTTCAAAATTGAGACATTATTCCATTATTCTTGCAACATTAAAGTTTGTCTACCTAAAGTGATATCCCTCCAACTGCCTGCATTCACTTTGAGTTACTAGTATACGTAATAGATGCTACAAATTATCACATTTCATTTCTTATTATTCATAATTTCAGAAAATTGAGGCATTTGTAACAATTGTGAAATATTTGAAGGCTACTGGACTTCACCTTGTAGTTGTATATGAATTTACATGTATTTACATATCCCATCCATATTTATATAGTGTCCTTGGCCTATTTACTGATGGGTTGAATATCCTGTACCATAATTGTCATTATCATGAGGTCAACCATTAAGTATTTCGTTTACGGTCAAAAAGTGCACTTGCAGTTTCGCTGGGTGCTTCCCATTTTACATGTATATGTTAAACCTTTAGACCATGATTTAGCCATGGCCACCCAAATAAGAATGTTCTTCCAAGTCATTGTCATTTTTCAATATTTTTCCCAAGGAAAATACTCTGCTGGACACTTGGCATACACATATTGTTTTGAATTTGGTTTAATTCTCTAGTTAATGCTTCAAATCAGATTTCTATGGTTTTAATTGATGAGGGTGGGGTCAATCTTTAAACTTGCAAGATAACAAGGATTTTGAGGAATTCACTAGGGAAATGGAAATCCTGGGGAAATCCAGCAAACTATGACTGCATGTTTTAGCTTTTCATAAAAATTGTAATATTTGTTGAATCGCTGAAATGGCCGTTGGTGTCCATTGAACACATGACAACCATTTCCGGTTGTCAATGCTATGAAGCTACAACCACAACACATAGAACCAGTTTTTTGAGGTATTACACAAGCCATCCTTGAATGAGTTTTATATTGGGTCTGCTCAATATAAAAAGAAATATGGTCTTTTAGAGGTTCTTTATCTATTTTAGAAAAACCATTGTGCTGAGGATCACAGTATGTCCTACATGTTCACAAGCATAATTAACAGATCTAGGTGACACTATTTCAATTTGGGAGATCTTAGTCACACCCAAAAGAATGTAGTCCTTATTAGCCTGATTGAAGGGGTCCCCGTTAAGGCCAAGTATTTATACTGAGTAATTATTTTTGTTCATCTTATCAAGCTTGGTTGAGATTCAACATTACCTAAGTAACCTTTTACATATATATGTATATATAGTTAAGCCATTATCATATATGGCATTCATAAGAACACATTATGATATATTTACCCAATACTCCTATCGTCCTTGCCTAGGGTTTTCCAACACTACCAAGTTACTATCAGGCAGTTACTGTAGTACCTTACACATACACTCTGGTCACTTAATTGGGCCCTTGCATTGGATGTTAACTAAAGACATGACACAACCTCACACAGAATTTGCACTTCATTTTTAATGATGAGACCACAACTTGAATAGAATAATGATATGAGAAGACCCATTTGTAGAATCCATAATAAAGAACACCAGGAATACTTTGATAAGCTTGTATTAATCTTCAGTTGTTCACAAAACCATGCTGCGTTCGGGAGGCTGCCATTACCGCTCTCAAAACCGGAAGTGACCTTTGACCTCGGCGGGTCACACTATGTTAACCGGCAGGCCTTCCCGCCTCGATACACTACAATCCCTTTTTTTCTCAGAACAGAAATCACTCATGATATTTCACCGTCCATATTATTTTTCACCGTCCATAATTTTCAAACACACACACTTTACTTTAACACATAGTCGCTGTACTTAGATGGCATTTTGGTAGCACGCGATGGTCTGGTGGATATCGGTGTTGCTGGTCTACTACACCGTGGTGGGGTTTGTGCAGCCACTCTACGCGGGGTGACAGGTGGATCACTGACTCCTGGATCCAGCACGTCAGGTGCCTGTGCTGGTTCCTCCACCGTCTGATAGGGCTTGACGAATGAGGCGTTTCGTCGATACTCGGCCCCGTCCTTGGACTGTACAGTTATTTCGTGACCTTCCCTGCTAGTCACAGTGTACGGCTCGCATTCAAAATTAGGTGCCAGCTTTCCTGTTGTTTTTGTGTTTTTAAGCAGCACCTGATCTCCTGGTGTGATTGAGCTCTCCTTTGCTCCGCGCTTTTCGTCAGCGTATAGCTTTTGGGACAATTTGTTCTTCCAGTCCCTATCGCGGAATTCCTCGTCAGAGCCAACTTTACTGCGCCTCAGCTCTGGGAATTTCGTTCGGATTTCCCTACCGAACATCAGGAATGATGGCGTTGCCCCCGTACTTGCTTGAGGTGTGCTACGGTAGGCCAGTAGAAATTTCGGTAGCTCGTCCTGCCATCTCTTCCCTTCTACCTGCGCTACTTTAAGCGCCTTAAGCAGAGTCCTATTCTGCCTTTCGACCTCGCCGTTTGCCTGCGGCCATAACGGTGGCGAAGTACGATGTTCTACTCCGTGTTCCGACAGAAAGTCTTTAAAGGTCTGCGACACAAACTGTGGGCCATTATCCCATTTTAGGCTGAACGGATAGCCGTAACGGGTGAACACCGGTCCCAGAAAGTCAATCACCTTTTCCACAGTTGTCGACCTCAAAATACCTACTTCGTAGAACCTGCTGTAGTAGTCCACGATCACCAGTAGACTTTCGCCGGTTGGTAACGGTCCCATCAGGTCGACCGCTACATCCTGCCACGGTCCTGTCGGTGGTTCCACGCTTTTCAAACACGCGCTGCATCGGCTCGGGCGCGCTAAACTCGCCTACCACTTGACATCCATGGCACGACCTACACAGCTTTTCAGCCGCGCTGTCCATTTTGGGCCACCATACCTTGGTCCTCAGGCGATTTTTCGTCTTCACGATACCCTGGTGCCCTTCGTGCGCTAGCCGTAAGACCTCACTTCGTAGGCCCTGCGGAATCACCAGCCTCGTTCCCACAGAACCAGTTGGCCTAAAACGCACAGTTCATCCTTGACACCCAGGTAGTAAGGCATCTTACACTTCGACCAGTCCCCGGTCCTTATGTACTGCCTCACCGCGACAAGCTCAGGGTCCTTCTCCGATTCCAATTCCACTTGCCGTGCAGAGAGAGCTACGGGTGTACTCTCCTCTGCGACCATCCTGACGTAATCGACCACGTCTCCACTCACGTCCCTCGCTCTGGTCTGATTAAGACGGGACAGGGCATCCGCGATATTTGCCTTACCGGGACGGTACACGACTGTGTAGTCGTAGCCCTGTAGTCGTAGCACCCATCTTTCAATCTGAGCCGACGGTTTTGATCCTTTACCGTAGATACATTCCAGAGGCTTATTGTCCGTCTCCAGCTCGAACTCACGACCAAACACGTACAGGTTGAATCGCTCACAGGCCCATACGAGAGCCAGCGCCTCTTTCTCCGTCTGTGAATATCGCCGTTCCACGTCCGTCAGGTTCCTTGACACGTACGATATTACTCTTCAGCTGTCGCCCTGCAGCTGTACCAGGACCGCACCCAGTCCACTCGGGCCAGCATCTGCCACGATGCGCGTCTTCCTGTCCTGCTGGAAGTACGCTAGGGTCTCGGCCCTAGTTATCAACCTTTTCAGTTCTTCAAACGCCTTCGTTTGGGCAGCGCCCCACACGAAGCGCTCGTCCTTTCTCGTCAACTTCCGGAGTGGTTCCGCTACTTCCGCGAAGTCTGGCAGGAACTTCGACGAGTACTGCACCAGACCAAGAAACGACCGTACCTCTGACGCACTCTGCGGAGCCTCGGCGTTCCTGATCGCAGCAATTTTCTCCTCGCTCAGTTGGATCCCCGACTTACTCAAGTCGTGTCCGAAGAAGGTCAGCTTGGGTAGTCGGAACTGACACTTCGATCCATTGAGTGTTAACCCACACTCTCGCAGTCTTTCCAGCACCGCGTACAACCTCGCGTCGTGCTCCTGGACGCCCTTGCCGTGAACAACCAGATCGTCCGCGATATTGGCCACGCCCTCGCAACCAATCAGCGTATCCTTCACGATTTTCTGGTACTTCTCCGGAGCAGAGGCGATACCGAACATCAGTCGTTTATACCGGTACAGCCCTCGGTGAGTCACGAACGTTGTTATGTCGCGCGACTCCGCCTCTAGCTCGATCTGGTGAAATCCCCATTTTAAGTCCAGCTTAGAGAATACCGTGCTCCCATTTAGGTCATACAGGACCTCTTCGATAGTCGGAATAGGATGTCATTCCCTCACGATGGCCTCGTTCGCCCTGCGCATATCCATGCAGATCCTAATGTCACCATCCGACTTCGGCACGACCACTAACGGAGAGACCCACTCCGTCGGCCTACTCGCTACCTCTTCGATGATATCTTTCGCGAGCAGATCGTCCAACTTCTCGTCGACTTTATCCCTCAGTCCGAACGGCAGTCTCCGAACCGGCTGAGCTATGGGCCTCACCTCACAGTTGACGTGGAGTTTCAGCTGGAAGCCTTTCCACTTCCCGATCCCGCTGAAGATCTCCGGGAACTTCTCGCGGACGTCACCGTCGCTACCTTCTGCGGTAATAGAACACACTATCTGTGACAGAGGTCCCACCCGCAACACATCCAGTTTCTCGGCGGTAGCCTTACTCAACAGGGTTTTGCCCGTCCCCTTAATTACGGTGAACTCGTCCTTACACGATTTACCAGAAGCTGAGCACACAATGTCCGAACTAAATGTTACCAATATTTCTATCGGCTCCGTCTGACCATACGCGAACAATTTTTTAGTAGACTTTTGCGACACTGCCTTTACTTTGTTGGCCTTTAACCTGTCCCATGTCGCCTTATCCATGAGGTTACACGAGGCACCCGAGTCAATAAGTACCGACTTCAACTCGATGCCCCCTACCTTCAGGTCTACCATACCATCACGCGAACCTGTTCCCACGTGAAACGCGTGCTCGGTCTCTGGCTGTCCACCCTCTGACATGTCGTCGCCGACCTGGTACGCCCTCCGATTACCACGACCGTTCCAGCCCTGTTGCCTAGGTCGCGCGTCACCAGCTCCGTCCTTCGGGCAGCATATCGCGAAGTGTCCCTTACCGCCGCACTTGTTACAGGCCTTACCCCTGGCTGGGCACTCTTTATCAACAGAAAAATGGTCAGACCGATTACAGTTAAAGCAACGCTTGTCCCTGCGTGCAAAGTTCTTACCGCGACCTCCACCTTGGGCGTTACCGTTGTGTGGTTTACCTTTTGGCCCATCACCTTTCTTTGGGCCCGTCTCCTTTTTCCGCACCGCGTTCACCTGGGCGGCTGGGGTAGTGTGACTCATTGACTTCATCTGAGCCTCGACCGCCTCATTCGCGCGTGCTAAATCCTGTAAATCTTTAAGTTTTATATTACCGGACTTCTCAAGAAACTTACGTCGTAGTCTCTGATCGCGGCATTTTTCGATCAGCTGATCCCTGATGGCCTCGTCCACATCCGTGAAGTCGCACGACTGCGACCTTTGCCGAAGCCTACACACGAACTGGTCGACGGTTTCCCCCGCCTCCTGCTCCAGCTGACGAAACATATGCCTTTCAAAAGGGACATTTACAGAGGGCACAAAATGATCGTCTAATACCTTCATACTCTCCGCGAGTGACAAGTCCGCGTCCTCCGCGACCAGACTATAGAACACCTCCTGCAAGTCCATGCCCCCTGTATGCAATAAAAGTGCCACCTTTTGTTCCTCCTCGGTAACCCCTTTGGATTTTACATATAAATTGAAGGCCCTTTTCCACCTTTTCCAGCGCGCACACAAGCTAGTGGGGTCTCCCTTGGGGTCAAAACTAGACAGTCCACCCAATTCCAGAGACTTCATCCTATTAACCACCTCATTATCACCACCATTTCCACCACCGGCTGCGCCCTGGTCCTCATTCTCGGGTGGTGCCATCGCGTGCGTGTGTGTGTGTAATTACCCAGTAGTACAACGCGCGTGTCAAAATTGCATCAAAATGTACCAATACAAATCAATACAGTACTACCATAAACCACAATATAATGCACAATAAACCACAATGTTATGCACAAAATCACATGTCAATACCACACAATATTTCAATATGCAGGCAAAATCAGATGTCACAACAGGCAAATTATTCAGGCATCAATTAGACATACAATTATTCACACATCAATGACAACAACACAATATTATCACTCAATGCTGAAAGTCAATGCATATCAGTCCAGGCCAGGTTTGGCCCTCCTTGCCCTGAAAATAGATGTCAACATTATAAAGACACCACTGTCAACACTCCTCCAGTGCCAACCAGTTCTCCAGTTTTGGTCAACCAGCCCTCCTTTTGGGCCAACCAGTCCTCCTGTTGAGACTTCTCCCAGTAAATGCACCTTGTCAGTCCCCAGTGCACTGTCAGTGTCAGTTGTGACTCCTCCTAGGATCCTGTGACAGCAGTCTCCAGTCCAAACATGCCTGTGACAGCCCCCTGTCAGTAGTCAGCACATGCCCTCTCCAGACCTAACTTGCTCCACAGTCAGCACACACAATGATAGTCACTTATCTTGCTGTGTTTCCTCTCCTAGACTCCTGTAGACTAGTTGAAAGTAGCCTCCCAGCCTGTGACAGTCCCCACTGTCAACCAACAGCACATGGCAGTCAGGCCCAGCTCCAGTTCACCACTAGTTTCACAGTTTATCTCACTGACAAGCACTTATCTTCATGTTCCCCTTCTTCCTTGGCCTTTTACCGCGTCGCCAGTGTAGAATCCATAATAAAGAACACCAGGAATACTTTGATAAGCTTGTATTAATCTTCAGTTGTTCACAAAACCATGCTGCGTTCGGGAGGCCGCCATTACCGCTCTCAAAACCGGAAGTGACCTTTGACCTCGGCGGGTCACACTATGTTAACCGGCAGGCCTTCCCGCCTCGATACACTACACCATTGGGGTTGTCAGGGGCTGGCCGTATGACCTGGAGGGGGTCGTGCACCCCAAGGGCAAAGCCTGCAGGCCGTCATGGCCCCTGAAGGGTCAAACAGCCACTGAGGACGAACCCTAAGGGTTTTCTATATTTAATTAAGCAAAAAGTAAGATTAAAAACCATAAAATCTTGAGAAAAATACGAAGGACTCATTTGGCTATGTGTAGCTACATAAGATTTCAGTGTAGCCCTAAACATAGGCCATAGCAGTTGCCATGCAACCTGGCGGGCAACACTCCTACAATCTCCAAGCACATGTTCAATGTAGGCTGCTCTGCACATTCTGCAATGAGACATTTTTACCAGCGTCTGCTGAGGGTTTACTACTGCAGAATGGTACCTGTATGATCTTCAAGCAGATACTTAGTCTTCACGCCTCAGGATCTATTTTGTTTCAAAATGAGGAGTGGTACGCATAGGCTCCACATACATTGAATCCTTCTACCTACTGCACCTGACGCGAGAGGGTAGTAATGCACAGTATTAGTTAACACTTTGCATTGGCACAATAACTCTGAATCTGATTTTCAATAATTGAAATGGAAAAAAAATGAAAGATGCACACTTCTGCTAAGAAGTGTGAAATGCTTGCTCATGAACACTTTGATAGTATTACAATCAAACCTTTTTTATGATATCAACGAATTTTCAGTTCAATTAGTATATATTTCTCCTTTGGCTTGCCAGCTCAGATTTCAATACTTTAATAGAAAAAGAATACAAGAAAACACTGACTACTAGAAATTACATTTTATTTCTGTGAAACAAGTTATGGACTCATTCACTCATAGTTAGATCATGATATTAGTATTTATATGTGTTAATATAAATCACCACATGATTGGCTTCAAGGGCTATAGTCAAAAACAGTCCTACTTCAAACAGCTGAGAGACTGTCCCTGCTGGAGTCAAATGGGATATCAGGATGATGACTTGTGAACATACACATTATGTTTTAATGAATTTGTGTTCATTGTACATTTCTTATATGTGTGTAAGTATTCTACTCAATTGTAAACACATTTCATGTGCTAAACTATATACTGCGCAGAATGTCTGTAGATTTGTTACTGGTAAGACAGGGACAGTCTCTGAGCTCTTTGAGTCAAAGGTAGTATTGAATAGGAACATACTTTTTTCATGTTCAGTTTACATATCATAATAGAGGATGGCATTTTCCCCCTTATACATCAAATAATGAATTTCCTGTTAGCCATTAACAGCAATATTATCAAAGCTTAAAGTTTTACTACTACACAACAAACCATGAACAAACTTTAAAAGTTGATTTCTTATAAGTCAAACCATGTCTTTCCGGTCCAAGTACGAGGTAGAACTATGCTCCTGCTGCCATGTGATTCATTCTGATTAGGATTTCAAAAAGTCCTTGTAGATCCCATGCATTGATTCATGACGCTTATCCTTCATCCTTTCCATTTGATCTGCATGATTTGGACTGTACCTTATGAATATAGAGAATAAACATCTTCTATAAAATGAATCATGAAATTCTTTCATTCTGAATATTAGTAGATTTCTGAACAGTGGTCTGTTTATTCAATCTGAATGATTTAATTTGAATATTGAATAAAGCACATTTTTGCCTCTTCTAGTGGTTGTTTTCTATGCACTTTGAGATTATAGATCTCTATGAAATGTTTGTCAGAAAAAAATGCTGTAGGACAGATTTTTTCTATTGTTGAATAAATAAGAGGCTAAGAACATTTCAATTAAAGATGAAACTTTAATTTATTTTAGAAAAATTCTTTCTTGCTGCCATGTGATTCCCTTGCTTACAAATTACCCTTGCTTGGCAATAAGAGTGGGAAACTCAATTGCCCTAGTGCATTGACTTTTCTGTTTCATTGTGGTCTTGACCAGGGATACATGAGCCTCCTCCTACTACAAAGATGAAACTTTAAGACAATCCCTCCATTATGGTGCTAAAGTTGAGATTTTCTTTAAACTTTGGGAAATTGGAGATTTGGGTATGTACATACCAGAAATCATGAAGAAATAGAGGGTCACCATGGAAACTTTTGAATAAAATGTATCACAAAATGTGATAAATTACTCAAAATTCAGAATTTGCATGAACGTAAACTATATTTAGATATTTTTTTAAAAACAGTGACAAAATCCACCAAAAATATTCTTAATCTTCTTGAATATGAAGCCAATATATGAATTGTTACAGTATATCAATAATTCCACAAAATAAAGAAATTTTAGAAAATTTGAATTACTGAAATATTGTAGTAGAAAATTTACATTTTTCATGAAAATAGTAATAACAAAAATTTCAAAGTTGATAGATTCTTGATTGGAAAACTTTTTCATGAATTTGAATCATAAAAAAAAGTGAAACTTTTGGAAAATTGATTAATCATAATTTATTCCTGTACAACTTTTCTAAGATAGATAAAACTAGCCATGATCTATATAGGTATATTTTCTTATAAATAAATCAATTTCATAAAGATAGGATGTTCAGAAACTGTCATACATGCCCTTGAGTAACAAGTATCAGCACAATGATCAAAATCCCTATTATCATGTAGATGAAAGTGAGCATATATAGTGTGAAATGTACAGTTGTTTACCTTGATGCTGGGGGTTTTCTGCCAAGTGTCTCAGCCAATGTTCTTGTATAAGAAGCCCTGTTACCACAACACAAACCAAAATACTGGACACCAAGAGCCTTAGCCTGATGGGTGAACTCAGCAATCTGCTTCTGAGTGCACAGCCAAGGATGCAAGCCGTTAGGATAGGAGGGTTCATCTAATGAAATGAGTATGATGTAAAAGTAGCTTTACAAGTCTTTCATTCAAAATATAAATAACCAATTAACCTCATGACAGATTTGTATACTAATAGCAGTTGAGGAAAAAATTAGTTTCAACAAAACCTTTTGTAATCATTGAAAATATTTGAAATACACCTCACTACTTTCTTTGAACGATTATTTCAACAGTAAATCATGTTGAGAGAACACAAATATTTTATAGCTACAAAGGAAGCAAGCATGGCTTTGATTTGTTCACATTTATAATTGGATTGTTTAGGTTGAAAAAGTTCAACCCTCTTATACCCCTTTTTACTGATATATAAGCCCTTAGAAGAGTCAAGTAGAGTCACATGCCTTCTACTTCTCTCCACATTCTGCCTTCCTGTGCCTTATCTACCACTCATCTACATGTAACAAAGCTTACCTGGGTTGTCCATGTCCCGAAAAGAGAACCAGACAGGATTTTTAGTATTTGTCCGATAGCAATTGGGCAGTGCAGCAATAGGACCCTGCAAACAATCCAGTATTTCAGAAATATCATAAAAGATATTTTGTCAACCAAGTTTGATGAAGATATATTATTTCAAAGTATATAATTATATACTTTTTCAAAAGTATGAAATTGTTCAAAGCATCTTTTTATGGAAAAAGACTAAAGCCTAGATCTTTGCATTCTGGTGTTTTATCTTCCAAAATTACTAAAATCATCTATCACTGTAGAGTGCATCTAATGGTATACCTTGCAAGCCTGGCGTATATCTTTAAGTAATGGCAGTAATGTACTGGGACCACGGTAACAATTGATCCCCACCACAGCTGCACCAGCCAATTCAAGCCGGCGACATGCCTCACCAAAAGGAACCTTGTCACCTGTCTCATCACCAAGTGGGGATAAAGTAACCACCACAGGTAAACCTAGAAAATAGGAAAGTTGCAATTGCATGTATGTTCAAAATACAAAATTTTAAATCAAACGACTGGATAATGAACAGTCACATTTATCTACCTATCATTAAAATGAGGTTGCGTGCTTTTACATTTTTGTTACAAATGGTCACTGTAGTACACCCTTCCCCTGTGGCCAGTTCTGTTACCCATATTTCCTTAATTATTGGTCCAAACAAATTCTTTTATCTGCCCCTGTATAAAAACAATGATATTGATATCATGGCAATTAGATGGAATATTGTTCTACATAAATGAAATACTTAGAACTCTCAATTTTATTTACAAATTTATTATTTAACTGACCTTTACCAAAATCTTGTGCAGCTTTTAGGGCTAATTCTGCCTCCCGTAGGTAAATGAAGGTTTCACAAATGATGAAGTCAGCTTTACCTTCAACTGCCCACTTGACTTGTTCCTATTATTTAGAAAATATATCATAAATAATAATATTCATCTTCCTTTTTCTCTATGCCCATTTCGAGCTATGAATGAAACCTAATTATCAGAAAAATCATAATTTCAAAATTAATGTTACTTTTTTTTGTTCACATAGGTGGTTTAAGGAGGTGCTTTAGTATCCAATGCATGTGGTATATTTATCCTATTGATGTATAAAAGAAGGCAACAATCTAATAAAGTTGTTCATTGTAATTTCTCAATATTGCTTTACCTCTGTTATAAATACTAACCTCAAACATAGTGTATACTTCTTTCTCCGACATTGGATCACCTGGTTGGAACACAGTGCTCTTGGTGATGCTTCCTGCCATAAGGGTTCCGGTTTCATCAGCCACTTCCCTTGCTATTTTCAAAGCAGTTCTATTGAGCTCTTCCAACTCATCTATACGACCAATCTGCCTAAGCTTTTCTCTATTGCCATCATACTAAAAACAAACAGATGATATGTACACTAAAGGTTTGAGAAGGTTATTAAACTTTTTTTATTGGTGAGGTAATCAGTTACAATATTTTATTTTTAAGATAAATGATTCATATAGTCTAACACTCAGTTGTGATTTTTACACATGCGCCAGCTGATTCTGTGAATATGCAGGCTTTAAAACTCAAAAATATGCTCTCCTATTATGATAGGTAATAGGTATGATAGGTAATACAAACTGTAATCTGCTCAGTACTTTGAACCTCATTTAAATGCATATATATATAATATATGTGTGTGTGTGTGTGTGTGTGTGTGTGTGTGTGTGTGTGTGTGTGTGTGTGTGTGTGTAAAAGTTTTGGTATGGATTGTTAGCCAGTAGTGGGTGGGAGTAGGTTTCAGGTAGCAGTGGTGGTTACTTGTGACATGCCTGAATGCCCATTCATCCTTGCTAATTATTGTTCTTTTACAGTGAGCTGCAATGAATTTACCTCATGCATGAGATTACAATCTCAGATGTGATAAAATGATTGCAGGCTGAAAAAATAGCATTCACACTAAACCAGTAGGTCCCTTGCGATCAGATACTAGACATTATCAGATCATTTTCACAAGCAATATCATTTAGAATCACACAGGCTACCAAAATATTCATATGTTGAATAATTTTGCAGTCCACCTGTGTGACCAGGTGCTATAATCCAACATTCGCAGATCGCAAAGACCTACAATGGCCAGGGTGAATGATGTTTCAATGGACAGACAACAGGTGCGAGTGCCACTGCCATGGTCAGGTAGGCTCAGACCCCATTCACCCTGGGCACTTTTACATTGCAATCTTCTTGTATTTAGAATCATCATTTTTGGAAATAGCTTTGTAGTTTACAAATGAGCCATCAATATATAAGGTTGTGCAATTATTTAGTCAAAGGGATAGTTTTGCATGTTCGCAAAATTAATTTAAGATCAGAGTGAAAAATTGGACAGGGAAAATGGGGCTTCACCTGTATACACCTGGCCAGTACCAGTCAAGCTCTTTCACATCACAATTTTGCTGTACATGCCCTATTACAGGAATTTTTTATGCAAAATATTTGTAAAATCACCACAGTTAATTTCTAAGTGGTATTGTACACTTACTGTGAAAGCAACAACTACATCACTTCCAGCATGAACAAACTCGTGATGCAAGCACCTCAAAACATTGGGATGGTCCATCACCACCTCAGGCACCCAAGGGCCATGTTTGAGATATCCCCGGTCTGCTATCTCAAGTAGATAGCCTTCCGCAACAATGATCTGGTCTCCATCCTTCAAACGATCAGTTAAACCTACAATAGAGATTTTTTGATGAATCAATTTAATACAGAAATTGTAGAACATGCACATCAAGATACTCAAAGCCTCATAAGAGCCTATCACTTGCATCTTGCAATCCCAAGCAAAAATAGCCAAATATGTATTGATTGGGAACAGAATGATTATGGGTTCAGTGGCCATATATGCACAATACCTATTTTTATCTGATTTCATCATCCTTTTATAGTTTCATCAAGAATTAACAACTATTTTATTGAGTTAGATTATGATAATAGCAGCTCTCATAGTTTTTAACTAATTTGATTGTATGGACTAAAAGTAAATGAAATATCTGAAACGCTTGTATTCATCCTTACAATCAGATGTTCCTTTTACACAGTGTTTACTCAAAAAGAATCTGTTGGAACAGCTATCTCTGAAAACAGGGCTCAGGCTGCCCTGTCCGCAAATTGGCAAGTCACAACCGTGCTATATACTCTAATTTGGCTACAGAGAAAGTGGCTTGGCGATTGGTGACAGGACAAGAGTAGTACTTTATCTTTAAAAAATCCTTGAACATTGAAAAGTTATTGAACGTCAAATATTTCTATCACATTAATAACATTGAGCTATTGCATTTATTCCTTTACACTATTTTTCAATAGGTAATTTAGTTTTAAAGAACATTACTAAAGAATAGTAGACTTTAAGATTTTGGTCAAATTTTTAAAGTTACTTACTTTTAACAGCAGCCATTGCTCCCAGGAGAATTGGAGTTTTCAGTATGATAATCCTACTGCCACTCTATAGCAAACTGAAGTGATGAGAGTAGTTGGTAAACCTGTTCTACCCTGTTTCCACCCTGTTTCCACCTGTATGTAAAGAACCATCATCACACAAGTGTCCCTTTCTTAATCTATTAGAGGACCTTCCATTAAGTACGTTTGCCCCAAGGGAAGGGGGGATAGGGGGTCGGAAATTCTTGTGTGTATGTTCCTTTACATTAGGTATTCACAGTGTATTTCATAGGAAGGAGAGAGGCTGGTTATATATACGGATGACTGCTGTGCCGCTACTATGGTGCATATAATATTTCTTATATACACGGCATGCCTCCCCCCATCGTGTTTTCAGAAAATCTTTTTGTTCTTATAGAAATCACTGCAGAACCATTTGATCTTTTTCCAATATTACATTCCCACTCTGTTTCAAAAGCCTATATATAGCTAGTTCCTCGACTCTAATACCCCTTTTTACTGATGTATAAGGTTGAATTCTCACAACAACCTTAATCAATCAAAACATGTACATTATTTCAATCCAGCTCTTACCGTAATAAATCATTTTCACCACAACAACTAGAGTGGGTAAGGGTGTTTTCCAATATCTTCAATGGTAATTTGAAGGCTCATTACTGGCGTATTGTCTGTTATATTTGCTCTAGCTATAGCTTGTGCTAAAATATACAAATTTTTGAAATGCAGGTGATAACCCAAATTCATTATATATGGCTGTCAAATCATATGCACACCCATTAACCAATGGATTACCCCAAGGTGAATCTCATAGACTGAGCTTACTGTAGGATAACAGGAGATTATGGGACTTTCATTTAGTACATTAAGCAAATGTCCAGAAATCCCCCCTTGTACTGAAGTATGCATCGAATGTGTACAGGAACTTACACAGATTTTTTAAAATGTCAGCCCCTCAGCCCCAGCCCCCTCCCCTTAGTGTGTATACATTTAATGGCCCCTGACCATGACTTCACCGTTAGCTGAACTCTTATTCGACAGAATGAAAAATGTGTAATGGATGGGCGACACACACTGAGGTCACAGCAGATACCTTGTATGTATATATATGATATATCGAGACTGGAAAGCCAGGAGTAAACCTGTTATGCACTACAGGCCTGTCACCTGGCCCTTGGTAGGACTAGATTTGAATTTACCATTATGTCCATGTTAAAAATAGCCAGTGTGGTGCTACTGGCTATTCCACCATTACATTGGTAATGGCCAGACCTAGTTGATCCAACCAGCCACCAGGGGAATGGTCACATAGGGCCACAGAGAAGCTTTCCAGTCTCGATATATCCTAGGTCTCTGGGTCACAGCAAGTGTCAGCTGGTAGACCGTGACATCCACTGACTAAGTTATCTGGCCCAATGTGTGTCACCCAGAAAATCAAAGATTTTATATAGTTAAATGTTTTCAGCTCAATGGACTAGCATTTTGGGTTTGTAAATATAATACTTCTACCATATACGTACCAGAATTTATGATGTGCAATGGTTACTGTGTTTGGGAAAGATGACTTAGCCTTTGTCGATAGTTTGGGAGTACAGCTCAGAACTACCACAGTACAGAGGGTGGCCTGTCGTATAATAAATTATAGATATCCTAGGTGTAACATATTTTTTCAGCATAGGTCAAATATTTTGTTTACCGTCGAACAGTGCACTTGTGTTTGCACCAGATGCTCTCATTTCACATGTCGATTTTAATCTTTAAGACACAAATCTAGCCATGGCCACCTGAGTATGTACTCCCCAATCAGGTTGTAGCAACCCTGAAAAATGGTCATTTTTCAATATTTTTCCAAAGAAAACAAATACATATTGTTTTGAATATGATTTATTTCTCTAGTTCATGCTTCAAATGAGATTCATATAGTTTTAATTGATAAGGGTGGGATGAACCTTTAAACTTCCTAAATAACAAGAACTTTGAGGCATTCCTGAGGGATATCCATGGATATCCTGGGGAAAGCCAGCAATTTATGACTGCATGTTTTAGCTTTTGGTAAAAATCATAATGTTTGTTAAATCGCTGAAATGAGTGTTGGTGTCTATTGAAATGTGTATGGAGTAGTTTTTTTTTAAAATTCAATTGTCTTTCAAGTATCAAAGTATCAATAGGGAACATATAAAACTTTTGAATGAGTTTTACATTGGGCCTACCCAATATAAAAAAAAAACATGTCTCTATGATGGGAGGATCTTAAGAAGGAGGATCTTTTAAAGGTTCTTTATGGATTTAAAAAAAGCATTGTGCTGAGAATTGCGGTATGTCCTACGTGTTCACAAGCATAATTAACAAAGTTAGGTGACATTTTTCATTTTGGGAGATCTTGGTCACACCCAAAAGAATGTAGTCCTTATTAGCCTGAATGAAGGGGTCCCCATTAAGGCCAAGTATTTATACTGAATGGTTATTTATGTTCATCTTATCAAGCTTGGTTGAGCTTCAAGATACCCTGTTTAGCCATTATCATATATTACATTCATAAAAACACATTATTATATATTTACCCTGAAATATGGTCAAAAAAGAGAAGGAAATAGAGAATCTTTGTATATTTCATAAATATTTGAGATAAACTATAATTAGTTCTTTATTCAGCACCCTAGTTTTATTGGTGTTTGATGAATATTTCATAAATTATGACTACAAAACTGTCATTTTGGGCCTTTTTATCAAGACAATCATAATTATGGTGTGTTGAATATAATGCTAAATATCAAAAGAAAAAGATTTCAGACATATTTACTTTTCATATATCATAGAATAAGGCTATCTGCTCTAAAAAAAAAAAAAATAATAAAAGTATAGATCTATTATTTCTATATTTCTTAAACAAAAGCTCACTGAGTAATAAGTGTGTCACCGCACACATACTGAAACAATCATGCTTGAATATACCTAAAAGAATATTAGAAAAGCTCATTGATGTGGCTAAATCAGAAACCTAATTGCTCAAGTCGTGGTATTTAGTATTTGAGAAAATAGTTAATGATTCATGCAAAATTTACTAGAGCATAAGTAACAGCATGTTGTTTGGTGTAGGAGAGTCACCGTACATATACTGATAAAGATGAGTAAATAATTAAGAAAACCATATATCAGTGAAAAATATTTATACCCAAATATAATGTGGCTCAAAATAATGGAATTGCAACACAAAACATGCAAAATTGATTGATCGACTTTGAAATATTAAAAATGTGTCAAAAATACAAATTGTGTCACCATACGTATACCATACAATTATTTATTGATTATACATTTATTAAAGATTTATTTTTTAGACTAAAAAAAGCATTTATTATGACATGCGTTGTTACATCTGGGTTGCATCATATTAATTTCTACTAATAACTTTAGCCCAAAAAAACTTAATCCTTGGAACTTGGAAAAACGTAATAATTAACTGAATTATGAATATTAGTGTTCCCAACGTTTGGAATAAGTTTCAACATATGTGCCCAATAGTCCATGTAAAGCACTTGAAGATTTTACCTTCTTTTTCCCCGTTTGGCACCCTTTCATGAGAACTGACCATATATGCTCCATATATGTTACCTCATATGTTTGATGTTACTCCATATATTTGAACTATGGTCATACCACAGCAAAGCTCCCTGGTGTTTGTTCTAACTCTCCAGCCTCCAGGCCCCAAGTGACAGTGCAGTGTGGGCTAACTGCAAGTGGCAACAGCCACACCCCCTGCCTGCTGACATCACCATTTCACAAAGGATGGGCCCATTTAAAAAGTCCCGCATCTGTCTCCGGGATGGGAGAAGTACACAGGCTGAGTGGACTGGGGCATGGTGGAGGGAGAAAGAGGGCTGTGCTAATTATCTATATGCATATCAAACATTTTAATAGAGGTTTTAACACCTGCATGGTCAGAATCATCAACATACCATTTTAATGTTTTCTATCTGATTGTGAAACATGGCTATGTTGCATTTAAATTACTTTTAGATAAAAATACCTCACAGCCAAGTAACTGCTGTTGGTTGTTATTAATAAATGAATAGGCAAACCAGCAGCGCGAACGAAAAGGAAAGTAGGCCCAACATGGCGGAAGATAAAGGAAGGCACTTACATTAAACATTAAACCTGATCACATCAATTAGCCCCTACCGTGTCAAAGTTGGAACATTTCTATAGAGGCATTAGTTTATAAACTTGGACTACGTGACCCTTTGCTTCAGAATAAATAACTACCAGCAGGAAATATTTTATCCAAATTAAGCCTGTAGTGGAATTAACTGCCCTGAAATTAAGGGCAATCGCGCCATTTGTTTATGCGCAGCATGGCTGTGCAGCCTGTCCATATGGTGTAAAGTGTGGACCCATGTCACCTGTGCGCTGAGGGCAGGGGAAACACCTTTTTGGAGATAACTTTTTTAATATTGCACCAATCTCCACATAGTAAGCGAATAAAATGCGATATTTGACCTGGAGAATATGATAAAAGCATCAGATTTACAGATTTTCTTGATTATCTATAGGTTAGGGCTGAAATTAAATTAAGATTCTGCAAAAAATCCCTCAATTCCAGGCATATAATGGGCTTTCCTGTCATAATAAGCACGGCGACCCTATATTTTTATTATTTGGAATGATACCTTACGTGCTTGTTGAAGTTGTGTTCAATTTTTTAAAAATTCTGGGTATCAGATATTTTGTTTCATGTTTTTAACATTTTTTTTAATTTTGTACAGCAGCCTGTGAGCATAGATTCTGGAATATTGACAGCATAAAACATTTTACGTTTCTCTAAAGTATGTTATTTCACATCCCAGGTAACAAAGGCTCGTGTAGTGCAGGTTGGTAACTCGGGATCCAGGGTGCCAAACACGTGATTTAAACTCGAGTATAACTCGGGATTCTGTGGACTACATTTCTGGTGTTCCCAACGAGTTTTTGACACGGGATTCTGTGGACTACATTTCTGGTGTTCCCAACGAATTTGTGACACAAGTTTTGACATGAGATTTCACATATAAAACTCGTGTTTTTGCCTTCTCTAGTTAAAGAAAAATAGTGGGCTATTGTGGGGTTCGAACCCAGGACCCCTCACACACATTTCCAGCACTCTACTATTGAGCTATCACAGATTGATGTACTGAAGAAGGCAAGGTGGTTGTATTTGAAAAGTTTAGATCTTAGACATCTAGTTGAAATTAAGCTTGTGGATGTGCAAATGCTGCAACATAAATTTATTTTTCATTATATATAGTAAATTCAAACAGTTATGTCTTAATGGCATATATGTTACCAGTTTGCTCCGAGTTTGACATGCATAAATCTGGTGCAAACTCATCTTTTCTCATAGTTATCAAAGAGACTGACCCATTAGAACTAAGGTGAATCTCATGTGTAACTTGTGTAAAATACAAGTTTTTTTACTGGTATTACACATGTCCAAAACTAGTGTTTGTCACAACACCAGAATGCAACTAAAATGACACCCAAAATTAAATCATGAATACACATAAGAAAATGTAAAATTAGAATTTTCATGATGGATATTACCATGTCCCTTACATAGATCATGTCGTATTCATGAAAATTACATAGATGCATTACTCTGTGAAACCCCATGGTAAAATCTACTAAGATACTGACTTTACCCTGAGATTACCACCACACCAGTATAACATGAATTTAACACATGTAAAAGTGGTTAATACACGTGTCCTGTTTGCTGGGATAGATCAATATTTACACCTTAAGACATTAATTTACATTGTGAAAGTATTCATTATTTATGGAAATATAAGACATTTTATTAAGATTTTAATTTTTTTAGCCTACCAACTTTAAGAATAAATGCCATTTAAAAAAATCTTAAATACTCAAAAGTTTCCACGGTGACCCCCTATTTCTTTCACATTTTTTGATTCTATAGATGAATATCTTTTGTTTTATGAAGTTTTAGAAAAATCTGAGTATCAGATCTAAAATGGCGCGATTGTCTTTAAATCCTGTTCAGTATTACTGTAAATATCCGTATAATATCAACAAATTGTCAGCTCATTACTTTAGTTAATATGGCAAATATAACTTTACTAATAATCAGATAAATGAATCAGTATAAATTTCCCCTCTCACTTGATGGCTTAGATGTCATTACTTTTATGGAAAAAGAGAACAATAAAGCACTGATTACTGGAAATGACCTTTTATTTCTATGAAACAAGTTATTGGCTTGTGCACTCATAATCAGATTATGATACTAGTACTTATATGTATTAATATAAACCATCAAATGAATGCTTTTTAGGGGACGCCAAGAGCCAGCTATTTTTTTAATTGAACATAGGATTTTATATAGACTTTCAGCCCATTAGGTTTGGGAGAATAGGGCCAGGAGGGGGTTGCATAACTTTCCGGTAAATTTAACAGATGTCTAACGGATCCAAACTGTTGCAAAATGAATAGCGGAGACCAAGGTGTTGTAAAATCCGTTAAAGATTTTCCGTTAAAGAAGATTTTTAGTGGATTTTCCGCTAATATATTCCGTTAATACTATAGAAGATATGGACAATTATTTTTTAATGGATCTGCTATTTAGAATAACGATATATGCAACCCTGTGGTGATCCGTTCGTTCTGGTTCTTTAACGAAGACTGTTAACAAAAAAATTAGTGGAAGAGTTATGCAACTCCCTCCAGATAAGGCTTTGGGTTTGAGGTTCTTTCAGCTGAACCTAGACCACCTGAGTCCAAGTCCCCACTGTCCCTTGAGTATGACCACACACCCTACGCCAGGCATGTAGCCAGGGGGGGTTCAGGGGGGGCATACGAACCTCCCTTAGGACGAATTCCCTTCTAAAATATCCACACACACACACCCCATCCTTTAAGGGTTGAAAGTAGAAAATATCAAATATTCCAGGCAGCTGCAGCTAATATACAAAATATGACGGTTAGTGTCGATTGGTAACTGGCAGTTTGGGGATTTGAGGATGATGGGTCTCACCTACCCAGCCAAGGATGCACATTATTATGACGTTGCAGCAACGTTCTGGTTGGTTCTGTACTTGGTTCTTGTTACGTTCTTTTGATGACTCCCAATTATGTTGCTGCAATGTACTGAACATGTCAAACAAGTGTTGTACCCTAAATCCATGTTCCCCCCAGATGATTCCTGTAGATGGGATCAGCAAATTGGGACCTTTGGACTAGCCACATTCAAGGCCATCTTTAATAAAATCAAGACTTATTTTTTAAATCAAATAGTTTACAAAAGTCAATTTTAGTCCTTATGTCTGATACTATCCCAGCCAAGAATATGACGTTCTAATAACGTTCTAGCAACGTTCTGGATAGGTTCTTGTTACGTTACACTGTTAGGTTACAGCGACATTCTTTTGATGACTCCCAATTATGTCGTTGCAACAAACTGTTGCGATGTTACATTGTGACGTTCTAATAATGTTCTTGTAACATTATTTATAAGACTGATACTACGTTTAGGTTAGGTTGACATGCAACCTAATAAGATAGTCACAGTAACAATCTGTTTAGGTCAGGTTAAGACATAATGTAATCAGAACATCACAATAATGTTCCGTTTAGGTGAAGTTGGAACCTACCCTAGTCAGGAGGTCACAACAATGTTCTGTTTAAGTGAGGTCTGGACCTCACCTAATCAGAATGTCACAATGACGTTCTATTTTAATTTTATCTTGACCTAACCTCCCCAGACCATTATGAGAACATACTGTTTTGGTTAGGTCTCAACCTCCCAAAAAAATTATGTAACAGTCATGTGACAATTCAGTAAGTAACAGACAAACCAAAAAGGTATGGTCGCATAACGTGACTGTTACATCGCACCTTGGCTGGGATATGATAAAAAACTAAATAAAAAATGTTTTTGGGGTCAAATTATCATTATAATAGCAAATTCCCCTGTCTAAAACCAAAAAAGTAGGTCTTCTGGAAAAAAACACGATTTAATTTATGTCTTATAAATCTGTAGGATATATTCCCTGAACATCTAGGGTTCTTTATCTCATAGTTGTCGGGCGTGCAAATAATAGTAAAAATTTTGAATTAATAAAAATATGAAAAATATATTTAATTTACGTTTCCAGCCATATTAATTTTACCTTTCCTAGTCCAACTGTCTCAAACCATAATCACTACTGCAATAAATCTGCCATCACAGGAGGCTAGGACTATGCTACTATATAGTCATGACGGCGTCATATTGCAGTCACATCACAACTCATGTCTTGTAGTGTTATAGGGCCTTCTATTGGTATCACCAGTACCCGCCATCTCACTATGTTAGCTCCATAAGATCTATGTTAATTAGTTTGAAACGGATCTCCGTAAGTGGCTTATGTTTAGATGCAGCTCGTCTAATGTTTATGCATTGTGATTCACAACAGCGTCGTATACAAAAGTCGACAAAATAAGCAATGATTTTTGAGGGAATCGTTTATTTGTTTTTATTAGTCAAATGTGTTGTGGTCCGAGGTGTAGATTATGGAGTATTGCATAACCTCCTCGCCTAGTATCTCTGTAACAAGAAAACATATATATTAAAAGTGGTGTAGGCCTATATGCTCTTAGAGCAGTTCTAGGTGATTAATGCTGATATTTCTCTTTAATTAACTGAATAACAAATTTCTATATTTCTATGGATTCTTGCCCAAGCCAACATATCTCTATCACTGCAATATAAAATGATTACGTTGAAGTCATGTTTTAAAATTCTGTCCTCAAGGATATATAGCTAATTTCCTTGTGGGTTTGCTTTGCACATGTAGGTCAAAATGGTCGATAGAAACACGAGAAAAACTATATCGATCATCCTTATATCACATTATCATTTACTATATTCCCGTCATATCGAGCAATACACGCGACCGCAGATTATAAAAGTTCCTATCCATAAGCCTCGTTCAGAAAAGAGACTTATCGTCACACCCAGATGGAACATTGCTTTAACCTTCAGGTCCATTAAAATACAGTAAACCTACAGTAGAGACCTTGTGCAGATGTGAACCCCTGATCACTTTTTTGATCAGACTTCTTTCTATTCTAACAGTTATCATAAGCCATACACACCTGTCCGTTGTTCAGACGTACTGCCGGTCCCAGTGCTGATTGTCGCCGCCATTGTAGCCCCACTGGCACATCTTGGCGCCGCTGTCCGAGTCGTTGTTCCTGATGTCCAGACACTCGTCAGGGTTATTCAGGTTCACAATGCGGTTGTCGATGAAGGAGTATCCTTGCTTGGAGTTGAACCGATCGAAAGGACTCATCGTCACGTCATCAGCTGGAAAATGGAACGTATTATACCTATAATCCATAAGATCAGAAAAAGACACAAAACCTAGAATGACCCATATCATAGAGATGTTAGCATTCAATTGCACTTTCCTTATCTCATTTATACAAACCACTTCCACCCCTTTTCCAATAATTCTCTTCAATACCTCTGTTGGAAGAGCACTTGATATAAATGAAACGGAATAATTCAAAAGAAAACAAAATAACAGATATACCGAACTTACAATATTTATGACCAGAACTAGTTTGTGAGGCCACTCTAAAAAAACATTATTTTTCCACCTATCCTATAGAGAATGATATCTAGAATGTTCGAACCCATGCTTTTAGGTCTTATTAGATGTCATCATTACAATGTGAATCTCTAGCAACTAACATGAGAATGATGAGAACATATGAAATGATTAATATACCGTAGCACTGTATGTTTTTCAATGTATTTCATAAAGATTGACGAAGTGATTAGGTCCTTGGAAATAGAAAAACCTGACTCATTCAGATGGTTTTTGTTCATAAAAAAATACCACACCCTTTAATGTGCATCTATTAACTGAACATATATGCAAATTATTACTCTTTTTCGGGGACGGGCTGTAACCTCTTACGCATCAAAGTACACAGAGATGAGTGGTGAGGAGTGGTAACCAATTAACATATTTGAGACCATGTTACTCAGGTTCCCAAGTACTCACTCGAGGCGTCGAGGACCAAGTCGTTGAGTTTGGAGGTGATGAGGTTGTGCTGGTCCTCGTACCAGAGCTGGTTGTCATTGCCGTTCTCCTCCCACGTGATGACGGCCGACCCGGCGTCAGCGCTCCCGCCCTCGATGTCCAAGAAGAGCCCGTTCATGGACGACCGGATCAGGAAGTAGGACGGTTCCCTGGGGGGTGGGGAGAGGAGAGAAAGGGGTCGGTCAGCACAGGGTTTTCATTAGACAGTGTCTATATATGCGTAACGTCCCATTAAAGAGCTCCAGTATGTAGGCAACAACATCATGTGAATTGACTTTGATGTAAGTAGTATATATATATATATATATATATATATATATATATATATATATATATAGAAATGGGAATTTGAAGCATGTAAATATAAATAACTGTCTATACCATAATTGATTAAAGATCATAAAATATAAATATCATCGTGTATTTAGTATTATGTAAAAAAAAATATTACGTGTGTAAAATAATATGAGTAGTATATGAAAAGGTTATTTTGGTTTTTGTCGCATTATTCAGACATCATGCCCACACTCTACCTTGCATACATGACGTCAAATGCACGACGTCGCGAACATAACTGGTTCGGTTTCGGTGTATACATGGGTCAAGTCACTGAAGGCGTTCAATGTCATTGAGGCTAATTGCAAATTGGCAGTAATTCACTGAGGCGAGACGGCTCCCTCACACCACTTCACTGCATGACTATTTATACCTACACAGTGACCAGCCAGACCGTCACCTGGCCAGTGGACGCTCAGAGGTCAAACCCTTCAGACCTACATCAGGAACAGTGTTTCCCACCCACCACTCTCTAATTGATCTCATAATTACCTTGTCAGAGGCCATAAAACCGCGTCACAAGTGACAATGACACTGGATCTATCTGCATTGGACTATTAGGCCTACTTGCCTCTCTTTTAACTTATATTTTTATTTGTCAATTTGTTTGTCCGGTCTCTGTCCTTTCTGTTTATTTTATTAAATGTTTCATGTCCAATTTGCAGTCTCTCCTCTTCTGTTAATTATGTACCTTATAATCGGTGTAAAGTGTTTTCTGCCCCTTTGGGTTTTTTTTCAGTTTTAAATTCAAAATTAATTGTATTCGTTGTTCCCAGATAATATATAAGGAATACCCGTCTTTCATAACCTTACACTGGCTCCTCACATTGTCCAAGTTTGCCCCTGGGCGCGGCCATGTTGGAAAAGGGATGGTCCTGATAGGCTGAAAAGTTGTGCTTGACCCCGGACAGCTAGTGGCACCAAAGGACTACGCATGCACACACCTAAACTCCCGACCTCGGTATCGAATACATGATTTAGGTTAGTAGTTCCCAACTCCTCTGAAATTTATTTTGACAAATGAATATTTTGCCACAAGTGGGAGGGGGGCACTTCCATGCCCCCCTGAATCCGCTAGTAATAAAACGTACTGCTTGCTGATGGTCCAGCACTGGTTGGGCCCCCCGTTGTGGTCCCAGAGACAGACACGGGCTCCCTCCGACTCGTCGTTGTCAGCCACGTCCAGCACCTGCAACCAGAGTAAAGGCTGTGTTACTACACTACTTGAGCTGCAATATCAGCACGACATGACTAAACTATAGACAAATTTTAATATATGAGTGATATAATAGTTAAAAATGGCAATTGGGAGCCAGTGTCATATATGAAAGATAACATTGTATCTGTATCAAGTGCAATTTCCTTGCAACATTGTCATATATATCTTCTAGTGGAATACCCCCTTTAAGGTGTTTTTATACTTCACAACATGAGCTGCGGAATGATGATGTCATGGAGGAATCGTACAAATTAAAGACGAAATTATTTGTTACACATGTGTAAAATACTCCAAATCGCCAATGTAAAGCAATCATATATAACTCCGGCATGCGAATTCTCTGTAATATTATCATATCGCACTGATATCATAGCTCAAAGTCTTGTAGTGCAATAGGGCCTTTGTCAGAGAACAACTTTTCTGGGCCACTTAGTACCAACCGTAGGTTATTGGTGTACATGCCAGGCACCGGCGGCCAAGAAAGTTCCCCGTGTGCTACACTGACAACCTATTGTTGGTACCCAGTGGCTCAGAAAAGTAGTTCTCCTCCTAATTGGCAGATATGGCCGACCTCACAGTCAAACTGTTTTCATTTAGTTTTGTCAGCTCCACCATCCAACATGAATTTTAAACTCTATCACCTAATATAAAACACTCTAAGTGTAATAAGCACTACATATGACAGTTTTGACCTTGCCGTGGTCGCCCCGCTGGTAGATGTGGTCGCCCTCACAGTCAAATTTCTGACTCTCACTGTACGGGTCGAACGGGTTGATCACCAGGTCACCGTCTGAAAGCCAAGGGAAAAGAACAAAATATTATTTTATACATAATATATAGAAGAAAAATCATACGAAATTTGTCAAATTGCAAATCAACCAATTTAAAATTATTCTAAGGAAATTTTTCAGGGTATTATATCATATAATTACTCATACCAGCATCAATGTCAAGCTAGTGGAAACCAAAACAGGAAACCCTTCGAATTTAGGTGTTCACTCTACATTTCACTCTATATTGTAGTCTTATCACACCAAGGCTGTGGCCAGTACGTTCTGCTCTCACCAGGTGGGGACACCTACCCTACAAGAGCAGTAACGCCATCTCCCGGTGATGGCTGGTCAGCACAATCCTCATTATAGGTCTCACGGAACTAATTGTTTTCCTGTATAGTTTAATGTAGCCTAGGAGGGGAAAAGAAATATTCTGAATTTTGCGCCACCTCAGATTGACTCATTTCCCAGTTGTGACCTCTTTGATACACAAAATATGTGAATTTCAGGGTAGGTTCCCCATCAAAATCTAAAGCATGGGTCCTAAATGTGGATGTACCCTCATTTTGCCAGTTTCGCAGTGGTCAAATTCACAGGGCACAGGGCCTATTTGAAAATCACACTGACTCCTACCAACAAGCAGAGATCAAGCATTCATTTTTACCAAACAACTCACAAATGATAGGGGGTATCCTGTGATTTTTTATTCAGTCCTGTCAGTTTTCCTTATTTTATTATCAACCACTCAAAGCCAGACATTCCCTTCACCTCGGGACAGAAAGGTTTATAATTATGACACTACAGATGGCGCCACAATTAGTTCCGTTAGACCTAGTATTGAAGGTCTCACAGAACTGGATGTTGTCCTATATAGTTTAATATAGCAGAAAACGAAATATTGCAACACCCTAAAGGGACTCAGTAACCAATTGGGACTTCTTTGGGACACACAATATCAAAATCTGAGGGTAGGTTGACCATGAAACTTTTTGGCAAGAGTCCCAGATGTTGACCTATGCTCATTTTAGCAGTTTTGCAGCGACCAAATTCATGGAGCACAGGGCCCATTTGAAAACCCTTCTGACATTTACCAAACACCCAATATAATGGACTCTTTTTTCATTGAACAACTCAGAAATAGTAGAGGGTATCATGTGAATTTTAATCTTGCATTTTCATTTTATCTTATCCCATTTTCAGCCACTCAGAAACAGGCATCCCCTTCACCTCAGGACAGAAAGTTGTAGGACACTGGCAAATGGCACCACATTTAGTTCCAGGAGATGAATGAAAGTAGAAGGGATGTTTGTGAGACCTACAGTATGGAAACTGTTCAACCCCTTACCACTCCTGAACAGGGACAGCTAAGGGAGGGTTGAGGGAGAATGGCAGTCACGTAATATTAGAGAAATTGTGAGGATTCGCATTAGGCTATTGTATCGGCGATCGCGTCGCCGAGCGATAATAGAGGAATTTGGCGAACTACAACTTTGCCTGTCCGATTTTCTGGGTTAAACCTACCTTAGTGATCTCCAGAATACTAGATAAGACTATAAAAGTAGTTTTCAGGTAGTGTTTCCCCCTGTGTTTTGATAATCCATGCTTTCACTTAGGCAGTGACAGAGAAGTACAAGTCACTGGCAGCCATGTTTACTTTGAAGCAGAGTTAGCCACATTGGTATTTACTTGTGAAACTTGACTTTCAGACTTTGAATAATTATTCTACTCGATTAGTTTAAATACAAATATTGTATGTTTATAATTATGAGTAGTCTCACCAAGATTATTATTGTACTTTCTTTGGTATGGAAATAAGAAACTATAGAGTTATGGTTTGAGAGGGAAAATGACAACACATGGAGTGGGCTTCCATTGCTGAAAATGTAGGATCAAAACCAAGAAATCTAACCGTCCAGACCTATGTACGGCGCAATGAGGTATGTCTAACAAAAATGATGTATGCCCTGCATTGTATGATTCCCCTAATATTGATTGACATGCTCTGTATTGAGATGTAAAGCTAAAGTTTGGGCCAGGAATCTGTGACCTACATATGGTTTATAATGTTGTAATCCAATGTCAGCCTAATGTGTATGCATGAGAGTTAGTTACTACCAAATGAGTAGTATTATTATCTGCCAGCCATGTAGAATTTGTGCTGAGCACTTTATTGACCATCTGTGTGTGCCAAATATAAGGCAAATCTATGTAGGATCTATGTAAGATCTATGTAGGATTTATGTCAGTTTAAATTAAGATCTGTGACTACTGACTCTTATAAGGGCCAAATAAATGCCCATGGTAATTTAGTATGATATTTCATGGTAAAACCATTTATTTTACGCGCGTAGTTTATATCTTAGTGTGTTAAAGTGCAGTTTCCAGTACAGGAAACCTGTGACTGTAGTGTCACTATAAAGACATTTAATGTCATAAAGCAAGTTCTAAAGTATATTCTGTGAGTATTATGCTACTCAGATAACCAAGTGTGAGAGCTGTTTTGTACTAAAAGACACACAATTTTTCATTACAGTTTTCACGGTGTTTACAGAAGGTGTTAATCCAAGGTGCCTATGATGTATCTACAACTTTACTCAAGAACCAACATTTTTTAATAAACATCAGTTAACTACTAAAAGACTATTGTTCGTCCGTATATACATGGGTCCGGCTACAGCTATATTTGCCTGTATAGGATGTATGGCACGTTCTTTAAAATATTAAGAATATAAATAGGCCTACATACATACAAACATATGCAGACATACATAGATATAGAAAGATACATCTATACATAGATACATATGTTAGTATAGCTATTGTTTAGAGTGGCCTAAATATCTTCTAGAATGGTTGAGAAATTATTTAAAATTAGTAATATGCCTATGAACTAAAAAGTGCATTAAAGTTATGGTACGTGCTGGTGCACCATTTGAGTTATCTGTTGGTAATGTTGAACACTTCAGTGTTCTTCTTATATACAACATTAGGCCTATTAACTAGGGTATTTCACTACTAGGCGATTCCAGGGGCGGTTCCAATCCCCTTGGGGGGGGGCAACTCCGCCCCCTCCCCAAAAAAGTGAATGTAATATAACCTCATATTTGCAAGAATCAATGAATGCAGAGTAATCACCCACAAAATCATCCCTTTTGGTCCCCACCCCCTCCCCTGGATCCGCCCCTGGATCCGCCGCTCTATACCAAAACAAACAGTGTATGTTTCAGGGGTGGATACACGATTTTCAAAAGGAGGGGGTCAGCATAAAGGCTAAGTACTAAAACGACGCGCATTCATGCATATGCATGGGGAATTTTCCCCTATTTTTGTAGTTTAGGGTCTACCAATAGGGGGTGTCAGGACCCCCTGGACCCCCCCCCCCCCTCCTGGATCCGCCCCTTTGTTTTGTACTATTGTATTTCAACTACATCGGAAGAACTTCTGTAATGAAGAGATGTTTACATAAAATTAAAACAAAAACAAAAAAGAAGAGCAGCTCACCGGCCACGTCGAGGGCGAAGTCGTGGTCTGCCTTGGACCTGATGGCCCCCGAGTACACGTCGTGGTACCACAGCTGGTTGTCGGCGTCGTTGTTACTGTACGTGATGACGCGGGTCCCAGCGCCCATCGAGGCGCCCTCTACGTCCAGCACGTACCCGTTGAGGGCGCTGCTGATGGTGAAGTACGTCGGCATGCTGCGGGAAGCATCAATTTATTTTTTTAGATAAAACTATTGCACTACAGGCACGTATACCTCCCCCCCCCCCCCCGCCCCAAAGGACAATTTTCAAAAGATTCTACTTTTTCTTCTCAAATCCAACGCAAAATCCCCTAAAAATAGTCATAATATTATATGGAAAAGTTCCAATCTTTTTAATGCTCAACATCCCCCTTTTTTAGGTCAAATGTAGTAAATAATATACAAAAAGTTCCAATGAGAGAACCTCGCCACCCCCACAGCAAAAACCTGAATACGGGCCTAGACACTTTCTATTACCCTCGTGGGCGAAGAATGGTACGTATTGGCTGCAGTGCATGCTTTTGCCAGGTTGTACATACTGTTCATCATTCTTGGTTGTATCTAACATACTTTGAATATAAATGCTCGGGTAATAAAATATAGAAGAACCTTTTGGGTCGTCCTCGGGAGACTGTATTAGGGATCGTACTAGGGGTCGTAAAGCCACTCTCGGACACCCCCATCCCCCCCCCCCCCCGCGTGCGCTTCTTCTTCTTATGTTACTAATATGAGGCATTACATATGGGACTAAAAATGGGAGGCGCGACCAGGGTAGTAAGTCAATGTTGTAACGTGTCCCATGTCTATGTACATAAAGTCGTATTGGCAGGGCCGCTGATTCTTACTTCCCCATTCATTAATTTTGTACAACTCTACTTGTTGCTGTCGTTGTTGCTATTATAATGTTCTCCATGTGTTGCTATTATATGTTAACTAATATATTCTATACAAATCTTCAGATGTAAATAGTTCAAATCGTATATTATATTTAGTAAAATGATAATTTTACAGTACATTTGTTTTAATCAAATATGATGAGGTTGAAAAAAGTTAGATAATTATAATGAAGATTGGGCACAACACAGCATGGGACATGGTTTCTTACCACAATCTAATTGACTTGACAACATAAAATTTATAATTAAGGATATCCAACATACCAATGCTACAAATATCCTAGACATAGACATAATGCTCAGATGCTATATAGTTAACAAATATAACATTATACTGGCTCGCTTTATTTGAAGTATAAGATAACCCAATCTTTGTGAGGGGAAAGCGTAGTCGTGTCAATGGATGAGTTGAGCTAAGGAATGAACAAACAGACGAAGACGACAGATAAGGCGCATCCACATGTTTGAGTTATCTTTGTGTAAAGACCGAAGGCCGTCCTCTCGGCCATCACCGGCGTATTTCAACATGGAGGTCAAGCACTTTAAGAAATACGATAACAGATTAAACATCCTTCTCTGGTGACTTGTACTCCCGAGGCCCTTAACGTGCCAAGATACCGGCAAATAGTAGTTTACTCTTCAAACCCTCAATTCAAAACTTGGATTGAGTTTAGTCTTTGTATGATGAATGTCAAAATTTAATAAGTATATCTGTGTTCAAGAGGAATTAATTTTAGGTAATGTCGGGGGTAATGTGCATATGGAACAGTTTATATTTCATGAGCTCGAGATAGTGCTAATTGAAATTGTGATAAAAACAAATAGGTATCCGCTATGACATTATGTCATAATTTACTTTCATTAAGATTTATCATTTGTACTATTACTGTCAGTTATGCACATATATAAGACATCGGAAAAACATTATCAAAGTAAAGTGTTAGTGGAGTCAATAGAAAGAATAGTTAGGTAAAAGTTAACACGGTATATTCGTAGGCTTATATCCGGGATTCTCAGTCTAAATAACATATCATTATCTAAACGACAAGGGCTTCGTACTAGTGTTTGTTTTTCCCCTCAGTTTTCTTGCAATTGTTATCTGGGCACTTGTAACATTGGGAAAAAACCCTGCTAGGTTTTTCCAACTACAGACAATAGTCAGGGCCGTACATGGCGAAACTTCCTATTCTCGAGGAGAGATGTTCTTTATGGCACAATACATGATATCATTAGATAATCAATAGGAAACAATATCCTTTTTATAGTTTTTCATTCAGTTGATACAAGGAATCAAAAACTTTTCTGAGTCGACCGCCCACCACTGGTGTCTGTCCTTAACAACTATAGGTCACCGGTACAAAAGATAAGAACAGAAATAGAAAAAGATGGCTGGGAAGATAAGAACTCCATCTCATAAAAACTAAGTCCAGACCGTCGTCTTCTAGACCTACCTGATGAGGGGTGGTTCCTGTATAGAGCGATGTGCGGTCGGACGGCGAGGGAGGGACGAGTGACAGAAGATACCGAGATGTGGAGGTTTTCTTGGCAGAAAAGGTCACGTGGAAGGCATAATCTTATCCCATAGAACATCTATACCGTAAACTACTTTAATTCATATAATTAAATGTCGGAATTCACGTATTTCTTCTGGATTTGCGGATATCAAAATACTGCTAATTTATCATTTCAACGAAATTAAACTTGTTATGCAACTTCACAGTGTTTGGAGAATTAATTAACGCCTATTCATATGTACCTTAGCCCCTTATTTTTGCTGCTACCTCCAAAATTTATCCGCGGAAAATTATCTACGTTTACAGCACATACCAATGTACTCTGTGTGGGCGTATGAGGTTGTCATCGTCACATTCGCACTGTGAGATTTTGCATTCAATTTTCAAAAATGGCAAAATATCATTATTTTGATTCAAAAATGATTACGACAGATGTTAACATCCCTCTCTGCGACATAACGATATTTTCTGAAAGCTTTGATTCCATATACATAACGATTCTAATGATATCTCCAATGGCAGGTAATGGCAGTGAGAAGTCGCAGAGGGTGGTTAGTATTTCACAAGGCTCGGAAATGGCAACAACCCGTCTTCTTCTTCCAAATATGAAGGTTAAGATTTTGTAGAGTGCTATATGAGGTGATAAGGAAATGTGCAAGAGTATAGTATCTTTAATAGATGAAAGATTATCTAGTGCGACCTCAAGGGGGCTCCTCCCAGCCAAGGCGTAACGTAACGGTCACATTATGCAAGCATACTTTTTTTGGATTGTCTGTTGCTTACTGAAATGTCAAGTAACTGTTACATTATTTTTCTGTGAGGTTGAGACCTAACCAAAACAGAATGTTATCATAATGTTCTGGTGAAGTTAGGTCGAGATCAAATAAAAATAGAATGTCATTGTGACACTCTGATTAGATGAGGTCTAGACCTGACTTAAACAGAACATTGTTGTCACCTCATGACCAGGGGAGGCCCCAACCTTACCTAAACAGAACGTTATTGTGATGTTCTGATTATCTCAGATCTTAACCTTACCTAAACAGAACGTTACTGTAACCATCTTATTAGGTTAGGTGTCACCCTAACCTAAGCAGAATGTTATTGTGACATCTTCATTCAGTGAGGTCTCAGCCACACCTAAACAGAATGTTATTGTGACATTCTTATTAAGTCTCAGTCTTATGAATAACGTGACAAGAACATTGGGGGCCTTCCATTAAGTACGTATGCACCAAGGGTGGGTGGGGGGATCTGAGATTTTAGGAATTTTGTGTACTTTCCTATTCAAATCCAATGCGTATTTTAACCTAAGGGGGGGTGGGGGGGTCTAGAATTTGATAATCTTTATGTACGTACTAAATGGAAGGCCCCTTGTCAGAACGTCGCAATGTCATGTCGCAACAGTTGGTTGCAGTGACATAATTGGGAGTCATCAAAAGAACGTTGCTGTAACGCTTATTAGAATGTTATTAGAACGTCAGATCCTTGGCTGGGCTACTTGCTTAGAGCAGCACCAAGACGGACAATATTGCATGTGAAGTAACCAGAATCTGAAGGAATTAAAGGGTTTGGTTTTTTTTATATGTCCAACGGACATGGGAATTATCAATATGGAGGGTCTCTTGTTAACGGGTATGGTTGCAGCCAAAGTAAAACCAGTTGGGGATATCTACCCAGTGTATGTCTACATTATTTGTAGAACTTGTATTAGCGAGGTGGAACTATCAATAAGAGACATTTTGAAAAATAGAAACAATAGCTCTAGATTTTGCACACGAGGACACTTTTTTATTAACAGGTCTTTTTGACACAAGAAAAATGACATATTATCTGCTAATCATGAATAAGTCTATCCTGTATTCGAAATCAACAAACAATATCATTGACAATAAATGCTCTCAAAATTGTACAACTGTAGAATGTTATATTTTACTGTGATTATTTAAACATAAAAGAATTTTAACCTTGTTATCACCTTTACATTAATTCTACTGACAGCGGTTAAATTTATATAAGATGTATTACATGTATTACATGAATGTTGTACGTTCACAAAACAAGATGAATATTTGATGATAAACCATGAAATTATTATAAGTGTAAGAGCAAAACCATATAGACTACTAGTATACCTTTAATCTCTTTAATCAATGATAACTTATCTCATTGTCGATAAGCCAGTTTCATACAGTTACTACTCATAACTCTCCCTGACGTTGATAATTGATTCTTTTTTTCCTTCAGGCTGAATCAAAGTGCATTATGAGAAATTTATCGTCAAACTGATTTCTCCAACATTCTCAAACATAGGATCTTCTATCATAGGGGGCATTATGATCTGTTTAGATTGTAAAAAGTTAACATTGAGTATCATTATGTTTGTGTAAGTTTTCACATAACTGGACGGATATCTTGGAAATACAGTTTGTTGTTCCTCAGACTGTTCTCTTTGGTCATCTCAAAGTAACATTATAGAGTCTTTGCGTTGGTTTAACCCAAGGTTTTCTTGGTATCATTTTGTCATATAGTTCTACTTAGACTACAAATTCGTGATGATGTGTCATCCAAAGATGTAAGAACATACATTGGCAGCAACCAATAAAATCAGATCAGACATTTCAAATATTTGTCTCAACTTCTATTCATGTCTTCTTCTTTTTTAATTTCAATTATCAAAAGAATTTTCTTTTTGAAATATTTCCCTTCCCTCTCTGTCCCCATTACTCTCTATTTGCAAAACTTCATTTGTGTATTTATGGCAAAAGGCAGTCATGATTGGTTGGTGTGGATGGATGTATATGTGGTTCAACCTGTAAGGCCCACCAAAAAACTTTCATGAAATCAAAAGAATTTGTATGCATCCATCTGTCCTCCCAGAAAGCCTACACACATCCAGAATCTTGAATGTGAAATTTCATATGAAAAACATTCACAACCTAGAAATATGTATGTATAATACTTCATAACATCTGTTGGAAGTACATTGCAGTATAATTAAAGAGTTTTGAATTAAATCAAAATTCACGAATCAAAATTTTGAATGCTTATTTTTTCATTTGCCTTCTTGTAGTATGTATTTATTCAGGGGGCTCCACCTCTCCCACCTCTTCCACCTCTTCCTCCTCTTCCACCTCTTCCTCCTCTTCCACTTCTTCCACTTCTTCCACCTCAGGCAGGTCCTCTATGTCTGGCAGACCTGTAGTGGGAAGAGAGCAAAGCAAGAACATCTTGTAGATGCAATCATTCATAAAGTGTTTCATTAGGAAGACTGATCATTGTGAACATCCACTGTGTTAGTGAAATTATGCAGTACAGTCTTTAAATTACTGAAAACATATTTATTTTCACACTGTACAGATTTTTCTGCGTATTTTGCAATAGTATGATATGATTGATGAAAAGAAAGATTATGGATCAAAGAGAAATAGCCACACACAAAAACGGGAAATTATGGTACCACGCAAATGTCAGTAGTGTTGAATGCGTGGAAATTTAGTAAAGCAAAAAATATATAACTGGTAACACTGATTTATATAAAGAATAAAGCATTGTCTCCATACTTAAATGAAATATACTTCAATATCATGATATATTTAAGTACATGCCATTTACCTTCGGGTAGCTCATCTGAAGGGAAGACTCTCTTGGTAATGTGGCAACAAGCCAATGCTGAAAACACAAAATTACAAAGGAGTGTTGTGTAATAATAACATAACTGTCTGCAAAGGTAATATCATATAATTATGTATGTTGCTTTGAAAAAAATTTTATGATTATTATACCACTTGCTTGATAATAACCTTTTTAGACTACTATCAATAATACACATTAAAGCGCTTCAAAGTGCATCATGGATTTGTATAAAAACACCAGGGATTCTATCCTAAAAATGCAGTTCACTTCGCTTCAGTACTTTCAGACAAACATTGGGAAGTGAAGCACAGCAAAAAATATTCTACAGTGCTGTTCCGCATGTGAATTCTAGAATGCGGTTTCAATGCACTTTAGTGTAAATTCTATATCATACATGTAGTTTTCCTTTAATGGAACGGACCTATAGATATATATGCTTAAAAGGATATCAACAATACAAGCATTCCCTCACCAGCCACAACACACAACCCAAACTTCATCAAACTGTCCACTATGACAACTCGCTCATTCGACTTGGTGTTTGACGGTTCAGGTTCAGGATCAGGCACCCAGGCCTTGCTGGGGCCCTCTGAAGGCAGCCTGGGTCGGGCCTCTGGACGAGTCTCACCGGGGTAGAAGTAGTCCCTCGGGTTAAGGCCCAGGATCTTCTCCACCACATGCTCCTGCTCGTTGAGGCACAGTACCCGGAAGAAGGCATGTAATCTCCACATAGGTCCTCTCTTCAGCCAGTCAATAAGGTCCATGACCTGGTCATTGACATGGTCAGCCTGTAGAGAGAAAAACATAAAATGAGCAGAAGAATTTAGAATTGATTGTGAGAGAGGGTGACCTATTCTTTGAAATGGTGAAATACCATCCCAGTTAACTTTGAAATTAAAGTTCATCATGAAATATCTTTTCAATAGGTTCTTTGTTTATTCCAAAAAGTAAGCAGCTTGAAACAAAATGAAATATGGCAAGAGTAAACATATTGAAATATCTGTTATCATTGGTAACAGATTTATAATGACGGCCTTGGATAAATTAGGCTGGCAATAACCTTAGGATTGCTGCAGCATTGTCCTCTCTGGTCTGTGTGTGTGTGTGTGTGTGTGTGTGTGTGTGTGTGTGTGTGTGTGTGTGTGTGTTTGTAAGGGTGTGTATGTGTGCAACAAGTATACATAGAATTCGTTTGTGTGTGTGTGTGTGTGTTTGTGTGTGTTTAATATATTGCTAACAGCAAGTTTCTATGGTTCAAGATTATTTATCATGCTTTTTCACACATTTGCCATAACTGCTGTATTTTAGCAAAAAAAAGATGTTGAAGAAATGTACCCCTCTTGTTCTACCAAATGTGCTGCCACCTGATGGATACACCCTGAACTGCCTACTGGAGAAAGGCCCTATTCTGGTGTACCTCCCTTGATATCACCTTTTTCTTGTTGTCTATGACCTGTAAGTGCAGAAGTGCATATGACTGGCAAGTCAATTGTGTTGGTTAACTCAGCCAGTTTTCTTAAAGGGTATGGTTGTGACCAAAGGTATAATTGGGTGGGGATATCCATCCAGTATATGGTTACATATTTATAGAACCTTGTATTAACGAGATGGAACTGTCAACCAAGGGCGTTTTGAAAAACAAAAACAAAAGCTCTAGATTTTGTGCACAAGAACACTCTTTTATTAACAGCTCTTTCTGACACTTCACATAACTGGACGAAAATCTTTGAAAGACAGTTTGTTGTTCCTCAGACTGTTTTCTGTGGTCATCTCAAAGAAACATTATAGAGTCTTCATGTTGGACTAATCCTAGGTTTTATTGGTATCCTTTTGTCATAGTTCTACAAATTTGTGATGATGTGTCATCCAAATACGTAAGAACAAATACTGGCAGCAACCAATCAAATCAGATTCAACATTTAGAATACCTGTCAATAGGTCTTCTGTCAATTGGAAATTTGTCTTAATTTCTATTTCATGCCTTTTTTTAAAACGATTTTTCAATTATCAGAAGATTTTTCTTTTTTGAGATATTTTCCTTCCCTCTCTTGCTCTCTTCACTCTCTATTTGCAAAACTTCATTTTGTGCATTTGTGGGAAAGGGCAGTTTTGGCAAAAGGCAGTCATGATTGGTTGGTGTGGATTGATGATGCTCAGTGTACACGTGGTGCAATGTGCAAAGTGGACCGAAAAACTTTCTCAAATCCAGAAGAAATTCATATCCATCCATCTGTTTTCCCAGAAAACATTCATGCATCCAAAATAAGATGTTTGAACATGTACAAAGATGCATGATGGAATCATGAATTAGAAATTACAAATAAAGAAATTTATAACATAGAAACATTTACGTATAATACTCCATTATTTATATCTGTTGCAATATAATCAAAGAGTTTTGACCACTTGAGAGAGTACAGACGCATATCGTTCCTTATAATCAAAGAGTTTTGAATGAAAACAAAATTCACAAATCCAAAATTTTTTGTTATCTGCCTTCCTGTTATATGTAGTCATCTATTCGGGGGGCTCCACCTCCCCCATATCAGGCAGGTCCTGTGTGTCAGGTAGGTCCTGTGTGTCAGGCAAACCTATAGTGGAACGAGAGGAAAGCAGGAACAGCTTTATTGATACAATCGTTCATGAAACTGTACCATTAGGAAGACTGATCATTAAAATGCACTATGTTGGTGCTGTTATGCAGTACATTCTTTAGATTAATCTGAACAGATTTGTTTTCACACTGTACACATTTGGCGTATTTTTGGATATTATGATGCGATTGATAAAAGATTATGGATCAAAAAAGAAATTTTGCTGCGGAAATGTTGCGTAGTGTTCAACAAGCAAAAATTTAGCAGCTAACAAAAAGTTTATATGGTTAGACACTATCTGGTGACACTGATATAAAGAATAATACATTGTTTCCATGCTTAACTGATATAATATATTATATTTCAATATCATGAATGATGATACATTTAAGCACATGCCATTTACCTTCAGGTAGCTCGTCTGAAGGGAAGACTCTCTTGGCAGCTTTGCAACAAGTGAATGCTGAAAACAGTTACAAAGAAGTGTTGTGTGATAATAGCATAACTGTCTCCAAAGGCACTACCATAATGTACTTATATTGCTTTGGACAGATTTTCATGATAATAGTACACCTTGATAATTGTAACCCTTTCAGACTACTGTCAATAATGCACGTCAAAGTGCTACAAACTGAATTGTGAGATTCCTGTGTTGTGTGTGAAATGAACAGCATTCTAGATGCGCATCAGTTAGGCTATGAATGGACAATGTTAGGCTACAAATACTCTGACTAATACCCAAGGGTCTGTTTAGTAACACCATTGATCTATATGTGAAAACACCATGTATTGTATAATAACATCATTGATTTGTATAATGACATCATGGATTCTATACTAAGAATGCAGTTTGCTTCTGTACTTTTCACACAACAATTGGAAAGAGAATCGATGCGAACTGTTTTCTAGGGTACTGGTCTATATGTGAATTCTAGAATTCTGTTATTAAGTGCATTCTAGAATGCTGTAGTGTACAGACACTTGTTAGGAAGCATGTTGTTGGGCAGATCCAGAGATGGAACATGGGGGAGTGCGCCTCTCCCTCTTTTTTGGAAAGTCATGCATTTTTTAATCTAAAATTTTTACCAATAGTGTGCCCCCTCCCCCTTTTCAAAATCCTTGACCTACCATTGATATCGAAGTAATTTGATAAGTTTTGATGTGCCTTCTGACATGTAGTCTGAAAAGGTAATATATGTACTTCCTTTTAATGGAAAAAATCTATATATACATATGCTTAAAAGGATATTAACAATACAAGCATTCCCTTACCAGTCTTAACACCCTTCCTCAACTTAGTTAACCTGGCCTTGTTGACACCTCGCTTGTTCAACTTGGTTTTTGACGGTTTAGGTTCAGGTTCAGGATCAGGCACCCAGGCCTCGCTAGGGCCCTCTGAAGGCAGCCTGGGTTGGGCCCCTGGACGAGTCTCATCGGGGTAGAAGTAGTCCCTGGGGTTAAGGCCCAGGATCTTCTCCACCACATGCTCCTGCTCGTTGAGGCATAGGGCCCGGAAGAAGGCATGTAATCTCCACATAGGTCCTTTTTTCAGCCAGTCAACCAGGGCCATGACCTGGTCATTGACCTGGTCAGCCTGTAGAGAGAAAAACACATAATACAAAACGAAATGCATGTCAGTTTGGGCTACATACATATGACCAACCACTGGGGCGCTGGCAACTGACCCCTGGCTAATGCCCCTTGGGATGGTCAACCAACGGCCGTCCCCTGGGAAGGGGCCCTCGAGGCTGAGCTATAACAGTTGCATGTTGAATTTAAGAAAATAAGGGTGCACCCTGCACCCGAGGTGCACATTTTGGCCGCTGGGTGCATGCTTTTTAAAAGTTTTCACTTGGCAGCAACCTTTTTTTTGATAGCCTTACACAACAATGAGTGCACAGAAAGATTCCTGGGAGCAAACCTTCCATAGGTATGCACCAGGTGGGTACATTTAAACCTTAATTTCGGACACTACATATACATAATATATTACAAACTGTGGAAAATAGTGACTAGGAATAGGGACGAGTTTGCCTTTAAGGTATGAATCCTAAAGATCTATCAGAAGAGAGGGGTATATATTTAGTTTATTCCCAATTAGGGGCCTTCCATTTAGTACATACGCACAATTTCTGGACCCCCACCCCCCACCCCCCTGTGGCTAAAATACGCATTGAATTTGTATAGACATGTACCCAAATTTTCAAAAATTTTAGACCCCCCCAACCCCCTTGGTGCGTACGTACTTAATGGAAGGCCCCTTACAAACTGTGGAAAACAGTGACTAGGAATAGGGACGTGTTAGCCTTTTAGGTATGAATCCTAAAGATCTATCAGAAGAGAGGGATATATATTTAATTTGTTTTGCATTTTCAAAAACTGTGGAAGGGGGGTCTGGTGGGACCCACCCCTTATGGGCCCAATTAGGACCGGTGCCGCCAAGAGTAACTCTTTATGTTATTTAGTGGGAAGGGGTCAGATACCAGGCAAGCCAACCACCACATAGTGAGGCATAGGTTGATAATTCAGAACTGATTGTAAGAGAGGGTGAACTATCCTTTAAAATGGTGAAAGCCCATCCCAGTTTACTTTGATATTTAGTTCATTGTGAAATATTATTTCAACAGGATCTTTGGTTTTTTTTGCATGTAGATGTTGCGCATGAGTTGGTTCGAGTTTCAGAACCACAATGAACTTAGATTTCAAAAGTTGGAGCCAAGAGTTTCTGACCCATGGCCATGCAGTATTAATCTGTGATCTGATTGCTCAGTTGTGTTTATTGGACCAAGAGGGATAAGAAAGCTGTGATCTCATTGGACCAGAGTTTCTTGTTGCTGCAAGATGCCTGTTTTAGTACTAATTACTGAAGGTGATTGTTGAAAAAATAACTGAACTAAAGTCTACATATTGCAGCTCTTCTTTTTCAACGTTACATCCCCCACAGATTATGTGACATTGTGGTTTCACTGGTAAGGGCTCATCAGCTGATCTTGGGAACTCATCCAATTCATTGGTTAGTTATGTGTATAGCCTACAGATGGCAGCACTGTGTGGTTCTGCATGTGCACTAAAGTGAGTCTTTATTTTTACTCCAGTGTTATTAATAGACTTACTTACATGAGTAAGAGGGCCTACTTTAAGTTCATGTGTGACCATATGCATTAGACTTTAATGGTAATAATAATGTTGAAAAATCAAATAATCATTTGTGACCAAAAAAAAAATCTTTTGACGTGGCCATATTTATATCTATTGTCCACAATGTTCACACCGTTTGGAGCTGAAGTTCCCAATCTGTGTATGTAATCAAATTCTATCTTTGTTCTAAGAGACTTTGCTCTTTCGCTTTCTGGATGTGAGTGAAAAGTACATTCATTTTCATTTTACATTTACTGTTATGTCCATGAGTGTTGAAGTGATACGATAAGTCACTTTCTTTCTGTTTTTTAAGCCCATAATGTTCTCCTGATCGCTCTTTTACTTTTCTTTTGGTCTGTCTCACATATCTCCAGTTGCATTTTTTCAATTCAGTGCAGTTGATGAGATTTGAGCTTTTCCAAATGATGTCCTTCTTGCTGGACATGGTTCAATTTTTATTCATAATTTCTCTAGTTTTGTCTTACACTGGACAATAAATGCAATTTGATATATTGCATTTATTTTCATTTTCTGCACATTTTCCCTGTCCTACTTTTTTGTCGTTTGGCTTATAGTCTGTTTTAGCTCTAGTTAGGCAGCTTCTCAAATCTCTTGGTTTTCTATAACCTATCATCAAGTCTGCTTGATGTATGTTTTTAGTGGGGCATGACCATGCTAGTATGTCCCTGTTGGTTTTTACAATATTTTGGAACATACTGGTAACCCTCCCTGTAGGTGGTAGTTAGAAATGTTTATCTTTTTCTTCCTTTTGGGTTTTTGGTTTCGGTTTCAGAAGTGTTTCTCTAGTTTTTGGCGATACAGCTTCTTTTGCTTTCATGAGTATTTCTTCTGGATAGCCTTTTTCCTGGAATTCTGATTCTTTTATTGTTACTTTTTTTTATATAACTTTATTTATTCCGGCTTCGTAATTAGTACATTCATATTAGTTTTCATTACATGCCAGAGTTCAATCTGGAGTTAGTAAATAACAATAATATAATTATAAAAGTTACAGTTTGCATTTCTCATAATACATCAAGATACAGCCCGGAAAAAATTATCCAGGTTGTGGTGCAAAGATATTCATATAATACATATAATAAATCATGTTTATATATACACAACTAGTCAATTTGATACATTTGACAAAATACATGTTATCAGTAAAGGATATTATACTCAATGGTCTAATCAATGTATTGACAATAGGGTATCACCGTCACTGAAGATTTATAACAACTAAATGTAACAATATGTAAAAGTCCTCATATACATTCCTCTCAGTATATTATACCTTGTGTGACGTTCTCTGGTAAGTCGGGGTTGCCGATTCTTACAACAGAGGAACGTGGGGGTTGTTCGGGTCTCGGGGCGGACGGGGAATCCGGGCCAAGAACCGAGATGTGTTTCTAGAGTCGTGCCTCGCGCACGAGGGGGGGCTGAGCGAATCGATCGGGAATCGGCACTCGATGTCAACGGAGGACTGCGGGGGAGGGAAATTATGGTAGGGGTACGGGTCGGCCGGGGTTCGTCTCGCTCTATCTCCCAGACCAGCATTCACCCCGACCGGGCGGTCCACCCCTGAGTTCCGGTCCGCGGGGGCGACGGGCCGACGGTCGCCTATTGTTTGGTAGCGTGGGGCCGAGCATGCCGCGCCCTCGTCCCCGCGGACTTCGCTCCTTCGTTCCGTTCCCCATGTCTTCGTGCCATACTACGCCTCGGTTTCCGGGACTACTTCGGGCCTTCGTGCCTTACTCCGTTCCCTCGTTCCTCGTTCTTCGGGCCGTCGGGCCCCTTACCCTGTTTTTCTACTACCTATCTCGAGCTTCGACTGTTTTGTCCTAACTTCTGCTTAATTACTCTGATCGGCTCATCTTTAGCGGTTGTTTCAGGAAAGAGGACACGTCTGGACACCAGGAGAACTGTTAAAGAACTCTGTTTATTCGGGCCTCACCGTTCCTTACATATTCGTTCTTTACATATTCGTTCTTTTACATATTCGTGCCTCTTTTTCAGGCTTTCCATACTTTCGTTCATTATTACATATTCGTTCCTTTACATCTATTTCGTTCTCTTACATATATTTCGTTCTCTTACATATATTTCTACTATTACCTTATTTCTATTATTTTGACCTCTATGTATTTTGGATGAATAGCCGTTCATCACACCCTCCCGCACCTTCTTGAAAGGTGGGAAAACACGTTTTACAAAATTTCAAAACAGTTCATACAGCAACGACAACAGAACATACTCTAGAACCAGAAACATTTCAATCCTACGCTCCTTATCGGTAGAGGAGGAGGTGTCACCCTCTGTCCTCCCCGGTCTACTTCGGAGGGCCCCCGGGGCCTATCCGGCTAATTATTATTTCTCTTCTTTCTTCGTTTTTCGTTCTTCGTTTTTCTCTCTTCTTAATGAAAGTTCATATAATTCGTTTTATATATCCTAGTCTCTTTTTATCTTCGTCAGAGTTCTTTATCCTGGATCTATTTAGGACCCGTTCTACACCTCCTCTTTTTTTTTCTCGTCTTTAGGATGAGCGAGCCGGTCGTGGCTCTCCCACCCGGGACTGGGGGTCGGTCGTGACCCCGTCGCCCCCGCTCCTCTCCTCTGGGCTCTATTTACTTAGCCCCTCGGCGCGTTTTTCCTCGCCTTTTACCCTCATTAGGACAGAGGGACCGGTCGTGGTCCTCCTGCCCGGGGCCATGGGTCGGTCGTGACCCGCAGTGCCCCCGTTCCCTTCGTTTTTCGTCGTCCAGACGTTCTCCCCTAGTTCGGGTGGAGAATCGGTCGCGACTCTCCCACCCAGAGGCCAGGGCCGGTCGTGACCCTCAGTCCTCTCGACCCTCGGTCCGTTCTTCCGTCGTCCAGACGTTCTCCGTTGTTTTTGGGTAGAGAATCGGTCGTGATTCTCCCACCCGGTCGGTCGTGACCCCTCGTTCTTCCGTAACTATTACTCTTCTCTGCGTTCTCTTAGGTGATGATGATGATTTTAAGGATGAGTTGAAGAAGAAAGACTGAAGTTTTTGTAGATAGAATGTTCTTTTTGGACTTCGCACCCTCGGTCGCCTCGGCATTCAGAGCCCTCCAGTGACTTTTTCACGTTTGGCAAGGACAACATGTTCGAGCCAGAGGCCAAGGTACCCAAAGAAGAAAATGGCGTTGTATGTGGAAAGGAACTTAACTTCATGCATCAAAGCTTAGAGTGGAAGCCTCAGCAGACGACGTCGCGGGTTTCGTGCTATTTGTCACAGTGAAACTTTGAGATGGAGTCCGGGTGAAGGTAAGACTGAGAAGATTAGAATCATTAATTATCGATGAGGTGTCCGTTTTCCGTACAGGAACTGAAGTTTGATTTTTCGACACATGTCCTCGTGGTTAACCCAGCACCAAGACGTTCAGTCCTCGACCACGTCGACACACTCGAAGATTTCAGAAAGAGATGTCGGAGAGAGTCCACCATAGTAAAGTATTTCCATCACCGTTCCGGGCCCAAGTGGCATGACAACAACCGGAACGGAGACCCGATTAAGAAGATAATTTTGATGAAGTTTCTTTTGATGACAGGAGCCGGCGCCTCTCATCCCTCCCCCCCTCCGTAAGCAACGGCAGGAAGACAATCCTCTTTGGGGCGAGAGGGAGGCTCCTTCGTTCCACTGATGAGATGATTTTCCTAAGAAGAGGATTCCTGCTTCGGGCACTCGGGCCCTCGTTCGTCTCCTAGGCTCTCGGGCCTCGCTCTGTTTACTAAGTTTTTTTCTTCGTCCTCCCGGAGGACCATGCTTTTAGACGATTTTCGTGAGACTGTAATACCAACAAATAGTTCGTTAATAGAAGTAAGTTTAAGATCTGGTCTGGTTTGATTCTGGAGTAAGGCCACAGTCGTCCACGGTGCCATGTCACCTTGCATGAAGCCACTATGCCTATGACGAACGCCGAGACAACAGCTCCGAGCCGTTCCGGGCTGCTCCTAGGTACGGCGGTTCGAAGTTGGTAAGTTGAAGATATTAGTGAGAAGGAGAGGAAGAAGCCGTAGAAAGTGAAGATGGACGACATCAACTGGGATCTGCACCCAACGTCAACCTCTGAGATCCGGAACGGGCCCATCTCAAAAATAGCATATATAGAGAAGAACTCATCCGATGTCGAACTCCAAGAAGGATCGCTCCTCGTCGCTCTTTGCAGACCTCTTGAGGCGTCTATCGAGGCATCCGCGGCCGACGTTCCAAGCACCACCTCCCTGTATATTTCAAAGACTACTTCCCTATATGTTTCAAAGACTATTTTGTTTCGTTCCTCGAGAAGAAGATACTAGGAAGTACGACATGGAAGCAGTCACTGTCGTTACCGCAGGTAAGATATAAGTTTTTAGTAAGTCTATTAATTTTCGTTTCTTGTTCATGTATTGCTTCGGTCGGTCACGAGCCAGGGCCCCTAAGTTATCGTCCCTGCTCGTGCCTTGGTCCTCCGGGAGACATCTACGACTCGCCGTAATCCTTTCACGACTCGCTGCATCAACTCTGGCACGATAAAACCAGCATTCAGGTCGAAAAATTCCATTTTGCCGCTCTTCGTATGCGGTAAGAGGCTGAAGACAAGGAAACTCAGAAGATGATGGTACATGAATCCGGGCTCATCCACATTCTGATCGATCCATCCAAGATCAAGAAGACGAAGTTGCAGGGAGTAGAAGTGCCGCTAGAGGACAGAGGTCGTCTCCTCCTCGCCCCCAGATCGCTCAAGGCAGCACGGGAGAAGGGTTTTCAGTCTTGGCCCGCGCCAGCCTTTCCTCCAGCGGCGAGTCGCCGGCCCACCGGTACCTTATTTACCCCGGCACGACCGTCGACTCAAAGACTACAATGACAACACTATCTGTCCATTCTGATTTCCTTTCTTCGATTCCGCCTCCCAACTTTCACTCTCGCTCCTGGGCCGCCCAGCCCGCTATCCATTTGATTTCCGCGACCGGACGATCCCGTTCCACCTGCTCGGTCCCAACCAACGCAGCGGGCTCCAGGGAAGAAGAGGAACAGCTACAAACTTGTTTTTCCTCCTAGCGCCTCCTCCCGTTCCGTATTCGCCCCGCAGGCTTGGTAAGTTCGTTCCAGTCATGGACCCTCCAGCTCGCTGATTACACTCAACACCTCCTAACACATGTGGTTTCGTTCACTTCCGCAAGAAGATTCCCATAAAGAAACTAGTAGGAATAAATTAAGATAAGAATGTTCGAGCCCGCCAGTCCGTTCCCGATGAATTTAAGTAAAGTTTCGGGCCCGTCCAGCAGTCTCCAGGAGAGTTTTTTTATCCAGGCTTCGGCCTCCTGTGCGGCTCAGGTACCTCCGCCTCGGCCCGGTTCTCTCCCTGGGGGTTTGACACTATGGGTGAGGAGCCAACGCCCCGTAATCCCTCCCCACCCGACTCGCGACGCGCCATATTCCGCCTCTGGTTCCGTCGCGCTGTTTTTCTTCCGTGCAAGACCTCGAGCAGCATCTACTTCACCCTTCTTCTTGGCGTCGGATCGGTAGCAACAGCCTCTCCTCCCTAGCGGGGCGCCCGAGAAGCTGATCCACCACTCCGCTCTGTTTTTCCACCTCTCTTGTGGTCTTCAACAAGTCATCCAGTTGATCTTCGTTTTTGTACATCACTAGGGTCTGAGCCAATTGGACGGTCCGGTTGTGTTCGTTAACTAGCCGGTCGACCCCCGGGAACTCCCTGGTCAACGGCCCCAGTGCCGCCGTCGGGAACTGCGCCATCGCTTCTTCAAATGTCTCTGGCTTGCGGCCCGTTTCTAGTGCCATCAGGAACGCCATAGACGCCGAAGCCATTGCTCTTGTCTTGGCCGTCATTCCTCGCACCTCCCTCGGGGGCCACACCAGTTGCACCCGAATGGCCTCTTCCGCGTCCCAGTCTCGTACTGCTCGCGCCGTCACCGGAAAGTGTCCCTGTAAGACCTGGTGAATGGCCTGTGTCCGTAATAACTTGAGTCTCGGTGTTTCTTTAGATGGTCCTGCCGTCGGTATCTCCGTTCCTATGGACCCGAACACTGAATCCGCTCCCGACTCGTCCAATTCTTGCTTCTCCGGCTCGTATCCTCTGGTCTCGGCCTGCCCCAACTCCATGTCCTCTGAGTCTTCCACCTCCGCGTCCATGGACTGGGCAGCCGGTATTTGTAATCTGTGTATCACAACCCGCGGTTGTAGCGCTCGCCCGTGTTTATCCTCGTCCTTGAGTGGGGTATCCGGTCCTGGCGGCGATCCCATTCGTTCGGGCGACGGTGGTCCCGGGGTCTCCTCCGATCCTTGCGACCCGAAGAACGAGCTCCCCAAACTGGCTCGAGTCAGGTTGTCAACCGCCGCCCGTGTCTCTGGCGTGTCTGGTGCTACCGTAATGTCTCTCATTCGTTTCAGTCCCGGGGGCGGCACTATCGGCTGCTTACATACCATCTTCTCCAGGGGTGAATCCGCTCTCGTCGGGGTAGGGGTAGAGAACAGCGGCTGTGTCGAGGCCATCGACGCCGTGTCCTCCGGTCTGGCCGCATGCCGAACATACTTTACTTTCTCCACTCGCCCCGACGGTTTGAGTCCCTGCCTTTCTGCCATCTCGCGTAGAAACCTCCCTAGGTACAATGCTTCTCTTTCCACCAGCCGGCCTCCCTGTGCTTCCCGAATGCTGTCCTCCAGCTCCCGGTCGGATCTTGCCTCGTGGTAACCCCTGAACGATCCCTCCCGGTTCATTGTTCCTTTTAAATATCCGGGGTACCTCGGGTGTCGTGATTCGTATATCACCGATTTCTTATGAACTGTCATCATAGTAAATTGTGCGTCGCTACAAGGTGGTTCTAGTCCCGTGGTCCGTTTGACTCCTGTCGAGGTCTCAGGCTGTGATGGTCCCAGCTCTCCCGTGCTACTAGACTCAGCAATAATCAAGGACCGATCGCTTCGGACCGACATACTCCTGCCTGACTCCGACTGGTCCGAACTCGTTCCCTCCTCCAATTCTCTCGGGACTTTCTTGACCTTTTTCCACTTCTTCTTTCGCGACGGCTCCTCCGCCGGGCATCCCTGCGTCGGGGGCCTCTTGAAAGCGAGCGGCTCCTCTTCCTCTTTTACTTTCAGACGTTGGTCGTCGGACGAGCTCACCAATTCCACCACCTCAGCCCCCGGTGGTATTCCTGAGCAACCCGGCTTCGGGGCGGGTGTGGATGTCCGTCCTTTTCCTCTGCCCGGGAGTCCTCGTCCTCTCGGCTCCCGTGGTTCTCCCTGGGCGTTTAACTTCTTAATTCGGCTCTGTACCAACCCTGATATTTGGTCTGGTGTCAGAAGTGGTTTCGGGTTGACCACGGCTCGGCTCGCGCTTCGCGGCGACTCGGTGGCTTCCTTCCGCACTCCTTTCGCGGCCCTCCGAGGGGAACGACGCGTGGGCGTCGATCGTTCCGCTACCTCGGCCAGGGGTCCCTTCCCTGCTGCTTTGGCTGCTTGGGCTCCCTCGCCGGCCTCGTCGGCCTCTGATCCTTCTTCGGTTGCTACCTGCTCCGGCTGCTCGGCGTCGCTGTCCTCGGACCCTCTCGACGCCCTCGGGTAGTAAGGTACGCGGATATGCCGTCGCGGCCTCTCCGGTGCCTCCTTATCCACTGCCCTCTCAGGGGGTTGAAACCCCTCCGGATGGCGCACCGCGTAGTCCCGTTCCATGTTGGCTACCCGGGCCGCCGTTTCATCCCCAGCAGCGAAACTGGTGTACGGCGGTCGTCCTTTCGGGTCCAAGGCGAACGCCGCAGCATACTCCAGCCTCAGAAGGGGGTCTTGCTTCGGCATCCCCCTCTGCAGGTTCCCTTCGTGTGAGTCCGTCATGTGCTTCTTCCAGTCCTGGTGTGTCGAATAGGCTCGATTCGAACACACCGGGCACATGTAGTACTGCTTCCGTAATCCATCGTGCTGGCCTTTAATATGCTTGACCAAGTGCTTAAACTCCTTTCCGTGGCAATGTCCTTCCCAGCACTGTCCGCTCATCGTGTCCGTTTTCCGGGCTTTCGGGGCTCGTTCCAATCTTGAAGCTCGTCCCGTCAGCCTTTTCCGTTTTTGTCTCGTGGTGATGCTGCTCGTCTCGCTTCTCTGCTTTTTCTCTTGTTTTCTTCTCCTTAGCTCAGTCTGCTCGTCTGCGATTTGATGAATCCTGATCGGCTGACCAGAATGACCTGCTCCGGCGAGCGCTCTGCCTTTTATAGCCGCCGCAGGCGGAAGTGGGCGTGGCCTGCACTAGCGACCCCTAGCGTCAGACTCACCATCCACTTCTACGGTGGCGCCCCCTACTATTTTCCGGTCCCCGGGGCCCGCCGCTGGTCACCGCCTCGCCTGCTTTTTTTACCTCGCGGCCCTTCGCCCGTCCACGCGTTTTTTTCCTAGGCCTTTTATTGCCCGACCGGACGTCCTCGGTCTTTTCATCCTCCGTCGCCTTCTCTTGCCTTTTTCATCTTGGCCCTCACAGTGCTTCCGCACACTTCCCGGAGAACACAGGGGCTCGACGTTATCATCTCCTCGCCGCCGCCCCGTTCTCTTTGTCCTCTTTTACTCCTTTTACGACCTACTTTAAAGCCCGTCCTCGTTTCAGGCCTCGCCTTTTACAACCGTCCGTTCGTTCCTCCGGCGTTCCCGAGAGTGCCGCATCTACTCTCCTCCGGTCTCCTGGACGCTGTAAAGCGGTATTACCAAGTCGGCATTACTTCAAAAGTCTTCACCAGCTTGCCACCGGGTCTGTCTTCTGTTGTAATCCAACCATCTTTTCCACGCTGTGGTTCCTCCGAACTGACCGGAAAGCGGCTCCGTGGGACTACTTTAGACATTCGGGCCGTCGTGGCTCCCGAACGCCATTTTTTCGTTCCAACCCCGCATTTCCCACCTATATTACATCCGCAAGAGAACCAATCTTCAGCTAGGTAGCAAATCTCTACAGCCTAACGACCTGCACTCCTACTGTAGTGGTCAACGCACCGCCCCGACTCAATGGCCCCAGGTTGATCAGTCCTTTTTGGCCAAAGCCTTTTTGTGTAGCGCCGATTTGGTCGTTCCCTTGGTCCTCTTCCACCTGCGGAATCGAGACACGAAAACGACTTCATCACAAAAAGGGGTGCCCCGTTTCCTTACGTGCCCTAGCGCGCCCCACCCCAAGCATTTACTGTGCAGCCTCGTATCCTTGCTGGTCAGCTACCATCCAGGCTGGCGCAGCGTGTCCTCGGTAGGGTTCCAGGCGGTCCACATGGACTACCCCCCCCGGTTTCCCTCGTTTCTTCCGTACTACCACCCGTCCTCGGTCAAGCACCTTGACGATCAGTGCAGGGCCCATCCATGGAAATCGCAACTTCGTTCCTTTGTCCCTATCCACTACCGTATCGTGCACCCAGACCAGTTCTCCGGCGTGGTATTCCCGCCGAGTCACCTTCCCATCGTACTCGTGTTTCTGATGGATGGCGGCTCGTTTCAGCCCCGTCCGGGCCTCCCGATAGGCCGCGACTAGCCCTTCCTCCAGGCTTTCCACATAGTCGCCTACCCGTCGGGGTTCCTCCTCTGGTCCTAGAGGTCTCCCATAAATCGCTTGTCGTGGCATCATGGTCTGTCGGCCCAGCATCATCATATTCGGTGTCACTCCCGTGCTGGCTTGCGGCGTTGCTCTATAACTCATCATCACGAGCGGGACCATCTCATCCCATTCCCGGCCTGTTGCTCGGCAGCTGGCTTTCAAACAACACCCCAAGGTACGGAAACTTCGTTCTATGTACCCGTCACTCCTGGGGTGGTACGGCGTCGTTCTTGTTTTGTGTATTCCAAATAGTGCACAGACCTGAGCCACCACCTCGGATTCGAAATTCGTGCCTTGATCCGAGTGTAGTTCCCGAAACGCGCCGTACCGTGCTACTACTTCTTCAACCAGTTTGTCAGCCACTGTCGTTGCCTTTTGATCCGGGATCGGGAAACACTCCAACCATTTGGTGAAATAGCATCCCACCATCAGGCAATACTTATTTCCTCGTTTGGTGACTGGGTACGGGCCCGAAACATCCATGGCCAGCCGTTCCATCGGCTCCCCTACTATGTACTGATGTAGCGGCTCCCGTCTTCCTCGTCCTTTTTTCAGCAACGCGCAATCACATTCTCGACATTCCTTCCGCACGTCTTCCCGGAGTCCCGGCCAGTAAAACCCTTGCTCCAACAGGGCCGTCGTTCTGGCGACTCCCAAATGCGCTCCTGCCGCGCCTCCATGGTATTCCCTTACCAACTTGGCCCGTTCCCCTCGGGGAACGACCAACTGGTTCCTCCAACCATGTCCTTCCAGTTCCCAGTACTTCCGATGCAGCACGCCATCCCTGAGGCTTAATCGTTCCCATTGCCTCCATAGGATCTTTGTTTCCCGGGATTCCGGAGATATGGCCTCCCAGCCTGGCCGGTCCGCATTCTCTTCCATCCGTGCGACAATCGGCCCTATATCTCGATCCCTCCTCTGCGCTGCTCTCATCTCCTGCGGGGACCATCCGGGCTCGTACCCCCGGGCCCGCGTCACTACTCTCACTTTTTCGGTATTCTCGTGCTCCTCTCCACATTGTTTGCACGGATACCGGGACAGCGCGTCAGCGTTCCCATGCTTCCTGCCCGGTCGGTGTTGGAACGACACATCATGCGAGTCGATAATCTCAATCCACCGAGCAGCCTGCCCCATCGGTTCCTTACTTCTCTGCAGCCAACTGACCGCGCTATTATCCGTCCGGACTATCACGCGTTGACCATAGATGTAGCACCGAAAATGCTTCAAAGCTCGCACCACCGCCAACAGTTCTTTCCGCGTGGTGCAATACTTTCGTTCGTTTGACTCCAGGGTTTTGCTCGTGTAAGCTATCACCCGTTCCTCCCCTCTCTGCTCCTGTGATAGCGCGGCTCCTGTCCCCACGTCACTGGCGTCCGTGTCAAGCCACCATTGTCCATCTTCCTCCGGGAATCCCAACACCGGGGCCTCCGTTAGCGCCTTCTTCATCGCATCAAATGCCTCTTGTCGTCTCGCGCTCCACACGAACGGTTCCTCCTTCGTTGCCAATTCATACAAGGGGGCAGCCAATTCCGTGAAGCCGTTTATATGCCTTCTATAATATGAACATAATCCCACGAAGGCTCGTACCTCGTGGAGATCCCGAGGGACCGGCCACTCGGTTACTTGCCGACACTTTTCGGGGTCGGGTTCGATCCCGTTGAATGAGACAACGTGCCCCAAGAACGGAATCTTCTTCTGGAACAGCTTGCATTTTCGCGCCTTTAACTTCAGTCCTGCAGCGTTCAATCGGTCCAGAACCCGTACCAATCTTTCCAGAGTCACTTTAAACGTTGGTCCAAAGACCAGTATGTCATCCAAGTATACCAGACACTCCTCCCACACGATTCCTCTGAGGATTCTTTCCATCAGTCTCTCGAAGGTGGCTGGGGCGTTCACTAGCCCGAATGGCATCACTTTGAACTCATACAATCCTCCTTGAGTCACGAAGGCCGTCTTTTCTTGGTCCTCCGGTGCCATCTCCACCTGCCAATATCCGCTTGCGAGATCCAGACTGCAAAAGAATAGGCTTCCTCCCAAGGTGTTGAGGCTGTCCTCTATCCGTGGGAGCGGATAGGCGTCCACTTTCGTAGCCTGGTTCAGTTTTCGGTAGTCGATACAGAACCTCGTTCCTCCGTCCTTCTTTTTGACTAGAACGGTCGGGCTACTCCACGCACTCCCGCTCTCCTGGATAATCCCTAGATTTAACATATCCTCCACCAGTGCTCGTTCTTCCTCTCTCCTGGTGGCCGGATACCGTCTGACCCTCTGCTTGATCGGCATCTGATCCCCCGTTTTAATTCGATGTTGTACTAAATCTGTCCGTCCTAACTCATGTTTCGAGGTCGCAAACATTTGTTCCCGGGCCATGATGGCTTTCTCCAGCTCTCCGCCTTCCTCCGTGGTCAGGTCTTTCTTAGCCTCCTCTATCATTTCAACGAGCGCTCCAGGGGGTTCTTTTGCTTCACTTCCTATTCCTCGTACCTCTTGTACGAAGGTGGCTTCTTCGAGTACCCCGCCGGTTTCCAATTTCGCGCTCTCGGTCCCTCGGTTGGCCACCCAAACTTCATTTTCTTCTCCCAATGTCACCGTTCCTGGGATCACCTCCAGTCCCATAGGTAATCCAGCGCCGGTGATGACAGCCAGCTGTCCACTCTGTCCTATGTCTACTCTCGTTACTACTGTTACTCGGGTCACTTGGAGTGGGGGTATTTCCGTCGTTTCCTCGATTCGCACGACCTGTCCTCCGACGGTAACTGCCCGAATCCCATCCGTTCTTTGTTCTGCTCCCGGGATTCGTTCCCCCTCTCCCTCCCCCTCGGCTGGCAGGAAGATAGCACTCGCGTGGGGCTTAACTGTTAGCCGGTGTTTCACCGCGAAGTCGTTTCCCAGGATCCCTTCATCTCTACCGATGTCTGCCACCATGAATGTCCACTTCAACACGCGCGTTCCCAATTTTACTGGCAAGTTCGTGCATCCGTAGCACCGCAACGGACTACCATCCACCGAGCAGAGACGTCCTTCATATCCATCCAGTTCTTCCCATTTTCGTCCCCACTCTCTCCAGAGGCGTTCCGACAGCAGACTGATCATAGATCCGGTATCAACCAAAAAACGGACGACACTCTCTCCCACCGTCCCGGCCACATAAAGTCCACATTCTCCCATGCCTACTACTTCTCTCGCCGCGCGCGAAGGGGGCCCCGCGCTTACTGCGACGGCGACTGTCCGTTTCCCTGACGCTGAGAACACTCTCTCGCGAAATGGCCCTTCTGGTGACATTGATGACACTCTAAATCTTCTTTTCGCTTCTTAAACGCCTCCCTCCGGGCCGTTGCTTGTCTTCTAGCTTCCCGTTCTTCTGCCAATTCTTTCATCATCTCCTCCAACTTACCGTTTAAGGCCATGATCTGTGTATTGGCGTCCTCCTCGGGCTTCACTGCCCGCAGGAGGCGGCGTGAGTATCGTTCCTGTATTTCTACCACCTCTACCGCCTCCTCTAGTGTCTTGCATCCTTTCTCTGCACACTTCAGCTGAAGGTCTTCCCCAACTGCAGCCTGGAACGCATGTAATGCTGCTTTTTCCTGGCTAGCGTAGTCGTTGGAGAAGTAGGCTCTCGATGCCAGTCGCCGGGCATTATCAGCCAACTCCTTCGCTGTCTGGTTCTTTACACGTTTCAATCCTGCCAACTCTTGCAGAGCATTGCACGTGTCCTTCTCCTGACCGAACCTCCGGCGCAACGCATCCACCCTCGCCGAGTAACGGAGTCGTTCCCTGTCCGGGAGCCCGACAAAGTACATTCGTGCCGTTCCCGTCAGCGAGAGAAAAAGCATCGCCGCTTTTTCCTCGGCCGTCCAGCGTCCCAATGTTGCGTACTCCTCAAACTGGTTGATCCATCCCTCGAAATCCCGTTTACCGTCATACTTCTCCGGTCGTAAACTGAACTTCTTCAAACTCGCTCCTACCTGGTCGGTCTGTTGTTGTTGAGCCCGCGCATTCTGCTCATCCGTCGGGGTGGACGTTCCCATAAAATTAAACTGCCTACCCATGATGGTCGTGTCCTCCCCTTTGGTTTCGGTTTTCGCACCTCCTTTCTCCTCCCCACCTTCCTTGAAGGCGACGTCAGAATCCATCTGCTCGAAGACTGCCGCGGTCGCCATGAGTATCCAATACCGACGAAACACCCAAGATCCACAAGTCCGTATGTGCCTATTTCAGCACCACCGCTGCCACCAGTGTGACGTTCTCTGGTAAGTCGGGGTTGCCGATTCTTACAACAGAGGAACGTGGGGGTTGTTCGGGTCTCGGGGCGGACGGGGAATCCGGGCCAAGAACCGAGATGTGTTTCTAGAGTCGTGCCTCGCGCACGAGGGGGGGCTGAGCGAATCGATCGGGAATCGGCACTCGATGTCAACGGAGGACTGCGGGGGAGGGAAATTATGGTAGGGGTACGGGTCGGCCGGGGTTCGTCTCGCTCTATCTCCCAGACCAGCATTCACCCCGACCGGGCGGTCCACCCCTGAGTTCCGGTCCGCGGGGGCAACGGGCCGACGGTCGCCTATTGTTTGGTAGCGTGGGGCCGAGCATGCCGCGCCCTCGTCCCCGCGGACTTCGCTCCTTCGTTCCGTTCCCCATGTCTTCGTGCCATACTACGCCTCGGTTTCCGGGACTACTTCGGGCCTTCGTGCCTTACTCCGTTCCCTCGTTCCTCGTTCTTCGGGCCGTCGGGCCCCTTACCCTGTTTTTCTACTACCTATCTCGAGCTTCGACTGTTTTGTCCTAACTTCTGCTTAATTACTCTGATCGGCTCATCTTTAGCGGTTGTTTCAGGAAAGAGGACACGTCTGGACACCAGGAGAACTGTTAAAGAACTCTGTTTATTCGGGCCTCACCGCCCCTTTATATACTAGAGAGGTCAGCCCTGATTGGCTGCTTTCGGTCACGTGACCTACAACTGACGTCACTTCCGGTTTATATTTTCCGTTTCCGGTTTACATTTTACTTCCGGTTTACATATTTCCGGGTTTCGTTCCTTTACATTTTCGTTCCTTACATATTCGTTCCTTACATATTCGTTCTTTACATATTCGTTCTTTTACATATTCGTGCCTCTTTTTCAGGCTTTCCATACTTTCGTTCATTATTACATATTCGTTCCTTTACATCTATTTCGTTCTCTTACATATATTTCGTTCTCTTACATATATTTCTACTATTACCTTATTTCTATTATTTTGACCTCTATGTATTTTGGATGAATAGCCGTTCATCACACTTGTTTTATGCTTAATAAAGTTGTAAGTTTGCCCATATCCGTTGTTCTTTCTTAAATTTTGGATATTCAACAATATTCCTTTCAGCAGGAATCATCTTATTCCATAGTTCACATTCTCTGTAAATGGTGCCTTTCTTATATTTCTCACACTTGGGTATACAAGTTCTATATACTACTCCATCATGCTGACGTGTATAAACTACATGTTTCTCATAGTCTTTCTCTCTTTCACAGATGCTTGTAATTCTAAGAAGTGACTATGTAGGCTCTCTTTACACTTAGGGGGATGCACTGAGTCAAATTTCAGATAATCCTTTGTCTGTCGGTTTCACATACAGATCGTTGTATAGTTTAGTTGAATCATCCCTTACGAAATTAAAAGGCTAATTTCTTTCTTTTTTTTAAATATTCCAATGAGAATATGATTGTTTTGTGGCTACTATTTAGATATTTTAATAATTTTTCAAGGTTTTCTTCCCCATGTTCCCAGATGAAGAAGATGTCATCTATTTATCTTAGCCATACTTTTGGTTTGAGAATATAATTTCTTACCAGTTTTTCTTCCAGGGTGCTCATAAATTGATTAGCATAGGTAGGTGCTACCCTTATTCCCATGGCTGTCCCCCTATTTGTTAGGGTAGTGTGGGCCATTGATTTGGAAGTTGTTCTTCGTTAAAACCGTCTCTGATGAGTCTATAAGACTATTATTGCTTGGTTTTTCATGTTTGTTGCATTCATTATTTAGGATTTGCCTTATACATTCATTCCCTCTTCGTTGGGATATTGGTATATAATGAAGTTACATCTAGTGTACCCAGTACGCTCTCATAGGGCAGGTCCATATTTTCTGTTTGTCCGTACAAGCAACCGGTGTCCAATTAGTAGAATGAGGCTAAACACTAAACAAAATCTTTAATTGCCCGCAAGACAAAAAGGGCAACATAATGAATAATAGACAGTCATTAGAGCAAGTCAAGTCATATAGATACCTAGGTGTTTGGCTAGTTGACAAACTAAACCTAGAAAAACACGTAAATCAAGGCTATAAATTAGCCTCCATCATTACCAAACTGCGCTAAGAAAAAGATGATATTATGTCAAAGCTATTCTGTCAATTGAATTTGATTCACTAGTATTATCTGGAAGATCAGACTCGTCTAAAGATAGTCAATAAACATAACTAAAAAAAGTTGGTTGACAATGTTGCTCCTAAAGCTTGTGGAATGCAGATAAATATAATAGATTTTCCCCATAGGAACCTGAAGCTTAACTTCCAAAATGAAATATCCAACACTTTATTGCCTTGAAACTCTGCATTTTGATTGGCTAGCAAAGTTGTAAATCCGTCAATAAATCAAATTCAAGAATTCACAATTATTAAGCATTATTTGTTGATATGAAACAGTTCTTGCCTGTTCCAGTGACCTGACTTGTGTATACTAGTGTGATTATTTTATCCAACCCTTGGCCACCCCCTGGGACATAGAAGCATTCAAACCTAAGTTATGAAAGCCTTGCATGGCCCGATACCATAACTCGAAATAGCCTTGAAGGATGCATTTTTTTTCCATGGCATTGGAATTTCTTTCATCTTAATTAGTCACCATCAGGAAACGTATCAACATAACAAGATTTATGTGCTATTCCTACAGATTTATGACAAAACTGTAATGTTAATGTGACTGCCATGTGGTTTCTAGAAAATACTCTTTTCTTTTCCTCTTCTTTTTTCTAAACTTCTCCTTCATTTAGCACAGAAGGGTCACGTATGTATGAAAATATACCTGAATTTAACCATCAATAATATTAGATTTATTATAATTTATATAGATTATTTTTACTATGTAAGGCATGGTGTGAACCTATAGATTTATCTTGTTTTCTATGGTAATGACCACTTTTTCGCCTCTTTATCTGAAAATCACAGAGTAAATGGGTGTTGGGTGTGGGTGTGGGTGTGTGTGTGTGTGTGTGTGTGTGTGTGTGTGTGTGTGTGTGCATGTGTGTGTGAGTGTGTGTACATGTGTGTGTCTGTGTGTGAGTGTTTGTGCGTGCATGCTTGTGTGTCTGTTTGTGTGTGTGAAACATATTTAAAAGCACAAATGGCAAGTTTCTATACTTTAAGACTATTTTATCGTGCTCATTCGCACATTTGCCAAAACTACTGTTAGCATTAATACTTAATTTGAATAAAAAGTATTTAAGAAACTCTCCCCCTCTTGTTCCACCAAATGTGGTGCCACCTGATGGATAAACCCTGAACCTGATGTACCAACCTTGATACCGCTTTTTTTCCTGTTGTCCACGACCTGTAACTGCAGAAGACATGGCCACATGACTGACAAGTCAACCGTGTTGGTCAACACAGCCAGTTTTTCTTCCAGCAGTTGTGAAAACCTGGCATTGTCCCCTACAATAGCGCGTTGAGCCGGGTTTTCCTTCGACCAGATGGGGAATTCAGACACCTCCGGCATGGCGAATAGAAAGCTGAAAAAAAGACAAGAATTTGCACTTGCTCTCATCCTGCTTTAGATATATTGGCTATGCGGGTTCCATCATCTTGTCTTTTTAAAAAAAAATTGCTGAAATTTTACTGATTGGTATGTTTAATTTTTCACGATTAACTTTATTTGTTGTTTATTCTTAGTCAATTAATTCCAAATCTTTCTGAAGTAATTTATTAAAGATATTCAGGAAATCCCTACTTATTTTACAGTGGCTGCATTATCTAGTTCCGGTCAAAAATGATCTTGTTCCCTGTTCTCATAGGTCGTATACAGCTTCAATAAGAAACGAACATAATAATATTATAATGAAATAACTCCTAAGCACCAATAACTTATTTTCAAGCTGACTAAAGTATGGAAAAGGTGTAAACTATGTCCCTGTAAGCTAGGAGTAATCTCTCTATAATTACAATACTTAAATCAATTGATTTCAAAGATATAAGTTATATTTTCTATATGTATATGTATATATATATATATATATATATATATATTCCTTAATCATATACAAAGAAAATCGATATATGCTGACGTGTGTTTAGTTGAGGTAGTTACATTGAGCTTTTAATAGTTAAGATTAGTAATCAGTCAGTTCTTCGACGCTTATCAGTATAACAACGCATTATTAGAATTACAATGCCTTATCGGTATTTTGTATCTAGTATATTCACTGTTGTTCGTTAAATCTTGTTAAATTAGGTGAATCCTACCAAAGCTTTGGCTTGGTAATTTATGATACTCCCCTGACTGTCAAGGAGTATTCTACCAAAGTCTTGTATTCGAATGGCATATGGGTTATTTAGCTATTCCTAATATGATATCAATATCATACAACTATATGGTGCAGCCATTTGTTCCAAGTTACCATTACCACTACCAATTACACAAATACATCGTTCATTTCAATCTGTACTCAATGTTTTTAGCTTTTTTTTGTTTTAATTAAAAATAGTCGTCAAAGTTTCTGTGTGTGTTTCCTGAAATGATTAAGATAGAAGTACTCACAATTCCTTACTTGTAGGTGCGCCTACAATGTACCGCTATACTTCTATATGATTCAAAGTTGTCCTATATGAAGCAGTGACCCTCCTATGAAAACAGTAGACTATGGTCATTAGTACAAAGTGTTGTGTGTGTCCAGTTCTTATATAGGCGGCTTTACCTTTTTCTTTGGCATTTACCTTCCGCTTTGAACCACCCACGACGAAACAAAAAAGTTTGTTATCTGTTGACTATCTGCTTTGTGCATATTCAACAGAATTGGTTGGATTGGGGGAAGGGTAGTAAAGCCAGATATGTTACTATTCTGAATGTAAATTATTGTTTAAACGCTAAATAATTCCTGATTCAACGTGTCATTGTTTTATTTCTATGTTTCTGAATTACACGCAAATTGTGTTAGGATGTGCCGGAAATGGCCTTCCGTTTGTCTGGGGGAAATGCCCGAGGCTATACAAACGAGAAAAGGTTATCGGTTGTCAGATAAATAACAAATTGAACTATTGATTTTCTTGCAACCGTACTGTAGAGAATGTTTTCAGTAAAAAGTTGTCGTACGATAAGGTGTTATGTATTATGGTAAGATGGCATTTATAATCTTATCTTTAAGGATAGACATCAGTGGTTGGGGCGTGAATGGTGCGGCTCCTTTCAATCTCAATTATAAAATTTGTCTCTTATAGCATTGCTATACGGAAAACATCATTGAATAGTCAACAAATAACCATATCTATGGATATAAGTTATATACAAAAATAATGAACAAAGGTTGTGTGGGTGGGTCCCAAACCTATAAATTGCAAAATTCAAATATATTTTTTGAACATCCATTCCTCACTTAGTATTTTACCTAGACGTATGATTTTTTTAGCAGAACTTCTTGATGTATAAACGGAGGGACGCGTGTCTCGAAATTTTGATTTAGGCTCTAGTTCACTTTTTATAAAATGTTGAAAACAGAATTGTGAAAGATTCTTAAAGAAATCCTCGTTTTTTGCCGTTTTTCACCATAAAATAAAATCTAGGCCCTTAATCAAAATTCTAAGACATGATTCCCAGCATATGATTACTATGAAGGCTTGTGTGAAAGCCTGTTCATGTCACTTAAATATTAAGCGAGATATCTATGTTCAAAAAATAAAAGTGAAAAAATTAAATAAAAATTTACAAAGTCTCGATTCTGAATCCTTTTAATACAGTTTATCAATACCAATAGATAGAGAAAAAATGTGGCCTTTTAAATGATGTATATTATGTTAAGATCAGAGTGTTATTAAGGAATTCATGGGTGGTTTACTGAAATGGCCGTTGACCACAGGTGTCTATCCTTAACTGCGTGTTGTGAGAAAGGTAACCGCGGGAGTACATAGAGAAACCAAGGAGGGGGTCCAACGGAAACATTGATAGTTGGGAGGAAAAAAAACTAAATTCATCGTTCTTTTAATTTTCATTTAAGTTCTCAAAATGAAAAACTCCATTCTCGTCATAATAACCTAAAGAATAACAGTAACAGCTCTTTTGGACCACCCCTTATTAATATCCTTTGGAATTTAAGTACGTCCTTTCAAATTTACAGTCAATGCAATCACGGTAAAATGGGAGTAACGGATTTGTTTGTCTGTTAGTGTCTGCACTACCACACCAAAGATTCTGAAACCGCTCGTTTAGAGCGAGACAAAGAAGAAAAACGATGGATGCAACGACTCTCTTCTATCGTCCCTAAGGGTCTGAATCTAATGGACTAATCACTGTAACCGCCATATTGTCCCTTCCCGTTACAAATACAATCACGGTAAAACAATACCGTCAATTATATTTTATACTGTCTGTGTCGTTGTTCTATTCAACGTCAAGACATAACATTGCCTTTTCTACACTATTCAAGAGGTCAACAGTCAAATAGTAGCCTACATTCCCCCCCTCCCTCCTTCCTTTTTGATGTAAAACTCGGCCAAAAAGTAATTAGGGAAATATTTTTCAATAACGCCCCCCCCCCCTTCCCCTTTTGAAATCCTCGATCCGCCAGTGCCTTTGGTTATGGTAACCACCATGCTTGGGGGTGGGGGTGCACACCTCTTATGCTGATAAGTACTAGTTTGCTAGACCATAATATGCACTTTATTATTGAAAAACTATAAAATGATAGAGCAGGGAGGTGAGGGCCATTTTTGGGCTGGGCGAGTTTAAATGCTCATATCTCTATTGATATACGTGATATCTTGACATGTTATATCCTAAAGCATATCGATTTATCATATCTATTTGACCGTATTGGGTATGGCAGTTTTTACTAGAAATTTTGTAGGAAGCGTTTTCCCACGTCGTGAAAGTTGACATTTATATTTTTGTACTTATAATTTTTGAACACGGATTTCTCACCTAATAATGCCTTAAGAGCTTTGAAATAGTATTTTATAAATATTTTCCCTCAGAGAAGCACGTCTCAAAATTTTGATTAAAGTCCTGATTGGGGGGGGTTGAGATTTTTGAAAATGTGTGTACATTCTAGTACATTCAATGTGTATTTTTGCCTGGGGGGAGGGGTGGGGGGTCTGAGATTTTTGAAAATGTGCGTAAGTACTTAATGATACTATCATAATCTGAATGACAACTGTGTAGTTCTAGTGGCGTCCTCTGTCGTCTGACCAGGGAGGCTGTTACACCCAGACTTTGGCCCCACCGGGGAATCCCCGCCTCCAGGTCTATATCTAGTCAGGTTACAATAACAGTCAGGTGCCGGGAGAAAGGTGGGAGTCAGACCCCACACAGGTAGTGCCCCCACCAGCCCTATTTACCCACAGGTAGGTCAAGCCTCAACAGGTGTTTAACTTTGTACCTCTTGGTGGTGGAATTGGGTGGAATAGGCCGAGTTCTACAACACGCCATACTTATGATACTGTCATGGGACTATGTGTGATATTGAGACCCTGTGACCATGAGTCCTGTGACTAATATCCACCAATCTACAACCTAGATTCAGTGAACAGGGCCCGACGGACGAGTATTGGTTGTCTCTATTTAGTGCTTATTATAACGCTGTAGTCCATGTTGTTAGGGGAAAGGGCCTATAGCGATTCTAGTGATGGCAGTATAATGAATCAGCCATGGACTGAGTGGACAGGGACAGGGAGACATGGTCATTTGCATTTTTGAATTCGACATGCTAAATGAACCTTAATGGCATGAGGAAAAGCTAACGACATGACATGGGCGTTTCTTATGTGACAAGGGAAGATATTGAAATTGACATTGAAATTCAAAAGACAGTGATATTCAATATCGTCATGGCCATTGTTTAAATTCGACATGCGACACTGGTACCCCATATGCACGCCCACATAGATACAATATACGTGTGTATATACATGTACATACGTATAGGCCCTATGAGTACTCCTATGTTACTTGTAGGTATACTACATGATATTAAATGTATCATTCGATATCATGACACATGTGAATACTACTTAATCACATTGTGAATCTTGTTTCAATTATTCGCAGGTATTTACCTTGTATGTAACCATTACCAGTTTATTATATATTAACTGAAATACATTTGAAAACCAGCGGAAACACTGGTGATTACCACATAATCAATAAAATATGCACTGGAAATGCACTTCCATCTGTGTAATTGTTGATACAAGGACTGGTATAACATGGTGCCACTATAGACAGAGAAATAGGTTAACATTATTATCATCTATGTACAGCGTATGTACAAATACTTCAATGGTGTCATCGATTCAGTTGAGCACGACGGGCTATTAACATACAAGTGTAATTTGACGTTGTTTCTGTGTGCGATATGGTGGTGTGTTTAAGCTGTTAGTTTTGGCCTATATCAGAGTCAACAGACTGGAACACGAGCTGGTATCTGGGATATGTATCTGGGGTAGAATGAAACCCTCCATGACCATGGCATTCTCTTACGGTCCTCGGGTCCCAACAAGCCATCCAAGTTTATATCAAAGTTGAATATTACTATGAAATGTTATAACAATTGCTATATTTTTAGTATCTAGCATGAAACAAAAACAATCCCGTGACAATTTGTACGACAAATTGCTGCTAAATTGTGTGAAACGCAGTCACATATATATGATAGCCTTTTTCTCATGGGAGCCAATGCCAAATGATGTCATACCAGGCAATTATGTCCAACCATTCATTGCTTTGAAATACATTTTGAGCCTTGGGAAATCTTGAAAATCTACCGATTGATGAGATCCAAAGAGTCACTAGTACTGTGTTTTAGCAGTAATTGGTTATTTAGAAAAATACAGTTCTTGCATATACAGGTAACCTAACTTAAGGAGACTAGCATGGCTTATATCATGTATTTTGTTAAATCACTGATACACCTCAGGATTTACACAATGTGGTATATGGGAATATTCAACCAATCCTGGAGACTTAAGCTGAACTTTTGCCTTCATGGACCAATCAGTCAAACCGAAAGTACATGGTTAATTACCGGAACTACTTTGTAACGCTATTCTAGAATACCGTATTACATTTCAAGATGATCAAGTAGATATTTTTTGCATGATAGGCGTGAAAAATAACACCTCACCTAATCAATAAAGCTAAGTTGAACATGGTATAAACAAACAATATGAAACCACATGGTCGTTAGTAGTGTCGTTGTAGTGAATAATGGCATAAGACAAAGATGAATAAGACATAACCATAGTAAATGATATGTGTATCATCCACATGTCTGCTCAACATACCAGTTGAGTCTAACATGTGTAATTACACAACTAACCCCCATATGCTTCATGAATTGTAATTTTAACAGCTGGGTTTTTTGTACACCTATACTACCATTGTGGTGTGTTTGCTCACGTGCCTTGTCTGTTACTACAGTGTTGTATCAATCTGACGTCGTAAAGAGACGATAAAAAACAATCGCTCCATGATATAAAACGAGTTTAGAACGCTACACACAAAACTGATAAATCACAATTCTAAAGAAAATTAATTACATCTTACCTTTGCTATTCTTTAAAATTCTGATTTACTCTTGAGTTACATTGTAGACTTTGGAAGTAGGATACAGACACGATCGGTTAACAAATCGTTGGAATACTAATGGAAGGGAAATCGGGATTATTTGTGAGGGCCTTAACTGCTCTCCTTTCTTTCTGTGGATCCTGGAACCAACACTGCTACTTCAACACCTCCAGTTTTGTCCCACTTTACAAATCGTCAATGTATCCGGGAATGTATCCCATTCCCAGAAATGTTTTTCGTGTTGTCTTATAAAGCCCCAATCCCACTAGGACACTTCGGACCTCGGGATTACATTTTCCTTTGATTGCCTGTCAGTATGGATCCAGTATGGAGTGGGGGGCCAGGGCTCGAGTGGGGGGCGGGGCGGTGAACCCTGGACCCCCTCCCCATATAAAAATGAAAATTACACCAGATTTACACAGATATGCCCAAATTTTCTGGCTTTGGGTATTGGGGAAGGGGGGCAATTGCCCCTTTTGCGGACACTTCCCCCTTACCTTTCATTATAGAGATGCTATATATATATGTGTGTGTGTGTGTGTGTGTGTGTGTGTGTGTGTGTGTATGTTTATGATTTTATTCGCCACTGAATGTTTTCCCCCCTATTACGAGAATCCTGTATCTGCTCCTAATGACTTCACACTACCTGATTCCCACACATCATCTTCCTACCCAGGATGGCGACTGGTCGTTACTTCGTCCTGCGGAGCCGGCTCAATGACCTGGTCCTGACGGTGGACACGTCGGGCAGGGCGGCCGGGGCCCGGGTCATCATGACACGGCATGACAAAACCTGGCCAGCCAATCAGCTCTGGTATGAGGATCACGTGGGTGGAACCATCAGGTCAAAGGTCAACGGCTACTGCCTGGATATGGGAGGTATGTCATTTTTTTCGTGTTCTAAAAATCGGAAAATGGTGCAAATTGGGTATGACTTGGTCGCTTTTTTGGTCTATTGCACATTCACTCTGTAATAATTCCCCTTCGCGGATCTTTTATTCATCTTATTATAAATGTAAACAATAAAGAGAAAAAAGGAGGTGTACTCGCCTTAGCAACCTTTCCCCCGCCCCTGGATCCGCCAATGTCATTATTACATTATTACATAGACATACATAGAGATACATAAGATGTCTATGTCTTATGACTGTATCTCTATGATTATTAGTATGGTGTCAGATATGCAAGATTGTCCTTAGAATCCCCCCCTCCGTTTTGGTGGTCCCCAAAACTACATAAAGAGGGGAAAATGCTATGCACACTGGTTTAGTACTTAGTTTATATGCTGACCCTCATCTTGGAAATCTTGTATCTGTCCCTGCATGGGTGTGAAACCTTGATAACAACCTAACCTTCACTGTCTTCACTGTCTGGTCCAGCATTTTGAAAACGGGGTGAACTATTGGGAAAAATGTTTTCTTTGGCTGAATCTTACAGAAGAAAAATGAAGTTTTCCACAAAAAGGGAGGTGTACCCCCCCCCCCTGCCTGCCCTAGATCCAATTATGTCCTTATTGCAGTATTGAAGGGGGTGTAGTAGGGGGGGGGGGGTCCCATGTCGCCCTGTCGAATTTAAGAAATGTTCATGTCGCCCTGTCGAATTTAAGAAATGTTCATGTTACCATGTCGAATTTAAGAAAATGTTCATGTCGCATGTCACTAAGCCCCAAAACGGCCGTCTCACCCTGTCGATTTTAGGGGTCTACACCCATATTGAACCTCAATAACCATCCAACTTTAGCTCCTTACTATAATGGTTTCAAACTTGAAAAAGCTGCCCTATGCCTTACTATAGTGTGAAGCCTCATCAATAACTGAACCTCACTTCCTAACTATGACATCCCGTTGGGGTACCACCATGGAGCTTCTGCTCATTGGAAGAATATAAGACCCCAGTAGCCCCTGCTATTGTAAAAGGTGATAATAGGGGGACCCAGCACTGACTAAATGGTTCATTGGGTTTGATTCCCGGTTGGTGTCTGGGTTCACTAAGGGATGATGTACAGCAAAAACGATTTCCAGGTTTTCATCCCCTGCTGTTTGCCTGCCCTGTCACAGATCACTAAAAACATGTTTCTGAAAAGACAGAATTCATCCCAATTTGTTTTCGTCGTGAAAATTACCCTGGCGGTTGGTACGGCATAAAACATCGATCACTCACTCATTCACTCCTAGCTCTGTCCCCTAGGTAAGGTGGTGACGGTGTCGCCGTACAAGGCGGGCAGTGCTGACCTGGACCTGGTCATCAACGAGGGGGCGGTGGCCTGGAGGCCTGACCCCCAACAGGTGCTCGACATCACCCGGCAGAACAAAGCCGAGGGAGCTGAGCTCTGCAGGTACCATCGGAACCACCAGGCCAACCAGCAGTGGACGGTAGAGTACAGGTAGGACTGGTGTATGAACACTTTAGGGGTGCTGCGTAATGTTTGGGCAAGGCACATTTATAGAGACTTTGTGGACGTTTGGATTGTTCAGACTAAGCAGGTTTTACACAAACTTTATGAGTGCTGTGTAAAATTTGGGCAAATGCAGATTCTGGGGATTTTGTGTAGGCCTAGGATTTTGTGTAGGCCTATTGTTTGGGCAAAGGCAGATTTACAAGTCTTTCTCATGTTTGAGTAGGTCACATTTACACTGTTTTGTGGGCCGTGTAAAATTTGGGCAAGGCACATATAGATAGACTTTGGGGGGTTTTGTGTAATGTTCGGGCAAAGGCAGATTTACAAGTCTGTCTCGTGTTCGGGTAGGTCAGATTTACACTGTCTTGTGGGCTTTCTCTAGATCTGTGGTTATATTCATCATTTAAGTTAATTTCATGCAGCTCCCAGAACTCTGCATTTTTTTAGTTTGCACTTGCAGCTATCATCGATTGTAAAATATTGAAAAACGAACCCTTATATTTATGTTGAAAAAGAAAGATAAAAACACACTAAATCGCATCAGTAGTATATGAAAATTGCCAATCTGCTCAGGCTATCCCAATGATGCATACTTCTATGCCTTGTTTAAAGGGAGCCAAAACCAATAAATTCAATGAAATTTTCCAAACTCAAATAATCATGGAAATCCATTCCTTGAGCCTATTTCTGGCCCATGTTAAAATCTAAACCATGAAATATGGTAAAAAAAAAAAATTAAAAACACATTTTTCTTGCTGAAATCAATTAATGTGGATCCGCAAAAATAGAGTTTGTTTACAAACAAATGTAAATATTGCCATCTCTTATGGCATGCTCCTTCAGTTTGAGCTAGTTTTCACAGCTAATACTTTACCACGCACCTTAACTAGACTCATCTAACATAATATCTATACTTACCTGAGTTTTGAAATTTTGTCAATTTTATTGGTTTTGACTCCCTTTAACCCCTTGATATCTCCCCTCTCCTTGCGCCCTCAGCCCCCCACAGTACGTGACCATACAGAGTATGAGTACGAGTGAGATGCTCACTGCCGATGGAGCAGACCCAGGGGCATGTCTCTCCCTCCGCCGGCCGGGTCGCCAGCCCACTGACAACCAGCTCTGGTACGAAGACCGCTTCGCCATCCTGCACTCCAAACTCAATGACTTCGCCCTGGATGCTTCTAAGGGTAAGTTGCGAGTATTCTCTTTCCTGATGTTTACTTTTGTTCTAATATGTTATTGATGGATTAGTGATACTGTTACAATGAATACTTAGGATTAATATGATTATAGTTACGCGAGAATATGTATGTATAATATAGCTCAAAAAATGTAATTAGTATAATTTCAAAGTCCTGTTAAACCCCAACAACCAAACCATAATATTTGCAGGTTCAACAACTATTTCACCAAGTTTTACTGTGTACAAAATGATACACTTCTTTCACAACAGGGAGTCTCTGAAATCATTATACATCTCAATAAGGTACATTAACATCTTTCCAGTCATACTTGAGAGAACAAGTGTAAATGTTTTTGAAACATATCAAACATGGATCCAGAGTCAGTGCTCTTGGAGGAGGGAAGCGGGTCAAACCCCAATCAACCCCAACAAAAATGTCTAAAAATGGATTTTCCAAATCTAAGATGCCAAAATGTTCCCCCTTGGGTCTAGCAGGAGCAATTGCCCCTTTTGCCCACCCACCCTCCGACCACCTTGGATCCACCACTGAACAGCAATATTTTCATGATGAAAATTTTCTGTACCTATGTCTTATAATTGAGATAAACATATGTTACCTTTATGTCATATGATAGTCCCTATTTGGGGCCATCCATAAATGTTGTGACACTTTTTCAGGGTATTTTTAGGACTCCCCACTCCCACCCCCCTGTCACACTGAGCTTTCTGTTTTAAACATGGAAAAAAGTTTTCAGGCAATGTCACGCTGTTCAACCTAGTCTCCCATCCCCTTATGTGTGACATCATTTATGGGCGACCTCTTATATATAAGAAAACAGCTATTGATTGGACATTTTCTGATAAATCCTGCGATTGTCTCCCCTGCCAGCCGAGGTGTGCCTCAAGCCGTACAGTGCCTGCAGCATGTACCAGCAGTACCTGATCAGCGGAAACTCCCTCATCAACCGCCACGACTGTCGCCTCGTACTCAAACTCAAACAGGGGGCGTCAGGTGTCAGCAAGGTGGACAGTGGCCATGCCGCGGGCCAGGAGAGTGAGAGGTGGTTGGTCAAAGGTGCTGCTTGAATTATGGATCAGCAAGGACTTGGATGGAGGGGGTGGGGTTACAAACAAATTTAATAAAAGGTCTCCTAATGTGCATCAAATCCCATCCCCCTTTCTGGACAAAATATCTAGTGTGTGTGTGTGTGTGTGTGTGTGTGTGTGTGTGTTAAAAATCATGATCTGCCCTGGTCAGGGTGTATGTCATCTGTCTTACAGCACTTTTCTGGACCTAGTATTGAGGAAAGGTTGTTATCCTTGTCTAAAAAAAAGTACAGTATTCTGCACCTTAATGGTTTTTTTTTACTTTTTTCTTGTCATCAAGAAGTACATTGTCTTCAAGACGTGCATATATTGAAGAGAACAATATTGCAAACACTAATGCAATGAAAAACAAGGTTTTTTGATCAAAACATTGTTGGTAGCGCTACACTGGTATTCTGTTTGCGAATGACTTTGGTGCCTTTCCCATAAAGTGAAAACTTTAAGAGGTAACTGTGATCATATAACTGAGCTTCCAACACCCGTAACAATTACATTCCTTCACATTATTGACGGCTTACCCATAGTTCCATGGCCATATTATCTTTATTAATGGCTGATGGTGACAGGTTATTTTATCAAAGATTTAGGATGCTAGCTGTCTAGAAGCTGTTGGAATTTTGTCAAACTTGATAGGTAACAGCTAATCAAAATACCAAAAATTTTGGAAAACGTGACCTCGTCATGAAAATGAATATATGTTATATATATATATATATATCTCACTAAATGTTATCAAATATACATTTCATGTGTATAACAGAGGCCTATCATGAATAAAGGTGGAATTGTCATTTCTTTTATAAATCTTAAGTTTCATATTATAAATATGACTGTAAATAAGATATTCAGAAAGTAGGACAATATTTATACTGTCCTTGGACGGTCTGTCTTCTATTTCTTGACTCTAATTAACTTATTAAGGGATTTAACCCTCATGAATATCTCTAACATATTAATGTGATAGGTCAATTTCTTACAATGAAGTCAATTTATTGTTTGACCTTAAAGCAAATAAAATTGATTGAAGCAAATAAACGCGATTCCTCAAATCTTGTAAGCTTTTTTATGGTTTCCGCATAATTGAATTTTTTATATCCTGTAAGCTGTTTTCGCCTAAATATTATAAGATGTGATCAGCAATATTATGAACAATTGTGTAGATTGGAGGGACTAGAGACCTATAAATTGACCAACCTTTGGAAATAGAGAACTAAAGAAATATTCCGCGAGTCATGAGAGCAGTAAATAATAGCCACAAAAAACTGGCTTAAAGCTAAGGTAAACTCAACAAGACCAAACGACATATGACCTAAGTTACTATCAAAAGCAAAAGCATTTTGATAGTGATAGGTCGGCCCATTTTAATCTTTATGATATTAATGATTCAGATATTTTGATGGTAGGTCTGAAAAAATGACACTATAGTGACAATTTCACAAATAATTTAATCTTTGAATCATTTAAATCTTAAATCTGTAAGACATGATCTGAAAATATTTGAATTGCTAACGTGTCCAGGCCTAAAATAAGATATTTTGATGGTAGGTCAGACAAATGACACTATAGTGACAATTTCACAAATAATTTAATCTTTGAATCATTTAAATCTTAAATCTGTAAGACATGATCTGAAAATATTTGAATTGCAAACGTATGTAGGCCTAAAATAATCAAACCATATGATATTTAGGATCCTGAGATATATTGGAACATAGATATTTAGATGATGTGCATTTTGATCAGCCTGATAGGGGTAAAATAATTATTTTTCAGATTGCCAGTGCCAGTGTCCGACCGATCGGCTGGATAGGGCCTAAAATAATTTTAGGCCTGCCTTTTTTTTCATACCATCTGTAAAATATTATTGCAAGCGTTTCCAGGCCTAAAATATCAATCTATACAAGATCAAGTATGTTAGGTTCTAAAGAACCTAAAAGCTCCGTCTTATCCACTTTGTTAAATAGCTGAGAGGGAGAGAGAGGGGGGAGGGAGGGGAGGGAGGGAGACAGAGAAAGACAGAGAGACAGGTACAGAGAGACAGAGACAGAGACAGAGAGAGAGAGAGAGATTTATCAGAGTATCAAGGTTATTGACTGGACAGTTACAGAGAACTGAATCGAGGTGATTAATGGATAGCATTGACGATCGGTTTGAGAAACCGAAGAGCTTCGGTTATTCGATTTTGTTGAAAGAACTATATTTTGGATATAGAAAAGCATCGGCATGACGTCGGCTTTGTCCGATGACATCCCGATGACATCCCCCATGACATCCCCCATGACATCCTCCATGACATCCCCCATGACATCCCCCATGACATCCCCATGACATCCCCATGACCCCTTCACCTTCTTCACCCCCTTACCCCCATACACCATGGATGAAGAGTCTGAGCTCATTTGTGTGAGGAGATTGTATTGGTAATATGCAAATTTATTCAATATGGCCGCCCCCAGTGGGTGATGGGGGCATTCCAGACCTACTTTCATTCTATTTTTAGAATATCATTATGACATCATCTCGTCAATCTCCGAACACAGACTTATTTATGCAAATTTCTACACTCTCAAGCCATTTCCTATGACGACAGTCTCAATCTCCAAGCATATTCTTTACTCCAGAAATAGCACAGTGTCCCCCCCCCCCCCCCAATTTTTAACATTGATTCCTATGGGACTTGGGCCAAGTTAAGACTCCGATATATCGGACTATCGACGTTATCCACTCATCGAAAACGGAGAATAATGATATATAGGACCCTGAGATATATGGGAACATAGATATCTACATCACTTTCATTTTGGTAGGGGTAATAAGGCCTAAAATAATTATTTTTCAGATTGTCAGTGTCTGAGAGAACCCGGCCAGGATGACGCCATGTTAGGTCTGACAGTGTGTCACTGTCAAGCCCTCCTCGTGTCCGATCGATCCAATATTTTCCCTTCGATACGAACACATGGTTCCCGCATGAGTTTTCAATGCGTTGTATGCGTTTAAGGGAATCCAGACGTCCAAAATATATATATTGAAAGCATCAGATACCGCCGTAATCCAGGTATCCAGGCGGAGAAGGCGCAGCCCCCGGTAACAACCGACCGGCTGGGACAACTGCTCCCAGCTGTCTGCGCCTTTTCACCGGCGGTGACCGAAGGATTACCAAGATTGGCAAGGAAATAGCGCGATGCATTTACGCGTTTAGACGCGTTATTTCGCAATAATTTGATCCTAAGACATTAGGATGCTTATCTATGGGTCGAAATCTATCTGTGAATACCAATAACTAAGATTAGATCGACCGTTTTCATGGTGAAATAGGCCTGCAAATGTGATGAATATTCAGATTTTGACCCGGTTCCCTTCCTCCCCGATCGAAAGTGAGGCTGGTGGGCATTACAGGCATAACACGGCATTTTACGCGTTGGGACATCGTCACCGTAACGATTCCAGGCTAGAATGTCTAATTTGCCCCATTTTGGTCGATTTTAACGATTCGATTGTCTTCTATATATCAAAATCTCTGCTATGTAAGCTCAAATAAGCCCAAGAATGTGGTTATTTTAGCTCAGAATCGATTTGGGACATCGTCACTTTGCCGCGTTACAGGCATAACGCGCAGCAGCCGCGCGCTGGGACATCGGTCACCATTGATTTACTATTGGCATAATTGCCGCGTTACAGGCATAACGCGGCATTTTACGCGCTGGGACATGGTCACCATTGAAATAGCATTGGGACGTTTGCCGCGTTACAGGCATAACGCGGCAGTTTACGCTGGGACATCGGTCACCATTGAAATAGCATTGGCGGTTTGCCGCGTTGTAGGGGCGTCAAGCATAACGCGTTTTTCTGTCACAGGTCTAAGAAGTGGACTGAGAGAATAGGTCGGCGTGATTTAAAGCTTTAAAGACTTTAAAGTCAGACTTAGGGATCTCACGGACAGAGTGAAAAAGCCGACCTATAATAAAATATGGTAAAATTCCCATTTGTTTGTTATCCACAACATTTGCATTTATTTACAATTAATTGAATTGAGCAAGAACAACTTTTCTGAATAAAGTTATGATAGTTTTCATAGAATAAATGTCATTTAATGTACTTATATGTTTTGAGTTTGGGAATTTCTGACCATAAATTGCTTTTAGTTCCCTTCAAGTCTGTACACGTTGGATTACCACCAAGAAACACGGCGCTCTACATGCGTAGAACAACATCTTTATCACATAAAAAAAAAGACAACAAAGTCAAGGCACAAAATCAGTTTTGATAATATTTTTAATGCTGCACTTGAGGCAGAGTTCAGACACATACATGCACACAGTTCACTCTCGTACCGTTCGAGTCACAAATCAGACAGTTAAAGAGCACCAGAAGTCATTTACATCTCTACTTTACACAACCCACTCTCACAGTACGTCCCAGGGCGTTGGCCACGACGCACAGCCAAGCTTCATTATTCTATATTCTTTCAAACATATTTCGGCACTTTTCTTATGTTTTAGCACTAGGTATTGCTATGATGGTATCATGTCATTAGTCGTTAAGTATTGATTCTTGTAATCTACAGAGGGGAAATACACAACTTGGGAAAACAATGCTGGAAAGATTCAATTCGTCTGGAGGTATGATCACCGCTTGCGTTGGCAATGTTAAGAATACACAGGCTATTGTATACATAATGAATGGTTTGTCCGTCATGTCCTGTATAGAGGACAGACTAATAATACTACAGCGTAGACTGCTGTACCACAACCAACTGACATGACTTGTAAAGTATAAATACATTATCTAATTCAATCGTATTCAACTGATCAGTTCTGAGGAATGCCATGGATGAGGAATTATTAATTTATCTTTTCGTAATTGCTCGTAAAGTTGTAAATAAGAAAATCAAGAGTATGATTATCTTTTAGGTTATCATCCAATAAATATTCTTACTGAAGGAGTTCTACTTCAATTTATAGTTTTACATCTGAATCAAAGTACACAAAAAAATAGATGCTGGCTTTTTTTTCATTAGATGGCGATAATATCTCTATAACACATTCTGTTTTTATTTCAATTACAAGCATGTATATTGGGGCAATACAACTACCTCGTTATCACATATTGATTTGCTGACTTGCCTCTATGCCCTCAGTATTTGTATAGCTTTGTATTAAACTAGTTAAGGCAGCGGTTAATGTTAGTCTCAAGACGAGTGAAGGGGAGGGTTTGGACAGTTCTGTCTGTGAACACAAAATGGTTAATAATAACAATAAGGCATCGTCTGGGGTTACAAGGACCGTCAAGTTTCACTGTGCAGGTTTCAGCTGAAAGACCACTGTACTTTGTTAGCACTCTGTTAGTCCAGGAGGCTTTACCAGGCAATGTGTGGTAATAATAATAATGAAAATAATAACAATATAAATAGCGAGATTTCTGCGGGAGTACCGCTGTATACAGAGTGGGTTGCGTACCCATTGGATTGCAGTATTTACAGGAATGATACATTGTACAAGCACAAATTTACAATTATGTATAAAGTGGGAGGTTTCCAGTTTGTCAGACTGGATTGACTCCTCCTATAATGATGGTCACCAGTAGCCTCTAATACCACTGAAAGGCGACCCAACCTTGACTGGGCAGTTGGACAGTGTTCATCATATCACACGTAGCTGACTTGCATGTTGTCACCGTTTTCTTTTTGCCGCGCTGTCTCCTTGTCCTCAAAGTTCAACGTTTTGTGGTGGGCAGGCCGGACGGTGCCAGCCTCATCGGCCGACGAACCACCCGAGCTGCCAGCTCCCCGCCGGGACGGGCGGGGCGGGGGCTGGGGCCGGGTTCGTCGGGGAGAAGGGGCGGTCAGTCTCTCCGGACTGCTCTCCACCACCAGTTCGTGGGTCGTAGGAGAGGGCGTATTAGGCCTGCCGTCACCACTGTGCTGACTCATGTCACTGGAAGTCGAGTTTTGCTGGCTGTGCCGGGCACCATGGGTGGGGGGAGTTGGGGGAGGCGGTAAGAACTTCTTGGGCGTGGTGAGTGTCTTTCGGGGTGGGGGGAGTGGTGCGGGTTTGCGTGCCCGTGGGGTGGGTCGCTCGGCCGGGATGGGTTTGTGGTTGGCTCGTGGGGATGGTGGGTAGTCCACCAGGTCGCCCTGGGCGCTGGGCAGACTCATCTCGCCGCCCCGGGGGATCACTGGGGGTACGCGGTCCTCACCCGATAAGGGCAGGGGCCGCACACCCACATCATTATCATCGTCCTTCCGGCTGTAGCCATTGACCTCCCAGAGCAAAGTCCTCTTGGGGTCAGGTGTGCGTGAGCGTGGTGAGTACCTCCGCCGTGGTGAAGAAGTCACCATGGACGCCGTGTTGGCCCCAGGCCGTTGTCGCGGGGCCCTTACCGCCCCATGTCTTTGTGCCCTGTCGGATGGGTCACTGCTGGTGGTGGACACCATCGACCGATCCAGGTCCGGGCTGCCTGGGTACTGACGGGCAGTGCCGAACGCCTGCTCAGCCTCCGAGTGGGACGGGACCACCCCGTCCGTGGAGAAACTCTGGTCCATGTAGGGGATCTTGCCCGTCGGGGTGCCTGGGGGGGCCCCATTACTTAACACACTCACATTCTCTTGTGACATGGACTGTGACAGTCGCCGACTAGTCTCGGCATCCAGGATGGAGGAGTCTGAGTTACGCCTCTCTCTGGTTCTAAACGACCCGCTCAGGGACGACTCATTGTTTGGGTTCATGGAGAGGCAGGCAGAAGGGTCGGGTCGGTCCACCTTCAGAAAGTCGGGCAGCTCGAGCTCAGCCTTACTCAGGCCTCGCTTGTCGCCTCGCTGGTCATCTAACCGCCCACTCAGCTTGTTGAGCTGCTCGAAGAGGTTCTCCGCTGCAACAGTGAGTAACACATGGGTTAACATGGAGTTAAGCTCTGCTATATTTATATCCGAGCACTGAACATCAACTTTATTATCACTCCAAAAAGCAAGTCTTATGTACTGGAAACTAATGTCAAGTTGGTTGTAGCAAATCGCCAACATGCAACGTTTTCTGAGTAATCTGAAAGCTTTGTTTTAATACTTAACTATCTGAAGCCATATTTAAAAAACAACTTGTTCTGTGGAACCATTTCTAAATCCTCACAATAATTCTTTAGATATGTACATAGAACCATTCGGAGTAAAGTAATTGAGCCTCATCTACATTTATGTTCATTTGCTTTAGTATGCAACATATGCCATCTATTTTCTCTGAGGGGCATTTTAAGTTTATCCAAAATTTTACACCTACTCAGCTTCTTCTTTAAAAAAAAAAAACCCGTCTTACCTTCCCTGTCCTTGACGGGTGGTCGTGGCCGGGGTCGTGGTCGGTCCCCCGTGTCAGGTGGCCCGCTCAGGGAGGCCGGCTGACTCCGTGAGGTCGTCGACCCCTGTTTGGGCTTCGTGAACTTTGACGAGTCCTTCTCTCCAATTGAGTTCCGCCGGATAAAGCCGAAGATTCCCGAAGCCCGTCCGTCTTCTCCCCGAGGTTTGTCATGCTGGTGTTTGTAATGAAATAGGAAGATATGACTTAATGTGTTTTCTTTTACAGTAAAAATTGTTAATTATACATAATAATGATTTACATAAAATATTTGTAAATAATTATTGTAACTTTTATGCAGATGATACGGTGGTGGTCTGTACGTCTATAACACAGAAAGAAGCTGTACATAAGAGTGCTATGCAATCAAAGGTGACATATGACTGGTGTACAAAGAATAGAATTGTTATAAATAAAGGAAAATCAAAACACCTGTTATTGGGACCAAGAAATAAATACAGGAAAACAATTGTTGTATAGCACTGGGTAATTACATATTATCTAATGTAGACTCATATAAATACTTAGGGATTTGTATCGATAAGTATTTAGTGTTTGAAAAGTAAACCAACAACGTTATCAGTCAGGTTAACAGCCAACTGGTCACCTTGTCTAATGTGAGGAAGTTTATTGATAAACCGACGGCCTTGTTGTTATATAAGCAAATGGTTGTACCACCGATTGATTATTCTTCTATATTGTTTGAACCGAGTACACAGAGAAAATTGTTACGTTTACAACCATTACAAAACCGGGCGGGGAAAATAATAGTTATGAGAAATCAATACATTTCAACTGATAAGATGTTACAACTGCATAGTACGTTATCCTTAGATACGCTACAACGTAGACGTGAGATTATAGTTTTGAAAATGATGTATAACCTGAGTAAGTACTCCCGAAATATACGTAGTGATAATTATCGCAAATTGTTATGTAGCAATGATAAGATAACGTTTAAATTACCATTTACATCGAAGGAACGTGTATTAATTCTATATTGGTGTATCAAAACGGAATGGGTTAGATAGTTCTCTCTATAATTCTGTTAATATTAATGAATTTAACGAAATGTTACAAAGTTTGTATAACTAGTCAAATCTAAAGCGGACCTACTAATTGCAACTGATGTTATGGTTTTCATGTTGATTTCATGTTTGTTCATTGATACGATCATTATGTATATGAATGGCTTTCGCAATCATCGCAAGAACTTTGTGTACACGAAGAGATGTTTAATAAAAGAGAGAAAAAAAAACAGGTTGAAAAAGAGCAAGTTCATTCAAGAAGTTTGACTGTTTGGTTGAGTATCATTAGTTAGGGAACTAATTACCAATCTGTTTGTTTAAGTGGGATCCTTTGCGTTGGTAAGATATATTCTCATTATGTCCACTATTGGTCGCTTTGTAAAAAAGAAACGAGTTCGTCTGTAAAGTTCCCCATGGCTGGCTATGAAAAGACTCCAATAACTCAGACTCCTCGGTCCCCCTAAATTAAGCATATTAAAAACAAGAAATCTCTCTCTAAAAAAATATATTTACAATTCAGAATTAACGCCATCGTATTTCATAGTTTTGTACTGGTAGGATGCACAGAAATCTCTTTGGGTGAAAGACCTTAAGATCAGACACTACCATCTCGCTGTGAGTTCGTACCTTTTTATCGGGGTCGAAGACGCCGTGCTCGTCAAACAGGTGGGCCACGTCCAGTCTGCCCCCCAGTACGTCAGTGACCAGATCATCGTCCCCCTCTCCACCCCCACTGTCCAAGCTCGCTGTCGACTTACTGCGCGAGGGTAGCGGGGGCTTTCCTCGGTGACTGCCGAAACCGCCCCACTCTGCAAGCCAAACAACACACACATCAGTCAATGGTCTTCTTCTGTTTCGCAAGAAACATTCAAATTCACGGTAGGTTGATAAGTCTGTAAGGACGAGACTTAAGCATGCGGGTTCTGAGGGGATACCCAGTTACTGTTGAATCAGAATGAGTCTGGTATCGGGGTTTGTCTGGGTTTACTTCAAGCTTTGGTCTATTTAATGAATTAAAAAAAGCAACTTAAGGTAGGCAGTGGCACCAATGTGAATTAGTAGAAACTCCTTTACCGTTTGTTTTAAGTCAAGCACTATCCCAGATGCCAGCCCAGAAGAGAGTATTCGAGAAAATATCCGTTTCTTAAACTTAAACGTTTTACCAAGGGAATACTATTAATTATTTTAGTATCTTCTTACATTCTTTTGGTGTGTTATAAATGTTAGGGCTGGTTTTGGGTAACATTAGTACTGAGATAGCAGTGACACGGACATAACTCTTTACCTTTACAGAGAAATAGTTAAGTGTGAATTTCCTCAGTTCACCTCATCATTATTTTTTATCTTTCATACCTTCACCAAATCCACAGTAATTAGTTACAACATTAAGAAGATGCCCAAGTACCACATACAACATTATAGTAGAGCCATCATTTGAGATCACAGTGAACTTTGTACGAGCAGTGAAAATTACAGAGCTAGCATTTACAATTTGAGACAAAATGTTGTCATATGCAAATCAGTAATGTGCACTTGCTGTCTGTTGCGTGTGAGGATTTGAGTGGTTATTATTAATATACAAAGTGTCACTCTGATCTCAAATTGCCCACTATAAGCACTACATAGACGTTTTGAGTAAGGCTACCCCTACTTGGCCCAGAACTGTATGTACAGTAGTCAGTATACAGTTGGAGCGACAACCCAAGCCGGCGGCAGAATGTACACGGGGCGGTGAAACACTGGTAGTCAACGGTCATATTTACAATGACAAAGAGTTTAGATTCACATATCATACTGGCAGCATTGTGCAAATGGGTGTGACGGTTTCATATGTTCTAACAAATTTATGAGCCTTAATCAAAATATGAATACTCTTTTTAGTAATAAATGTGTAAATTGATGAACAAAATTCTCTTCCTTGAAAGTATAGATCTTTTAAAGATCCCTAACTTAAAATTTTCGTGAAAGTTTTGACATTAAAATAATTTTTTTGATTAAAAAACAAAAAGAGAAAATAAAATTGACTCCACGTCTTAGTGTTGAACATGAGATTCACGTCACGTCCCAAATTGCCCAAATCCACCAGATGACAATGAGGGGAGCTTAAGCGCCATACCCACTAGGTGATTTTGACTGAAGTGGCCGAATGAGCGGTGCTAAAATCGGCCGATTATTCTCATAGAATTGACCAATTTTAGCACCGATTCAGATCAGAAGTCAGTATATAATATTGAAATACACATGTTTGAAATCAGTCGGTGTTAAAATCGGCCGACTCTTCTATAGCGTCGGTCGATTTTAGTGCCGATAAGTCGGCCGACATTGGTCAAAGTCGCTTAGTGGGTATGAGGCTTTAGTTCTGGGGCCGGCGGCCAGGTGGGGTTAGTGAGGACGAGTGGCGCCATCTACCCTTCCTGGCCCGTCTGAGGCGGTCGAAGTCGCCGACGCTCCAGGAGATGCGGGGTGAGAGGAGCCCTCCGAGCAGCCCCGACCGGCCGTCAGCCGCTGCAACACGGGGGGCCAACACCGGGTAAAGCACATGCCGCCCGCGCACCCCGAGGACATCCAATCGAACTCAACCACACACAGGGGACACTTGTCGGGAATTTACTTGACTGCCCCAAAGAAAACTTAAATCACTTTTCTAAGTGAGATGTACTTCTTTTCTTTTTCATAAAATGTTTGTTGTATCATTTTGTTTCATATTTAAAAGATACAGGATATATCCTTATACTGTTTTGAAAAGACAGTATTATTTCTGATGTGAATTTATGAAGTAAGTCAGAAGTTTCCTCTGGTCTTTAAAAGTGGTAAAACAAAAAGATTACTGATATTAAAATTTGATTGTAATACACTAACTCTAAGTTCTAATCATTTATCAATTTTATTTGGGTTTTACAGAAAAAATTCTAAACTAGCCCCTGTGTGGGTTGTGCGTCGGTTGGGGGTCCGGGGGGTGGCGCAGGGAGAAGCGACCAACACCAGTAATACAACAAGTACACCTGCACTTAGATACGACCGATATAACAATAACCAAGGGTGCAGCAGAGACCTTGTATGTATATAGATATAGATGTACGTCAAGACTGGAAAGTTAGGGGGAAACTTGTTATGCACTACAGGCCCGTCACCTGGGCTCTGGTTCGAACCCATTTGGACTGACCATTATGCCTATTGGTAAAATGGCCTGTGTGGTCCACCGTCCATTCCAAAAATACATTGTTAATGATCAGATCATGGTCATGGTTGACTGGATTGGTTCCAACAGGCCACAAGGGAAACAATCACATAACAATATAGCGGAGATTTCCAGTCTCGATAAATATATCTATATACGTTACATACAAAGTCTCTGTTAGCAGTATACAGTATGGGGGCCCGTAGACCCGGGGTCTTCTCCGCCTAGACCGGGGAGCGGGGTGGGATATGGTACGATGACAGCATGTGGGGCATAATTAACATTGATATTGGGGTCCTGTCCACTCACTCCGACCCCTCATGATCATCATGATAAAATAGTCTATTTATAGATTTTTCATGATAGTAATCTATTTGATAGATTTTTCATATGCAACTCTATCGCGCATAGATAAAGAAATAGTTACCAGAGTTCTAGTGAACGAAACATTCTGTTGTAAAAAGGTTCTATATCTATTCCTATAATTGATATAATTTCCCTTGTCCCATTATGAGCATTAAATCAGTAAAAATCGTTATGTTTTAAAAATCAATAAATTTCTGGTACGAATAAAATGTTAAACGTTAATAATCTATGTATGACACAGCCGAAAAAATTACTTTAAAAAAGTATTATTTGTTTTTAAATTAGAGATTTAGAATATTTATTTTATGTAAAACAAAGAGTTGTTATTCATCATACATTTGATCAATGCAACATGATACAGCCCATTGAAAAGCAAATGGAAATCAGAAATGGCATAAAAGCATGCAAACCGAATACATGTTCGCGTTACAAATGAAATGGAAAGAGGGCGGAGCAGGTTGGAAATCAACAGAAATCAGAAGGAAACTCAATAGCATAGACAATGACGTCACAGCATGTTGTGACGTCATGGCATAGGGTGTGACGTCACAAAGCAGTTCTTGGATCATGCACCAGGGGGCGTAGGGACTCTAGGCTCACCTTTAAATCTACGCTTTTTTCCTTTGAAGGCGAAACAAAAATCAGGTTAATATCACTTGCTATACCTAACTTAACGCAAGGGACATATTTTGCAACATAATCTTTAAACCGAAGAACTGCAGCTCTTATAAAACAATCTTGATAACTAACTAAAACAGGCACATATGCATAATTTAAAATGAAACAAGGGCAACTCAATGCTAATCTAGTGTTCTGCTTATGGTTTAAGCGATTTCAAATAGATAAAACTGATACATTGAAACATGTGCTATAGGTAGACCTAGTTATTATGACGTGGCCATCACACATACACTGAATCAAGTACAAGTACTTCTATATTGAGGTCAAGACGGAAAGCGGGCATCTCTGTGGGTGGCGGAAAGGAAGCATACGTAACGAGGAAAACGCTCTTGGTGAAGCAGAACTTAAAGAGACTGTATAAATAACTTCTGCCATTCTGCAGACGAAGCAGCTAGCTATGTCTGTATATGAGAGGGTGGTCTGTTTATCCAGGGTGCCCATGCTTTTTGATTAATCAATTTTAGAACTTTTCAAGGCCCAAGTTTGGCAAATTTAAGACTAATTTGCAACATGTAAAGAACAATTTCTTGAGACAAGGTTTGATCATAGAGAGTAAATTAAAACTTTATAGTCTCCATGGTTTGATAAAAGGCATTTTGTTCAAACTATCTTTATTTTTTCATTTTCAAATTAGATCCAATTTAAGACCTCCTGCAACATAATTGTGGAATTTAATACCTTTTTAAGGTCTTAAATTCAAGAAAATCAATATAACACCTTTACTACTTTTTGAGACTTGCGTGGACACCCTGATCTCAGAGGGCGGTCTGTTCAACAGAGAGTGGTCTGTATTTGGGAATGGTCTGTATCTGCACGAAGGGGCTGTCGGAAATCCCCAGAGGTTCGATATAAAAGAAACTTACCTGCAAAGTCCTCCTCGGTCTGTATGAGCAGACGCTGGCCCTCCACCTTTGACGCGGGCGTGTCCAGGTCTACCGCCGCGTCACAACCTGCCTGAAGGAGGCAAAGGGACATTTACAATTAATTATCACCGGTAAGCTGTTAACATTTCCACTTGGGAGACGATTTACCTCTTTTAATGTTATCGTGTTTTTGAAAGTTAAAAAGTCCAGGATTTAAATGTATAGTGATAGTGTTGTTGTTACTTATGAAATAGGGGGGAAAACAAATTGAAATTCAAGAATAATATATTTCAAAGTTAGCCATGTAGATCACTTGGATGCAACATGAGAACTTTTTCGCAACATTTTTACAGGTGGCCAATTTAACTGAATCACCTACTACTCAGCCAGCATAGGATAGTTCAGTTTCAGATCAGGCTCATGTTGCCTTCCCCCCCCCCCCCCCTCCAATTTTACAAATCAAGAAAAGATCACAGACTCTTGAAAATCTAGAATCGCATATTTTTAGGTTAGCCATGTATACCACTACTCTACTCACCAGGTGTGCCACCATGTTGTCGCCCTTACAGCCGTACTTTGGCAGTATGGGTTTGAGCGTGTCCCGCACGCTGACGGTGGGCCGGGCTCTGATGACCAGGGGCCGGCGGGATGGCAGATCAGCCTGGAACAGGACCCGCTGCTCCACCCGGATCTCCTTAGACGCCAACACAGAGGCGTCCCTAGTCAGGTCAAGGGCCTGGGGGGAAAGATGAAAGGGCGTTAAGGGGTTTAGTTAGGATAAATATGAGAATTTATTCATACATGACAATCTTATTTTAATCAATTTATTGTAATCTCATGTATGCTTCCATCATTTTTTCGCAATTGTTTTCAGACAGAAAATTCCCCTATATTTTCACTTTAGAACTACTGTACCTTCAACATGTAGAGTAGTAAGATTAACTATTTTTACATCTTATCATCTCAAACTTAAATCTTACGAATATTTTCCTACTAAAACCCAGGGTGTTACTGTAAGTTCATATTTGAGCAATGTGGTTCTTTTTGGAGCATTCTGCCTCATTCAAAAGAACCTTATTTTCCAATATTCCAATTAACCAATGGTACACATACCTTGTCGGAGCCATTTTGGAAGACCTCTAGTGCGGGCAGGGAGAGCGTGCGGCGCTGACAGAGGTGCTGCAGGGTGGCCCGTATCGGGGTGCCCGGCTTGGCGTGCAGCACGGTGGTCGACCCGTCCGGCAGGATCACCCGACACAGCTTCACCTCCTTGTTACTGTTCTCATCCTTACCGTCCTCCTACACAGGGGAAAACACACTGGTCAGTTGGGGAAGAGGTTTTTTTTTTTACATGTTATGCAGTGAAATTTTACTAGGGAAATGTTATTGAAAATGTAATGTTTTCACGTTAAACCATACAGTGAAATCTTTTTCTGGAAATCTTATCAAGTGTAATATTAATGCTCATATATTTTCATTAAAGAATATAGTGAATCATACTCTAGACGCATTATTGAAAGTGCAATATGTCCTGCTTTTAAGCGTTTAACAATACAGTGAATTCTACTTTGTAAACGTTATTGAAAATGTGATATTTTTGTTCTCAATTTTCTGAAATATTACAAGGTTCATGTTTTTTTAACTGCAATTATTTTAGTTGTGGAAATTGACTAGATTCTATTGAATTTGAAGTTGACTTATGTTATCGTTGAATCTTGTACTGGTCAAATGGTAAGTTATTCAAAATCAATGAAAATATAAAACAATATCTTACAAGCTAGTATAAAAGATAGGAACAACATTAATTACAAACGGGAAAACTGGGAGATATAAGAAATACTTCTGACCAAATATTAATTTTGTTTCGATATCAGTTTAACTGGTTGTGATGGGTTAACTACAGTACGTACGACTATGTGACTTTTTACATGCTTCTTTGGGGTATTTGGGAAAAGGAATTCCTTAATTGAAAAAACGATCAAATTTTTCTAACATTTCTGAAATGGATAGTTATATTGATTAAAGGCTTAATTTTGAGTTAAAGAACAAATGCTTCTATTTTAAAGGGAAATAAAGTTGGTTCCTTAATCAAGAAATGAAGCTCAGAAAAACAAATTTGCAACAGCACTTGATCTAACAATTTGCGAAGAACCTTGTTTGGCAAGCAATACGACTACGCGTTGAAGCAACAGCTTTTGAATTATCTTATGGAGAAAGCTTTTTAAAAAGGATTAAAATCATCAAGCCTAATCTTAGGGATAAAATGAAGTACCAACCAAATTCCGAATTCGTTTATGTTTAATCAACATAACTATCCATACAGTGAGAAATATATACAAATACAAGTAGACACATTTATACGTGTTTATATTTCTTTCTGTATTTGAAATCACATGCACATTATAAAAAAGAATTGGAGAAATGTAACACATGAGGGACTAGACGTGATACTGGTGTACAGGTACTAGTCTCATGTGGTCAAAAAACCTCCGACTTGAAGCTTAACCCAAACCTACTCCATGCATGATACCTTAAGACGAACGACCTTATCATAGAGCTTGGCCTTAGGAGATTAAGGGCAATGCACGAAAAGAGACCTTGTAATGACCATTGGGTTTTGTATATCGGGGCCATTAAAGTGCATTAAAGGTCATGGAGTTATTCTGTATTGTGACCTTTCCAAAATTTTAAAGGTCAACTTTTTAAATTTCTTGTAAAAGTCTAGTAAAGGTTACCTTTCTATTCAATTCAATGTATCTTGGCCCATCTATGGTCATTGAGAGATTTTGTATGGCGACCTTCTCAAAATTTTAAAGGTTACCTTTTTGGAAGTCTTGTAAAAGTCTTGTAAAGGTGAGCTTTCTATTTAATTCAATGTATCTTTATGACCCATTTACAAAATTCTGGTTCGTTAAAGGTCAAATTTCGCACAGGGTTGGGGTTGGGGTGGGAGGTTGGGAGGGGAGGTGAAGGGGTAGGGCCCGATGAACATGCTTGGAAAGGCACTGACTTCTTTACATTGACACTTAAACACTTAACGCTGAATCTTGGCGGACAGGAGAAGGTTTGAGTGAATGGGAAGCAAATGAAGAACGACAGAAAAAGGAAGAAACTTTCTGCAAACCACCACCACCACTTTCTCTACTTATCTCTGGAGTCGCTTCCGTCCCCTAAGTTTCAGTGAATGCGATGCTGTGCCGCCAATATGGTTTCTTTTTTTTTTTTCTTTTTTTTTTTTTTGAAAAGACAAACTGAAGGTCCCCGGTGCTGGAGAAAACACCACGAAGGCCCAACACCTTGGGTTCTGTGCCGCAAGGGGCACCAAAGAATGAACAGCCCAAAGTAGAATTCAAATTGGTGCATTTAATCAAGTTTTGTGGAAACCAGAAAATCGGTAAATAAACGATACCACAGCTATAACCTCCGTTATGCTGTGAAGCTGACCGGTTGTGAAATGATTAGATAACTGGAAAATTTCAAAAAATTGAAAAACGGGATTTGGAAAAAAAAATGTCTATCAAATAAAAAAAGAAAAGAAAAAAGGGATGAAAAAAGAAAAAGTATATATTCTGAAAACAAGAAGGCCCTTTGTTCGATCTCTACATGACTGTATTAGGTGTTCTAATCCACTACTCTTATCATATATATACACACAAAATCCAGACCCCAAAAACACTCTGGAAAAAAATCTACCTTAACATTAATGGTGAACAAAATATCAAAACTCTGAGTGCCTACAAAAAGTTGTGTTTGACTGTGAACCCTTTGTCAGCCTCACAGCGGGAGGGGGGCTGTGGGGGCCGCGGGGGGCGTCGCACTGACTGATCCTTACCTGGGTGACGGGCGCGCGGATCTCCCGGCTCATGATGTGGAGGTCGACTAGGTCTAAGGAGCCGACCCCTAAACGTACCGTGCCCTCCTCCGCCTTCGTGTTGTTGTTGGCCCAGCGCTGCAGGTCGGCGTCACTGCCTGACGACGGCTTGCCTAGACGCTTCTCACTCTTACCTAGGTGGGAGAAAGGTAGGGTTTTAATGAGGATCAAGGAAGGGGTTTCTGGTTTTTATGATTAACATTGTAATTGACGTGATGGTACCTAAATGTATATTCATATAATGTTCAACATTGTATATATCCTCATCATGTTATCATCGACATCGAAAGTATGTGGAGAGATAGTACTCTTAATAAAATTATCTTATTATGCTGAGGAAATATTGAGGTTTTTTTTCAATAGGATCAAGGCAGAGGTTCCTGTTTTTTATGTTGATCATTGTGATTTATGTGATGAAAAGAATCGGAAGTAATCTTGATAAAATTATCTAAATCTGGTTAGGGAGTGTAAAATTTTGAAGTTATTATCATGGTTCTCGAGAGGATTAGAATCTGGATATTTGGGTCTCTGTTAAGATGATAACTTCTGTTCTTTTTTAAACTTAATTTTGGATAGTTTTGAGGTTGAAAATATCAAAAAGGCATTGTGATGAGTGCAAATAAACATGGATATATGACAGCTTGCAACAAGACAAAATTACCAGGGTTTTAATCTCTGAAGTTGATACTTTTTAACTACAAAAGAAGGAAAGAAAGAAAATTGTGATTTAAGTTTGTGAAGACTCACTCTTGTTCCAGGAGAAGGGGAAGAAGGACTGTCGCCGCTTCCCTTTGTCCATTGACACCGTAGACTTGCTCTTGGTGATCTGCTGGTAAATGAAGCACATTATGAGTTGGATGAAATGCCAGGACAAACTACAGTATGTCATCTATAGACATTTAAGAGGTCGACCATGTATTTTTTGGGGAGGAAATGGGAGGGTAAAAAACCTTCTTGAACATAAAAGCACGCTTCGTTTTAAACAATTCTCTGTTGAATGCATGTGTTGTTTTTTTTGTACTTTTTTATCATCATAGATTGTCTCTCTTTATATATTCGTCCAGTATAATTAGGTCGTATTGTATATAATCTGGTAATTGTTAAGTGTTATTAATGATTAATCTATGTAACTTAACATATATTTTAAGAACTTGACACGTATTTGAAGTGTTCTGTTAAGAAAAGCTGCAATAAACACTCGGAAGCAAAAATAAAATTTGTCAAAATTCCACAGTTGAAGCAAAACTGCACCTTGGGGTTTGGATGTGCAGAAAAGACAAATATTCAAAAGGAGCCCAAAAGAGGACGCTCGTTTTGCAGTGACTCCACAAAACATACCCAAACAAACAAACAACTCATTTAACAGTCCACTCAAGCCCTGACAGACAAAACAAATGGTGACCAGAGAGTGTGAGCGGTAGGACGGTTTAATACACTGTGCCAATAGGACTGTACGTGGTCTACCTGGAACTCCACTTCTCCGAATGTGACCTGATGAGAAAGGCAGCATTTCACCACATGTAAGTCTGTCCTATACTTTTTTCTTTTTTTTTTAATTTATTTCTTTTTCTTTGCTTTTTGTTTTGCATTAATCTTCAAGGTTTCCTTTGATATTCAGACTTATTACAGTAATGCGTAATATATACATATACATATTTACAATGTGGTATTCTATGTAATACATCAAATTCCTAAACTTTTGCAGAAATATGGAAACAAATTAACAATTACACACAATTTATATTACTTAGCCACTAACTAAATACAAAAGACCGGTATCTGGTATTTACGTTATTTGAGCTAAGGAAATATGAGCATTTATTTTGTAAAGCCATTCCTTCCATTGGACTGAAAGTCCTGATATATTTCACTTTCTTATTGTCTACTTATTTTGGCGCAGTTTTGCTGTTAAGACGCTATCCAACATACAGACCCTATCCAACAAAAACTGGCAAAATTTTGTTGGATAGGGTCTTATCACAACCTCTGAAGAGTTTGAGGTAGGACTGCGTACAAAAGCCCCATACCCACTGAGCGACATTTACACAGTTGACCAACAGATAAGCGCTAAAATCGGCCTATTCTTAAGGTTGCCTGTAAGTACAGTATATTGGAATGTGCATTTTTGATCGGAATCAGTGATAAAATTGTCCGATTCTACTCCTACAATCGGCTGATTTTAGCGCCGATCTGTCGGCCGATTGTGTAAAAATGTCCTAGTGTGTATGGGGCTTCAGAGCGGAGCAGGCACCCACCTTCTTCTCCTCGCGGGGCTTGGGGTCGTCCTGCCCGGAGTGGGGCAGGGGCTTACCCTCCATCTCGGCCACCACGCACTGCTTGTACAGCTCAGACTTCAGGAAGCGCGGGTAGCTGTCCTGCTTCATCAGTTGGAAGATCTGCCAGAGAAAAGAAACACAGATTATTTTAGTAAAGATTTAAAAAGTATAGCCGTAAAATCCCCCATGTAAGCTGCGGTTTAAATAAGGGTTAATCTAGATATAGAAAAATGAGACCCCATTAGGATCTAAGGGTTTTACCCAACCCTTAACACTGCATAACTTCTGAAAAAATATTCTGGAGAACAGGCCGCACAGAAACTCAAGGTGCGGCTTGAAATAGGGGTTTTACGGTAGAAATTTTAAAATATTGTTTTTCAGTCCATATCTTCTTTAAAAGTAAAGACTCCCACGGTACCCACACGGGAAGGTCTGGCAGAAAAAAAACACATGTATGACTTTTAGAAAAAAAAATTAATTGTTATTCAAATCGTTTTTTTCAGTCTTCCAAATTCCTACCCAAAAAAAAGTCATTATATATGTGGAGCACATCGCTCTCTATGGGTTTCTGTGGTTTTCTATGGGTATAATAGTGCAGCTCTATATGTGTGAGTGGAACCAGTATGTGCGCGTCTCTGTAAATTCTGCTGACCAGGCAGTCCTGGTCTCTTTGACAAATGACCTGCACATACGTGTACAGTTGATAGAGGTAGGGGCAGGACTCGTCTTATCTGACTACACTGTGTACATGGACGCTTTCGTTTCCTTAAAGCTTAAGGTTGACTCATGATAAATGCTTCTCACAGACAAAACATGTTGGTGGCTGGTATGCAAAACCGTGACAACATGGGCGAAATACACGGTATCGTTGGGAAAGTAGTAAGAGACAAAATATATCTAATCGACCCTAACTATTAAACAAGCAAACACATATACATATTCTCAGATTTTTTTTGCTTTTTTGTTATCAATCTTGCGCTGTTTTGTTGTTGTTTGCTTTTTATCCCCCAACAGGTACATAGCCTTAAATACACGGTGTCCTTGGGACCAAGTAAGCAAATACATATAATATTTTCCCTATGGAAGAACACATCTAGCCATGTCTCACAGACATATTTTCCCTATTTCTTTCACCCTTCCTCTCCCCCCCCCCCCTTTTATTTTTTTTATCCATCCCTTAACGACCCTTATTTTCCCCCATTATCTTTTTTTTTTAATTTGTTTTTCAGTTTTTTGTCTATCCCTTAACGTCCTTATGGAGTGTCCTAACGGTGACCTACGCACACTGTTTCCCCTGTGGTATTCCGCTACTCTCCATATTACATATAACCAACGCCAACGTGTGGCCCAGGGGACCAGGGTATGACTTACATGGCTCTGGGCGCCGTCGAAGAGGGTGGGTGGCGCCTCCTGCAGCCCGTCCTGGACACCACTGAGGGTGGCGGCGTCCACGTTGACCGACTCGGAGGAGTGCTGACTGAGGTGAAGCTCCCACAGCCGGCCCGCCTCTGCCGTCCGCTACGGGAAATAAACAATCGTTATTTTCATTATCTTTTTTTTTTTTAAAGGAGCAGTCATTCAGGGATGTAAGTCCAGGTCAATTCAAAAATCTGAAACCCCACAAAGGAAATCTGAAATCATCTTGAAATGCTTAAAAACGTGATGTAAGAAAATGATTTTGAAAATTTTCCTTTGAGGTGAACTTACAACCCTGTTTATTACGTTTGGGTTTTCAGTAGTATTACAAAACATAATATATGGTGGTTTATATTTTGCACAGAGATCATAACTTGATATGGTTACATCAAGTTCACTAACGTGTCAAGCTCATTTTACAAATTAAATTAGCAATATAGTACCAGCAAGTATCGCAGAATATCAGCAGATACTCTAAGTAATGGCTGCACATGTCTCATAAATTCTGAAATACAAGGTGCATTTTGCACTTCAAGCGTTAGGTTTTCCTGTAGTACAGTATTCACATAATATGCACTTTTTTGGTAGTGCTTATTCTGTTTGGTACAATAAAGTTTTTTTTCAGCTTTACATGTCTCGTATACAAGTTTTACCAACACATTATCCTTACGACTATGAATGTGCATTAGTCGGAGTAGTTGTACTCGTATCTTAATATGATATCACTTACCTCTTCCTCATCTTCGATGTGTTTGAAGTTTTCACACTTCACCCAGAAATTGATATTCTCTTGGCTGAACTCCTTCTTCAAGAATTCCTGAAGGTAATCAGAAGAAATTATGTACTTTTTATAGCAAGCTTGAAGTTGACGATATTTAAACTTGTTTAACGTTAGTCATTGTTGACAGATACTGTTACGCTGCAATTATCCGAGTTTTAATCAATACTATCTTCTGCTTTTTTTTTTTTTATAAGTTATATGCGTGATCACTATTCACAATTATCATGACAGTAAACATATCTGAAACAACAAATTAAATGCAAGTAGAGCAAATATCAAGATTTAGAGCGAAAGTAGGAAAAGTACTTTTTAAATAAGAAAAAAAAAAGAAAAAAGAATAGTACTCTTTAGGAAAACAGTTCTGTATCGAGAGATGATCCCATCCACCCACCCACGTAAAAAAACAAGAAAATACTTCAGCGGACGCACACTCCTAGGTATAAATAGTATTCGCTTATTTTGAAAACCAACTAAAATTGTCTTATTAAAAAATATAGGAAAAAATTCTCATTTTATCCTTAAACAGTCTCTAAACAACTCACGGTGAATGTGGCGAGCCCGGCGCGGTCGTCGAGCAGCCTGTCGAAGCCGATGGCCCAGCGCGCCGACCGCTGGCCGTGCTGGGGCGGGCCCCCGTTCTCCGTCCGGGGCCGGTGGTGGTGGTCGGAGGGTGACGACTGGAGGATACTCGTGGCCGACGGGGCGCCGTTCAGCTTCTGAGGGGCGAAGTCCACCGCGTCAGAGACCACCAGAGACTGCAAGGATGGACAGGGGAGAGGTGAATAACGAGAACTGGGTGTGGGAGACAGTTTTCAGTAACCGTTTGTGGCTAAAGGTGTGTGTGTGGGGATGTTAAGGTGTCAATATGTTAGCATTTTGTTGTTGTTGTTGTTGTTTTGTTGTTGTTGTTGTTTTGTTGTTGTTGTTGTTGTTGTTGTTTATTTTGTAACAGAGTAGACCGTAGGGTGGATTTTTTAACAGTGGCAAGATCTTAGTTTGTATTTTATTGTCCATGTATGTTATCTCTTTTTTAACTTTGAGCGTTTGTTATTGTGCGAATTTGCCATTCGACTTCTGTGTAAGTGATACGAATATCTGCCTGTTCATTTAGTGTCCTAAAACGAGGAAAAAGCAAAACTAACCTTACTGAAAAAGAAACCCAATCCCAATCCCTATTCCGATCGACCGTTCAAGGGTTTAAGTTAAATATCATATCAGTCAGTAAAGCCCCGGCCACACTTACCAACTGATCACAACTCGACTGTCGTAGCTATAAACGGCGCCAGCACCTACGACTGTCTAGTCGTAGCACTTATTTCCAGCCTGGCCATGGTTTAAGACTCGACTGTCGTGGCCCATATCAATTTCTATGTATGGCTATACTACTGCACACCCCCCTAAGACCCGACAGTCTAGTCGTACATCTTCAACTTCTCAAGATGTAAGACTCAACTCAACTGTCATGAGAAACACTAAGACTGGAGTCGTAGAGGTATGCCACACTATAAGACTAAGCCCAACTCAACTCAACTCGACCGTCGAGTTGAGTTGAGTTGGGCAGTGTGGCCGGGCCTTTAGTCGCATAGGGGCACCCGTATCAAATCTGACTATTTCTGTCCGGTAAACAGGAAGGGATCCCCCCAAAAGCAGCTTATATTTGTTAGTGCCTACCCTTATTTGAATAGCAAATCCGGATTGGCACGATGTCGCTGAATAGCGTGTACTGCTATTATCATAATTCTCAGTCACTGCATGGATCCACCGCACAGTGCTTTCGTAAAGCCTCTATCATTCGTGTTTGAGAAGACCCATTCAAAAGTATCAGTCAGCCTAGAATGTGAAGAATCACAAAATATCAAAATATTCAATACCACCTTTGTATATTAAATCAATAGGTGCAATCTAAATTTATCACCCGCTCTGCCGAGGCAATATGCATAGCCCCCTGTACGTACCGCTCCTAATGGTGGTGATCATGATTTTCAGCATAAATTGAATTTTGTTTGGGTGATAAAATATAGAAGAACCTTTGGAGCCGTCCTGGGGTCCTGTACGACACCCTTGGACGCTCTGAAGTTTTTTCTTTATATCTCAGAATAAGATTAACTTTAAATCCTTGGGGCTGGGATATACCTTAAAGACCTTATCCTGCTGTTTTCGCCGGGACCCGAAGCTGAAGCTGTGGCTGAGGTTGGCGAAGTGGCCGATGAAGGCCTTCTGGGGGCTGGGGCTGGGGGCCCGCACCTGAAGGGACCTCGCCTCCTCGACCTGGGCCTTCTGGGCAGGGTCCGCTTTCACCTTGGCCTCCTTCTGGGCAGGGTCCGCTTTCACCTTGGACTCCTTCTGGGACCCCAGACTCCGCCTGAGGGCCGCCCTGACGACGGGAGAGCCGGGGCTCGACTTGGGTTTGGGTTTGATGCCTAGACCACGTATAAAGGAGGGTTCTATGACCGGGGGTTGGTGCTGGGCGGCCGGTGACTTTCTCCTGTGAGGGGTGCCTGCCCTGGTGGGATCTGTGCCTGTCCTGGTCGGCCGGTGGGGGTCCAAGGTGGGGCTGTGGGGGTCGGGATGTTCTGATTGGTCACTTCTCCCAGGGGGACTTTTCTGGTTATGGTGAGATTCCTCTGGACTTGCTGTACGTCTTGTATTCTGAGGGCTTTCCCTACTTTGAGGAATGTGTCTACTTTGTGGACTTTGGCTTCTTTGATGTCTTTGTCTACTTTGTCTGTTTTGAGGACTTTGGCCATTTCGGTGTCTTTGTCTATTTTGAGGACTTTGGCCATTTTGATGTCTTTGTCTATTTTGAGGACTTTGCCTACTTTGAGGACTTAGTCTGTTTTGAGGACTTCGCCTGTTTTGACGTCTTTCTCTACTTGGAGGACTCCCACTGACGTAGACTATCCGCTCAGACCTGTATCTCGGTGGACGTGGACTATGACCTTGGTTTGACCTCTGACCCTGAGGGCTTTGACCTTGGTTTGACCTCTGACCCTGAGGACTTTGACCTTGGTTTGACCTCTGACCCTGAGGACTTTGACCTTGAACCGCCGTCGACCTGTGGACTACGGGGCTCCCTCTCTGCCTCAAGGTCAAACGTTGTAACTGCGGACTGTCCCTTGGTGAAGGCTCAGCTCGGGGTAACCTGGGACTGTCTGTTTGGTTCTGTGAGGTTCCCTGATTTAACGAACCATTCGAGTTTCTCGTTCTTTCTCTCTGGACTAGAGGAGTCTGCATGGGCCTGTAGCCGGGCTTCTGGGGCCGCTTGGAAGGCTCCTGGTCCTGTCGGGAGGGCTCCTGGTCCTGCCTGTCCCCCCGCCTCCTACCCCCTGACCTTGGCGCGGGGCTCTGACCTTGGGGACTGCCCTCAGGGGGGTCGGGGCTCAGGGGTCGGACGCTGACAGGACGCTGTCTCCTCACCTGGCGCCCCCTGGGGGCCGGGTCAGGGCCCTCTCCGGGCACCAGGGGGCGCCTCCTCCTCCCACCGGCGTCTGAGCCCTCAGCTGGCCCTCTCCCTTCAAGGTCATGCCCTGTTGGAAGGGCATTGCCCTTGTAGTCTCCGTCCTTATCGTCTTGTATGTGACTAGGACTGTCTGTTAGGTTCTGTGAGGTTGCCTGATTTATTGTACTGTTCGAGTTTCTTGTTCGTTCTCTCTGTGGGGGAGCTGCTCCAGAGTCGTTTGGGGTCTCACAGCTCCCATTCTCAGGACTCTGAGGCCTCTCTCCCTGCCTCCCCTCAGAGACCAGGTCACGTGACGACGTCTGATGGTGACGCGGTGAGGCGTGACGGGGGAGGAGGAGGTCCTGCAGGCTGGGCCCTGTCAGCACGGGCAGCGCCACCAGCCGGCCGTGACCGCTCCTACTGCTGCCGTCATGGCTCCTGCTCCGGGTATGACTCACTCCAAGGCTGCTGCTCCTACCGCCGACCTTGTCTGTCCTTGGGGAGGTGTGGGACGCGGCGTCCTCCTCCTGGGCGGACCCCTCCTGGGCGGACAGGGCCCCCTCCTGGAGCGGCCAGCGCACCTGGCTGGGGAGCAGCACCGGGGTGGTGGGACGCCGGGAGAGACGCCGCTGACGCCGGGACCCGCCGTCAGAGGGCGCGGCGGTCGTCATAGTGGTTCCTCCGGGAGGCAGGAGGTCCTTGGCGTACAGCATGCCGGTCGAGGCGCGGCCCCTGCTCCTCCCGGCCTCCAGTACCCCCGGCCCGGCCGTCGAGGTGGGGGCGGCAGGGGGAGCGGGGATGGTGAGGACGCCCTGGGAACGCCGGCCCCGGTCAGAGGACGCCCGCGGGGACGCCGCAGGGACGCCGTGTAGTAGGCTCCTCCAGGGCGGGTCAACCATCGACCTTCCCCTCGTCGTCATGTCGCTCCCACTGTGGTCCACGCGCACGGCCACCACCTCCCGCATCTCCATGGCAACCATATCTGGTCAGCGTCCCGCGTCCCTGGCGGGAGGGGGGCGGGGACCCTGGAGGAGACGCTGGGTCCCGCGTCCCCTGCACCATGACCCCGCCTCATGTACACAGAGATATGTAGATCACCCGCACGGCTGACAATCAGCGGAACGCCTCAGCCTCTGCCCCCGCCATCTTGGGACGGGAGGGCAGGCCTCATTCTGCCGCATTGACACCTATTACCGAACAGGTTTTATTTCCGGCGCGAAGGGTGATTCACCGCAGAGTGGGTAGGACTAGCCTTAGGTCTATAACACCAGTGTACTACAAACACCATCAGCAGTCTGCTGCTACGATCACCTATACTCTCATGGATTCATTTTGCGGCACAGACGTAATCCCGATGCAGAATGCACCATCAGTCCAAACCATCCCGCAGACTACGTGTTTATGATCCAACCACCTGTCTTTTAAAAACGATCTACTGCAACGTCCTACACGGATCCAGCACTGCGTCCTATGCATAAATCCTCGCAGGTGTAGTTCTCCGTACGTCGACCCACAACTTGGTGATCCAAGCGGCCCTGTACACGGCCCAAACGTCCCACCTGTCTGACGCAGTAGTCTCTGTAGGCAGGTGTCCCCCTCCACCAGGTACACCCTCCCCCTCTCCTCCACCTCCTTAAGCCGCCCGTCTCACCTATTATCACCCACCACGGCTGAGATCCACCACTAGGACTTAATCCCCCGTTTGGATCCCTCCCCCTCTACTCGGGGGGACTTAGCAGGGACGGGGCCGTCTAAACTGTAATCCTGGAGCCCTCGTTAGTCGGCGGCTTTAACCAGGGGGTTCTCCTAGGGCCTGGGTGGACTGGGTGGTGGTAGGGTGGAGGTGGGGAGGTGTTAATGGTGGGGTGGTGGGGTGGTGGGGTGGTCGGGGTGGGGATAGGTTGGTGGTGGAGGGTGGTGGATCCGGCAGGTGTTGGGGCGTGACGGCGCCGGGGAAAGTATCTACAGGTAACTACAGGTGTCCCAGGTAGTGTGCAGTAAAAGCGGGGACAGGTACCTGAGGTATGCAGGTTGTGATCGTTCACCTGAATGTAGGCTAAGGTCCGCCCCCTAACCGCAGCTTCCTCTAGGATGGGACTGGGGGAGGGGTAGTATGAGAGGCTGGGGTGGGGTGGGGTGGGGGTTGGGGGTGGATATAACGAGGCTGTTATAGATCCCAGGCGCCTCCTCCAATCAGGGTATATCCACTTTAGCTTCGCAGTCTAATTCCCTGTGTGTTCCCGGAGTTTTCGCTGTCCCACAGGTAAATTTTCCCTGTCGTCGCTTCGACGATTTGTTCTGATCTAAAAGGGGTCATGTTTCAAAATGTATTAAGCTTTATTTTGGGAGAGAAAATGAAATTTTAAAATTGCCATCTCCCTAATCTAAAGAACCAGAAAGTGGCTGGGTGTTCTGTGTAATTCCAAATTGACTTTTGGAGGTCCTGCACATAAACTCAGGGGTCCAATCGCCTCAGCCTTGATACTGAGTAAAGATTTCTGGGGTGTCCACAGGATACCCAGAGGGTCCTGTCAGGGTGCCCTAGGGCTTTAGGGGGATGGGCAGGACACCCAGGACGCTGGACTCGATGAGGCCAGGTCCTAACCCCAGTGCAGGCCCCATCCAGCCAGCAGTAAAGGGTTGCCTCCAGCCCTCACATTGACTTCAGCCATTCGGTGATCAGAGATGACCGATAGGGAGTCTGTTAGCGCCCTATTTGCAACCTGTTAAGTGTTGTCACATGTATTCGCCGTACCTGGGGTAGGTAGGTAGGACCGTCCACCAACCCATCCATACCTTTCCGCAATCTGGGGAGTCGGTCACCTGTGTAGGTATTTGACACCTGTCCATATCTCCCCACACCCAACCTCCACAGTCACAGGTGCAGATCTATAGTGATCTCACTATGGGATGAAGGGGAATTATTACAGTAGTTTTCTCAAATTTAGTGTAATTTTTTTGCGATTTGATGCAACAAATGTTGACAATATTTTGAGAATTAATTGTACGAAATTTCTGCGTCCTAGTAGTGACGCCAATGAGATTCAAGTGTGTGGGATATGACCTTGAGACTGACCCCTAAGGTGAAGGTAGGCAACTCCCATGTGACGTATAATAGGCCTATCCCCCCACCCTGCGTCCTGGAGGCGGCCCCTGGCACCTTTCCTCCAGGTGCTCCCCGGGTCGGGTGGTGTATTCAGGGGGCCTGGCTCGGACCGTGTCTCCGGACGTCGGGGGGCAGGGCGGGGGTAGGGGGGCTGCCAGCTGGGTAGGGGCGAACCTGGGGCCTGGCCAACTACCTGGGGGAAGGGGGGAGGGGTGTTATGTTATTAGACAGGATCCACACTGCATAGGAAAAACAGGAAACATGGCGAAAAAAAAAAGCAAGGAATTTTAAAATCTGACCAAAACACGAGGAATTTGGTTTGCCAAGTTCCTGGATTTTCTGGTTCTTACCAGCATTCATCTCAATGAATTCTGGCTCTGGGTTTTGTTTTTTTGTGCATTCCGTAAAGCCTATCATTGAACTGGGTGGGCTTGGCAAAAGATCGGAAGCAACGGCGTTTTATTATACGGAAAGTAAAGATTAGAGAGACTGCACCCCTTAGATAAGATTCTGGCACATGTTGCCCATCCCCTCGTGACTAGCTGTACCCCCCACCACACCCGTGCGGACAGGTAGACCCCTGAGAACCCTGGAGGTGGTGCCAGGTGGGGGCAGGTAGATAATCCAGGTGTGTAATCCGAGCGTGGGACGCGCGGCCAGGTAGGGACAGGTGGGCACAGGTGGGGACAGGTGTCACACGGTGACCTGGGGAGGCATAAGGTGAGGGGACGGCGCCCGGGATGATCACTTGGAGTGTGGTCACACACTGTGGTGTGGTGCCATCTAGGGAGGGAGGGTGTCGCCCTGTATCATGATATCATCCTGGTGACGCTTATATAGTATATCATGATGCCACTGATTATTACGGTGTCATCTGCCAATATTGTGTCATCTAGATATTAGTAGGGTGTCAGCCAGCAGTATGGTATCCCTTCTATAGTATTATCATGTCACCCAGTATTGCGGTATAATCCAGCAAATGTCATCTATTATTGGCTATAATATGTAGTACAGTATGAACTATGATGGTATCAACGCACGAGCGAGTCACAGCAATGTGTCAAACGATGGCCAGTAGTTCATATAATTTTTCAAAACAAAAAAAAAACACCTGTTTATATGGAGCTCATCTGTCAGAAATCTATGAACACTGACGCGGTCTTTATATATGGTTCCCCGGGCTGGTTCTCGTAAAAGTCAATGACAACAGTGACGACCATTTTTAATTCAAATGAGTATTTTAAAAACAGTCAAAGCAGCTGCAAAAACCAGTTGAACATTGGGCGATGTGACTGTACCAGACGAGGCCTGGTGTATGCTTATAAGTGACACCACTCTCCAATATAGGCCCACTACAGAGGCTGTGTTCCCATTACCCGTCAGTTATTACCGTTCTATATACCTCCCCTGTAGACAAACTATTATCCTTTGCTCCATTTTGTCAAACCAGTCCCGGCATACATATCTCTGTGACATGTTGTATATTACCAAACATAGCTCGGTATATATAGGGTAGTCATAACCCACTGTATATGTCATAAGGGGGGTGACTAATGGACGATCAAGTTACAGCCTACCAAGATACACCTCAGCTAAACTTGGGTTTGTATCATCACGGATAATGGTAGGACCAATGAAAAATAATCTGGTGTTATTTTATGCAATTTTAAAAGACTTAAACTGTCACTGAAATTTAATTTGGGTGGTGGTGTCCATCACCCAGGATGTAAAAGCGGGAAAAAATCTGAAACCCTACTAGAATCCGAAAGCTTACATCCCTATATTATACCAGAGATGGAAGTAAGGGGATTTGAAATAATCTGAAACTCCAGATAGAAAATTAGAAATAATATTTTACACGGCTATGCAACGTCGAGGAAGCAATTGATTTAGGAAATTACTAAGAGGCGTCATGCCATAAATAACCTGAAATCAGACAAGCATCCGAAAGCTTCCATCCCTGTATAATACCAGATACAAAGAGTGGTTCGGGTTGTCAATCTCGGCAAATACTGATACATGGAGTGTGCAGTGTGGGGAGCCGTCAGGGGGGCGGTATGCGCGCGCCTGACTGCCCCCATCGAACAAACATGTTACCCACCTCAACAGGCCCCACTCGGGGGGGGGGGGGGGGGCACTTGGGTCTTGAAAGGGTACCCACTGCCCAGACAAATTTTAGGCATAAAAGGGGAGAGTTGAACTACGTCCATAGAAGAATACAGGGGCAACAACTTGAAACTTAGAAACAAAACTATTGAAATCTTATCAGAAGTTTTCCTAATTTCTTTTGGTTATTTATGGTCACAAAATGTAAGAGTTGTAGTTTAGCAGTGGGCAGTAACCTCCAAACAGCCAATTGCACCCCCCCCCCCCCTCCCTCCAAGTTCCCCAGCCCAGCCGACCGGCACCCCGACTTCTACCCATCCTTTTAACGGGCCCCTGATCAAGGAGTCTCCTGTAGACGCCTTGCCCTGATCTCAGACCCCCTTACAGACGGGTATAACTCACCCCCTAAGGCCTGCACCCCGCCGACCAGGTGGGAAACGGGCCCAATGGAGACAGTCTTCCACCTGACCTGGCTTCCTCAAAGACGCACTTCTGCCTGGTTTAAACCCAGTTCAAAAGACATAAATGCGTCTTTTTACCGTGATTTCATTAGCGAGTGGCTGAAGGATTTGATTTAATTTGTGAAGTGAGTGTCAGAGTGATTCAAGTTATGTCAATTATTTCATGTATTTAGCTGATGATTCATATCCGCATCTAATAATTCGAGCATGAAAAGAAAGATTTTGTGGCTTAAAGGTGATATGCGATACATGTATACTTACATAACTTAGAAAAAGAGATTTATAGTTATAGCCTTCGTTCTGATACTATCAGGATTAATCAACCTTTTTTTCTCCATACAACCACCAATAGAATTGATCTTGCTTCAAAACAAACGTTATGTTTCTGAGAATGAGTTATTACCTGTTAATGTTAAAACAGTCCACCAGATGGTGCTGTATGGTAAGTGGTGTATGAGTAGGGGGTGAGACGGGCGGTCGTTAAGCCGACAGGTCACGTCGTGACTAGTCCCCTCACGTCGGAGGATTACCCATCTAATAGCACCTAACAGCCTCCGCCTACTGGAGTCATTTCCTGCATGGCCGCTCATCCGACGGGGTTTAGGGTGTATTAATAGCCTCTACCACATGGAAAATCGTTGTTTTTCCTATTAATTATAAATGTACAAATCTTTGGTAACCCCAGTAGGATCTCATGCTTAGTAGATCAGGGACGTTTGAAAATAAATCCTGACCTATTTGCGAATATCAAAAGTACATTTGTGTAGGTGACATTTAGGGTAATATTAAATGATCACTTATTAAAATCTTTACAGAAAAATATTCGAAGAACCTAAAATTCCTTGAACATTGGCAATCCCGATAGATACATATAAATAAGGATACAAGAGATCCTTCTCGATTTAAATCAAAATTCCCAGTCTAGAATCGTTCTATTTTCCTCATTTTTTATTTTCTGATCCACAAATGCACTGACACCTTTCCCAGTGAGGCTGGCAATGCGGAATAAGTCGCCCAGACATGCGGTGAATACCATCCCAAATCCCCCTGATCCCCGCCGCATTCCGGGCCCAGCCGTGTCGACCCGCAGACTTAGAGGCCCGGGCCGGAGTTTTTCTCCACCTCCTCCATGTTTGGCCTGGCGCGGCCACCATTTTTTGTCTATTTATTCGGGGTTCTGGGCGGTACGTACGGGTGGTGATGGGGGCAGTATTTCAGGTATTTTTGTGACGGTATGTGTGCCTGATCTGACCGGGACGTACGTGATGTCCATACGACCCCCCCAGGTAACGCCATCCTTGTAATCCGACTACCCAGAGTGTGGCTACACTCTTCACATCACACATTTATCAAGCTTGTCAGCTAAGTTAAATGGCTCTGGATCTTTGACCACTCTACAAGTCACAGGGACTTGAGTTTTGATCTGCCACACTCCCCTAAACTTCAGTGGCCTTCTCTAAGGACTGTTTTTTGTTTGTTTGTGTTTTTGTTTGTTTTTAAATTATTATTAATTTCGCACAAATCCCCGGATACAAATCTTATTCCAGGTAAGATTTTCATAAATGTTCTTGTCCTGGGATAGTATACTACCTATATGTTCCATCCTTTATAGCATCGAGAGACTAGAATTCACACAGTGGTTACCTGATCTCATTAATCCGAATAGAAATCTGGGATATTGCTGTGCAAAACTGGACCGAATCTTGAACACCCACGTTGAAAAGGCTTCCCAGTCACCAGACGATTCAACTATTGACACGCATTTTTACTTATCGCGTTTGCATTTGCTTAAACTTAAAGGGCGTGGATTCGGTGTATACTCTTGCATTAAGTCTGATATTTAATTCTCGGATCAAGTCCTTCACACACAAAATATATTGAAAAAGAACTGAAAGCAAAGCAAAAAGAAGAAAACCGGTAAAATACAAATAAAAAGTGGTCTGAATTGGCTAAGTGCTATACTGGTAGGCTCTTCCCTCCAAGGCTGAATACATCCTCAACGACCGACTGTTCTAGTTCTTTAATCGCCTGTAATAGTTATGACCATCCCCCCGCCCCTCCCCGACCCGTCTGTTTAGGCCTGTTTAATAGGACGTGCGTGTGGAATACACCACTAGTTAATGGGGCCAAATGCCACCAATGTGTGTACTGATTGACTGCTTTCTTTTTGAAGCTCGCAAATATCCTCTTTTTTAATCCCTAATGCCCTTTTAGCCTCGTCAGTTAATGTGCTAGGCTGTAGCTGCGTAATATAAAAACAATCATACCAACTGCAAATGGGACATGGTGAAACTTGCTTTTCATTGTATCACAATGATCAAGATGTATTGAGTCGTACAGAAAGTAGCCAGATAATGGGGTTATAACTTTTGTGTACCTAAACCTGTCGATCCGGACCATTAACCGTACACCATGCACGTTTTAGGAGCCACACTTTATTATAGGCCGACGCCAATGCATCACAGAAAAGAAAGTTTCACAGTGAGTATATACAAAAGAACACCTTGCTCTCACCCCAGCAATCAAAGTGCTTCTCTCTAGTTTTTTTTCCGCGCACGTCACACGTCTAAACCTGACCAGTTAAAAAGAAATCCAATTTCATTCTTTTGATCTTTTCAATTGGCTTGGATCGTTTGAACATGGTGCGTCTTTCCAAACAAGGCTGACTGCATGTTGTTTGAAAGCGGGGCCCAGAGCCAATGACCATATTGTCCTTAGCCGTGCGTGTCTCCATATGGGAGGTGCCCACCACGTATACGACCCAACGGAGGGGGGGGGGGGGGGGCTTTCGAGTTGTAAAACGTATCCTTAAAGAAGAGAGGTTGCTCATACGGCATGCCCATATTAGATTAATGAAACATATATTGGAAATATCATCATTGCATAAAGCCATCTTAAAGCCCATTTATTTGCATCTATTTCCCCTAATTCACATAGGATTTGTTCAGTCTCACCAATGTTACATAACAACATCTAAACATCTTCCTAAAATTACAATCCATATATAGGGAAGTGGCAATTACACCCATTTATAGTCCAATCTTCTCACTCATTTTACTCACTTTACTCCAAGAAATGACCCATGTCCTTCACTTTTTGGCACCGATATCCGGGCAGGTTTGAGGCCAAGTCGCCCCTCCCCCCACCTCCCCTTACAGGTAGCTCTAGTCTGGATCATACTTCACAGAAACACAATATCCTCATCCACCGTTCAAGTCCTACCCCCCCAGTCTAGGATCCAGACATGCAAAGCTCGCATGGGATTAAAACTCATAACCCTTGGGAAAAAGACAATTTCAAAAGACGAGCTAAGTAAACTTCATGCAAAATGAGGAGCGAAGAGGGAAGGAAAATGTATTAATCATGACCACACGAGAAGGAGGACAGATTTTTCTTTCTTTTGTTTATTTTTTGTTTATTTTTTTTAAGAGAAGTCTAAGAGAGACCAGACTTACCCCTCTCACTACAACGAAACCCAATACATTTTAAAAGGGCCCTATATCCCCGAGGGCCCTCATCCCAGGCCCTAGGGATCAGGGACCTCGAAGGGCCCTCACCCCGGCCCCGGGGATCGCCCACCTTTCCGGCCCAGTGGCCCTGAATCCGACCTGTCGACAGGGCAGATAGACTTCCACCTATTATGTCCTATAGGTCGTGCACCCCAGCCCCCCTGATCTAGGGCCTGAGGGGGCGACAAGGGCCCGGGGGGAAGGGGGCTAAAGTACCCCTGAAGAGGGGGAAGGCACAAAGGTAGCCGACTGGGGGATCACTCCATATTTAAGGTGCATGGAAATCCTCCGAAGTGGACTGAATGCGGAGGGCCTTGATTTTAGACCTCTACCCACACAACAAAGGGTAGGATAACATGTTTATTGGAAAAGAAAAAATCTAAAACTAGTTACTTTGGTTTGGGTTGGACCTCAAAGTTTTAACGCATGACAGTGTAAATGTAAACATACTGAATTTGTTAACTAGATGAGGCGGCCGCTTGACATCAGACCTTCGCAGCCACGCCCTTGTTTAGCACTAACTTCACTACGCCTTTAATAGGTACACACCTTTCCGTTCGTTTAAATACAAGACGCCTTGGGGGATAGGTTCCTTTAGAGACGTTTTCTCAGCCCTCTCCGCGGCAGACCCATCTAAAGTGTTGCCGTACTTGTATTACAGATATAGCCCTGTCCTTACAGGTATCATAAAGACAGGTGTGTCCGTACAAGTTTTAGAGATACATGCAGTTAGACACTGCATGGTATGCTGCTGCACTTTTGGCACCTTTGGCACCCTCACCGGGCGGTCTCTTTGATGAGTCGGTGCTAAGGCCACTACCCACCCGTAAGCTGCACAGACCCGCCAACCGATGGGGTTAGGCTGCCAAGGGCATGGTGGGGGTCTTAAAAGGTCCTCTTGGGGATTTAAGGTCACTATTGGGATCTAACAAGGTCACTGCGGGGATCAAAGGTCAATAGTGGGATCTAACAAGGTCACTTTGGGGATTTATGAGGATCACTTTTCAAGGTCATTGTGATCTAACAAGGTCACTGTGGTGATCTAAGATCAATATATGGATCTAACGAGGTCACTCTGTGGAGAACTAGCAAGGTCATTGTTGGGATCTAACAAGGTCACTAGGGATTATTGAGGGCCATGGTGGGGATCTATGAAGGTCATCGTTGGGGATCTATGAATGTCATCGTGTGGATCTACTTCGTTACTGTTAATAAGGATCTGAAAATACTTTATGATATTATGTTCTTACATGATAATTTACATCTAAAAAAAAAGAAGCACCTATCTATTGCTCCCCGAATGAGGTTCAGAATGTTGTTAGAGTTGTATCTCACATGTACGTATCTATACATACATGTTATGTGAATAATGCAACCACTTTCCATACTCAGACTTTCATTTAGAAAAATTTACAAGACCACTAATTAACTTATACTGACATATTTTACAGAACCATGTCCGAGATATTAAGAACTGATGTCTGTATTTCAATTTAATGTGCTTCAATAAATTTGACTTTCATATCCTATCCTTGATTGCAATGCACCAAGGGGCAGACATTCTCTAGTCACCATTTATCATTTCCATACAAATTACACAGCTTGACTTCAAGTTTATGACCATAAATCTTAACAATACAAAAAAAGATCCGACTTACGGAAAAAAACATTGCCACCACAGGTTGAGAGTGGCATGTGCTCTCTGTATATTAGTTATGTTGTTTCTTACGCTATGTGAGACCAAAATATTGTTATTTGACCCCCCTGTCTGTGTGGGGAGATGTGCATGGCCGAGTCTCGTGTCAGAGGGTGATTACCAAAGCGGCCCCCACTTCACGATGTGTGGGGGTGGGAGGGGAATTAGGTCACACACGGAGCATGTCAACAGGACCTCTACAACGTTCTTATTTTTACTTATTTGTTTACTATTTCATTTTATGCCAACAAAACTTCTTACAAACATGGCCAAAATCACATTTTTATTATATCCTTACTACTTTTTGTATATCAACAGGGACTCTTACGGAGATGGCTAGAATCATATTTATTTGCCATTTACTAACCTACTTTTGAATGTAAACAGGACTTCTTACATAGATAGCCAAAACCATATTTTCTTATCATTTACTTACTTACTTTTTGTATGTCAACATGGCTTCTTACAGAGATGGCCACATACCAAGTTTTACTCTGTTATGAAATGATTGTGTGCGACAAGTGTATAATGCGAGTTAGATCACCCAATTATGAGAGCATCCATCAAAACAGTGACCTAGAGTCTTTGGCTCACTCAAACCGACAAGTACATATATAAATATATATATACACTCGTCACTTAACCCTCTTAAAGCACATACAGACAAACTCCTTATTCCCTTTGGCCTTAATTTTCGTGTTTTTTTTAAATATGTGATTTCATAATTACAATAATTATTAGAAAGAAATATTTTGGCAACTATCGGCTGAGTTTATTACATTTATTAAAGGGCCTTCGACTTGAGTCTAGTATTAGGATTCCCCCTCAACTCCCCCCGTAGGACCTACACGTCTTCGATACACTCGACATGCCCCAGAAAGCCTCACATCACATCACTTGTAGTCAATAATACCAATAATCACCACCTGCCCGCCTCCCCCGACCCGCGGGGAGCGCCCTCCCCGTAACCCTGGGTTGGCAGGTGCCCTGACATAGGCCCACCTCCCCTCAGGCCTCCCCTCCAACACCCTGCTGACAGTTACCTACAGCGGTACAGGTTGTTAACTCCACTGTATAGAACTGGGGCGGACCTAACGTGCTGAAAACCTCCCACTACCTCGACAGACTTAAAGACTCAGGGTAATGATCATGTCTCTGGTGTACAAGTCACATCCTGTTCTTTACTAGGTCTCACACACATATTATAGTTATACCGAAACAGCCTGTTGGTTTCTTGAGATAATTTAAACATGTCCTTATGGTGAACAGGAAAATGTTAGTAAACTTTTTGAATGATTGACCCTTCAATAAGCAAAAGAGAAATGTGTTTCGTAGGGAAAAACATTACAAAATATTTTCTTCTACAAATATTTTCTTGTCAAAACCGACAGCTTAGCTAGGGACTTGAAGCAGAGCTTTTCGGCTTGTTGGTAACTTGAAACCTCGTTCAAATCTTATCGAGGTTGTTGTCTTTTTTTTTCTCAAATAATTTCTTTATTTAACCCACAAATAATCGCTATTTTGAAGCAGAGGACTAACAGGAAAACTGTTTTCTTGGCCCCAACATCAAGGTTTAAGATCTGGAAAAAAACCTCTTGCAGACCTTGCCCTAGTTGCCCAGTAACCCCACCTCTTTACTCATACCCCCTCTCCCCACACATAAATTAAAAAAGAACACCAAGTCGGGGGGGGGGGGGGGGAGACTATAAATGTCTATGGTCCCAATATTAAAGAAAGTATGAACAAAACCCTGCCCCTCGGGCCCGACTGAAAGAACACTAAATTTGTAAGTGAAGTGAAGTTTTGGGTGGCGCGGGAAACCAGCAATATATACTGAAAACCACCCAGTATAAAATAAAAATGTTAAAAAAAATTAAAAAAAAGTTGTAATAAAAAAAGGAAAAAAAAAAAAAACCTGTCTGGACCCACCTCCTGCAGGGCGTAGATCTCCTCCAGTAGGTTCCCGATCACCGACTTGGACTCCCACTCCAGCTGCCAGTCGTCCCACAGGTCCCCCTCCCCCTCCCCCTGGTCCTCCTCCCGGTCCACCAGGCTCCAGGCGTCGCCCACACTCGACCCCGCGTCCCACGACGCCAGCGACGCCGCGTCCGACGCCGGGAGAGACGCCGCGTCCACTTCCGGTGACGGCGGGGGCCACGGGGACGACCCCATGGTCCTGGGGGTCAGCGTCTGACCTCTGGAGGGGGTCCTGACCCCTCCTCCCCTGCTGCCCCAGCCCCTGGAGGGTGCGGGGGTGGGGGGCAGGCTTATACTGGAGGCCGTGGGGCCCGCCGTCTGCTCCTTGATCAGCTGGGTCAGGGTGTCCAACAACATGGGGCGGCCCTTAAGGGTCCTCAGCCCCTCAAGACACACCCCTATATGACCTCCTGAGGATATATATACTGACCACTGCTAGTAAATCCTTTGGGTTGGAAATGTCAGTTTTCGTTTTCCAAACAATATCCTGTGGCTTGGAAATGTCATTTTCCTTTTTCCAAATAAAATCCTATTGCTTGGAAAGTCGTTTTCTTTGTTCAACATAAAATCCTATGTGTTGGAAATGTCATTTTCTCTTTTTTCCATATGGAATCCACGATTTTTATATAATTTTGTAAGTTCGTATTTTCAGATAACTCCCTCAGTGGTAGGACAGGGATTGACCCTGTTGACGCGGACCTGTCGGTGGTTATTTCAGAACAGGTCATCTTCCCAAGCACCTCGCATGTCCCAGACCTTTTATCTACCTCGATATACATCTGCTTTTGAATTCAAGTTGCACGACTAGACATCAGACACACGATCCTTGGGGTTAGCTCCTTAACATTAATCGCATATGAATTACATATCACGCCTGTGTGCGCATACTAAGTCCCTTTTTACTCCGCGTGGGGCAATAAATCAGTTTTTTTCAAACGCCACAATAATTCCCTCACAAAATGCACTCAACTTTAAAGCGGCACAGCCCAGCCGACGTGGAACACAGCGTTTTTGTATCTTACCAAAGAGTCTTCTATATAGTCCCGTTGGTCTGATCCCAGTCGTCAGTTTTTCTATCTTATCTCAGTAGCTAGGTAAACTGGATCCCTTAGAGTAGTGTTATTGATATAGCAGACAGTGAACAGGGGCCCCTGTAGTAACCACTACCTGTATTGTACCCATATTGTCATCAGCCTCATCACTCTCAGGTAACAATGATATATCACTCCGCTCAGCCGGCACCTTACACCACGTACCGGCGGTGAGTATTGACCTCGTATCCTCCCCGTGATATGCACCGCGGGGGTCCCAATACGTACCGCTCAGCACTTCCGGCGTGTAATAATCCCACCCTGGTAGATCCCTCGGCGTTCCCTCCTCTTCTTCCCGTGTGAAGTGGGACGCTCAGGTGGGCTATCTCTACCTGGATCTGCCTACCTGGATGTGGCCAGGTAAGGGGTAGGGCCCCTACCTGCGGGAGACGCTACAGGTGAGGGGTAGACGCCACAGGTAGGGGGTACCGACCCGGCTGGGGGTAGGACGTGTTTGCTGTGACTCGCCAGCCGTATGTTTACCGGCTGACACAGAAAACCACTTGGTGTCCCCGGCCTTACTGCTTATAACATTAGAACATCCTCTAAAGGTTCGAGTCTCGTACGTGGTACCTCTGCACTTACTATAATAGTACTTTACTGAGAGTCGTATACCGTTGTTTAAAGTGATGGGGAAGAGCTGCTCCCCTGGTGGGATTATTGGGAATTGATGGGACAGGGCTTGATACGTCTTTTATCAGATCTGGTTGCCCAGCTCAGGATCTGAGGTACATCCCATACATCCTCCCATATAATTAAGTTTACCACTGGGCAACCAAGGCCTTTAATATAGTTGCCCAGTACGTCTTTTGGTGGTCCTGGGCTACTGGATAGAACTGTCGAGCTCTGAGTGCGTGTGGGACTTTTCAGTGGGTGGTCACACGCCCTTCAGACAGACCAGGGGGCTAGGAGTGACACTATATAGGCTTAGGTTACAGTTAGATGGGCCTGAGGCCTACAAATCAGCCTAAATCGGGATCACATTCCCTCATGAACGGCTCCCAGCGGAACGCATTAACGGCCAGCCGGTCTCAGGTGTTAAACCAATATTGTAACAGTGTGTCAGGTGGGATCATTGGTGTGTTACAGTTCGATTGGCCCCCCTGGGAATCCTTGATGTAGATACTGTGTGGGGTTCGTCTGTACCCAGGATATATAGGCTGATCCAATATAGAGGGTTCAGTGCGGTATGGTCTAATTCTGTATTGTCAGGCCATGATTTTTACCATTATTTTTTGTGACTTATTTTTCCGTGCGATTATGTTGTCTGCACTCCTACACGATCCAAATCTGATATGAGACCCGTCAACATGATGACACCCGATTTCACCATGTTGGTAACAGTAACAGGCCAGACTGATCTGGGTGCGACGAGACGATCAGAGGTACCACAGTGGATTAGTAGCATTATCCCAAAGTGTACCGTGCAGTCCCTGGGGACTGGTGAGTGGTGGGTGGGGCGCCGCACACGTTGGCACCAAGCCTCACCTTACCATAATAATGCCATGTCTCCAGGTAAACCCTGGGGGGTACATACACCTTTAAATACACCTGGACCTCCACACACAACAAGCCCTCCCCCCTTTACACCAGCACAAACCAGACCCCAGACAGTGTGGGCATACATCTTCCCCATCAAAAATAACCCGCACTGATTCAGTTTTGAAACTGATGGGAAAAAGACTCAGATCCCATGCATTATTCGTCGGCGTCCCCTGGTGTTTTTCCCACTCCTCCCTGCCCACCTTTGTGACTCCACAAAGCGTCTCTCAAACTGGTTCAACCTTCCCCAGTCGACGTCTGGGGGGCATGCGTGTATGTATGGAGCGGATTAACACAAAAAGATCACGGGGAATAATCAGGGAGGCCCCTGGCGCTCTCAGGTAAATCCGTCCAGGGCAGGGACAGGTGACGTGTGGTCCTGTCAGATGTGGTGGCTGTGGTTGTTGTGTCTGCTCAAGTAAATCAGAATCAGAGCCAACTGCTATAACTTAGTCCAAGGTCCTGTCAGGTAATTATTATGTTGATGTGTCTGCTCAACGTGAATTAGAACCGGAGCCAATGTTTAACCTTATTTTAACTCAGTCCCCACTCTTTCTTGATAGAAGCTTGAATGGAAATTCAAAGATATTACTCCTTCTTGTTGTTGTTGTTTCTTGATAGAAGCTTGAATGGAAATTCACAAATATTACTTGTTGTTGTTACAGTCGTTGTTGTTGTCCTGTCAGACGTTGTTGTTGTTGTTGTTGTTGTTGTTGTTGTTGTTGTTGTTGTTGTTGTTGTTTTAGGCAGGGGGTAGCAGTCTGAGGTCCGTGCCGACACGTACTGGTGATACACACAGGGACGTCCAGGGGTGTGTGTGGCTGTGGCTGTGGTCGGGGTGTGAGGGGGTCTAACTCTAAGGCCCCACCACCGTGGGAACCTGTCCCTCCACACGTCCCAGTGTGTCCTTATGTCCCCACTCCACCATAAGCATACCTGCTGCAAGTCAGCATATATACATACTCCACTACACCTATACCTGCCACAAGTCAGTATATAATACCTACTCCACTAGAGGTAGACCTGCTAAACGTCGGTCCCAGTGTCCCTGAGTAAATACACACACGCGGGAGTCAGTGGTAGAGTCTGAGAGCGGGGACTGGTCGTTGCATCCCTCTCAGTATGTGTGTATACAGTCCCCAGCCCACTCCCGGCCCACCGCCCTCTCCTCCTCCTCCTGGTCCTCCGCTGGTCTCTGAGAGGTGGTCACACGCCGACTCCCCATCCCCGGCCTGCTGTACAGTCACTGACTGACACCCGCCGGGAACAGGCTGCAGACCCACCTCCCGGCGTGCACCGCGCTGTGCCACTGCCTGAAGCAGGTTCCGGTAGTCTCCTCTCAGCAAAATCCGACGACGACGACGGATGACGAGGCCGACGTGACGCTTGTGACGCTTATAGGTCCTACTAACGCTGACCAGGGGTTGACGGATCGTTCTCAGATCTGGTTGTCCAGCTCAGGATCTGAGGTTCATTCCCAAACAACCTCTTGTGTTGTGTAGTTTACCACTCGGCAATCTCTTGTATTGTATGGTTTACAACTGGGCAACCTATTTAGTTGCCCTGTCGTATTTTCTGGTGGTCCTGGCCTGGGAAACTGGACACCCAATTGCAATTTGTCAAGCCCTGCTATCGCTTGTACCGACGACGCTACCACTTCTGCTACAAGCGCCGACGCCTGACGTCACTGGCTGCGTCCAGATCTGCGCCAGCGTCCACTCACCCGGCGTCTAGGACGTTAACAGCGTCTGTCGACGACGACGACGACGACGACTGAGGGGGCTGGGCAGCGACCCGCAAACGGCGCTATACCATCTCTGGCGGCCGACCAAACATCACAGAGACCTCCGTCCAAGTTCCCTCCCCACACTTCCTCCCCTCAAACCTCCTTTCAACGCTCACCACGCCGTGACCGACGTTTTTAAGAGCGTCGTGAAAAGACTTCCTACTTTAACACACCCGCACCTTATAATAGAGGGGAGTATGAAAGGTGATGATCTGAACCACGCCCCTTCTAACCCTTGACCCGCTATTCTATAGTTAATCCTGTACCACGGCTAAGCCCCATCCCCTACCCCCGATCCGACGAGACGAACAGAGGGTATTGTTGGGTGCTTATCCTGATCCCATCCACACTGAGAACCAGTCAGAAGGGTGGCCTATGCTGTATAATAGACGGGGGGTGGGGGGGATCGGGACTCCCCCCCCCCCCCCCCACACACACACACACAGTCCCATTCTAGTTATTGTCCGGTGCACACTTTGTACACATCTTGAGGCCGCAGCATACAAAGAACAGACAGCCTTAGAGGGTCCCTACTTATATCTATAACAGACACAGGTCCCTAAGTGTACCACCTCCATGGGAGGTATGGAAATGGTCTGCCTACCCAGGAATTATGATGTCCCAAAAATTCACAAAATATTAGTCATTTTCAGGTGGCGCAAAGTTCTGAATAAGTTCTGAATTATTTTCTGCTACCAAACCGCCCAGGTATCCCCACATATCTGACCAGAGCTTTTTGTTTCTGTATCTTTTTTTCTTTAGAGCTGGTACAATATCTGTCTTAACTTTGGTGGTACCCGGTAGTGGATTTATATACACGTTTTGCGTTACGGTCTGTTTAATAGTATGTCCTGCAGATGGCAGCACTGTGCTTAAAATTAATGTCGGGAAGAAACGGAGCTACTGTGTCCACGAACTACAACGTATGCGTTTCGTCAAATTAAATATAGGGAAACATTATCAGCCTCTTATGACGGAGAAGGAGTATTAGGATGTTGCCATAGGCATGTAGATATATTAGGAGGGCTTGAGCTAATGTGCATTTTTGTCCCGAGAAGTAAATTCACATAAACATAATTCCACCGAAGAACTTTTTCTCCTCAAAACAAGAAAAATACATTTTCTATTCAACTGCTGACAGTTAGTAGACTAGATAACGTTAGGAGAAAAGCTCTCCCGTGAGATTACGGTGAAAACATCGTCCTGATACAATCGTTGCCGTTCAGCACCAACTGAAGCTTGACGATAACGGAACACCTGGATCGTAAATCAGATCCTCCTGCTCTGCTGTTTAACTCCACTCACCCCCTTCCTTTCAGCAAAACAAGACTTTGAACTCATCAAGTTATATGTATTTTTTTCCCGTTTATTCTTTCTGCATTGTGTCTTGTAAAGCTAGAATGACTGCTTGTAGAGGCCATTTATACATTGTATAACTGGCCGAAGTTTGTGATAAATATGGTACTATTGTGGACTTCTAAGTTTCCACCTCCAGTGAACTGAGGGAGGACAAGTATCTGGAAGGACATCTAGTGTAGAATGGTGGTACTATTTGGTATCTTTTCACCTGCCTCTGGGTGAAATACGTACAAAGAGTGGACTGATTTTACAGTGCAAAAAAAAGACAAGATGTTCTGGCCCTACTTATCAGAACATGTCGTTATAGTATAATATACACGACCCTCGAGTTGTTTTTTGCAGCTCTGCCATAAACATATTTGACTTAGAAACTCTAATTTCCAAGAATAAGCAGTGTGAATGATATTTCAATCTATATACCATGCAGTGATTATTCATAATTTGCTTTGGAATTTCAATCACAGTAGAATATTGACCTAAAACCAAAGATCAGTTCATGCCTCTAATGACATTTGGCAGGGGACAAGGCCTCTACTTCATAACCAGAAAGGTTTAATTACTTTTCATGTAAGAGATGATGTGTAGTCAGTCATGTAAATCACACGTTAATAGGTTTGGGGCCTGATCCTCAGCCCATATACGGCCCGGCCCCCGTCACTGACTTCTGTAAGTAAACTAATTCTCTGATAAGGTTAAATACTAGCACCAACAGGCACCTAAGTACAACGGGTCTATTATAAGTACAAATTACCCACGGCTGGACCCAGGCAGCAAAGTGTCCTCCAGACTTATTGAGAACACTTTTTGTGACGTCCCAGAGTTGCCGCTCCCTGGTTTATAACAACAGTAACCTGTGAAGTGTGGAATAGGATTGCCCCTGGGGAACTAATTCTGCCTTGGCCTCAGCCCCAACACTTCTGGTTGCTCTCACGGAGCAGACAAAAAAACACGAACAAACCCGGAGAAAAGACCCGAGTACTAGTGAATGGCCCTGGCCTTGTCCTGTACGCCTGGTCAACTTCTCTGAATATACTCAGTTGGCGTACTCCCCACCTAATCTACCTTGGAGACTTTTTTCCCCTTCGAGGTTGTTAAATAGACCTATTTGGACCTATAGAGCTATTAGACCCAAGTGAACAATTTGTATAGTGTACGCAAAAAAAAGTCTGAAAAGCGGTACCATCAGAAAGGTTGGAGACAGTAGACATGTCTCAGTAACAGGCTACCGAGTGTAGGTTACCAACCCAAGTTCCATACAAATTCCCTGTTTTTATCCAGAAATTTCCCTGTACTGCGACATTTTTCCCTGTGTCATATCAAGCAAGTTGTTTCAATTTAAAAGCCTCTGCATGCAGAACAAATCTGAACAACCCAACAACAAAAAGTAGAATCCCTAATATCTTGAGAATCGGGAATTTCAGAACCTGGCCAAATGAAATCCCCTGTGTTTTCCATGTGTTTTGGCAAAATTTCCAAACTCTTTTGCCATTTTCCCTGTTTTCCCTGTATGGTTGGAACCCTGATAACAACACCTAACACGTAAGGTGACACTCTGACATGTATAGATGATAAGATCTCAGTGTATAACCTTGAGAATTATCGGATCTTGATGTAAGATGTACAAGTTTGATGACGTGATTTATATCATCATTAAAAAAGCTGACTTCAACTAGCTAACATACCAAACCTAATACTTCATTCCGTTTATCCTTCACCTACATGAAATCACACCACCCATCTCCCCTCCCCGTGCCTAGCTCAGCCCGCCTTGTCTCTCCCCCCCCCTCCTCACTCCTACCCTTGGGCTGACCTTGGTCCTTGGTCATGATATACCCCTAACCCTACTGGAGTCTGGTCCGAGGACCCTGACCGCCGTGATCAGCTTCATTAGTCCCAACTCACTGGGGGAATTAGCCTGGCCACGCATTCGCCCTGTTCAATCTTATTCCAGGGTACCAACCCAAATTCCATTTTCATATTCCCTGTGTTTTCCCTGAGATTTCCCTGTCCCACAGCAATTTTCCCTGTGTCCTATCCAGGAAGTTGTTCAAATTTAAAGGCCTCTGCATGCAGAAAATTTTTGGACAACCCAACAATGAAAGGTCGAATCCCTATATATATCTTGAGAATCAGGGACATTAGGACCTGGCCAAATGAAATTCCCTGTGTTTTGACAAAATTTCCAAATTCACTGTCTTATCCCTGTCAGAGATTTTTGTTGTTGTCATTTTCCCTGTTTTCCCTGTGTGGTTGGTACCCTGTATTCGTTAAATACTATCCTCTCCTGACCGCAAAAAAAAAAAAAAAAAAATCCTGAACACGTTGTAGGAAAATCTGCACAATGCATTGGACAAAATTATCATCTGTTAGGAGTAGGTTATCCGTTTCATTCATATATCAGAGAGGACTGGACTGCCTTGTAAAATGTAGTCTTTTTATCCGCACTGACCAGTAATACTCGATGTCTGCAGCTTTTGAGATTACTTCTTCTCAGTTCAGTTACCTATTCTGTTTTTTTAAAAACGCTTTCAGTTTATGAAACATGGCTTAGTCGTCTGAGCTCTGAATGAGGGATTTCATTTCTAAATGCAGATCTCTAAACCCACGAGCTGGCAGAAGATCAGAGGAAATGCCACGCAGGGCTAAATTGCTGGTTTTGTAACCGTAAGTCAATGTCAATGTCAATGTCACTACATATATCCTGAATCAGGGACAGGCTGCTCGTACGTAAGGCCAGCTGCAGGGGTGGACCTGGTCTGAGATCTCCCGGGATGAAAACCACTAGGGATAGTATATACGACACAGTGTATACTTCTTGCAGAATCAGTGTCAGCTTGCAGTAGTATTTAAGCGGTAAAGCAGTGGAAATAATTGGGAATAATAATAATAGTGTGAGCTAATTCTTTTTATTTCAACCTATAATATGGCAAAAATCCATGCGTCCTACATGTCATTTGAACAAGAAGATCCTTTTCAGTGATATCTAACATGTCTATGATTAGGCCATGTCCCCACTGCCGTTTTGTTGTTGTTGTATTTTCTATAATTTGTATAATCGTCTAGTGGAATACATGTCCATATAAGCCTGTTCACACTTAGTAATGAGTAGAGATTAGTATGCGCTCTCTCGGCGCATTAACACAGGCCGAGCGGTGTGTTCACAGGCCTCTGCCTTAATATAATAGGGTTATAGCCCTGCCGGGGTCAACGTGTTCTCCAGGCCCACCAGGTAGGGGTCAGTTCAAGACAAAACACCACGATCAGCTGGTTTTGGCACCGCCGCGATCTTCTGAACTCTCCGGCCCACCGCTTCATTTGTTTTCAGGTGTAGGACAACTGTGAAGTTTTCTGCGTGTATACATGCACTTTGCGTGAATGTTTCTGTGTTTGCTCGGATCTATTTTATGTTTTGACAAAGACGGCACATGACAACTTGTAAGATTGAAGACTTAAAATTGTGCAATGGTCATTTTTCCCTTTCCTCTTCTATAATTTATCATTTTCATTATTTTAAAAAAAAACTACTTTTTTTATATTTCCAATCATGGATTTCACTCCAGATAGCAGCCATGAACTGCCCATTCTAAAGAGGCAACTTACAAGTACGGCAGCACCATTTAACCACGACTGGTGGTATATATAAACCGCATACAGCCAATAGAGGGACTGCTTTGTGTACACCTGTATAACATACGATAATATTTTACAACTGCTATTTCCCAGCCTGTAGCGCCGGCCCTCTGGCCCACCCCGCACCCACCTGGAGTCAACACCTCCACGTGGGTTGTACACAATGACCCACCAACACCCACGGCCAAGGCTCTATATTAATATGATTATTTCAGCACTCTCAGGGGCCAGAATGCCAGGAGCTGTCCGCGCAAAGTTCACAGCCTGTTTTTCTGTTAGACATCAATATTGTTTGAACCCCCCACGTTGGTCTACTGTGTCCGTGATCTGATGGTTTACCTGAGTCTTTTTTAAAAACTTTTTGTCGAAGAAAAACATAACTGGTAAAAGTATTTTCATAAAATTCAGATAAAAAAGAAAGTCAGGGATAATTTCTTTTTTATAATGATTTTATAATTTATCATAATTTTACCATCAAAACTTATAACCATCTTAAAACTATGGAAGTTTAACTCGTTGTTGTCTTTTTCTTTACTGTTAAACATAACAGAAATTCACCCAGCATTATTCAGGTCGGTTTGGTGCCCCGAGTGGCTCTTTCCCTGTTGAATGATACCACCAATGTTGGCACGTGGCTGGGGGTACCAGAGTGCGGGGGAACAAGGCTTTATTGTCCTGGGCAGATAAATTAATCATCGACTGATCAATGGGGACGTGGGTGCAGCTTGTAGGGGCAGTGAAGTGTCAGAGATAGTGATATGGGTAGGCTTCTTCCCCATATTAAGTTGATTTGGAAAAAAAAAAGATCTATAGAACTAACCCTACAGGCGAGAATGACTGAAGAATGTAAGACACAGTTTTCCGACATTTGTTTCTAGCTCCAAAAATAACCAAAAGGAAAGAAGCCTTCAGGAGTAAAACACTTGAATGGCTTGAATTTTGAAACCACAATACGAATACACCAGGTAAGACGAGCGATGCCAGTCAGGGCTGAGAAAAAAAACCCTGAACTATTCCTGATATCAAAGGTTAGTTTATCATCTAACACGTCAATACCGAATGGCAACTTTTAAATCAGAACAAACAAAAAGACTTGTTAACCCCAAATCTGAAGAAGAAAAAAATCGGTGTTACTACATTTTATCAACAAATATCATTAAAATATGATTTTTCAAAGTATTTAAAGGAGAGGGGAAGCGTATTTGTGACAATAGTGAACACAGACGTACCGCCGAGTGTCCCATGCTGGCGGCGGTGGCAGGGTGAGGTCCCCCTCCGTCACCTCCTGCCTCCTCGTCCTAACTCCTCCATGGTGAGCCCCTCCCCTGACCTGTCAGAGGTCATGGGTAGGGTTAGAGGTCATGGGTAGGTATCTCCGTACTTATTATGACCCTACAGATAGGTGGGACCAGTCCTTCATCACAATGACACGTACACTATCAGATTGAGAAGTCTGATATTGACGGCAGTTCTTTCTTTCTTTGAGTCAATGTTTCCTTTTGTCTGAAGCTTTGATTTTTATTTTTTTTCAAGACGGCAGGTGAACTGTCGGAATGCTTCCCCTTTTTTTATATCTCATCAATCAGAAAAAAGGGTGAAAGTGTTACATGTTGCCGATTCCTGTAATCACACCGTTACAACGTGTTCCACCTGACCTAGGCCATTTTCGGTTTAACGGATCGTTTGGTTTGTTTTTTTCTTTGGTGAAAGATTCTCCGTTATTCTGAGCATTGAACTTCTCAATGGCCACATACCTCTATATTTCTAAGAGCTGGCCATGCAAAAAGGGGAAATTCCAAAAGGTATAAATAAGATCCAAGAAATAAATACAAGACCCTGTCCTGAAGCTACACAACCTCTAGGCACATTCCGCGGCGCTGGTAAGGTCCTTTAAAATCCTTTTCTCTTTTTTCAAGCAAAAGCCAAGATAAGTGCTTTTCCTCTGGGGTGTAGTTTGTATATACCATTGTACACAGTGCCCATACTCCCAGGTAAATCACAGACGGTGTGTTCTCCCGTGTCCTCCAGTACTAAATCACAGCACGTACTCTTAGCTGTAATCCCCAGTACGATCAGCAAACTCCACCGGAGCAAGAAACGAGGTAAAAGAGCCCCGACTGACGCCTCTGGAGGATCCGCACGTGCAATTTTAGGCAATTGCAATACCAGCAAAATTAACTTTTTGCCCTTCTGGTTCCTCTAGATGTTAGGTTTGCAGGTGTGCCTAGTCTGGTGGTTTACCGACGGTCAACCGGGGCCCCTGAGGCCGTGGGGGGTCTGAACCTACTGGAGGAGTGAGGGCTGCACGCCCTGGAGGCCGCCTACAGGTGTGTATGTGTGTGTGTGTGGGGGGGGGGGGAGGTGTTGGGCTGGTTCGTCCCACCTGCTTAACTCGCGCCCACCGCTCCACGGTACCTATAAAAGCGCGCGTGGAGGCACCACCACCACACCACCACAGGCGCCACTAAAAGCACCACCCACCTGGCACCACTCAATTAAGGCAGCCGTGGTCAGTTGATTAATCGATCAGCGATCAATCGGCGAGCAGTGGGCAGTTCCCAGTCACAGCAGTGGACGGACGGGTGACGGGACCGGTGTATTTCGCCACAGATCTTTGTATATATTATTATCAATGCCAACATGTATAAGGTGCAGTTCCTTCATTATAGAATTTTCAAAGCAAAACTAAGTCATAAGAAACATTGTTAAATTTCTTTTTTGTTTTATAATTCTGTGTGGAGGCTTTTTAACTCTTTGTTTATTTTGTTGCTTTTTGTTTTGTTTTGGAAGATAACAAGTTTTGTGTTATTTGTATCGTATTCTGAGAGCAAGTAGGTAATATCTAAAGGAGCCCAGTAGTTGACAATCACCTTACCGAAGCAACAAATGATCTCTGAAATTACATCATTGAGCATTATCAATACATAAAAGACGCAATAATCACACTGTAGTTTAACGAACTCGTACACAGAATGCCCCCGTCCTTTTTCTAGCAGATCCACAGATCCCCGCCCCCCGTTTCAGCCAGGTGCCAAGATCAAGAGAACTCAGTGAGGCGTGGCGGTGATATAAGGGACTCCTCGGGCCCCAAAGCCGCTTAGACAGTGGTTAAATCACCGCCCAGATCAAAAACACTGGGCTGGGAAGGGGGCCGATGCCGCCGGAGTAAGGCTGGAGCTAACGGGCTGCGGCTACTGGGCCTGGTCAGGGATCAGGCCTCTCGTCTCTGTCGGCCTACCTCCAGTGGGTGTTTTTAGTCCTTTTTTTAAATATTACTTTTTTTTAAATTTGTTCTATGTTTGTTCCTTTGACTGAATGTGTGTGTGTGTGGGGGGGGGCGCTATGTGTGTGTGTGTGTGTGTGTGTGTGTGTGTGTGTGTGTTTATATCATCTGTATTTGTATATTCATTTCATTTTTCAAGAAAAAAAGAAAGAATACTCATTACACAGCGGCTTCAGACGCTCACCTGCTCAGGTGGTCCGTGATTGGAATTTACACCTGTTGGAGTAGTGTCCATTATTTACACCAGGGGGCAGCACATGCTTTATACCAAACTGTCCGGCACGTACCCGACCACAACTGAACATCGTTGGGTGTATCTTTTTGACCAAAGTATCTGTACCATAGTTTTGGGTAGTAGAATATACAATCCAATCTGTTAAAACGTGTGTTTCTATAATTCCTTTGTAGGTATTCGTGTTGGTGTGCATAACATAACTTTGAACAAGCAAAACAAAAACTAAGCCAACATAACATTGCAACATATTTTGTGCCATCCTTGTTACTCTAATATAACATGATGATATCAATGTGAAACTTTACCAAATACAATGGACGTTAAGCAATTCCAACGCATCTCGATACGTTAATGTATACTCCAAACTTACAGGTTTTTGGGAACACAGCTACAGAACTTAAACTGAACAGTATAGATTTATGATATAAAAGACACTTATGATTTAAAAACTTTTAATTACGTCACAACAACTGATGTCAGAGATACGTTACGTTTACGTTAGAGTATGCGTCGGGGTTGCTTAACTTGCCTATTGTTCAACACCCTAAAATTGTTTATATATGGAATGTCCTTTATTCTTGTCCAGTAGCAGTAGACTAGTAGAGCATAGAAACTCACCTCGTGGGAGGTGCTCAGCGTGGGCTTTACACTTTATATATATATGTATGTATGTGTTTGTACTATATCCCTGACTCTGTAGAAGTAAAGTAACTCACCTCGTGCGAGGTGCTCAGCGTGGGCCGCCTCTTGATCTTGATCTGTTTGAAGGAGCCGCCCTTGGCCAGCCGACTGTTCTCCACGTTCTCCTTGTCCCGCTGAAATCAAAGAAATAAGAGTAAAGTTACAGGTACACAATATTGCGGTACAGCATATAAATTATCAATTATTGATGATTCGCGGAATATAATATGATCGTTTTGACATGTGTGTTGGCAAAGATTTCAGTGTGGACCTTGACCTATATGTGCGTCAATGCGCATCACAATCATAAATACCTGGCGGATGATATTCTTTCCGAGATGCCTAAATGTGTATTCTATACATGGCGGCTTCACACTGAAGCAACTTAAATATATAAAAAATCTGTTTAATAAAGATCCTCAAAATTCTGCCATATACAAATATATATAGGCCCACCCCGTAATAAAGATCAATTTAAAAAAAAGGCAGGGGGGGGGGGGAGATAAAATATGATTAACTTCCCCTTCTTCCCCTCCCTCGGTTTACCATGAAGCACCTGAGAGGGGTGTGTCAGTGTGGTCGTATCCTCTGGGCTGCTGTAGTAACCCCCAGCACTCTCCAGAGTCCACTCAACCCACATTCCCCCCCCCCCCCCCCCACCTTCCCTTCCCTCCCCTCCCCTGGTTTAACATGCAGCACCTGAGAAGGGTGTGGCAGTGTGGCCGTGCCCTCGGGGCTGCTGTAGTACCCCCCCCCCCCCCCAGCACTCTCCAGGATCCCCCCCCTCCCCTCCCTGGGTTTAACATTAAGCACCTGAGAGGGGTGTGGCCGTGCCCTCCGGGCTGCTGTAGTACCCCCCAGCACTCTCCAGGATCCCCCCCCCCTCCCCTCTCCCCTCAGTTTATAGTGTAGCACCTGAGAGGGGTGTGGCAGTTTGGCTGTGCCCTCCGGGCTGCTGTAGTACCCCCCAGCATTCTCCAGGATCCACTCCCCCCTCCCCTCCCTCGGTTTAACGTGCAGCACCTGAGAGGGGTGTGGCAGTGTGACAGTGCCCTCCGGGCTGCTGTAGTACCCCCCAGCACTCTCCAGGATCCACTCCCCCCTCCCCTCCCTTGGTTTAACGTGCAGTACCTGAGAGGGGTGTGGCAGTGTGGCCGTGCCCTCCGGGCTGCTGTAGTAACCCCCAGCACTCTCCAGAGTCCATTCCCCAAGCAACACAGCTCTCGACCACGTGAGCGACTCCATTGTATCCAGCTCGGCCATCGACGGACGCCCGGGAACCAGCGACTGACGCCCGGGCACAAGGTCATCAGGGGTCACCATTCTCTGAGTCAGTTACCCGGGTATTTTTGAATAAATGGCGCTGCAGTGGCAGTTTTCTTTGGTGAATACAGCCTCATAGGTTCAATGGTTAAGATTTTTTTTTTCCTTTTCTAGATTTTTGTCAATATAAGATGGCCAGAATCCTCATTTTAAAGCATGTCCTTCGTTTCCTGAATATGTACATGTATCTTTTTTGTTTTTTAATCTGTTCGAAAGTTGTTTAATTGACGTCATCCTCTTCTCTGACTAGCAGTTCCTTCCAAGTAACCAAAACACACTACAGCCACTGACACTTTCACAGTCCGTCGTTCAACGTTAGTCCCAGGACAGTCAGTGCGTTTTTATGATGTAGACACTTTGTGTTCATATTATGTCTTTCTGTTTCACATGTAAACGTTGGCCAGCCTTGAAGTTGCCTGGTGCTTACTTCAGACACTGTGAGTTGTATACAACGCATCTAAGCCATCATGTGAATGCCGCGTTATTTCAAAGGGTGATCCCCCCAGTGAAGGTACACATCCTTTACTCCACTTGGCGATTTTGTCTATCTAGAATCTGTTAATTTCTAAACTGTTGTTATTTGAAATATGAAAGGAACTCTTGCGTGCTATTTTCCATTTGAAAGGAAATGTGAAATTCTGTCTGATGAGATATGCCATGTCTACATCCTTGGTGGGTCAGTAATGGGTGTGTTTATCACACTAATGTGGTTCCCACCACTCGATCATTGTCCGCTCTGTGCCGACATGTCAGTGAAAAGGTGCCAAACTTCAGTGACGAGTGGTTGAGTCGCTGTATGCCAACCTCCAGTGTCCTAATCCCTCAGCCGTCCCCATTACCACACTTCAAAGGATGTCATTTGAGATGAACAAAAAGATCCAGTCGTGTGTTTTTAACAATTAAAATATTTCCATATGATAATAGGTCTCCGTTCAGGCAGTGGTCCCTGGTCTGTGATATGAGCCGTGCCGAGCGGGTTCTGGTCCCAGGCTGAGTTGCTCAGTGTACATAACCCACACAGACTAAGAGCTGCTCAGGGCTAAAGTGGGACAGGACGGAGCGCATCCTGGTCTCCGCTAGATCCTCCTCAGCCCTCTCGGGGGAGGGGGGGGGGGGCACTGCAGGCGCAGATTTAGGGAGGGGGTGGAGTAGTGTGCAGCGCTCACGCCCCCCTCCCTTTTTTGACCCAAATATTATGTAAATTCTTGCGCCCGGAGGACGTGCCCAGTCATTCTGCTATAGCACCCCCCTCAAATTCCTGGATCCGTCCCTGCAATGACTCTTTGAAGGTTACTAACCAATGCCAATCAGAACTCCAGAGCCTACTTTTTGTAACTGACCGTTCTGAATTTTAGTTCACCGCCCCTTATTTCTGGGCTACGCAGATCACGCCCCCCCCCCCCCCCCCCATAAATCAAAGCATCTCAATACCATGAAATAGACAAATCACCAAAATTGCTCCCGTTTAAGTTGTCATTAGTTTTCCATGTGGGAATGACGTAAGAAATAAGGCTTAGTTTCAAGTTATTTCCCATATATCATCCTATGCAAATAGTTTACTGCGCCCCTCATTGGCATATGAATGGCTGACTGCCCCTCAATTTTCACACCCACTGCCTCGGCTTTGTGGGGGTGTTTTGCAGTGGGTACCTTTTCAAGACCCAAGTGCCCCCACCCCCCCCCCCCCGGGTCGGTGGTACTGAGGTAGTAGTATACTAAGGGACCTCCCCTTAACGCCCCACTCCCTCTGGGACACCACAACACTCCCACCCACAGTCAGAACTTTGGATATATGTTATCTAGAAAAATGTTATTTATGCGTGTTTTTACGTTCTTTCCTAGGGCATGCACTCGCTGGTATGGCTAGTTGTTTGTTTTAGGGAGTGAGACTACTGAGGGTCTTGAGGTCTCTTACCTGAAACTGTAGTGGAAAACATAATAGTTCTGTTTATTTGTATAACATATCTGTTTGTTTTGATATTTCACATACAAGTACAATGGAACTACTATGTACACTGTATATACATTTTTTTATTTGTAGATACGTACGTCAGAGTGAAACATTTGGAAAGGGGGGAAAACCTCCTGCACCGACGCAAGCACAAACATCTATTTTAGGCTTCTGCCTTTATAGGCCCTTCTAAATACGGATACAAGTTGCCTGTATGGGCTCTATAAAATAGGGAGAAAAGTTGCTGAAAATGTAACTGAAACCCATCTCTGAATAGTAGGAGGATCGGTCGCCTAAAACGGGCTATTTAGGGTAGAACTTATACTGTTACAAAATGTGTTTACTCCCCCTAGGTACAACGTCGTGGTCTGTGTCTTCGGTGATTAATTAGCCTACATAAATGTTAAGCTCTCTATGAAGATACATGACTGTGTTGTCACCTCATCAAGTCTATTAATAAAGCGGTTAGTACTGATACGCTTCACCCAGGTGCATCTAAGAAGGGTTAATTGCAAGATTGTCCTAATGATATTGACCCTTGTATCTGTATATATGGACAAATGTTATTACGACAGTAATTTCATTTACACATACTTATGCACGTTCATATCGAACTGTTTGCTTTCTGAATTCAGAAAGACTCAGATAAATCTCAGGGGTCATCTAGAAATTGCCATTCGGGATACCCCCCCACACGATGAAAAGTCCCTGAGGGTTTTGGCTAAACATATAACTACACACACGGGACTTCATTCAAGGTATTTCACCTTACACAGTTTAAACAGAGAGTTTCTTGTTCTCCCCTTCTTTTGGAATGCACGTCGACACTATCTCACTACCCCAGGCTATACTGGAATAAAGGGATTTTTTTTTTATATAGTTACCTAGTAGCTGTCCCCCATCCACGAAATAGTTTCTCTTGGGCCTTTTTTTGATTAGAAGGCATATTTCAATACTTTAGAATGATTGTAAAAGAAAACCAGAAAGTACTGTAATACAAAGGCTAATATACGCATCTTTTGGCCTAATGTCAAGTCATTAGACACCGAATTATACCTGTTTAATGGAGAGGTCATAATGTCCTTACTAATACCTCTTTCAGATGCTTAATAAACCTTTTCATTACTAAGTAAAAGATGAGTTCTTCTACGACAGCTATTTATTGGACGAACTCTCTTTAGGTAACTTTCCTAAATCGCTTCCGAAGGAGTGCATGGAGCGTGGCGAAAGGGAAAGGATGTACAGTCGGGGAAACAAGTACATTCAATACACAATCAACGATGTCTATTATTAAAAAGGAAAAAAAAATCAGGTATCATTTGCACAAAGAATCTGTCTCGGATGTCAGTGAACCGCGGCCACTTCCTCAGAGTAAGAAAAAAATAAAAAATAAAACCTAAAAAAGAAAAACCACTTTCTCAGAGTGGCGGTGAGATTGTGTCACGGAGGAGTCAGTGGTGCGTGGGTCATATGGGAATGAGTCTTTATTGGCACCTTGGGACTTTGGACTGGGTCCAGGGAGGTGGAGAGGTAGGTGGGAGAACAGGAGTGGTAAACCTGGGGTGGGGTAGTCGTCTCAGGACGTCACTGTAGGGGCAGGTCTCAGTCATGTCACTGACCACAAGAGGTCAGCCTGAAGGATTAGTACGTCTGACCGACGTTAGGGGTCAGTACAGATCGCCTCCCCTCAACAACCATTCAATGAGTAAGTTGCTTATATGGTTGGTTGGTTGGTTAGTTATTGGTTGTTTTACACCCTTATTAACTGCCAGGGCCATATCAAGGGTGGTGATGGTGATCAAATCTATGAGAAGATAGAGGCCATACCCCTACACTTTTACCGAGGCAGGTGTTCTTTAATGTGCCTAGTCCCATTGACAGGGCCAGACATACAACAGCCGGTGGCACAAGGCCTTTGATATCCCTGTTGTTGCCACAAGGAGACTTGCAGAGGGGTACAGCAGTCAGACCAGCACAGCCCAGGATCGAACCTGGGCCGCCCGCACAACAGGCAGTCGATCTAACCACTTCACCACCCCACACGCCTAGTTGCATATGTGTAAAGTGTCATGAGTTTGAGGGGAAACCCTTTTAAATATGTATAGCCATGCTCTTAACATATCAACTGTTTGAAATAATTATTTTCTAATTTCCTTCTACCTTAATTCTACTATCTAAATAATGCACATAATCACAGCTTAACATTGAATCGTAAAAAATATATTTAAAAAAAAAATCAAAAATGATTTCCAGATCAGAAGTATTTGTGCCAGAGACATACACATCTTTTCAATTTGTGGATACCCATGTAGCCCGGTTTAGATTTCAATGATTTAACCCACACTGTCAGAGTATCAGCCACTCGTCCATTGACGTGCATAGAAAGTCAACCCCGTGACCAAGATCTAGGGTTTCTGGTAGACAATATGGTCGAAAATTAGCCATTGCGCCGGGGAGGCATAGAGTTTATGTCGGATGATAACTCGAATTGCTGACCGGCGTGTTATAAAGGGTTGCTAGATAGTAGAGTACTGTAAAGGTACTCCCCGCTGAATACTAGATTCTCACGGTAACTTTGGACAACTTATGTAAAGGAAGAGCCACACGTTCAAATACAGTTTCAAACCTTTATTTCTGATAAGCGTACAATAGATGAAGTGTTCCGTACAAATACCATACAGTGCTGGTGAGTGGTACCAAAGTGACAATAATAACGCCCCTCTGAGCGCCTACCTCTATCCTCCAATCAGAGTCCGTGCCAACCGCTGATCCGGTGCTGAGCCTAAGTTCTCCAGGCCTGCTGTAGTCTCTAGTCTGGTGGTCTGGCAGAGTGGCTGGGCCAGGTAGAGCAGTGGCTTCCGGTCTAGTAGAGTATCCAGTGAGGTAGTCCAGGGGTATGCCTTTCAGAGGGGGCTCCAGGAGAGTGTGTCTCTCTACAGTGGCCAGGATCCCCTTATATACAGCTCCTCCCAGGATGGGGAGGGGTTATTTGTGGAGAGGAAGAGGGGGAGTTGTGCATGGGTTGCATCATCTCCCTGAGTGGGGAGGGGTGGTTTGTGGAGGCCTCTGATTGGCGGGTGAGAGCCCCAGAGGGTGGGGTGGCAGGTGCATGTGTTGCATCATCTCCCTGAGTGGGGAGGGGTGGTTTGTGGAGGCCTCTGATTGGCGGGTGGCGGCTCCAGAGGGTGGGGTGGCAGGTGCATTGGGGCGAAGCCCAAGCATACCCATGGTTATACTCAGTCCCTGTCTGGCAGCTGTACGGTTCACAACAGATGGTGCTTATATACTACCTTACACTAACATGGTTATACATAGGTATATGGGAGGTTGTGTCTGCAAAAGTAGGGTTCTAGGCATTATGTGTTTGGGACTGGTTGCAGTCCCGACACACCATCAACTAAAGCTGTCAGTTGTCTAGGTCTTTTGCTGCCCTTGCCTCTTATCGGAGATAGATCCCACCAAAAGGGACAGGTGCGAGGGACAGGTGCGAGGTTTAGGCTTAATGTAGTACCTTCTACTCCATCCCCGTCTGACACCAGCGCCAGGCTACAGCCTTCGCACACTGAGCTCGCATCCCCATAAACCCACGTGTACCCGCCAAGTGGGACACAGTAAAACTCTACAGAAAATTCGAGAAAAAAATCGTACGATCATATTTTAGACGAACCGTTTTGTAGAGTGTTCACGCAGCTCATTACACTCACTTTTTCTGCCTCCCTTCTAAAACATTTTTTCAAGGTTGTAATCTCTCATGAGGTAAACATTCAAAAGTGATCGAAACCTCACCTGCGTGAACGTACCATGTTGTAGATAATCCATTAGATTTCCACTAGCTTCCAGGGTTATGCATGGAGCCCTAACAGCTGACCGACATAGTATAATCCACAAATTAAGTGATCGTGGCTTAAGAAAAGGCCCAGAAACAAGTAATATACCCAGAAACAAAAAGTCCTCCCATGCATGCATGAGTCTGAGTAGGGACTTGTACCCGGCGTACTACAGTAACTTCTACCCCGTCCTGCCCACGACCAGCTCGCCCACCTGTTCACCTGATCAGCTCAGAGTAGTTACCTGAGGGGGCCTGAGGGGTTCAAAGGTGGGACGCCTCACCGACGCCCTCACTGACGTCATCGGTGACGTCATCAGTGACGTCGGTGCGTGACCATAACAGGACCCTGTATTTAGAATTTAACATGGACCATAACATGGACCTATTGTTCTAAGTGTCTTAATTATGACGCACGTTGTGATAATCACTAATCACCATTTTCCGAAATTGAAAGCGCATGTTGCGTTGTGTTACAGGTATGCACTTGTAACAGTTATTTCTACTATGTGAATAATTCATGAGGAAAAACTGCCCCACCGCCCAATCATTAGAAGCCCACTTCTGGGGTGGCCCGGTGGATTAACACAACTAATTAAGGGTGCCATGTAGAACCTCCCCCTCCATCACCCATCACCCCGGCCACACGCCAGCGACATAAAGTTTTTTTTGTATTTGTATTTGTGGAAAATGTCTAAATTTCACCAAATCATCCCCTTTCTTTTCGTTTTCCCCCCTCTGCAGTGCAGCAGTAGTAACAAATTATTCTGTAACTCCCTCAGGACCTGGGTAAAGATATTTAGTAGCTCCCTTTGTGGTAAAGTTACTTAGTAACTAGAGTTTTGAACACACTGTGCCCAGACTCAGGTGGAACTGAGTGCCCTCAGGACCCCGTTATCAGCCCATTGTCTCGCCCAGGTTCCTTATTTACCTCAACAGGTACGTGCCTGGGGTGGACCGTCTGGGTTTCGTGGTCTTTGAGGTGCTTTTGTAGCCTTTTTACGACCATACTTTGATACAGATAAGGCCTTCTTAACTTACTGTGAAGTGGTGTGCCAGCACCGAATCTCTGTGCTTGCAATATCACATTTTATGAAAAAACGTTACTTTTATATTGTAAGAAATGTTTTCTGTTTTGTGGGATATTTTTCTGTTTTTAATGCAAATCCTTTAGGTCCCCATATATATACAAGTACTCTGCGAGTGAATAAACTTACATACCCACATAGTTCTTGTACAGAAACCAACAATTATGAATTGAGATAGCCTTGATCTGGATCTTCTTAATTGACTAAATTTAACAGTAATTAAAGGGAGTTCATTGGCCTTTAAGATATCACAATACTTGCATTTACCGGGCCCATAATCCTTATCTGTGATTATCTGGATAATGCTTTATCTGTTTTATTATAGCACCACTAAACCGTTACATCTACTGATAAGGTAAGGCTGTGAATTAATTTAACCCATCTCACCTTGAATAACCTTTTATATTATTACCCCATTTGAAAACCCCCAAATGCTCTACCTATGCGAGTCCTGTAATTAACCTTACATTAGTTGGTATCAGTTCCGCCGACACGGGCCAGGGGGCGCTAGTTGTGATACCTGTCCACAGGTAGGTAATTAGCCTTACCTGGAGGATACCTGCCGTGACGGGGCCTTCACCCAACTGAGGCCTCACCTGACGCCCATAGACCACCTATACCGGCTATGCGGGTTCCACCTCCTTGTTTGCCCATACCCTGTTCGATCAAGGAATATGGATCCGGAGAGGGCGTATCATAACATCCATACAACCAATTAGACCTGAGAATATCCTTATGAACATTCTCAAATATTTTTTCTTCCAATATTAGATAATTTCATGATATTTTAGAGTGAATTTACAAACTAGTTCCGATAAAAAAACAATGTAGTTCCGTTTTTTTTCTGATAGGCTGAACCGGGACCCTTAGGGCCGTATAGACCAGTCCCCCGGCTTCCCTGGGGCCTCGCGGTAAGGGACGAGAAGAGCTGGTGCCTAGGCACGTAGAGACACATAAATATGCAAACAAAGGACAATCTTTGTTGTGACTTTTTAAGATTTACATGCATTACCATTCCACTCCTATTCTTTGTGACTATGGGGGAAAAAAGCTGGAGCGATGAGGCAAAGACTTCCGCATTGTTCTTTTGTGTTTCTCTACTTGTGCTTTTGTGTGAAAAATATGCCAATGCCTGGTTGTTAAAAGGTTGTTAAAAGGGGAGGGGCACCCGGTGGGGTTTTCAGTCCAAACTAACAATGTGTCTCGGTACCTGGGCGCCCTCTGGTGAGGCGGTGGGACACTGATTACAGGTGAGTTTATCTCCGGGGGGGCGCACCCCCCCCCCCCCCCCCCACCCGATCACATCGTAACGAGAGTCTGCATAATGTATGAGCCCACCTCGCGGGTTTACACTGATTGAATACAACTACGTGAATTCTTCTGGCAGCAATGTTTCAAAGATTTCTAATTAATCTGACATGTTTTTAACAGTGTCAGGCCTTAGCGTGTTCAGAACGCTCGGCGTGCGTGCAATGAGGTAGGCGGGGTTTGAGAAATCAGCGTGCTAGTCAGGTACGCGCAGAAAATAAAGTAACGGAAGGGGTTGAAATAGCACGGGTTTGGGGGCCCGAAGCCCCTAGAAAATCCATCAGGCCCTAGATTTTCTTGTTAAGAAAACTGGTTAAGAAAACTGGCCCACTGGCCCTCTAGAAAATCCAATATTTTCAAAGAAAAGGATTGTCTGGGCCATTTAAAACTAGGATCGGGATCCTAGGATTTTGAATAAGGGGACCCGACTGACCTCTAACTGCTTGTAACTCATTTCGACCCCTGTAACGGTTAGGTGCTAGGTAAACCACAATGGCATTGGCAGGGCCCTATACGGAGGTGGACCACCATCATTACCGTCACCAGGGATATAGTCCTGATCCTCCAATGACAAATAAAACAGCCTTAAGGGGGAGGGTATTGTCCATACGAGGGGATCTATTTACGGACACGGTCATGAGGTTGGAGCGTATTCAGACTCCCGGAGGCTGCAATAGGCTGCAATATAATTAGGTTTGGTGGCCTAAGACCGAGCCTAAGCCTGGGCATCCGAGTGGACTAACGTCACCTGTACGACCTGACGTGTGGTAAAGTCTTTTTTCTTTCAGTTAAGGAGTTTTATTATGCAATAGAACTTAAAAGTCAGGGTAACCTCTGGTCGTCTGGTAAGTACGTCTGGACCGGACAATGCCTCTCTAAGCCTTTGCGATCGGTCCCCTGCCAGCCAACTTTGTCTAGATCTCGATCTTACTTTGGAAACATTTGGCACCATAGAAACAGACCAGAAAAGTCACTTGGTTATAGATTGGTCAGGCCAAACCTGGTACGACCAGGTGGCGCACCTGAGCTCAATAACAGGTTTTGACCTGGCTGCCCATTCTTGACCTTACACCTCCTTGCCGTCTGGGAGCCAGCGAACGTGAGACGCCGTTTCCATAGCAACACGACCTCCATCATGACAACGAGTCCACGTGCTTATAATACTGCTTGTTTAGACTTCACAAAAAGAACCTGATCAACATGTTGGTAAAGTGGCAATAAACTGGTGAAGACGTTTTTTGTAAGTCGCATCTAGAAATTACTAAAACAACAAAACTAACAAGGTCACAGGTGGAATTATGGAAGAAAAGAATCGGTTAGAAAACCGAAAATACCCGGGTTATTCGTCTTGTTTTTCTATGTATGAAAATAATTATTGATGAGATATGGGGAAAGGAATACGAATTATCGAGCGAATTATCGATTGATTTTAAACAAGAAGATGCACATGCCAGAGTTAAGCCGCCCGCCATTTTCCTCTATTATCGTTCACCTGGACGCGGAGGACACTAACCTTTTCTCCGATGCCGATGGTCAAAGTCAATATAATTCTTCACTTTATATCGACCCTGACCGCCTCTGAATATCAATAATCCATGAGATATACTCCATATTGCTTGACGATGCCGATTTAAGGCGTAAAAAGCGGTTATTCGCGGAGGACAGGTACACACGTGTTCACCGGGTTGCGCCATCTTGGGCGTCTGCCTGTGGGTTTGACAGGTCTGATTGCGCGAGTTGCGCTTCGCCCGGAAGGGTTTAGGCACGAAAAATAGTTCGTGAAGAAACGCGATTTTCTGGGTTTATGTCGATCTAGAGTCTTACAACACATCGGCATCATCAATAAAAGATCGACATGAACCTATATGGCGCGTTTAGTCGACCGAAACGCGCGGGAAATATGCGAAATAGGCGAGCATTCCCGGCTGACTTTCCGATCGGAAACCGGGGGCCGCCATCTTCGCCGTCATCACCCTCATTAACATAATCATACTACACGGCAATCCGGGACGCTAGGCTTTTCTATGCTGATGCGTCGATCGATGTTATACAGTTTGACCGCTTCACTCTTCGACCCGATTTCGGCTAATGCTTTTTCAATGGTCAATTTCTGGTATAGACTTTCCATAGGGACTGCATTACAACCGGATGTAGGTCTAAATTTGCGATCTTGTTTCCGCTGGTTCTGTTATAGTTCAATGGAGTTTCCCGCCTAAATGTCCAAGTCAGTATACCCGGGCGAGATTCGATTTGATCGATCATATTTCGAAGATGACTTTATAATACAGCGAGCCCGGGTAACAAGCCACCTGCTGTGATATTATTACACCTTTGTCATTCATCTGTTATCTAAGGGTATACAATAAACCTTTACTATCACGGTCTACGCATACCTCAGTGTAGACGTTGTGACCCACCTTTCTGTACCTGTGCCTGCTCATGTCGTCCCGTCCATCTCTCCGCCCGGTCCCCCTCACCGACCCCCCGCCGGCCCCCACCACCCCTCCTCCACTATGGTACCCCAGGGTGTCCGCTCCGTCCGCGCCGGCCAAAGACGCGCCGGTCTCTGACGCGTCAGTTTCTTCCGCCCCGGTCTCTGACGCGTTAGTTTCTTCCGCCCCGGTCTCTGACGCGTTGGTTTCTGACGCGCCGCTCACTGACGCGTCGGTTTCTGCCGCGCCGTGCACCTCATGCGCGCGGGTCCCTGCCGCGCCGGTTTCTGCCGCGTCGGTCTTTGACGAGTTGGTTTCTGACGCGTCCGTCTTTGCCGCGCCGTCCACCCCATTCGCGCGGGCCCCTGCCGCGTGGGACACTGCCGCCCCTGCAGTCACTGCCGAAGGGGTAACTGCCGCGCCTGTTGCATCGTTCACTGTTGCGCCGGCCAGAGTAACATAGGTGAGTGCGGCGTCGTCCGCCCCTCCCACGCCGGGCACTACCGCCTCCACCCTTGCCGCGCCCGTCCGCGCGGCGCCGCCCGCCCCTATCTGCTCCGTGTCGGCCGGGGCAGCAGGGGCCCGACGCGCGCCGCCGAACACAGGCGGGAGGCGCGTTCGGAAATGCGGATGTTCTTCATCACTGTATTAGCCAGAACACTATCAATAAACTTGTAATTTCCTCAGGGTTCCCTTTCATGGTATAGCAACCAGGTACTAAATCCTAGCATTTTGTTTCAGGTTTCATTTGCTCAGTTTATGAGGAAAAAGTTGCTTAATTACGCGTTTCCTAACGCGCCCCTGGAGGGTCCATCCCAGGTGAGTTGGGGAGGAAGTTTGCCGACCCTGGTCACTCCTGAGTGGGTCTACTGAGCAGCTCAGTGCTGCCCCCGTGTGAGCAGAACAGGAACCCAAATTCTGGGAGTAAAACACAGTGGGAACATGGTGTGTAGTCACTGCAAAATCAGTGGGGGATTGCAGTAGGACTTCAGAGGATAATCAGTGGAAATAAGTCGGTATTCATTGGTTAAATGAGTGTAAAAACAGTATGTCCGAAATATCTTAATCCATTAACTTAATGAGCTAAGTAGTGTGAAATCAGTAGACATTCAATATACGTGTAAACTGATTGAGAAAGTAATCACTGCGTTTTGTTCCGGGAACACGCTGGGACGTCAGATCATGTGAACACTTTCACTCCTGGATCTGGATCCACTCTCGTTGTTGCTGTGTTGATAGTCCGTTCTGACCCAAATACTTTTGTATATAATAATCGGTCCATACGACAACAAACACCCATGGCTTGTATTGGCCACCTCAAATCTGTTATGAATTTTGTCATTGGACCTTTATAATGAGTAACCTCTTTGATCGTTGCTGGGCTGCTGGCAGTTGTTTATGGCACTACTTCAACTTAGTACTTCCCAGAAACCAGTGGCCTCAAAGCATGCTGAGATACGGAGTGGAATTCCCACCTAAAATGGTCGCTGATGTACAGACCCACTTTGGGAAACAATCCGTCTGGGGATTGCGGTCAGGTGAGGAATGAGCGGCAGGTGGACAGTGGTGGTGCACTGACGTACTGGTCAGCGGTGGTCAGACTCCCCCCGCGTGTCGCCACGTGCCGCACGTCGCCAGGCCGGGTCGCACACGTCGCACATGTCGCCCTTCACAGCGTGTCCCTCGCCCAACAACCATCCATCTTCTGGTCAACATCCAGTTCGCTAACCCACGTCCTCCGCCAGGTCAGAGCATTGAAGCTCGCGCTTTGATATTGGCGTAATCTGATGATATGACAAGATATTCACACACAGGAATGTTTTAATTCTTGGAAATTGGCAATTTGGAGTATTTTAACAAAGAATTGTGTCTCTATATGATATGTGCGATTTCTCAGAGCCGGCTCTGCCGACCAGCTTTAATTTCGATCGACCGGCTTATATACCTGAAGATATGGTGAAATATGGAAATATTGCTTCAAAAGTTCATTGCTGACCGGCTTTTAGATCTTGGTGTCACACTGGCAAACTTTAATTTCGTCCTAGGGAAAACCCTGTCTTCTCTAGCAAGCGCTGATGATGAAGTCGGATCAGAACGTTCCCTTTGTTGTTGTTTACTTTCTCCAAGGCCGACCTAGTCAGTAGTGTACACGGTACAACTCTCTAAGGAAGGTACTTTTTCTGGCGAATCATGTACTCCTTTTTCTGCTTGACGTTGCTCGGTAGGTTACCTTGCCCGATTCCCAGCCCTCTCGGTCCCCCGACGTGGGGGTGGTAACATGACCAGCTGATCTCTGTAAACACCGCCAAAGAGGGCCGACTCACGATGGGGCCCCGGCCACTCCCCCCTACAAGGGCTCACGGAATTTTAAAATAGCTATAGATGTCCTCCTGCGGACACCCTGACAGTAAATCGGGGGTGTCCTCCGAGTGTCTCGATCTCGATATTGAGGTATGAATTTTAGGGTGTACACAGGACACCCTGAGGGTCCTGTCAGGGTGTCCTGGGTCTTTAGGGGGTGGACAGGACACCCAGGACGCTGGATTTGGTGAGGCCTGCCCTACATCGCCCCCGCCCCTCCTCCCTCTGTCTATATACCCCAGCCAGACCTACAAATGCCAGCGGACGGCCTTCACAGCAGCCTATTACACCCTCCTGGAGCCTCACCGACCTGGCCCAGATTGAAGTGTCATTTTAGTATCGCTTTACTCCGACAGCCAACCACAATGAAACACATCCTGGATGCTATCTTCCCTGGGCTGCAAACTCCATGACCTATAGTATACAAATATCGTGTACTGGTTCGGTGCACGTCGTAGCACTAGTGACATCTCAGTGTTGATATCAGGGCGCTATAATCCTTGAAGTCCCAGTAATATCTCAGGGTACTCGATACTAGTACGATGCACGTCAAAGTTCTTGTGACATCTCAGTGTTGATACTTTTTATCATGGTGTTTATGATCCTTGAGGTCCCAGTAAGTTCCAGGGCACTCAGTACAAGTATGATGCGTGTATACTCCCAGCAAAACCTCAGGGTTAATATCAGGCCCCTGTCATCTCCAGCCCTCGTGGATCCCACCGTTTCTGGATCCTCAGCACACGAGGCGAGGCGTGGATCCCCAGGTAAACAAGGCAAGACGACTAGCACGGTACATGTAGTCACATCCTAACGTCTGTCACCCTTCAAGTCCCATGTTACATGATCTCAGAGTACTACCAGGGTGCTATCAGATCCAGTCCCCTTGGGTACAACCCGGCCTGGATCCCCAGTCACTAGGAGAGGCGTGGATCCCCAGTCACTGGGAGTTGATCCCTGGTAGAGAAGGCAGTGGGTCTCAGTCAATGCAGAGAGGTGTCGACAGGCCCGGCCCGGCCTCAATGAGACTGTACACACTAACTAATCCCGACGACGTGGTCCCCGCCCCTCGTGGCCCACTCAGCTCCCAGCCCCGTGTGGTGGGGACTGTAGTAACTTAGTCAGGCCGTGTAGGTGGGGAGATGAGGGGTCGATCCAACTGCAGAGTGTGAGCACTGCTCCATGGGTACACGCCGCTATCACAGTACTGTATGTGACATTAACCGGGAGGGGAGGGGGATGGTGGAGGGGAGGTGGGGGGTAGTGTCTATAGACATGCTGCAGCAGTCACGTGACCTGTATGTTGACTCGTTACATGCCGACTCTCAGGTCATGTTTCTATTTACATTCACATGGTGGACTGATAGACCACGTCAATACCCTCACATGATAGTTTGACATCTCTGTTGTTTTTATTATTATTACAGCAATAATTTTTTTTCAAATGGAGAGAGGATGAATCCTGGTATGTTTCAGAGACTTTCTCTCATATAAAATCTTCTGTTAATTGTTGGAGTTTTGGCAGTTGAGTAGGTCTTCATAGAACTTTCTCTCTTATAAAATCTTCTATTAATTGTTGGCAGTTGAGTAGGTCTTCTCGTTCCCAGGGTCTGGTAGTCTCCTCTGAGAGGGAGGCCCTGACTCTGTCAGTGTGTAGACAGGTGAGTCTACCTACCTGTGGGCCGTTCTCTACAGGTATGCCCCCCCCCCTACCTCCAACCACCTGCCGCCTCTCTCACCTGGCCTGAATTCCGCCAACTAGGATCCAAAGTGACGCTCGCCCAGAGACCGGCAAAAACGGGCTTTGTGTTTAGTACCGCGGCAGATGCCTCGAGCTGGTGTTTGAGGGACGCTAAGGTATTTTTTTTTTTTTTTTAAGAAAATTTTGGCATTACAGTGGATTGGCGGGGTCGTCGCGTCTAGGTAAGACGCTGGGCGTTTAACCTTGAGACGCTGCGAGCCCTCGGGGAGGGGGGGGGGGGGGCGTGCTTCATGTTCGGGGCGTCGTACAGTTTGGTACGAGGAAGGTCGCAGGCTGGTTATTTTATAAGTGCTCAAAATGGCCGGATAATGCACCATGGTTATCTTTAGGGCCTCAAGTACGGTAACTATTGAACTCTCCCTCGGAATAGCCGGGGTGATGCGTCCCTGCTTCCGCCTGGGTTTGTCCACATAATGAAAGTACAGCCGAGGTCCCCACTCAAACAGGGACATAACGTCTACGGGTTTTGTTGTTGTTGGCTGACCCCGACTTTACCCTTACAGATCATCTATAGTCCCCTGTCCCAATATAGATAATCTCAAGTGTCTAGTATTGAGGGGTTCCCTGAGATTTCGCTGTCCCCCAGCAATCTATCCCTGTGCCATATCCAGCAAGTTTTTCAAATTTAAAAGTTTCTGCATGCAGAAAAAAATTGGACAACCCAACAACAAGTCGAATCCCTAATATCCTCAGAATTAGGAATTTAATAACCTGGTCAAATGAAATTCCCTGTGTTTTCCCTGTCAGGGATTTTTTTTGCCATTTTCCCTGTTTTCCCTGTGTGGTTGGTACCCTGTATGGTGGACCGTTTGAGGACCATTCAATAGGAAAAACACCAAAAAGCTCCAAGTCCCCCTCTCCCCTTTAACTGCCAGGTGTTGAGGAACCAGGAGGTCGCCAAGGGTAAGACGTCCAATAAATCAAACTGTACAAAAGATGGTAAGCTTCGGTCAGACTATGCCTTTTGAGTTGAAACACAACTGTCTTTTATGCCTAAAGAGGCGTACCCCTCAGTCAAGGTGTTGAACACCACGGGTGGGTCAGTGACTGGACCAAAAGACTGTGGGGGTCTGAACTCGACGGGCGACTTTGGATTTTTTTTTTTTTTTAAGCCCTTATGGCATCCGACATAGGGATTTAAGGGATGAGGATAAGGGACATCATGCTTTTTTAAAAATTAGACAGACTGACATGAGAATTTCTTAATTTAGATGAGGATATAATTAATTCAACAGGGAGACATGGGGACCCCCATCTAGACCCAGAAGACCCCGGGAACCACAGACATCTAGACGTTACACCTTGGTTCGGGCCTGGGGACCAGGGGTGGCACAGAACACGGTAAATGTCAACGTGTCGGCCAGTAGAGTACACTTTACGGCAGTTTTTACGGTAGTTTTTACGGTAGTTTTTACGGTACACTTGACGGTAGTTTTTACGGTAGTTTTTACGGTACACTTGACGGTAGTTTTTACGGTAGGTCTCACCCCCGACACTTTCTACCTGACCCTGTTGTAGTAGGAGACTGGTGGGAACTGGGCTACGAGGGTTAAATTTCATTCTGCTAGTATTTTACAATTTGTATCTTATTTCTATTCATTTTTTTTGGAGCGAACAGGACCATCCCCAAAGAGTATACCTGGGCTTTAACTTACGCCTTTATATCAATGTAGACAAGATGTTGTCACCCGGGCCTATTACTTCAAAGAGCTGTGGGTGCATACAATAACCCAAAGTAATACTACCCCACGACAAAAAAAATTCTATTGATTCTTCTTTCTCCATACAATGATAGCCAATGTATCTTCCCAGTAGTATACCAAATTTATCTAGTGTAAAGGTATTAAATTTCCCGGTTTCACTTTAGAAGAAACATGCGTACTAAATGTTTGTAATCGACGATCAGAGAAAATGTCTAATGACATAACAGAATACAGATTTCTTTTTAATTCCAAAACTAGTTATTCTCAATCCATTCAGGAGCATAACAAACAACAAATGCAAGATAAGATTATACGTAGAATACTGTATTCAATACGCCATACAAGTCCAGGGCAGCAGTTTACAGTTAATTTGTGTCTACCCTGGCGATGCAGGGGACGAGCTTGTATTCATTCCGTTTAAGTGAGTTACAGAACCACCTGTCTACCCTAGTATTGTTAGAGTGATCTTCAGATATGACTAAATGGGACAGGCTGGGGCAGAGGTAGTACCTTCTATGGGTTATAAATAGGCACTGCCATAATCCAGAGGAATAAAAACAGATCCGAGAAGAGATGGGACAGTCGGACACAACACTGGGTTTACCTGCACCCCATGGGGCTAATAAGGTAATAGTCCCACCAGGTAGGGTTTAACCCCTTATCTACTTTATCCCTTTACGGGTAGCAGTTAGGGGGGTTTATTGTACCCGCCGTGAGATCAGATTAAAATGGCCAAATCCCTTCCCATAGTTCTCCTTTTAACGCTGCCTAATTCACTTGAGGTGGTTTCGTGGTCTAATAGATCTTCAGGTAAAATTAGATTCACAGGTTAAAATTAGATACACAGGAACAAAACATTGACGCGAAAATGATGACCTGGGGCTTTAACAAATGCCTCAGCCGCTATTGCCTTCACAAAACAAACATAAATGAACTGATTAAGTATTTTAAGTGTACTAAAATAAGTCTTACCTGGAGGTAGGCATTGGCTCGGGAGAGTAGATCCAACATAAGCATGCCCATCTTGGGGCCTTTTTAGGTGCGGTTAAAAAGTCTTAGTCCATGTTCGAGTAAAATGTCCAAGTGGTCAGGGAGCTTAATTAGCAGTGTCCGCTCCTCCTTGGGTGAGGGATTGTACCTTCAGGTGGGAGACAATACGGGACAATACCGACAGATCAGGGACAATACGGGGACAGTACCCATAGATGTCCCCCTCAGGCGTCGGCAGGATTATGTCACTTATTGTCTGGCTTGTCCCGTTAGGTCGTCACCACATAGGGGTCACCCTGTACTGCCCGCTCTGACCGGTCAGTACTGACCACTGTACCCACCCCCGGCAGTGGTTACTGCCCGCTGGTCAGCCCCAGGTCTGAGAGGTCCGAGCTGGTCACCTGGGCAGGTACGACTCGGCCGTGTGGTCACTACACTTGTCGCTGACCACTCAGCCTCAGGTCGACCCTCTTGTGACGCGCGGCTTGTAGCGGGTGGAGATGCACTCACTGTGGTCTCAACAATTAGCCCCGTGCTGATATACGATCTCCGTTCAGTATACTCTGTAGGTACAGGATTCAGTATACCCGGCTGATATATGATATTGTGTATGTTCTGTGTATACTGTCCCTGTTGTCTATCATGACTCTATGTGAGGGCCACTGCGCAGTCTCGTGAAAGAGGTGTATACTCTGCAGCTATATGATATTGTTTCTGTTCAATATTCTCTGCTGATATATTATACTATTCCTGCTAAATATACCCTGTAGATATGATATTGTGTATGTTCAGTATACTGTGTAAGGCGTCTGTGGGAGGGCCACTGCGCAGACTCCTGAAAGAGGTGCATACTCTGCAGTTATATGATATCCTCTCCGTTCTCCTTGCAGATACATGTATATGATACAGTCCGTATTCTGGGCCTGTCGATTCCCAACTGAAGCTCAGAGCCCGGGGGGTGCGGACTTTGAACTCAGTAGAGAAGAGTCGCGGGGGCTGACACATTGACTCACAGATGAGCTGCTCGCCCCGCCCCCTGCCGGCCTGGTACCTGGCCCCCTGGTGGGCGTTCGGCGAACTGACACCTAGCGGTGAGTGGCTCAATTACCGGGAAAGGTGCTAGATCGACGTGGGGGGCTGGGCACTGCGCTAAGGGTCGACAGGCACTGAGTGGTTCTTCTCAACTCGTACGGCTGACGCACTGGGCCTTTCATCCACTACTCCGTAGTACCTACATTTCTGCTGACTAGACCTCGTTTTAACATGTATCGTTGAATACTTATAGATACTGGAACAGCAGAGCGCTAGGCGACCTATTTTGAACAAATCATCAAATGTATGCATGACATTAATTTGCGCAGGTAAGACTGTCATACATGGACGCGAGCACAGTAACAGAATCACTTTCCGGTTGCGTTACATTTGTTTGATATAATCATTATATTTCCGCTTTATATTTTCATAATTAGTTTTAATCCATTGGTCAGAACTATAGGAACAGACGGTAACATCCTAAATACAGAAGTGCTAAACCCGGGTGCTAAATAAGGTACCCCATACATTTCCATAAACACACAAAAAAAAGATCACCAGAAGAAAATCACAAACACAAGGAAAATAGAAATAAAAACAGGTAAAAAAAAAAAAAGAAAGAAAAGAAAAGAAAAAGAAAAAAAGAAAGAAAAAACACATTTCTAGGAACCTGTCTACCCCCGGCCCAGTCGGGTGTAGTGGCCGTGGTGTTGGCCGGCTGCCCCGGTCAGACTCATGTATGTATCTTATACTTGTTTTCATTTCTTGGAAGGGCATTGAAACAGTAGACTGTTTTAGAGTTTAAGGGAAAAATCCAAAAAAAATCCAAAACAAAATCCGGGACATCTTATGACTTATCATATCATTGCCCACAGTTATATGCAGCTATGAAAAACAACTTTTCGTGGATTTCGAATTTTCGTGAATGTTTTGGTCGGCATCTCTGCAGGTGTCAGTACCTTGGGGTTAACCGACCACGATCACATTGGACGCCCGCTCCGGTCTACAGATATAGACCACAGACATATATAACATCTTATGTATCTCTAGTCTATGTTCAGACACAGGGTAGGGTCCACACTCATAATCCGCCATCAAATTCCCTGCCTTTTTTTCCTGAGTTTCCCTTCCCACGGTAAATTTTCCCTGTCATATTAGGAAAATTTGTTCTTATCTCAAGGTGTTCAAGTTTCAAAAATGTCATTTAAGATGCATGATGTGGCCAGCAAAATTTGAAATATCATTCCGAGAAAAGTGAAATCTACCAAATATTTATTCATATTGTACTTCAATACTACAGCGTTTTAAGGCCCGGTCACATATAGAGACTGAACTCAACTCAACAGTCTTAAGGACTTAAAAACAGTTGCAGACAAACCAGTCTTAAGGGAAAAATGATGAGTGGTCATATATAGAGACTGGATAGTCTTGTATCTTCTTTCCTTTGCCTATAAACTCAATGATATGTAGGAAAAAGAGGTGTGTCTAGTTGCCTTTATATGATTGGATAATGGATTTAAGACAGTTGAATTGAGTCTTAAACTATGTCACATATAGAGACTGGGCCTTAAAACTGCTTGAGACTGGAGATTACCCAGTCTTAAGGCCGGTCACATATTGAGACTGGGTCTTAAGACTGCTAAAGACTCAAGACTATCCAGTTTTAAATCTTAAACATCTCAAGATTAGAGACCAGACTTATCAGTCTTGAGAAAACCTAAAACTCCAGTTTTAACCCTATATCACATATCAGAACTATCAGAGACTCAACTCAACTCAACTGTTGAGTTGAGTTCAGTCTCTATATGTGACCTGGCCTTTACTATAGTACCATGTCAGATTTTACACCTGTCTGAATACAACGGGTGTAAACAGAGATCATGGCAAATGAGGACAAAGGCAAGTAGTTCATGCAACTTCTAGAACGCATGATGTCATCTGAATGAGAAAACATGATTTGAGACTCATTTAAAAAAATGAGCAAATTATACCGACTGGACCGCGGCTAAGAGGCATAGTTGAGGAAGTAAACATCAGGGGAAGTGGAGGATTAAACCGAATTATGGCGTAACCTGCTCTATTAAAACGAACTGGCATAAAAACGGTTTGAATAAGAAGTAATTTTCTGGGCTGCTGGGTACTAGCAATAATTCATATTAGTGTAGCGTGCACGTGCTGGTAACTTTCACTGTCACTGGTTCCTGGTGTGGTACTCTGATAACCTAGGCCTGGTACCCAGCGGCCCAGGAAAGCACTTTTCATTATAAACCAGTTCATGTACCCCAGTTAAAGATACAACTTTTTGCCACATTTCCCCACTCCACAGTACGAGTGGGATTCTAGCTTTCTAAGGGGATGAGGTCATTGGTTGAGGGCGTTCGTAAACCGCCCCACACCATGTTCATCTCAGGGTGTCAAGGGCTTAGCACTAATCCGTGATAACACCTATCGACGGGCGTCTGGAGGGTTGCCCGGAGACTGACCGGCCGGATGACTGAAGCAGGGTAGAGTGGGATGAACTCTTCTCAAGAGATATACATAGGGAGAATCACTTGTAGCACGACTAACTTTGGCACTACGGGAGAGAACTGATGACAGTCCACTCACCGCTCCTCTGAATCGGGATACATACGTTTGGCTTCCCCGTGCAGTATGTGCACTCTCTGAACTTATACTAATTCTATTTATGTACTGATTTATTATTTATTGATTTTCAATCTGATTCCTGTGGTTTACAAGTTCTCTCACGAGGACCTTCAAACAACTCTCTTATCGTATATCATGGTGCCCACGCTTTTTCAAAAATCAATTTAAGACCTTTTTAAGACCTATTTAAGACCTAAGTTTGGCAAATTTAAGACCAATTTTCCGCAGGTTAGGACAAAATTGACTGCCTGAATTTTGATGCACCGACATGCGGCAAAATGCGGCAATTTTGCTCATCCTATTTTTATTTCCGAATCAAATCCAATTTAAGACCTTTTTAAGACCTCCAGCAAGAAAAATGTGAAATTTACGACCTTTTTAAGGCCTTAAATTTGAAGAAATCAATTTAAGACCTTTTAAGACTTTTTAAGACTTGCGTGGGCACCCTGTATATAGACATTCGAAACTGCGTCATTTTTACTCAGTTGTATCTTTATGTTGACATTTCGAGTCATTTTCGGAAAGGTACTTTGTAACTTGCACTTCAGTATTATTATTTTTCGACACAAAATAATTCTTGTCATGATTATTCAAAAATCCTAATACTAACACACTGCAACATTTCCAAAACATTCGAGAGGTAATTAATGCACTAAGTTATACTGTTTTACAAAGTACTGGAAGTTAATTTATTTAAATGTTCTCAACTTGAACTGTTTATATATTCTGTCTATACTCGTTGCTGCTTGTAAGTTCCGTCTTCATGTGAACTCATTCTGACGGCACTCACCGTGCACCCGGACGCCCCCTAGTGTCCATTAGGCGTACTTTGACCCCTGGTGTCGGTGCGCTGTACTAATGTTTGATTACGGTTTACCCCACCAGGTGACGCCATACACAGAGCTAGACAAGTGTCCACTTTCAGAAACAGTTAGAAATATACGTAGTGGCTTAATTGTTGACATAAACTGTTCCAAACTGAGTTGATCCATTGCATAGACTGTTTCTTCCCAAATCAGAAAGTTCAGAGAGTGCAAACACTAATACGAAGAAGCGTAGATAAAGCAGTATGCACCACCTCAAAATAACATTTATTTGTCAGTTTTATCCAAAAAAAATAATCCTTAACATTTGACTTTTGAGGATTAAACTTTAATTCAGACGTGAAAAAATAGAGAAACCTCGACAGACACAAATTTTCCGTATTTTTGTTCAGGAATGAAACAACTGTGGAATGCAAATACAATGGTTAATATCTTCTGAAAACTAAGAGATTTTTGAAAAGTTAATGTTAAAGCAAAGAGAAAACAAAAGTACCCGGAAATCCGTTTTAAGAAGGGAGATTGGAATCTCTGTTTAGATAGGGTCCCTGTCATGTCCGTCTTTGACTGAGTTTGAAATGTTTGGAACATACGATATCACAACGTTGATGACTGACGAGGTCAGTTGGTTCTGTTGACTTCCACGTGGCCCCCAGTCATACCCCATGCAGTACACATAAGGCCAAAAGAAAAACTTGTTAGAATTAGTTAATGTACGATTGGTTTAAGGAAACGTTTTGAGGATTTTTATCAAACGAATAGAGGTGGACCATACAGGTGTCGTCACCCTCTTACCACCATCTAACCGCCAGGCTCCAATCTATAGTACACACATATATAACCCCCATCCCACCCCATAAAAAAAGAATAGTTGTGTTCAGTTAACATTTGTCGCAAGTAAAAAGGTAGGTAGGTTCGAGAATTTGTATACTCATTTCTGTGTGAAAAAAGTCCCTTCTTCGGCGATACTCTACGGAATTCTAATATCTTTCACTATAGTCTGTTAAAACATTAGGCCCTTAGGGTTACCAGAATGCAACAATATTTTTTTAAGGAGTTATAATGATAATAAGGCCTTATCAGCAGTATGTACCTAGGGTCAGGTCACATGACTCCCAGGTCAGGTCACATGACTCCCAGGTCAGGTCACGTGACTCCCGTCTACGAGCTGACCGTTAGACGTACGTCACGAGTTATACCTCCCGGAAAATGAGGCCATGTTGTCGTATGATTTACGTTTCCTGAACTGACACCCACAAACCCGGGTTTTCCTGCAGCTATGATTACATACATCACGACCACCCGTGTTCTCGAAATAGACCAACCGGTAGTCAATCACTGCAAGAATGTATATACTTTAAGGTTCGCCATTATAAAAATAGATCCTGAATAAAAAACAAGGAAAGTGGAAGTACGTGTAGTATTATAAGCGTAAGCTAAGATTTCAGAGATGCCACTCCCGACTTATGAAAAAGTAGGAAACACTTTTCCTACCGTTTTTTTCTAGAAACAACTAGGAGGGGAACAACCGTTATGAATAGAGACATGACTTTGGAATTGGATTTGAATAGCTTAAAACTAACTCAAAAATTCCCTGAAACAGATATCAAAGCGATGTAGGAAGGATTGGTTTTTCAATCGAAAATCACCTAACGGGCGCACACTGTTGAAAATCGTGCGCCCGGAGGCGGAAATGTGCGCACCGGACGCACCCCTAACTTCGTACACTGATTACATTATGCTAATAGGAAAACATTCCTCACCTGTTTATCCTGAAACCGTTCCTCGCCTCTAGGTGAATCACTTTGACCAGTTTGTTTCAAGTTATGTATGTATGGAAGTACACAACTTCCTACGATCCTGAATTAGTATTCCATGTAAAACCTCCCCTACCAAATCAATTTAAAGCCATCTGACATATCAAGGTATTGTTAACATATCACTGGATGGAAGGTCATACTCCTATAATCAAATGATTCAAAGAAACTACTTTCACAGCATCATTACAGTTCATAACTTGTTTTCAATATCCAAGCAAGATTTAGTGTTTCTGGTTTCCTACTAATCTGACAGTCCCCTTTGACCGCAGACCGTCACCAAACTATCTGATCACATACGATGATCGGATCAATTCTGGCACCATGTGTATTTTATTTTTTTCCATTTTTATTTCTGCTCTCCTACTATCACGGCCCTGTTCTCCCATTGAGTATCTCAGAATCGCTGTGGGCGCGGCGACCCAGGAGAAAGTTTTCAAAATGTGCCTATACTTTCCTGTATGAATCCAATGCGTACTTTAGCCTAAGACGGATGGAGGAGTCTGAAATGTTTTAACGTGTGCGCACGTATTCAATGAGAGGCCCCTAGTGGCCAGGTGGGTAAAGGGGACCGCGTGCCGACCTGGACAGGGCCGGACACCTGTTGTGGGACCAGGGGTCACCGTAAGAGGTCACCGCTCAACTCCTACTGATTTTAATTTTTGCAAAGAACTTTGTTTCTAGGTCTGACCTGGGTTATTCCTCAGGGTTGGTCAAAATATTTCCGAATTGCCTGTGTTTTCCCTGACATGGATTCTTTTTTTCTTTTTTTTCTTTTACTTTTTTTTTGCCTCCTTCCCTGTGTACTGTGGATGGTTTTCCTAAGAAAATATCTTATGAAAAGTCCTATTTTTCTCTTGTACATATGCCTATCCCTATGGAGCCATTGTCTCCAATCTGCTGGCCCTACCTGTCCACACAACCCGACACCGACACCCAAAAGAGGTTTGGGGGAAGGGGTGTGGGTGTTTGCTGAAATGAGGCACTAACCGCTAGTTCTTCTTTTATTGATACACGTATTAACTCAGAAGAACTAGGTCAATTGAATTTGGCAGTACAATGAGCTCAACGGTTAATATATTCAGCCTCGTTGATTTGCCTAAATAAAGGCGGCGTGTTTCTATATTGAATCGGACCAAACACTGTCCGTGCCAAACGGGTCAACGTGGTCAGAGGGGTCAGAGGGTCGGGGGGGGGGGGGGGGGGGTCCAAGTGTGTGCTCGCCACCCTTTAAAATAGTTTATCATAGGCATGTACCCACTGAAATGTCCCCAGGTGTACGATTTTATATTAACTTGTACACCCGGTGAATGCACACACACAAACAAATCTTATTTTGGACGATATTGATTAGAAGTCGGGGTTGAGGCGGGGTGGTGGGTCGGGTAGGTAATACACATTCAGAAAGGAGTAGCTGTTACCATGGGACTTAAAAGTAACATATAGCACAACGATATCATAGCCTCTGGAGCTGCTGGTTAGCCGGTTGACTTTTGAACACACCTGCCTAAGATAGACGACCCCAAGTACAGGGATGTAAGTTGAATACAGTGAAAAAAATCGGAAAACACTAAGAAAATCTGACAGTATCCTAAAATGTTGTGAAATGTGTTCTAATTATCAAATTTTGAAACAGATTTTTGAAGGTGCTGGAGAGAGAAAATCGGAAATCCGACAAAAATAGGAAAATTTACATCCCTGCAAGTGGCTGTCCCCGCCCATGGCCTTCCCCCTCCCATCCCCAGAGCTGACTGATCGGTCCTATGAGATGACAGATCTGACTTCACGACCTCACAAACCTAACAGACCACAACAGGGGACCCTTCTGGGCATGGTGGATAAGACTGCGAACTACTTTCACTTGGCCAACTGCATTCTGTCACCGTGGCCACTATTTCACATTAGTTTAATCAGAGAGTAAAATTATAACTTTAGTCTCTCTGGTTTAATGAAAGTTCTCTTTCCACTAGTTTGGGAGCTGGGTTTGATATAGCCATCCACTCCATATTACTTCATATGAAGTTTTATTTAATTCATTTCCCGGTTATAGCAGTAGTTTTTTTTGTGTGTTTTTTTTTCAATTCTAAACTGTACCCAGTGACCCCTGTCTACAAATGCAAATTGGCCGCATTTTGTATTCACAGACACTTCAGCAAACATTCCCCATTCACCCCCCCCCCCCCCACCAGGTCCAACACCCAGCCCCCTCCCCCTTCTTCACAACTTGTAACAGCCAACAATGACTGGGACATTTTTGTGGCCGCCTCAAAGAAGGTCGTTAGTTCGTTTTTGTTCCGTTCATTCTGAGAAACCCGTGTGCCCGTTTTAGCAGGTCTGGGGTTCTCCAGGCCTTGCGTGGGGGCTGCTGGGTCATTGTGGGACACGGGAGGAGGGCTGAGGACCCTTGTCTCCCAGGTGGAGGGTTCGATACCCCAGAGAGGAGTGGTGGAGGGAGAAGGGGCAATAGAGACGTGAAGTGTTCGTTTGAAGTCGTGTGGACTGTGCAGACGGGGACCTGACTGGCTGGGAGGGAACTCAAACGAACACGAACCCCTTACACCTGCTTGTTTGTTTTTTTGGGTTGTTTAACATCCAGTCAACCACACAAGGTTCTTTCCAGACTGCAAAAGGTAATGCTTTTCAGCTTACGAGTGATCGTATCTATGATATGATTTAGAAGAAACCTGCCACCGGATGTGATACCCTACTTGTTTCAAAGAGTGGCAAGGGGTCTTTTATGTGCAATGTCCCATGGAAAGGACACCACACACCCAGGAGCACAGGGCGGGTTACACCTGCTACATCAACCCCCCCCCCCCCCACTCCATAATTCTCAAAGCCCTCCCCTGTTTACCTTTTACAAGCCCACTCCCTCAGTCAGTATAAAGAATAGTTCACGTTGAAGTTCATCTTCCTGCCTCTCTCCCCAACTCTCATCTCCTCCCGTCGTGTAATTATCGTGCAGGTGTGCCCCCTTTCCTACCTGCTGAGATTAGTTATACATTGTCCCCCGAGAAGTCCGGATCGTTTATGAAAATGGCGTGTGCTTGGATTTAGGTCGAAATTCATATTATATGTACTAGAATTCTATAATAGTACTAGAATAAGATGTATAATGTGCTAGAATTCTATAATAATGTACATGTACATGCATTCACATATCACAAGTCTAGCCCTAGAGTTCCATTATCATTAATAATAGTATAATAGGCAACAAGTCATCTTACACGTTCATACGCAATTCTACGGCTGGAAGCATTTTATACATCAAAGATGTCCTGGGTGTAAGTAAAAATATTCTCTCTCTCCGTTAAACTCTGCCCTACCCAATGAGACCAGTTACATTATTCCCCCGTGTAAGTCAGGGTCGTACAAGCCTGTTAAACGTCCCGACGGGTGGGTGAACACTCTACGTGTCTGCAGTCTGATAAAATACTTTCTGATCCCTTAGAAAGTGGCGGACAAAGCATGGCGTGTGCTGCTTGGTCGCGGTCCACTGATTCTGTCTCAAGCCTGTATTCCACCAGGCGATTCTCACCGTCGGAATTTGTGTAATTTATCATTTTTCATCAGTTATATGGCAAAAGACCATGCATCCTACACATCATTTGAAAGAGAATTAAAATCCCGTTTTAATGATATGTAACATGTCTATAATTAACTAATATTTCCAATTTCTTTCTTAAATCTGAAGTAAAATCGTATAGTGGGATAAGGTTTAACGCCCTTTTGGGGCGGTACCTCGTAAAGTCGGTTATGATCGTGTCACTCAGGTGACTCTAGTTCCGGCAATTACCGCTAGGAGCGCTGCCCCGGGCACGTGACCAGTAATTGGAGTACGCTATATTCACACTATATAGCCTCTTTTTTTAATTTAGAAGATAAAGCGTCACTTCTATGTGTCGTGATTGTCATAATCTATTGCTTTGTGCCCTAGGGCTAAAACATGACATTTCATTATATCTAGTTACAAAGCTATCCATCATACAGTTAGCCTGTGTAAACAGAAAGTCTCACCTTAGCCTAAATAGGGGTTGGGAAGCTATACCTACATTTTAACATAATTTCTCTTGGCGTTCCACTGGCCGATTCTCGACTTTCTACCTTGCCATGTGGCATCTAAAACTGTAAGTATTTCTTTCTAGAATTTACCGATGCATCTTTGCCCATTTGAAATCATGTCTTTTGATATTTCATGACGGTACATCAACTTCAAAACCGCTCGCTCATTCAATAGAGCATTGTTTTGACTATGTGACAATACATTCACAAGGACTGCTTTCTGATAATATAATCTACTGTACCCCCCGGACATTACTCCGTCTAAAGCCTATATTCCATTTTGCGATTCTAGACAAAAGACTTTAATCCTATACATAACTTGAACATGAAAAACCTTATTCAATGACAGATAACATGTCACAGGGTTGCCACTGACCAGAGACGTCAAAATTCCCTGACATTTCCCTGACTTTTTCCTGACAAATTCCATTTTTCCCTGACTAATAAGATAAGAAAATCCTTTCATCAAACAGCCTTGATCAATCCCTAGGACAGTCTTGTCCTTCCATTTAAGCTCGAACTTTCGAAACACAGTACCTTATTTTTCCCTTGGCAACTCCTGGAGCCAAGGCAATATTTCTGGATCACAGCAATGCACTTTATTAAAATCATGCCTTTCAAGGGGCCACAATTTACAAAATAATGTTTGCCGAACCAGATTCTTGTGACCTGATGCAAAATTCTAACTTTGTGATTTAAATTTGGGGCTATGACATGTTGAAAATTCTATTTTTCCCTGACCAGGGTCAGTTTTCCCTGACTTTTCCCTGACCTTGAAAAAAAAAAACCTTTTCCCTGACCAGTGGCAACCCTGTGTCATCTGAAATTGCGATTCGAAAAACGACAAATGTAATACTGCCTTAAAATTTAATCAAAGTTTGAGATCCTATGGCATTTGCTTGCCACCTACATTAGAATGTAAAGATCGTGCCAGTATGGGAATACCACGGGAAACCAGTGTAGCCTGGGGTCAGGAGGGTCAGGGGGGTAAGGTGGGCCACCAGTGGGCTCACCCTGGAGTGGGTATAGGGCCTGGAGGAGGGGCCTGGATATAGGGCCGGGTAAACTGGTTATTACACTCCCTTTGTGTGTGTGACCCCACCTTCCCCCCACACCACACCGACCACACCGGATCTCCACCTCCCTGATCTAACGGTGACCTCTCCCAGGTGCCAGAATAGCCCCAATAGTCTTATTTACATATATATAAAGGTTTTACTGGTGAAACAGAATAATCTTTAGTGCACTGTATACAAATGTATTTGAATTTGAGACGAAGCTAGGGAATCACTGAAAATTGAAGACTTAGGGATTTGGTAAGTGTTGAGTCTGCAGGTGTCGTTCTGAGCATAAAAGAATATATTTAACTCCCTTACTCAGTTACTGTGAATTTGAAGATCAAGAGAGACACTCAAACTACCTTAAATTTTACATGATATGAAATACCGTGTTATTGACACATTCCAATCATCCATTGTTTCTCTTATTATCCAAGATGACAAATTTATGCGTGCTTTGCAACAAAAAACAAAGAAAAGAAAGTATAACGGTAAGTGTTACAGCTAAGCCTGTGCTATTTTCCTAGCATATAATACACAATGTCAGTTCACAGGAGATAAGGAAACATTGGAGCTCTCAGCACACAATGGTGACCGGAGCAGGTGGCAGGGTTACTGGACCAGCACCAGCGTACCGCTGAGATGGGTATTTGTTGTGGGGCAGCTAAGACACATGGGAGGTGCGGGGGGGGGGGGGGGGGGGGAGGTATAAGAAGACTAGCCAGGGATCTCACTCGAACATCACAGTAAAATTCCATATGTATTCTCTTAGATTGTCCACGTCCCAAAGTAGATTTTTACTTCATCGTTTGGTTGATTTCTTCTGATCTCAAGCGCTGAAATTAAAGATTGTCATAAAAAATGTGTGGAGTTTTTCTTTGGTGGGGGGGCGGGGGGTGGGGGAGAATAAAAAATGTATTCTCTGAAAAGTGCAATCTTCTGAACCATAAGTATAAATAGTCAGGAACTACGGGCAAACATAACTTTCTGAGTTTTCCTTGTGTTTTGGTAGTATTTCCAAATTCCCTTTCTTTTCACTGATAGGAAATTGTTCTTTGCAAGTTTCCCTCTTTTCCCTGTGCAGTGGGGGCCCTGGATAGCTGGTACATGTATAACTATAAGTAGCTAAGTACCTTACATAAGGCACATCTAGACACTGGTGAATAAACAGAACAAAGGCTTTAGTCGTAGCCTTCAGTCTGTTATTGGCTGTTTGACAATAAAAACATCCAAACTATTAACACTTACTTTTTGCTCGCTGCACTGACCTAAATTCTAAACTCATTTGAGAGAATGCCAAAAAAACGAGAACTATCTATGAACATAAGCTTGAGAATGTTCAATTACTGAATCACCATTTCTCATTTTCACAGACACACAAAAAATCAATATTCAAGTCCTCAAATGGTATTATTGCAAGTAAATGCACAATTTAGAAATACCTTACTGGTGCCAGCCATACTGTGGGTCTCTTGGTCTAGTACTCTTTGTTCCATGTGAAAGAGAAATGATGTATCAACCTGTTAATGTTCCTGCCAAACTTACTACAGCCGCGGTCACACTAATCAACTGAACCCAACTCGAAGGGACATTTAACATCCTATCTAATAGTGAATGCAAGAGACTGATATTGTGCACAGCTTTTTGTCCCCTACACCCGACATGTGCATAGCAGAAATCCTTAATTTCGGAGAGTGCTATATGCCATACAGCCTTCTAGCTATGACAGTCGAGTCGTAGTCAATGGCCTGGTAGAGTTTCTCTGCTAAGACTATAGACTGTTCCTGGCGTGGCCACGAACTACGAGTCTAGTTGAGTTCAGTTGGCAAGTGTGGCCGTGGCTTAATCATGTTGTCACAGGAGCCGTATTGGAGGAGCGCCCTGTGTATTGATTATGTGCTTATCTTATCAGTGAAGGACCACCGTCACCGGGCCTGGTTACAATGGACCTAACCCATATCACAACGTCAATACAGCACCAATAAATGGGCTTATTATCGCCCATGTCACCGCTAATAGGTGCTCGAGATGGGAACACAGAGACAGAGATGGTATTATATTTTATACAGATAACAGAAGATCCAAGTAAACCGTGTACGTGACACAAGCAGTGAGACGTCATGTCGTATTTGTCTAGGGGTTGTCTGTTTGAAATTTGACATTTGAAATGGACGTTAGTCCGATTGAGACGCTTCAGGATGAATGCACTCATGAAGAACATGTCATGTGACCCATCTTCTCAACCAAAATGGCCTCATTGATTTGATTGTTTTTTAATCACCGAATTACTTTATGGATGTTGTGATTCGAATGCCAGTTTTGTTCCCTTAGGCTTAGTGCAAAAACATGTAACCAACACTCTTAACAAAAGTGATATAACCTGTTTGCTCTGAGGAGACGATGTTTGAAATAGTTTTAGGTAATTTGGGAAGTGGCTGCATGAAATGACACCAGTAGACGAGGTCACCTGGTGCTAATCCTGTAGAAAAGGGGTAAAATCTACTACAGGGTCCCCATTTAAATGTCATTTTCAAATTCCCTGTGTTTTCCCTGAGATTTCCCTGTCCTGCAATAATTTTCCCCTGTCATTTCCAGTAAGTTGTTCACATTTTCAAGCCTTCGCATGCAGTATTTTTTGGACAACCCAACGACAGAAGACAAATCCCTAATATTTTGAGAATCACGAATTGCAAAACCTGGCAAAATGAAATTCCCTGTATTTTGGGAAAATTTGCAAATTTCCTGTGTTTTCCCTCTCAAGAGATATTTTTATGCAATTTTCCCTGTTTTCCCTGTGCAGTGGGGACCCTGATACTACAAGCAACACGTTAAACGTACATCCCAAGGGCATTCAGTGACCCACACAAACCTGACCTCAGAAGACGCCCTTACCTCTATACTGGCGATGTCCTTGAGTCCCTGTCTCCAGTTGGGGGAGAGGATGGCCGACAGCAGGCGGGACATGGTGGCCGTATCCATGGTAACGAGGGGGGCCTACTCTAGGGTGATAATCCTCAGAATACGGAGGGTAGTCTCCATGTTGGCAGTGAATTGGTGAATGGGTCAACTTGCTCAGAGTCAACTATAGAATGGCAAACTTCCTCAGAGTCCACTATAATCTATGGCAATTTCCCTCAGAGTCGACTATAGTCTGATAAAATCCTTCAGAGTCTACTATAGACCGTGGCAAACTTCCTCAGAGTCAACTGTAGACAATGGCAAACTCCTCAGAGTCGACTATAGTCTGTTGCAATCTTCCTCAGAGTCGACTATAGAATATACACTGTAGCAAACTGCCTCAGAGTTGACTATAGACGATGGACACTCACAGTGTCACAGTGTTACCTTGTGAGACCTAGATCAGTCCCTTCACGACGCGTGCAGATAGTCAGAGATCTTGAGTTGTAACGGTATGGCTTAGTTTACATCCACACAGACACAGTGACAGTAGTACGCGTTGTTCACCCGCTGCTCCCCGTCTATACACTGACTGACGGCGACGGCCACAGTCCGGGATATACATGTAGAACTGATAATGAGTCCCCTGATGTCACTTTCCTGGTACGCCGTCCACTGGTGGTAGAAGTCCTAATTGATAACTCATCCTCCTCCTGCCGCCCGGTCCGACGTTCTCCGACTACTGCCCCCCTGCAGACTCATACACACACAGAGTAGAGTTCCCCGAACTGAGCGCCCAGTGGGTCCACCTGTCGGCCCGTCACATACCTGCAGCCAGGTGAGGGGTTTCCGCGAAGTAAGACGTGCCTGGAGGAGGAGGAGGAGGCAGGTAGGTAGTGGACAGGTGGGCAGCTGGCATAAGTACCTGTTGGAGCACCTGGAGGAGCCTTTCCAGGTAGGCCTCAGTCATGGAGAGCTCCCATCCTCCCCCCACCACCTCCCATTCAACAGGTCGGGTTAGGAGTGTAATAATGGTAGGGGTCCAAGTAGGGTAACGTGTGGGGGTCGCTTATCTCAACTGATCCCTGGTGAAAGGTGTTGGGGACTCTGACCACTCAGGTATAGTCCTTTGATCCCTTTGTTTCCTATGTTGGTTCCTGTTGATGTCTCCAGCAGTCCAGGGAATAGAGGCAGTGTCCCAGGCACAGATGAGGGATACCTAGGGTATTACCAGTGGGTAGAGGTTATAGGTATACACTTTTTTCAAAAGTATGGCGCACCGCTAGTGGAATAGACCTGAATCAGGCAATTGGGCTATGAGTTCCAGACTTAAATGATGGGAAATAAGGAGCGTTCACTGCGCAGGTTCGTGAAAAAGGTGTATACACCAGCCCTCTCTCAGTCCCTCTAGTCCTCACACACGCACACACACTTCTGTGGACGGTCTGACACACACACTGCTACAACTAAGTGAGTTCGTCCTTTGGGAAACAGTGGGTCGGGCTTGACAAACTACAACCGAGTCCACTGCATGTATTACTACTTCCTCAGTCAGCGCCGTGGTCTTCCTAACACAATATACACACCACGTAGACTGTGTGCCAGACGTGCACGCGGCAGGTGACCGTTTTCCCTTCTCCCTCCCCGCGCCACACGACCGGCCCCTGAGGCCTGCACCGCCACCACCACACTGTGGGTCGTCCCCCTCCTCCTGACGACCACACTGCAGCAGCATCAGAGCCCTCTGTAATCAGTGTAGTCTACTGATTGAATGGGAGAGAAGCGGCGAGGTGTGACAGGGTGCCCTCCTACAACTTGGGACTCACTCAGCCAATGGTCCACTCCCACCTCGTACTTGAACTTCCCTGATCACTTTGAACTCGCACTACTTTTCTACATGCATGTCATCTTCCTTCTGGTCAGAGGGCTTTTCTGTGGAGTATTATAAACCACCAAGCGCTTGGTGACTGTGTGGCTGAGCCTCCTAGGACGGTCTGAGGTGAGAGGTCGGGACACCCCGAGTCAGGTGTCGCCGGCCTATTAGTATTGGCGATCGGTCATCAGTCATATCCCCTGACCGGCCGTGACCAGAGGTGACCAGGTGTGTCACCAGCCACGTGGGGACGGCAGGCACAAAGAGGGGAGGTTCGATTCGGGCACGCCGGGCGCGCGCCGCTATGCAACAACGGACATATTTCACCGCTGGTTTACTGGTCCAATCGTCGCTCCGGTGGATGTCAATCGAACCCGCCACACCTGGAAACACCTGTCGTTGTGGACACTCACTTTACACATATGGCCAACACCTGGAGCTGGGGGATAAAGGGAGATATCTGACTAAACACACAACCTGCAGTGGTAGCATTCCTCAGATCTTTAGGCTTCCACACTGGCTTGACGATACACTTCAAATTTGCAACTGTTGCCCCTTTTTCTGTCCAAGATGAGAGCAATATTGTCTCTTCAATTATATCCATGTGTTAAAGACAGAGCTTCAAGACATTCATGTTTTTTCCCCCTGTTTTTGAGGCGATTCTGCCACTTTTTATACTTAGGCCGAATCCTGTTTCACCAGAAACGTCCTAGAAATAACTGCATATTAATAAACGTTTTATGTGCGTTGGGGTTCCCCCCTAGAAACCACATCGACAAACAATGCCACACAGAGATTTCTGATACTCTCATCACATTCTGAAGCCCCCCTGTCGTCGTGTACACCCCTGGGTGGCGTCAATGAATCTCAATGGGTGTCAGGGCTGACTAAATCCCTAAATAAATCCCCTTGTCGCCCGGCGCCGCCCACCGTGGCCCGGCTCTTGTTTTGTTGTCGCTGACGTGTGGCACACTACATAAAGTACTCGGTCAGGGGTGTAATTGTGGGCCACCAACTTCCGGTATCTCTTTGTGCGGGTGGCGCTATGTCGGTATAGTCCCCAGGGCCTGGTCCCTGGGTTCCCGCTAATACAAACACCTCCTAACCTCTAACTGACCGGGCGAGATGTATCCTGCTTCAGGGCCCAATTTACATCTTTTAACCCCTGGTTCAGGGCCCAAACCTACAGCTTTTAACCCCTGCTTCAGGGCCCAATTTCCTACAGGTTTTAAACCCTGGTGGTGGAAAGATTGGAGAAATATTAGCTTCGGCAAGACCCTTGCGTGAGTTTCACCATTAAGTCCTATCCTAAGCTGTCGATTCTTTCTGTCAATTGTGAGACAGGACGAAAGGCACCTCTGCCCAGGCGCGTAGCCAGCCTTTAAATCAAAGGGGGTTCCAAGTAAAACTGAGAGGGTTCCAGGTAAATGGAAGTGGGTTCCAACAGTGATTTTCTCTAATATTTCTTATATTTTACTAATGATATTTTGGGAAAGCATTCAGCGTCTGAGTCTGAGTATGCTCCTGTCACCTGAACGGTAATGTACTTCTATGCAATCCAATAAAACTTTTGACTTTAGTTCAGGTGTGTTTGGAATATAATTTCAAAGACAATTTCCTCGTAAAAAAAAGATATGTTTGTAATATGCATATATAGTAAATTGCCTTTCACCTTTGAGCGGTCTCCCCCTGACCCCTGGGCACCTGTCACACTATGGGAATCCCCGCCCAGCGCTCCCCACGTGTTTCTGTTACACCCCGACCCACGGGGGGTGGGAATCTCGGCGCCAAGGTCAAACTGTCACACTCAAGGTCACAGGCCAAGGTCACTGCCGCCACCCCGTATCCCAGGGTGCACCGCGCGGGTAGGAGAATCACGTGACTGCAAAGAAGGGCCGGGAAGAAAACTCCCAGGACTCAGCTTTTGTCGTTATCTCTAAAGATCCTCCAGAGGCAGACTACGAGGTGCTGTAGTCTTCATGGGCAGAGCCACCCTATAGCGCCTAGGCGGTTTGCCTCTTCTTATCAACTTCAAATAACGGAGGATCCTGATGCTGTGGCAGTTTGGGACAGGGCTAGTGGACCGACAGCGGCAGTTGGGGCCTTGCGTCGTGAAGATGCCATGCTCCAGCCCAGGGTTCAGACGGTCGTAACACTTCTCACGTTACATGCCAGACTTCTCCGTGCATGTCACCTTGGGGAGATGTCACCATGGAGACAGCCACTTCCTCCAGGGTTGAACGTCTACCCGGGACGGGGGTCAGAGGGGTTCGGGAAACGTCGGGACCGGAAATAGGTCCAAAAGTTGGCCCACTCGGGTTACCACGCCGGGCAACTGGGAGACGGGCACATTTCAGTTCTTCGTTAACTTAAATGATATATATTCTAAATGTTGTTCTATAATAGATATTAAACCATTACAAGCATGGTAACGTCTTGTTGTGTTCTTATTTGTGTATTGTAAAGCTTGAAATTTTTCAATGTTCAAGTTTATACGACATGTCTATGAGAAATGTCGATGCTGCGCAGCCTCGGCTGAACCCAGTTTTCATCCATAACGATTGCCATGATTTGGAGGCATTCCGACCTAAAGAAATTGGCTTAGATACATATGGTATGTACTTCGCTACTTCACTGATACATGCATAATTCGCTACTTCACTGGTCGGAAGGAACCAGGCCTTGACCATCAATTCATCTGACGCGATGGCATAATGTTATAATTTGTGATAACATCTTAAACATGTTCAAAACCAGCATTTAACCTTTTCCTTCACTTCACTGTTCCCGGGCGAGTGTATTCTTAACTCTCCGGTCAGACGGTGCACACTCCAGGCCCCCTCAGTCCCAGACATACAATCAGCCTCTCGCTGAACACTCTCCGCCGAGCCGTTAAATCACCGTCATACCGCTCTTGTTTACTGGGCTGAGGGCGGCGTGTTGCAGAGTGGTCCCTGAGCAGCTCTGATCGGCTCGGGCTTGACGCAGGGGGCTGACGTAGTCGGTATTCGGAGTAAAGTGAACTCGGGCCTCATTAACACTGTCAGGGGTGGGTCGGTGCGATATGGTTAAACAAACACTGGGCTGAGTCAGATACCAGGACGCGCAGGGTGAGCACAGGTCTTGGCTTCTTGGCGTATACATCCTTGAACATCTCAATCCATCTCACGGCTAGAGCTTTTTTTTTCTTTTTGCAAAGAGCAGTGCTCATTTTATTTCACAATAAAACATACAGTTCGTTATTCTTCTGCTCCACGTCTAGAGCTTTGGACCGAGCTCAGTACAGCCTAGACAATAATTACATCCAAGTCTGCTAGTCGCTCAAACTTATTTACAAGAGGTACCTTAGTCATGGAATGACTAATTACAAACTACCATCCTGCAGAGTTTCACTGAGAAAATTCCACTCATTCCCTCGTTAACTTTTAGTTCGGAGTATCGGAGTAGGCTTTGGAGAACACCCTGTTAGTGCATGTCCGCCCACTGATAAACCGTTAGGTGTGAATCCTACCGCTCCACCAATGACGGAACCACCTAACTCTGTCCAGCTTACTTGGGTGGTATCAAGGGTAGACATGGACACCCTCACGTTGATAACTCCTCTCTCTCTTAGCAGGACACCCAGAATTAGATTATGAGTTCAGGGTGCCCGGCACATAGATGCAGGGGTCTAAGCCTGGATGTTGGGGTCTTATTTCCAGGGTGTCCACAGGACACCCAGAGGGTCCCTGTCAGGGTCTCCTGGGACTTTATTGGGGTGGGCAGGACACCCAGGACGCTGGATTTGGTGAGGCCTGGGACTCTATGTCACAGCTAAAAACCGTTTTGGGGTTGAACCATCACGACTAGTCCCGTTTGTTGGGCGGCCACCCTTCGACCTGACATCCGCCTTCTCCCAGCAGCCCGTGCGGCCCGCACACTCTGCAACACAGTCTCCCTCCACTAGAGACTATCTCACAGACTCCGAGCCGGAGGTAGATCTCGATGCAGAACGGCCGACCGCCACCACCGGGTAGCGGCGGGAAACCCTTGTACTTAGAATCCGGTTTGTACTATTGACGTTTGAAATAATTCTCATGTGATCCGGTGAAATTGGTAAGTGTGCCTAGGAGGTCAGCCGTTCGTGGAGAGTCCCTGTATATATCCTATGCATGGACATGGCAGATAATATAATATATCGGAGCGCTGGTCGCCCAAGTTTGGACCAGGCAGAGAACTCAGAGATGACTGACGACAAGAGCAGGACACCAGTTAGCAACCTCCCCTTCCCCCAACCCCTCACCCCTCCCTCCCCAGAAAGTAGTAGAGCACCTACCCCCCCCCCCCCCCCGCCGTCTTTTGTTCCTCCTTGGTGCTGGAGGGCCTGTCAGCTGCCAGCTGTTACCATGGCGACCCCTCCTGTCACCATGGCCACATGCTCGCCTGGCTTAGCACGGCCTAAACTCGAGCCCAGAGGGGGCCGGGGACTTTCTAAGACTTTGCATGTTACTGTGTTTACCTCCCGTTTACTCCCTGAGAGCTGTATTGTGCCAACACATAATGGGCCTCTTTTGGGAGCCTGCCGTGAGTGTTTCTGTCCCCCTTGGCTTAAACCCGGGACTGTTTTTTTCAATATACTATGGGTTGGCAAGGATGCTCAGGTATTTCTGCCCATGGGCGCACTCTGCCACTTCACCCATATCGACCCCAGAAAAGAGGTCTGGCCTTATGGAGTATTTTCTGGCACGGAGCGTCTCAATGCAGAACGCCCGGTGGGGTGGGGGTGGACGTCCAGGGTCAGATACAGGATTTCGGAAAGAGGGGACGGGGGTGTCCGCAAAAAGGCTGAATACTAAATCTTTGTGCATTCGCGCACACAGCCGCAACATGGTAAGTCCCCACCAAGACAAACAAACAAGAAAAAAGAAGGGGGGGGGGGGCAACAGGACCCCCTTGACCAACCCCCGCCCACCCCCATGGATCCGCCCTTTAGGGGCTGTGTGGCTACTTCTCAAGTGAATGGGAGAGAGGGGCGGAGGTGTAGCGTCCGTCCCATCAACGTGAGGTCCCCATCAGAACACACACACCCCCCCCCCCTCCAACATCCGACGACCCCTTCAAACGCCGTCTACCTGTAGGAGGTCATTGTACCCCTGATCGGGCGTTTGACTTGTATCTCCTTAGTGTCCGGCCTCTCCGCCAGGGGTTAAACGCCCCCCTCAGGGCTGAATAAACCACCAGTAGGGGGGCGCGCCGATGCAGGGCCAGGGGGTAGGGGACGTTTCCTCAACTTTAGAAAAACAGTGAGAAAGAAGTGTGTGTAATTACCTTAATGGGGCCCTAAGACTATCCCCTAGTAAACGGTGGGGCATCTCCCGTGGGGGCTTTTTCTGGTGGGTCTCGCCCTCTAAGCGCGGCTCAGGGTCATTATACTTCTTCTAATTCCCCTCTTTGAGGACGTGTGTACCAATTAAATCTATTGTAGAATGACGAGGTAAGTGTGTAATGACTGGCCGCTGCCTGGGTTGATGGAGTGATTTAATCCTGGGATTTAATACAGGTTTGATGAGTTCACTGAGTGTAATGAGAGGGCACTGATTGGGGTGGGGGTCCAGGGGTTTAATGCTGGTATGTATACCTTCATTATGACCTACTGAAATTACCACATCAAGTTAATTGACTCAAAGGACACTTACGCTAACTACCTTTTTTTAAGGTAGAGTTAAGTTATAAATGGTTACCTGAGAAATGGAAAGAAAAAAAAAAAGAAAAACTTGCATTTAATTCGATAGGAATTTGATCCTCAACATGTCAAGCTGACTGGAGCACTTGGGTCGACTCGGTACCTGGATTCTGAGAAGTACCACCAGTCGCCAGGTTCCTTAGTTACCTTTTTACAGTTACCTTAGTTACCCAGGTGTGTCCACTCACCCTGGAGGCCACACCTGGGGGCGGGGGGGGGGGAGGACATAGAACACCTCACCTGTACAGACTTCACCCAGGTATAATAAGGAGATACCTGATAAGGTGTAATTACCTCCTCATGACACTTCATCCCCAACATCTATTGTACGCCCAGACTACTTCTCGAGAGCCCTGGTCGAGTTAGGTATAGATGAAATCAGTATCTAATTGGAATGACATGGGGCAGATCTTTTTTTTTTCTTGGTCCCGAAGGATAGGGTTGTGTCTAGGTGAGATAAGAATCAGAATTCCTTCAATTGGAAATGAGAGAGTGTAGTGGGTAATTTTTACCCGAAAGACGAGTAGAATGTTCATCGCTCAGTACTTCTTCATCCATCGTGACACCCTAAATGAGCTACTTATACCCCTTTTCAGCCCATGCTCGAACCATCAGCTTCCTGGTCTTTATCATCCGCTGAGCTGCCACTATGGTAGACAAGTTGGAGATGTTGAAATAAATTTCCTAGATTACATCTTATAGATGCAACTACGGTGGGGGAAAAGACTTCGGGAATAGGACCCTTTCCTTAGTTACAAGCTTCAAAAGTTGGAAGTAATATTCTGTGTCAACTGTAATCACTAAGAGTAAGAGAATAGCTTCTGTAAATGCCCTGGCACAAACATGCACATGATTATCTTCCAAATGCTATATCTAAAACAGATTTTTGCACGTATTATACTGGAAAGTCTAGGAGATTTGCCAATGTATCATCTTAGTAAATTGGTTCATACCTCAACGTGAAGTAATATGTAGCCAAAGGGTTTGAAAGCCATGGTAGACGAGTTTGAATGGGGGCCCTAATAAGGTTCTAGTAACCTGTAGGCACCTAGGCTGGTCTTTGATCGGGGTGACTCACTATGCGATTTAGACCGATTCTGATATCAAAATCGGTTTGTTAATGAAGTGTTTTCGTAATAAAACTTGAATCATTAAGTCTTAAATCATTTTTATAAAAGAAAGAATATGCTGACCCAGACAATATAGGAAAGGAAAACTGGTTGGCGATTTGTTGCACCGTGGAAAAATAGCTTAACAACTTGTAGTAGGTCGGTTGTCCCTTCTCACCAATGACCATTGGGGTCAGCCCCTGAAGGTGTTTAATTAAAGCCCCCCCCCCCCCCCCCCCCAGCCGTAACACGTTCACCACACAACCCTAGGGCCCTTACACCGACCCTAATACCGCCCCAACAAGCCTTCCCATTAACTGAATACGGCCCTGAGTGAAGAATAGACAGGGAACATTACCTGTAGAGCCCCCCACCACCTCCACTATGTGACCGTTGTGAGGGCCTTAAGCCCTCCTCCTACCCGTTAGGTGGTTTTACCCCCCAGCCCCCAGGACGACCTGGTAAGGACGTAATCCCCACTCCACACCTGTGTGGATACACCGTGAGGTGTCGGTTATAAGGGGGGCTACAGTATAATAGGGAATTTTACATCATTAGGGAGAGTATAGCTAGGGAGTTTCAGATGCCACAACGCATCTTGATACGTTAACAATTGTTTGTTGGGTAAGTTAAACGTCCAGCCAACCCTTTTGCGTTCTTTTACCTGCAGACAGCAGAAGTTGATGCTTTTCAGCTGTTGGTGGTTGTATCTATGATTTGATTTGGGAGAAACCTGTCACCGGGTGCGATACCCCACTCGTTTCGAAGAGTGGCAAGGGGTCTTTTATGTGCAATGTCCCATAGAAAGGATCCCACACACCCGACCTTTGATGACCCTGTTGGGAGCAGAGGGTGATGCGTTAACATATATCCAAGCTACTTAATCATATTATATCAGGCTAAAAGCGTATAGGTTGCCCATCAAAATAAAATGGTACTTCTGGAAAGCCATACACTAGAATAATGTATACTCATTAGGAAATAATTTTGAAATGTGTTATTAAAGCTTTAATGTGTTATTAAAGCTGAGAAAAAAGTTATGTTATTTTTATGTTACGTCAAGCCATTGAGTATCAGAAACTTCCTATTACTGAGGGTTCTGTGCCAAATGTCCTATATTATATATAATCAATAACGCTACAATAGTTACATTGCTCTTATCTGACTATTTGGTCTATATGATATGAATGAGGATGTGTCACCCAATGTTGGGAATTTACTGTAGATAATACCATATAATAGGAAGTTTTAGCAATACTCAACGCATCCCTAAACGCAAACGCAACATATCACTTATCTCTGCTGTAATAAATGATATCAAAATTATGTCTTACGAGGTACACTTCGTTGCCTGTGCAATCAATAAATAAGCATGTCGTTCATATATATGGCACCAATCGTCTGCAGTGTGGCTTGACAGTTTTGAGATACGTTAACATATCGAGATACGTCATGGTTGCTAAAACTCCCTACTATAACCTGTAGAAGACTGTCAATAGTCGAAACATGTCGGTTTAATGAAAGATCTCAAAACACCTTCACCAACTCAGCTCTGTGTGTTAGCTTGGGATGGTTCCACCAACGCTCGTACACATAATATAAGTTTCACTTTGTACGTCGGTCTAAATAGTCCTAGTAGGACTCCACCTTCTTTGGCACGTTTTTCTGAACTGTAAGAATATCGTTAACAGACTTGGCTATTTTGACTCTCATTTCTTTGTCATTGTGAATCGCCCGTAGCTCAAGTCGTAAGGTAAACACAACGACCTAGCCAAGTTAGTTTCAAAGATATCGCATATAAATTAACCATGTAATGCTATGTTAGTTACGGAAGCAACGAGCATCAATGTTTGAATGCATTATCAACAAGCTAAGCGGTCACGACCTTGTAGAGCATATATGCTCCAAAAAGAGGCGATCGCAGTATAAGACCATGGTAACAATTTGGACTGAGCGAACACAGCCCCTGCCCTAACCATGCCAGCATTTCACTCGCTGATGCAATACCACCATCTAAAATCCCCACACATTGCCTCCCAGCATGCTCTAGTCAGTACAACAGTTTCTATACCCAACTTTCTGTACCTATTTCTCAGCCATGACTCACAACAGCCCCTGCCCTAACCATGCCAGCATTTCACTCGCTGATGCAATACCACCATCCAAGATCCCTACACATTGCCTCCCAGCATGCTGTAGTCAGTACAACACTTTCTGTGCCCAACTTTCTGTGCCTATTTCTCAGCAATGACTCACACCATACCTTATTGGCTCTATTACAGGTTACACTTCACCATTATCAATACATATCACCCAAAAAAAGTAAAATCTACTGATAATGCCAATCCGAGAAACACTTACAAACTTTCTCTTTTTTCAGCATGCAATCTGCTGATATCCAGCCTAGAACAAACACCGACCCCCTCCATTAGTCACCACCAGTCTGTGGCCGCCGGCACCAAGCTGACCTCATCCCAAAATAAAGGTGACTCAGACCTCACGCTGCTCCCCATTACAAAAGAAAGGCGATCACTGTAAGTGATCGCCTCTTCTAATAATTGTGTTTGTCTTGATAAGTCTATTCCATCATAACGAGGTCGTAAATCGACTTACGGCAAATTTGTAAGTGATAGTCTCAGTTAGTGACAGTATACCATCTATCAAAAAACAAGTTTTCCTGCATCGGACAAATGTATTTTTACTATTTACAATTCTACGAACATTCTTTTTTTTATCCCAGCCCGTATGTCTAAGAGACAGCAGGGATGTTATCAGGGTAAATAAAGAAAATCTGAAATAGCCAATCAGTCTAGGCTCGCGCTAGCCATTCGCCAAATCGTGTGGGACGAACTTGAATTCAAACTGGCGAAAAAATAAAAATATGGACAAATGAGCTCTTAAATTCGCCAGACTGGCGAAAGTTTTGGCCAGGTGGGAATCTGATATATATGGCTTTCCGAAGGTTTTTGCACATTTTACCTCTCTCTGTTAAGCTGTCAATTTGTGATTATCATGTACTTCCCTAGTATTGATGGCATTTGGTCACCATTCGGCCACAATCTTTAACGTTCGACTACTTCAATTAATTAATAGCCAAAGCCAGCGTATCAGAATCCTGACAAAAAATCTGAAAACTTATATCCGTAAAGACAACCGGTCAGGTGTCAGTCAAGGGAGCTGGCCCGCTAGCCAATGCATTCACCTTCCCACAAGAACACCACAAGTTTACTTTGACCCAAGGCTAAATGTCAAAGCGAAGGTTTTCAAGGTCAACATCAGAGGTTTACCTAATTCAAAGTTTAAGCAAACACAGGTCAAAGGTCAAAGGTCAAATGTCAAAGAGAGAGGTCGTACCTAGCTGTCACACTGTTCTTAGCTTAGACAACCATATTTCGGGCCACTGTGACCAACCTCTTTATATTTTAAACCATTAATACAAGATCAAGTATGTTAGGTTCTAAAGAACCTAAAAGCTCCGTCTTATCCACTTTGTTAAATAGCTGAGAGGGAGACAGAGGGAGGAGGGAGGGGAGGGAGGGGAGGGAGGGAGACAGAGAGAGACAGAGAAAGACAGAGAGACAGGTACAGAGAGACAGAGACAGAGACAGAGAGAGAGAGAGCGAGATTGAGCATGGATTGAGAGTCTGAGGTCATTTGTGTGAGGAGATTGTATTGGTAATATGCAAATTTATTCAATATGGCCACCCCCAGTGGGTGATGGGGGCATTCCCGACCTACTTTCATTCTATTTTTAGAATATTATTATGACATCATCTCGTCAATCTCCAGATACAGACTTATTTATGCTAATTTCTACACTCTCAAGGCATTTTCTATGACGACAGTCTCAATCTCCAAGCAGATTCTTTACATCAGCAATAGCACAGTGTCCCCCCTAATTTTGAACACTGACTTCTATGGGAGTTGGGCCAAGTTAAGACGCCGATATATTGGACTATTGACGTTATCCACTCATCGAAAACGGAGAATGACAAATTTTCAATTCCCATAGAGATCCTATGTTAAAACCTACACCCTCTGAAGGACCATATCCCCCTAGCGAGAGACCGAGGAACCAGCAGATTTTCAATATGGCCGCCCCCAGTGGGGGAAAGGGGTATTCCCGACCTACTTTCGTTCTATTTTTAGAATATCATTATGACATCATCTCGTCACTCTCCAGATACAGGCTTATTTATCTAGGCCTGCGCTAGCATTTGGTTTCTTTTCGCCAATCTGGCTAAAATAAACTCAATAATCTCAATTTTCTTTAGCCAGATTGGAAAACCTTTAGCCAAACTGAAATCTGTAATAAATAATGCTATTAATTGATATAGAAAGAAAGGCACATACATTAGTAGAATTAGTATAATTGATAGAATTAGTAAGGTACATTTTCCGAAAAATATTATTTTTTGAGTTGAAGTACACTAACGGGTTACACAATGGCTGTCCAAGTGGGAGTACGGGGGGACTGATATATTCTTGATCAGAAATAGATAGAATCACTTAGTCCAATTAAGAGAAGTATAACATGTAATCATAGTAATATGAAAGCTCAGGTTTTCCCTTAATTAAAGGTACGATCTACTATTGTCAACCAAGAAGCTTGAATTAAAACAGTGATGTAAGCCAGGTTCAGTGAATATAAAGCTGACAAAGTAGAGTACATAATGAAAATCTAAATAAATTTCAAAATGCTGCAAAGCATGATCTATGGCTATGCATTATAAATGTATATTGACAGTTTTTTTCCTCGAGGTGCAAGATTTGAATTTAAAAGATTGCATTCCTTTAAAGACAATGGCGCCATTATAGATTCAACCTTAAGATTTTTATGAAACTTTAGGAAATAAGAGTTAAACATATATACATCCTAGAAATGTGAAAAAAATAGGGGGTCACCATGGAAATTTTTGTGCTAGAGATATAACAATATGAGTATAATACCTTTAAAATGAACATTTTTGAAAGAAATATGCTCAAGTACAGTTTTCTTGATAGATTTCCTAATAATCCTCAAATCAATTGTAAAATGATTGAAATCTAAAGCTAAGACACATATACACAAAATCTATGCACCAGTTAGAAAATAATATGACTTTTATTTTGATGAAATATATCTTTTATTTTAAATAAATCATTAAATTAATTAAATAAGATATCGAATTTCTGATAGAAATGTTCTCCCAAAAAAATTCAACCTTAAGAAATTCTCTAAAATTACACATATTGTAGCTTTAAGTGTTATCTATCATTTTCTGGAAAAAAAATTGGGGGTCACCATGCTAACTTGGTCAAGAAAGTTACATATCTGTTCGAATATGGGAACATGGTTTTACATGGGTACCTATGTATTTTTAGCTTTAAACCCATTTTAAAATTTTGCCAGAATGAACACAACAAGTGATTTTTATCCCTGAGATTGATATGAAACCATAGATATTTACTGCTAAAATGTGTATATATCAAAAAAGATATAAGCAAAAATGTTTTTATTTTCACCAATAGCTGTTTTCAACAGTTTGGAAATTTCCATGAAATTAGACATATTTGAACACATGTAGGTCTAAAACTAAAATAGTGCTAGGTTTTTCTTTTTCATTTTTGAATCGCAAATATACTAACATACATTGTTGCCAATTTTTATAGGAATTGAAGGACTTTGGTTTTTTGACTATGTGTATAATGGCGCCATTGCCTTTAATTAAACCCAGTATATACTTTCGTAACACTGATAACGCTATGATCCAATGTTCTGATGGTTTGCATCATGAGAACGGGCATAAAATTCCCTTTCATTTGATATATTGTGTGTTATTCTACCATAGTTCTTTCTGTCCAAACTTTTCGCCAGTCTGGCTAATTTGAGGGCTCATTTCCTTATAATTTTTCGCCAGTTTGCATTTAAATTCGCCCCACGCGAATTGGCGAACGGCTAGCGCGAGCCTAGCTTATGTTAATTTCTACACTCTCAAGCCATTTCCTATGGGACGCCTTTCAATCTCCATACAGATTCTTCCTTTCAAAAATAGCACGATGTGTCCCCCCCCATTTTTAACATTGATTTCTATGGGACTTGGGCCAAGTTATTACTCCGATGTATCGGACTATCGACGTTATCCACTCATCGAAAACGGAGAACAAGTATAAATTACACAAACATAAATGATGAAAATACTTTCTTACCGTGTGACTTAGCTCGGGAGATTGGGTCAGATGACATAAACTTACCTGCAAAATAAGAAAGGACACAATTAAATCAAAGCAACTCTACAATACTGGGGTGTTTTTTTTTCTTTTTTAACTATTTTGAACATCATGTATCCAGTGTCCCAAATAAAGGGTGCACCCTGCATCCGAGGTGCACTTTTGTCAGCCGGGTGCAAACTTTCTAAAGCTAGCCTATGTACCTGGCATGTGCACATATTCAAACATTAATTTCGAATACTGTCTCTCTTGACGATTATGCTTTCAATTTTTGAACTCAAATCACGCAATGATTAGAAATTCAAATGCCATAATGGAATCTGCAAAGCTGAAGGAGGACCAACAGAACTTTACGACCGTGGCGTCCTCTGGCGAGTAAAGGAAAAACTAGCAGTGTCGCCGAAGTACTGGTTTAGGAATATGCCACCAGGGGGCAGAGACGGTTACATTCCCCGACCCGAGGCCAAACAACAGAAAACCGATCACTACCCTAAATACCCCTATTATCAGCACCATACCTTTTGAGCTCCCTTTCTGGGATTTTTTTAAAACATTTTTTCCTCAAACTTAAATAGTAGTCAAGATTGGGCCAAATCCAGACAAATATACGGTGCCATCCATAAATGATGTCACATTTTTTTTAGGGTACTTTTCGAAAATAAGGCCCATTTTCAGGCAGTGTCACACTGTTCAACCCACCCACCCCCTTGTGTATGACATCATTTATGGATGGCCCCTATGCATGCCGTAGTTAAGATCACCTCATTGGCACTTATTTCTCTGGCTAACCTTCATTTAAGCTTCACTTTCATTAGTTTTTTTACGGTAGGCCTGGGTGTGGCTGGGAACCGGGGACGTCACTGTAATGTAAACTGACGGCCGTGCTGGTTAACACAAACACAAAGAAGACTTTGGTCCGGTCTATATTGATCAGACTTTGGGTTATATATAGAGAGGGGACTTTATAACCGGGTACATTACAAACATTGTCCCTCACACGGCCCTTCAGACATTCTCAGGCTGCTGACATGTGTCAGGCTTTCAGGGTACCAACCATAATCCATTTTCAAATTTCCACTGTTTTCCCTGAGATTTCCCTGTCTTATGGCAATTTTTCCCTGTGTCATATTGAGCAAGTTGTTAAATAATCCTCACTAATTGACCACACATCGACAGTTTAGGTGGTTGGCCGAAAATCATATCAACAGGGTACTCAAATTCGAAAAGCCAATTCCGTGAGTTTTCCCTGTCCCACAGTAAATTTTCCCTGTCATAGTTTCGATGATTTGTTCTGATCTAAAAGTGTTCAAGTCTAAAACTGTCATTAAAAATGCGTGAATTTCCTGGAAAATATAGGAATGAGAAAATCTAGTAGTTTGGCAATCACAATTCCCTGTGTTTTGGTCAAATTTCAAAATTAGCTGCTTTTCCCTGGCGGCCTTTTTGAGAGGTTATTTTCTTTGTTTTTCCTATGCAGTGATCATCCTGTATCAAATATCAGAGCTTCAGTGGTTATACAGTTTACATGGTTAAATTTGTCTGTCGACAATTTCAGGAATGTGCTTCACAAAAAATTAACTTTCTTCTAGTAGTTAAACCTTTGTTGTCATGCCTATACTCGAGAATATTACTCGATCTCCAGCACAACTATTTTACGTTGATTTAAAAAAAATACTTATATTACTACAATTATATATATTTTTATGACCTACTAAAGTTTCCTTTGACGTAGACATCTGGAACACAACAGAATTCCAGTAAATGCGCAGCATGGTAGGGTTTACTTAGTAAAAGGAAAACGTGCTTCTGCAAAAAAAAGCAGAATACACTAGGAGCACTGTTCCCGACCAAGCCTGCCGGGGGGAGCCTGTAGAAGACACCACCACTTCAAGGAGGGACCGCTGAAACCTCCTCCAGCGTTAGGTAGGCCACCCCAGGCGTGGGGGGGGGGGGACTGTCATTTATTATGTCTGACTCTTTGACTACCGGTATAGGCACAACTATAGGCAATGTTGTGATATGAAAGCTTGGTGTGATCCCTAAATATGTGTGCTTACATCCCTCTGTTTTCTGAGATGTCAAGTGAAGGCCCATTGTTTTCGCTACAGCTACTGTCTTTGCCTCCCAAAACAAATATAAAATATTGAGAAGCATTGTTCTTCAAAGATATGATTAACCAGGACTTTACCTAATAAATGATATTGAAGAGTCAAAACTGACCTACTACGTTTGGAGACTAGTTCCTTAACTACAAAAGCTAATACTACAACCCTTACAGGACAGTAAGCCCTGACAACCCCATCTGTAGAGCTGTCCGGTGAGTGACAACACCCCCCCCCCTCCCCTTTCTCCTACCTTGGTCCAACTACAGATCCCGCTTTCCACTTTTCACTGGGTACCAAAATCTAACTTCTAAGAGGAGTACACCCCCAACACAATTGTCTCAAACAAAGCCCAAACCAGTGGAAGACGTTTACAGTGATATCCATGGGGGACGACAAGGTATTGTGTTGAAATATATACCACAAACGGCCAGCTTGTCCTTGCCCTAGCTTGTCACAAAATAAATAAATTTGGTTGTCTTTGTGTTTCAGTTGCTGAGGTAGGTATTTTGGAGAATGACAGGTGAAAAAATTCCGTTCCTGACATTTTGTTGTTGTGCGAAGACGCATTTTTTTCTTTTCTTTTTTATTACATGTACCATAATTAGGTCGGGCAGAAGCTATTACAAAGCTTTGAAGATGCATATCCTTGTGTAGGTATTTAAAAACCAGATCAACCCATTTCCTGGCTAGGTCCTCCCTCAAGTGTTAAAAGAAAATTGATTGATTGGTCAGTAAGTGTCATGTTATTTAAGTGAAGCCCTTGCCTCTCCTCGTCCGAATCGGCTTATCTATAATGAGACAGTTTTACTATATGTACTTAAGCACTGCCCTCGCAGGACCCTTCAACGTTTCCCAGACTCTTGACATCTTTTCCCATGCTTTGACTGATCGCGTCCAAAAGGTGACTGTGCACACACTCTGACTTTATAAAGTTATATATTTGTTTGTAAAAAAATTTAACACTTGAACCTGGTTTGAAATAAAGATCACAGTAAAACTTGAACCTATGGGGCACCATTTGGCTCGAACCTATAATGGGAGCAGTGCATATTTTAAAACTTTGTACTCCAGTTAGAATTAACACTGTACAATATTATTTTAAATATATTTCTACTATTTAAAGCCATTTGTTTGATTTTTTACTTGAATGTAACGCGCAAGTCCCATTTCAGGAGGCAAAGATGTGAACGACAATATAAAAAATAGGAAAGGACTGAGAAAATAGGGGAAAATAGCAAAAGATTGGCAACTTGACGCCCTACGATATATATGTTAGGAGGCGAGGTGGTGATCCTTTTTCTCTTCTTTTTTTTACCAGCAACCTCTTACTTCTGCCATGAATGAACACCAAGTGATCTACCATCGTTTAACGAGTAGAACCCGACGTACCACAAAGCAGGTGTCTCCGTTACGTCTCTGTTTAGGAAACACAGACCATACATCTGCAGTCGTTGGGCTAGGTATACATACCAATAGGGGAACAGGGGAGGTATGTGGTACTGGTTTGGTACTCGCCACATTAGGCATGTTAACCATGTCAAAAGCATGTCAAACCATGTCACCACTAGTCCCAGCTGCCCCGTCTGTAGCCACTTAACGCCGGGAACACTGCTGACGGACCTTTACTGGTCAGGATCTGGTTTCTCATTTTAAGTAACATTTGAAGATTTTTTTCCCTGCTTTCACGGTGTAATAATATTTCCTATACACTTCTCATTAGTGTGGCCCACCAGGCCTGAACCTATGTATTGGGATAATTGATACAGATATCTATGGGTCCAGGTTAAAACAGTTGAAATCTAGGCGTCCTTGGGAAGATTCACTGCGCAGACTCGTGAAATGGGTGTATATTGACGTTTAATCGTCTTAATTCGTTCACGCAACTCTCTGTACCGTTTTATATCCTATGCTTACATTTCCTTGGTTCTTTTTGACCTGAGAAACTTAACCCTACTTCTGTCTGCATATTGATGTACATCCGCGAGTATGATTGATTTGGTACCCCCAAGGTGAGCAACTTTGATAGAACTAGTTTATCGAAACCTGGGAATAGAGTCGGCTATTTCAGGACAATGATCTTGTACATTCGAGGCTCAACTTGCACGAAATCTTGTATAATCTCAAAGAGTGGCATGGGATCTTTTACGCAATGTCTCATCAGAGAGACTAAAGATAAAAAAAAAAATAGTCTCTGTGGTCTCATAGAAAGGGCGTCACATACCCGGCCTTTGATGACCCTGTTGGGGGTGCTGTAACTAGTGTTGTGCCCCTGGATTACCATTATCTTTGTATTTTAGAGAAGTGTAAACTATGTTTGCAGTTTTGTATACATGTCATAGAAAAGGGCCTATCTTGTGTGCTTTCTTATACATGTAGGTTAAGGGGGCCAAACTTTTGACCACAGGGGGGTCACTGAGTGTACATTCCCTGGTCAGAAGTCTGTCAGAGCTCCTCTCAGAACTTTTGGGTATATATAGCCCAGATGTTTGGGCTGGGGGGTTCAGTCTGTTGTAGGCCCTAGAGCAGTTCACACCATGTTTATCGTACCACTGGATTTACTCATTGCATTCTCATAGAATAGAGGACTATACATGTATATTCATCCTACAAGAGATTTATCATTGTGTCTTTGGGGATTTACCCTGGGGACCTAAAACTAGCAAGTATAAACTGACTACTGTTGCTTCTGTGCACACATCTAATGCTAATGGCGTTGTGAACGCCAGAAACGGGTCAAAAGTGGGCAGGTCGGGTAGACCCAGTAACCCTGACCCAGTATATAACGTCACCCTGGGTTTTCTGCTGTGATTATGGGTTGAAGGACTAGCTGCCCTGTCATCTTGGGGTGGTGTGTGCTATGAATTTGGCAGTCAACATTCAGCACCACATTGTATGTGAAAAAACTTTCAGAAATGCCGGACAATGTACTCCATGTCGACCACAATTTCAACAACTATTTGCCTACAGTGTCCCAAATCAAATTTCCCAATAAGATTCCTTGTGTTTCCTTCTCTCATGTTTAATCTTTCTTGCATGGTTTTGTTGATTTTTGTGTCACTCACAAAGTGTATGAATCATAAAATGCAATTAACGATGTATGAAGCTTTTTTTCTTTTTTTGGGGGGTGAACTATTGTTAATGTTTGATTTTAGACTGCGTAAGATTCGTGTATATCCAAGTCTTCATGAGTTGCTTTTCCAGAATGCCTGAGTAATTCAGACTGCGTTTAAAGTTTGTCCATTCACTTCCCAATAGTTCAAAAGAAATGAACGAAGAGGGAGCTTCTTAATATGAAAGGGTTTTTATTCAGTACACATCTCATCCCGAGTCAAAGCCACCATGTATAAGTCTTCATCAGTCCACCTCCCATCTCCTATCAGCAATCAACCACATTTAGAACACGAGTTGCTCCAGCACCTTCTAGACCATTCTAGTATTCAGCTCTAACACAATCCTATGTCCGAGGTAGTGGGTATTGGTAAACTCCAGTCTGTTACACGGAGTCGATGTACTTACTCCAGGTATAACTCCTTGGCTACACATGTTTAGCTGATGTTCTCACTAAACTAAGTGACTACTAACTTCTAACCAACTAACTTACTAACTGACTGCTCCTCACTTTGCAGCACCTTTTATACTAGTTAGCAGGTGGCGCTAGGAGCGTAAAGTCTAGAGTAGACTAGAAGTAGACTTGCTAAGTCTGATCCTTGATGGGTTATATAACATGAAGAAATATTAAAAGTACTAAGCGATTAGTACATTCGACGGCGGTCAGGTGTTTGAGTTTAAGGAGGTGGACGACATAGCTCAAACCAAATGAAGATTTTTAACCAAATGTAGCAGTTTCCCAATTTTGATGATTGGATATATTTGTTAAACCATGGTGGGGTGGCCTTGACTCTCGTGGTACATTCAGCACAAGGTGGTGATAATCAAGTTCTTTTGTTCATTTGAAGATTGTAAACAAAGATACATTCAGTTTTACTTAATACATAAGTACATTTCCAGTAGTCTATGTTAAGACTTGAGATCAGTGAAAATATTCATGAACATGAAGGTTTTTAGGAAGAGTTCCTATCATTGTCTGCTCATATTAAGGCTTAAGAGTTGTGTCACCCGTGCATAAGGTGACCAGATAAAGTAATGATGATCAGCCCAGATTAAGGCCCAAGGATAGTGACACCGTGCATAAGGTGACAAGGTAAGTGTTAATGAACCATGATCATTTTATGGTAGGTAAATGATGACATAATCATGTTGACAAACAGTAAGATCAGTTTTAGAGAATGAGAAACATCATTATTGCGACACCCGTGCTTAAGGTGGCAAAGTTAGGTTTTTAACTTAGTACATGCATGTACAGTTTCTGATAATTATGATTTGTAACGCAAGTCAACAGAACTCAACATATATACAGTGTAAAGTTGTCTTAACCTTTTAAGAGTAACAAGTACACATCAAATCTAATTTCAGAACAAATTTAACACAACAGAAATCAATGCGGAGAATTCGGACATTTTGAACGAACAAATTTCATTGTACAATGCGTGTCAAATTTCAATCAAAACCACATTATTTACAATAAATACAAGATCTCTGTATTAGGTTTAGCAATACCGAGCAGTTGGAACCAGAAAATACCATCATTCCCGTCACGCGTCCGCCAGCTATACTTAGTACACGTGTACTTAGCGGGACGCTTGACTGGAGTTCCCCTTCCCGGGTCTGACCTCGATATGATTCCTCCAGGCGCGAAGCGCCCGGATGGCAAATTTCTGTCTCGATCAAACTTTCAAGTTTGAAGGTTCGACCTGACATTTTGAGCCGATATGAATTAATTTTATCGCCTGATTATGTTAGTTGGGGACCTAAGCTTTAGTTCAGCATAGATTTTGTAATAAATTATGCGATGGATTGATCATGCCAGCCGATTTCAAAATTTGGATCTTTTGGATCAAAAAGGAGTTTCCCAAATTAGCCTCGTTTTGACGTCATTTTAATCAGTGTCGCTCATTTTTTTTGGACGGAGAGGACGTATTTGTTTTCGCTCTCTTTCAACAATGGCCCGCGTCGCAGTTTTCTGTAGTCAAAGGGAGAGCGGGATCGAGGGGTACAACGACCTGATCGTCGGGGATACAGCCCACAGTTTGACCGTGGTGGAGTGTGTAGACGCCGGGACTGCCGATTTAGCCGGGGCGGCTTTCGCGCACCATTGCGTGTGGCCCGACGACCTGTTAGTGATCGTGGTCAACCTTCTGGACATTTTACGATGGGACGCGGAGCTGGAGTTATACATTCCCCTCTTCTCTTCCACTACGGCCGCGGTGACCTTTTACGGGGAAACGCTCAACAGGGCTTTTCTTAACCTACGCAGTCACCCAGTCCCCGCCACCGTGATGTTCACCACTGTGACGGGCATCAACACGGAGTCTTGGGAGTTGACGTGCGAGGACGCGTCATTTCAACGATGGATGAACCACCTGGTGCCCCGGGTCAACCGGGAGGTTCGCCATGCGAACCGCTGGTTTGGCGTTCCAACAGCCGACCTGGGTCACCGCCTCCACATCACGCGTCAGACTGCCGACGGGGCCTTCACCGTCCACGACTACCGAGAGTTCGTGGACGGTTTCATGCCGACCCATCGACAGCTTCGACGGTGGGCTCGCGCCCTGGGCCGGCTCCTTCGCCAGCTCCCAATAGCTCCCCGCTAGTCCAACCCCTTCCCCCCTGTACATACTGATTGCCTGCGGTGATTAGTGGGCCTTAATTCCCGGCTAGTGATTGAGCCATAAACATTATTTGACAATCAACAAGAGTTCATCGGATCCAATTCCCGGCCAGTGATCGGACCACCAAGGACTAGATGTTTTTCTTTGTGGCTGTTTGCCGGACTGTTCGGGGCGGCTCGTCGGATCTGTTTGGGTGTGTGTGCTCCTCCTCCGCCGGCTCTACCTCAGCGGCAGCTCTTCCCTGCTCTGGTAAGTGTAGTCCTTTCCTTTGTATTCTTGACGTGTTCGGTAGGCTGCTAACCCGTAGATTTAAGGAGATTGTTTGTTCGGAAATTAGGCAACAGTTCTCTCAGCTCGTCTCCACGTGGTTGTATTCCGGAAGCTGATGTCACTCCCGGAACCAGAAACTGTGTTTCGCTGGTGATTTTTGTAACGGGTAGAGTGGGGCGGCCACCTAGTGTTTACTTTTGACTTCAAGATGGTGGACGCGGGCTGAGAGCTGGAACCTTGCGTACTAAACTTATTGTCTTTTCAGGTCCCTTGGTAGGTTAAGGTGATGTAGATGAAGTAACGTGACACGGTCGGACACTGAACAACGTTCGGCTTATTATTTTAGTGGGAGGATTGTTTAGGCGAACATGATCAAACACTTTACTTTGCGCGTGGTTGGGCGATAATAGGAGGTTTTCTTGACTTAGTGGTTTGTTGACATTGCCGATCTAAGTAGGCTTTCTGGAGTGTGGGTAATTCGTATCGTATTGTTATTATTTGATACTATTAACTGTTGGGGACTGACACTGCACATGATAATCAGGTACGGATGGCCAGAGATCCGGTCTGAGTTGTACAATACTAGATTTGCTGTAACAGGATTCTTTGTTTAGTCGTTATTCGTGCAGGACATTAGTGTAAATGTCTACATTGGAAACAATTCACATGGGGTGCCCTAGGTAACAAGCGCTTCCTAGGGTGTTTTACCCTGGTAAGTTTTAGATGACAGTAGGTGACCAAGTATTTTGGTCCAGACCTCCCAGCATTAGATTGGCTGTGGCAGAATTCTTTGATGAGTAGTTCCCCCTTACAGGTTACAGGAAATATTGACGTGTCGGTCACGTGAGGCGACACCATAGGTGGAGCCGTCCAACGAGTTGTTGGCGACTCCTGGTAAGTTTGAGATGTAGTGGCGAAGGCCACAGATACCCATCCCATGTTTTAGTCTAACAGCAAGACTTCGTCAGTGTCATTGTGTTAGAATAAGTGTTAGAGTGAGTATTATTGTCCAGAGTCGTCTCGAAGAGGAAAAAATACTACTGTGAGGAGACCGAGATGAAGTTTCTAAGACACTGAATGAATTTCCATATGAAGATTCTGTGTGTCCTTGTGAAAGAAGGAATAGTATCCTTATTAAGAGCTAGAAAGGCACCAACACCACAAAGATTATCAAGCGTCCCAAGCAGAGATACATGTGTGTACACTGCGGGAGTTCGTACATTCATAGATCAGGCCTTAGTAGGCGCCGTTCCATTGAACGCAGAAGCCACGCTTATCAGTGCCCGAGATTGCCAAACATCTCAGACAGTGATATCCTTGCGATGAATGTGTGGGAGCCTATGCCCACAGGTCGGGACTGAGCCGTTACAAGAACATCCATCTGCAAAGGCTTCATGAATGCCCGAGATGTGATGCAAAACTGTCCCGCTCAGATTCCCTAACCGACCTCATGGGGAGATAAGAATAATGATAGGAATTGGATCCCTGGTGGTTTCCCTTAGGTGGTCATCATTTTTTTTTTTTTTACAAGAGTCAATACTCTTGATAACACTCTTTCTGTACAGCGGTTAGAATAATTACCCAATACACTTCAAGGATTTGTACGTAAACAAGTTAACACCCCCTTCAAGGGTGACAACTGTTCTAACATATTTGACTCCATTTTGTGAAGCCTCCGCTTTAAAACCACAGTTTGTTCTTATTGAATGATTATGCCACGACAAAATTCCTTCTCTTTCTGCTAGTTACAGGTGGTAGCTCGGCGTTCACCCCCTACATTCAGCCTGGGGTTTGAAGACCGAGTTCCACTTTATATTGGGTAGCGGCGCCCTTCTGACAATGCAAACGGGTGCGCCACTAACTCCAAACGGTTCACTGAATAGATATTATACCTATGTTAACAGTAACATCTCACTGTCTACCCTATACTCTACATCGCATGGAAAAAAACCAACATGACAAGCGGTGGGGGTAGCGTTTTCATTCCGTGAGGTATAAATGTCATTAAAGGACATTAAGTATTAACTGTACAAAGGAGGTTGAGATTATTCGTTCCTCGTTAGTTATCACTAGAGGGTCGGGTCTCAGACTCAGGTTCATTTCTGATCTGATTCCCGGTCCTCATTAGTTACACGTGGTTTGTCGGTACTCTCCCATTCATAGGACCAGAATGGGCAGCACCGAGTTTCCATTGTTATAATTGGGAGCAGACTGCATATATATTTTTTTTTTTTTTAATATGCAGCCTACACCCCCTTTAAATTATAGAGATGTGTAAATGCATCTCCTTAGATCACTTACTTCCAGACAGCACCTAGTAAGTCGGGTCTTTACCGAAGTACAGTACAAGGTTAAACCCGTTTTCTTGTTCAGGTCTATGCCCGTTTCTCTTGTGGAGAGTCAAGACTACTCCTGAAAAGACTCCGCCCCCAGCTTATCCTAACTATGCGCATGCCGGGCAGGGATAGGTAGTGCTAAAGACAGAGTTAGAATTTTTTTTTATCTCCTTTCTAATAGATCGGGTAAACTTATTAGCTCTGGGTGTCAACCAAGTTTATTGTAGCTTGTTCATCAGGGAATCAGTAGTCCATGTCCCCCCTCTTCAGCTCAACTGTTGAGCGGAGACCTGGATACTTTTAGCGCCACGACGGCGGTCAAGACTAATTTTCATTCATTTATTTTATTTTATTTTCCTCGACGGCGGTCAGCTCTGAAGCCGCTCATTTTCTTTATTAATTTTAATTATTTCTAATTTTTTACCCGGGTCGAAACTTGACTTCTTGCCGTTTTGTCTCTGTTCCGATTAAAACTGGCCTAAAAGTGGTCTAAATAACTTAGTCTTGAATTATGGGCAGTTGCTCATTATTTTCTTTCTTCTTGATACTAGTTGTCGTTGGATCCTGACTTTTTTTTTTTTTTTTTATATTAAAGTCAGGATCCTTTGACCTAAGACGTACGGTGATCCAGTGGTCATTTACACATAACCAAGACGACGGGGCTATTAATAAGGACAGCACCTCGCTCCACCGCCTTGTGAGTTTTCGCTACAGCTTCTCCCCCCCCAGGGATGGCTTGTCCCGTCTGAGGGAGTCGCGATATAGTGAGAGAGAGCCGAGCACCCTGTGAATGTCACCAATTCGCCGTTGTCCCGTAACTACATTTCCTTGTGACCTCCGTTATAGCTCCCAAATATAGCACGCCTTGTCAGGATTTGCACATATCCCTGCCGCTGCAGCGTGTCTATGCCAGGAGCAAACGAGCCACGTATAAGGTACTCTCGTGTGCTGTCACAGAGCGTCTCCCCTGAGAATGTTACTAATTATACTGCTTTCTTATTATATTTTGCCCAAAATTCCCTGAGGAAGAGCTCTTAGTTACACAAATATTGGTTTGCTTTATATATTAGTTTTTAGGTAAATTTCTTTCTACTCGTCGATTTTTTGTGATGAAGGGACCGCTTGTCAGGAGCCAATCCACCCGGGGCATAGTGACTGCCATGGTCGGGCGTCCACCCCAGTGCCCTTCGCAGCGTCAGTGACGCGTAACCCCAACGTCCTGCCTCCTGTCAGGCACCACTGACACCAGGCCTGTGGGCAGGCTCCTGCTGCTTGTGCAACCCCCTCATCTTTGAGAAGAGTATATATGTAAGCATGCTAAAGAATAGACAGTGGCGTTCCCCAAGTGGCTCCTGTACTGCAGCCCGATCCTAGCGGTAACAACAGCACAGGGGTCAGGTGTAGATGGTACTTGCTTGGGGAAGTTCACTTCGCTCGTTGGGAGCATTGGTCCCGTTGAGCGCTCTTAGGTTTTATACAGAATTTTGAGTTTTTCTTTTAAAATGCTAAAATTTTGCGACACTAGGATCGGTTCCAAATGGTTCCCTACTTTAAAAGCGTTGCCAAATCGTTAACAATGAGAGTGTTGAGCTAGGCTACCGGGCATGGGACACTCGACTCGAGAGAAATTTAGATAACCCATGGGTCCATAGAGAGACGGTTGGACCAGCCTACCCGACCCAAGTTTCCCTGACTGGTGAATCCTTATTGATCAGGCTAGTCAACAGAACCCTACCTACCCAAACAGGTATTGCCCAGCGAACTTCCTGTAACATTTTAGTTTTAGTATTCGTACCTCTGTGTTATTAATTCACCAATTTTACCTGTACAGTACTAGGTCAGGTTTTAACACTCGTTACATTGTCATATGATAACTTCATAAACCGTTCCTGGATTTATTTCGGATGTCCCTGGCCTTATTGTCTTTCGTGCAGATCCTGTTCCGGTCGCTGTTGAGGTGGGCGTGGTCGATCTAGGAGGAGCGTTAGGCATTGTTCCTTGTCCCAACACCGGTTGAGGCCAGTCCGCTCCGACATCGGACCACCCTGCGTCGATGAGGCGAGGTACTCCCATGGGTACAGGAGTGGCTAGCCCCGAGGAATATCTCAGTAGTCTGGCCCTGGTATTGTATTTTAAGTTACTCATCATCAGACGGGCTAGTTTTTTAGATACCCTCAGGGTGTCGGGTAGTGGCACCTTAGATGGGTGTTGTCCAGGTCTAGTCGCTGCTCCCATCAGCTGCGCCCCCCAAGTAACTGTCAGGGTGTATTTCAGACACAGCTGGGTCACCAGTAGATCCCTAATGAGCACATAGCCCTCCGTATAAGTGTGGTCTGAGGGCATAGCCAGTTCGCCTAGGAAGATTGTTTCTATCATATGTGGATTGGCAAACTGTACGTACAACCCATCCACAGTCTTTCTTCTAATATTTCTCCACTTTCGCCACACGAGGACCACTATAGTGATGACTAGTACTGCCAATAATATAGCCAGCACTGCCACTGCAGTGGGGTTGGCGGTCGCGTCTGGACACCCAGTTAGTGCCTTTTCATGGTGCAACAGTTTCTCCGGGTCCGCCGTCTCCAAGGCCATGGCTCGAGGTAAGGTCATGGTGAGTCCGGCTAGGGCAGCCTTACCTTGATGGTTCCGCCAGCATTTCCAGAGGACACATCCAATAATTGTCACAGCCACCACTATGCAGAAGATGGTGAGGAGACCAAACCCACCTCCGAAGTTACCTATAGAGAACCACGGGGCGTGTTTCTCTACCTCGTAACGGTCAGTCGCTTTCTTGATACCCTTGGCCAAGTCTTTTCGGTGTTTTTGTATTCGTTTGGCCAAGGAGGCTACAGGTATTTTGGCCTTCAGGCTTTCCTCGATCTCCAGCAGGTCTTTCCTAATTGTTTCAGGGATAGGGTCTGATTCCAACATAGTGGGTTCGTTTTTGGACGTTGTGAAATTCATGTCCCACCCCTTCACACGACTTGCTGCTTCCAACAGGTCATTATGTGGGTACACAACCGTGGTGATCCTGGTGTGCCGGTCACAATTTCGCAAGCTATACGGTATCCACGCTCCTTGCGTTTGGAATGCACAGTCGCATTCCACCTGAACCCTTGCGTAATTTTCTATGTTCACTCCGACCGCAGGCTGGTTTCTGCAAATCATTTGGCCTCGGGTGTCGGCGCTGACCACTAGCATATCTCCGTCGTCTAGGTACACTGCCATCTCTCCGAAGTCTGCTTCCAGTAGATAGTCCAGCTCACATTTTTCTTGGATCGCTAGGTCGTCGCGCCTCAGTAGTGCAGCAGTGCAGGTGTTGTCTGTAATCTTTTTCATATAGGGCAGGTCCTTACAGAGCGTGATGGTCTGTCCATAACAACCTGACCAACTGCCACTAGCCAATGGTACGTAATACTGGCGGGACATGGACATGGCGACACTTTTGGGTAGATTAACAATTTGGAGAGCGTCCTTCTTAAGTCGCCCCCTAACCGTTACTGGCACAGGAAAAGTTAGTACTTCGTAGACCCGGAACAAATGTTCATCAGCCACCACAGGCACCCTTACATACACTATTAGTTCCTGAGTGGTTTCATTGAATTTGAACGAAGGTTGACTGTTCTCGTAATAGAAGGAAGGATCTGTGAACGCGACATGGAACCTGGGGTGGATCCCCTTCAGGTATCTGTTCACTTCCTGGACCGCTCCGACCATATATTGGCGGGGTACCAAGTCCATAGTCAGCTGGCCCCGCGTCAGGCGCTGTACACCTTTCCTGAACACGCGAGTTTGTTCTACCATTAATTGAAGATACACCATCTCTCCTAACTTGTCTTCCAGAGCGACCGGTATCATATTCAGGTACAGTTCCATCCAATCCACCTTATGTTGCACGAGTTTCATCCTCCGGCGAGTCGTGTTGTGTGCCTTATTTAGTGATCTTAGATTGTCCAGTAGGCCTATCACGACATGGTTAATCTTTTCGACAGCCTCGTCATGTTTTTCATTCATCAGAGCCAAGTCTTCGATCATTTGGTTCGAAGATTCTTGCAATACTCTAATCAATTCTCTGTTATATTTGACATCAGCTGCCAGCCCTTGATTCCAAGAGGTTGGAAGAGGAAAGGTCGGCCATCCTGGATTGTCCAGCATTGTGGGTAACTTCTTCATTCTTTTGACCCTTCCACCTGATTTTAACTCCGACTCTTGATTTTGAGGGTCTTGTTGAGTGTTCTTTATTAGGGAACTTAAGGTTTCATTAAGAACTTCTCGGTACCGACCCTTAAGCGCTTGCGACGTCTGATCCATCCAATTGACCAGCGACCTGATATGGTAGCAGGCCCGATCGAGGGCGTCTCCCCCCTGTAGATATCGGTGACAGACCTGGCCAAAGGTAGCCTTGTTGAAGGAGCGCCTCCTTGGAATAGTGATAAGGAAGCCTTGTCGGACGTGTGTTATATCCGCGGTGGACATTAACTTCCCTGGTTTTAACACTACTCCATATTGTTCTAAAGCTATCACTTCAGCGTTAGGGGCTAGCCCCTCAGGTGGGTTGGAGTCATTATGCACTCCCCTAATGCCCCCTATTATAGCTAATACGAACAGCACTAGCCACTTCATTGTCTTTGTTTTGGCCTTAGCGATAGCTTGAGAAAGTTAATTTTGCAGTTTATCTAAAACATGTTCACAGCAAAGTTACCTTATTTTCCTGCGCACTACTATCATCCATGCGCTGAAATATGCTCTCCTCCCGGGTCCTCTGGTCCGTTTTAGTTTGGGACATGCTCGTAGAGGTTTTGCCCGTTGTCATTTACCACTCGCCTGATGATCCCGCTCTCGTCCTTGGTGACCGTGATTCTCAAGCCTCTCATACGTTCGCAGGACGAGGGGCGCATTGCTCTGAGGGGTCTTGGCCTAGTAGGTTCCAGTCCGAAACGGCCCCCGTTGGATCGTACGACGGTTGGCTCGAGGGGTATGGGTTCGGTACCTTTTTTTTTTTTTTTTTTTTTTATGTTCTTTTATTTCATCAGACAAAAATTAAGTTCATACAAACTTGTCTCACATTTCTGCCTGACAACATAGAAACAATCTATGCTTGATAATATAACAGTAAAACAATGTTATTTATACAATATAGATACAATAATTTCCCTGTTATTACATCAGATTGTACAGAAATCAATAACCACGTCAATTTAGAAATAAATCCATGATGTAAATCAATTAAAAACTATTACAAATAAAGATAAAAGATTAAAATCTACATCACGTTCATTAAATCAAAATTCAAAAGCAAATAGAATGCATTAAGTAAATAATGAACTGCACCATTTAGACACTTACATTAATAATTTTGTATCACAGTCTTCAATATATTCTTTTGTTTGGTTTTGAACATTATCTTAGTTTCAACGTTCCGTACATTTCTATCTTGATCATTCCATAAAAGTGCTCCTCTATAAAATACATTATTCTTAGTTTTTTCTAAGCTAGGCTTATAAGTTTTAAAAACTGGTGCTGAATGCAACCTAGTATTCCTACCATGTTTCTTAAGATACAATTCATTTTCCCTAAATTCATACATAAAAGACAATAAATGACACTCATACCTGTCAGACAATTTAGCAATCTTACAAGTTTTACAGAGTTCTTCTTTAACTAGATTCCCATTATAGTTTTGACAGATACGTAATCCTCTAAAAAATAGTTTATCAATTTTGTTTAGATTGAATTTAGTAGATCCTCGATAAATGACATCACCATGTTCAATAATAGGCAAAATCGTACTTTTAAAAATTTGTATACTAGCCCGTTCTGTTACATATTTACGAATTTTAGAGAATAAAAATAATTTATGGGATACTTGCTTTCGCAAATCATTTAAGTGTTTGTTAAAAGTTAAATTCTCGTCCAAAACGAAACCAAGGTATTTATATGAACATACATTTTCTAGTATCTGATTGTTCAGGGATAAATCGAAATTATGGTTTCTGACTTGTTTAACTTTTGAGCGTGTCCCGTAAATACAATATTTCGTTTTCTTACAATTAATAGTCAACCTATTTTTACAACACCACTTATACACACGTGTAAGATCCTCTTGTAAAATATTATATAATTGTCTATAATTATTACTTGAAAAATATAGAACAGTATCATCAGCATACAAAGATACTCGAGCCTTCGCCAGCACACATACAATGTCATTTATATATATAAGAAATAACAGTGGCCCAAGGACACTCCCCTGTGGTACTCCACATAATATAGCTCCAATGCTTGATTGTGTATTATTAGCTACAGTAACTTGACTTCTTTTATTTAAATAATTTTCTAACCAAGCATAACTATTATCTTCTATACCATTAGCCTTCAATTTCTTAAGTAGGATACTGTGATCAACAGTATCAAACGCCTTCATAAGATCTAAATAGACTGCAACTGTTATCTCACCATCATTAATTGCTTTATAAATATCATCAAGAAACAAAGAGGTAGTACTCACAGTGGAATGTCCAGGCCTAAACCCACCCTGCTTAGGGTTTATTCTATTACCCTGATTAAAATGTCGCAGCAACCTTTTATGTACAACCTTTTCTATAAGTTTAGATATAATTGGTAAATTAGAAACTGGTCTAAGATTAGTTACAGAGTTCTTATTACCTGTCTTAGGCAAAGGAGTAACTATCGCCTTTTTCCAATTTTCCGGAATTATTCCAGTAGCAAATGATAGATTAAAAAGATCAACAATCTTATCAGGACAAGCCAGAAAAGCGTCCCTGATTACTTCAGTGGATATATGCAATATACCGGATGCTTTGTTTATATTGATAGTTCTACACAATTCAATTATCTCATTAACTGTTGCTTCAAAGTTCTGTAGTTTTTGCATATATATACTATCATCATATGTCCATATATCATCATATTGCTTAGCCAGATTAGGTCCTATATTGATAAAAAACGAATTGATAAAATCAGCAGTTTTGTCCTGATCAATATATTCATTGGTATCTGGGTGCCTTAATGTAAACATTTGTTTTTTGTTCTTTGTATCCGGTATTACATTTCTTATCATTTTCCAAAATCGTTTTGGATCATTTACATTTTCCTCCAATTGCTCCCTTATATAATCCGCTCTTGCTTTTTTGATGCGATTTACACAAATATTTCTAGTCCTTCTGGCCTGCTTCCAAAGATCCAGATTATCCAGGTTTTTCATTTTTTTGGCTTGTTCTAACAAGCGATCCTTATCCTTTATTAATTCAATAAGTGGAGCAGTTATCCAGGGTTCTTTGGTCTTGGCTATTTTAAAAACTTTCAGAGGACAATATCTATCCAGGCACTCAGATATCATTTTTACTAGTATTTTCCATTTATCATCAACACTCTCCGCACTATCATAAGGTAACCAATCCATCAGTCTAAGAGTGTCTTGGAAAATTGTGGTTGGGTTGTCGCTGGGAGTGGGCTCGGCCACAGTGGGCCCCCCGGCTGGCTGGTTGGTGTCCACTGCTGCTGGTTCCATAGCAGTGGTGAGGGATTGGCGTTGCAGCTCGTTGTCAAGCTGCTCAAGTCTAAACAAGCGGGGTCCGCAGGCTGTAAGTGGTGGAGGAGGGGAGCTCCCGCTGGCCCGTTCCCCACCGGTGGGGTTGGCGCGTGTTGACCGGGTGCTACCTCCACTTTTAGTCCTGGAGCGGCGACGGTTAGCTGTTCCCCTCCCGATCGCCTTTCCAGAGTGGGCAGAGGTCGGCCGCCTCGTGTTGTTTGTAGGCTGGTACTTTCCTTGACGCATTTAGAGTTTTGTGTGGTCCTTTGAATGAAAGGAGCTATCTGAGTTTTAATCTCAGCTAACTGTTTGTTTGATTTTGGCACATCCAGTCCTACTGTTCTCCTAATTTCGTCAACAGTCTCGAATAGTTGGAACAGTGGTTGCGTAAGGTCCCAGAACCAGCCGGCCTGTATCTGCACTGGTTGGTTGACCGCTTCCTCCTTCTGAACCGGCTTGGCCAACGCCGTTAGCCTTGGCTCGGGCTCCGAGTCACTCACCTCAGATAAATTGTAGAAGTCTTTATCTGCTGTCTTCTTTTTGGCTGGAGCCGATTTAGCGGACCTCTTGGCTCCGCCTGTGGTCGTTCTGGTGGGCCGCCGGGCTGGTGTCCTTGGCTTCTTCCGGGCAATCCCGGCGTCGGTTGAGTCCGGACGGACACCGCCCCGGCCCGGCCAACTCCACCGCCTAAGGGTCTGAGCCGGTTGTTTCTTAGTACTCTCCTTCTCGACTGCCTTTTCTTTCATTTGGTAAAATCCTAAAAGAATGGCCCAACGAACCTTCCCTTGGTAGGCAGCGCCCTCTGGTGGGGCCGGCTAATCCGTTTCCTTCTCAGGGGGACGATAATCCTTCCCTCCGTGTCCGCAGGGAAAGTAGTGGTTCCCTTTGGATTGCTATGTGGCCGGAGGGCTAGACAGTTCCCCATGAGTCGGTGGATCAGTGTCCCAGCTAAGTTCTCTTTCTGCTCCTTCCAGGAGAAGTCGGAGGTTGAACAATTTCTATCTCCAACTTCTGTTCAGAGATAGAATCAATATCTATCTCCGTTTCGTCCCGGGCTGGGTTGCGCGCACAATCACCTGCAGCAGAGGTGACCGTCTAGGAGCAGAGTTGCGGACCGACTGGTGGATCGGCGCGGATCCCACGAAATTATAACCGATCCGCTTGCCCATGCCGTCTCCATATTTGGAGCTGTATCTTGTTTCAGGTGGGGGGGGGGAACGCTTGCATCCGGTCCCAAGAGATGACGCCTAACCACTGGCATCTCTCTTGGCGTGCGCACCCTCCCTTTCTGCCACGCCCCTGGGCGCGGCAAGGTGGCCGTGAGGCAGACCACCTGTTCCATTAGCGCTGATGCTAACGGTGCCGCTCCGCCGAACCTTTATTTTCACAGGGCGGCTAAATTTCCTGCATTAATCATCCATGTCGTCGCTCTCTCCGCCATTGGACAGAGCGACGTAGTTAGGATGGCGGTTCCGACGTAGGTTATAGCCACCTTTCGTCGGGACATGGTCCTTTACTGTTTTTTCTGGGCTCTGTTCCGATGTATCCAAGATCGGCACATCACCGCAGGGTAGTTTTATGGGCTTGTTGTTGCCTGGAGGGGATCTCCCCTCCAACGGCTGGCTTTTGCCCCTTCGTTTAGCTCGTTTGCGTTTCCTCTGTCCATTAGCGCCAGCTGTTCCCCGTTCACAGGCGGCTTTATTAGGAACAAAGGATAAGTTTGTGGACAGCGCGGTGTCCGTACTGGTGCCCTGACCATCAGTGATTTGCCCATCTGTTTCTGCTAAATCAGTGGGACTTGGACCAGGTTTTTGTGTAGGTACCTTCCTGGTCATAGGAACTGCATCATGCTCACGGGGACCGGTCGTTCCCGTTGAGCTTTCAGTCTCAGCACCCCTTATTTCGCCCTCTTCTTCAGCGATTTCACCCGTCGGAGTGTGATGCAATTCAGGGTTTCGGTCAGGATCTGCCCCTTTTGAGTTAGTGATTTTCGCTTCTCTCACCAGTTTGGGAATGTTATGAGGGATGGCGGGAGACCAAGGCCCATGTGCAGGTTTGAGTTTTGAAATGTTTACTAGATGTGGGACCTGTTTTCCAGTTTTTAACGACACTAGACTAACCAGGTGGTCTCCTTTTGTTTCAATTACCCTGAATGGCCCAGTATACCTGTTTGAGAACTTAGACGCTTTATTTTCACTAGCTAAAGGGTCGTACATGTATACCATATCACCTTCGTACATCTGAGTGGGCCGCGCCCGCTCGTCAATTCGCAGCCTCAGATCTTTTTCGTAGTTTTGAACTACCCTTTCAGCCATATTCCTAAACATAGCAATATTATCCTTGGTTTGCATGAAAAACTCGCAGTCGTTCAGCGTTTCAGGAATTGTTCCCTGCTCAGGCATTCCCATACTGATTGGATCTCTGCCAAACAGCAGGGTGTGCGGGCTGTATCCCGACCGTACACTGATTGTGGATCTAACTGTCCATAATGCAATGGGAAGTAGATCGATCCAGTTACAGTGGTCGTCAGGGATATAATAAGCAATCAGGTTTTCAATGGTTTTATGTAGTCTTTCTACTCGAGCGTTGCCAGTCGGCATTCGCCCGGTAGTGAACGTTTGTTTGCACGCTAGTCGTGTGGTGATTTCCCTGAATAGCCCTGAGAGGAAGGCCGCCCCCCGGTCTGTGTGCAGACGGTTTACCCGTCCATACCGACACACTATCCCGGTTAGGAAACAGTTGGCCGCGGTTTGCGCAGTGGAGTCTTTCGTGGTGAAAGCCTCCGGCCAACCTGTTAGTAGGTCTATGAAGGTCATGATATATTTTGACCCATCCCTAGCCCTCTTTAGTGGCCCGATGAAATCACACTGTACTACCTCAAAGGGTCGGGTTGGTCTCTCCCAAGACTTAGCTAGGGCCTTGAAATGCGGAGCCCGTCTCCTCAGAGAGCAGGTCTCACAAGCTTTCACATAGTCTACTATGTCGGCGTTCATGTTCCGCCAGTAGAATTTATCAGAGATTTTGGTAGTGAGGTTACTGATCCCTACATGTCCCCCAGCCAAGATGTCATTATGTAATAGTCTCAGGACTTTGGGAATTAACTTTCCTGGAACTATCATACGAGGTTTTAGTCTGACCAGTTGGTCTTGGTGTTTGTTATACCTTTTGACGTTGAACCTACATAGTACCCCCGGTGCTACCATTCCTACAAAATCAGCTTGGTCCATTATTCGCCTAGCTTCAAGGGGATCTGTCGGTAGGTCTCCGTCCTGCAGGTAGTCTATCAATTGCGCGCACTCTGCATCTTTGAGTTGCGCGTTTAATACCGTAGCCACAGAAAGCTCTTCATCCTGAACTTCGGCCTCAAATAACTCACATCCCACAGCGGGCTCATATTCTTCACCTGGGACATGCTCATGGTAGACTCTAGACAAATAGTCCGGTAGAAAATGAGTCGCTCCTGGCTCATATATGATTTCAAAATCAAAATCTGATAACGCTAAAGCCCACCGTCTCAGCCGGGCTGACGGGGCTTTGTAGGCACTCTGTAGCAGGGGAATCAACGGTTTGTGATCAGTCACTATTGTGATTTTAGCTCCCTGCAACATGTCCTCATAGTTCTTAATGCCTTTAATTACTGCTAGAGCCTCCTTTTCTGTTACCGAATAATTTAATTCGGCGTCCCGGAGAGTACATCCCCAGAAAGCAACCGGACGGTAGATTTCATCTAGTTTGTGACAAACCGCTGCACCGCACGCGGCGTCTGATGCGTCAGTTAGTAGATAGAAATGCCCTCCTATATCTGGATGAATTAGTAAGGGTGGCGAGGTCAGCAATTTCTTTAACTGTTGAAACGCTCCCTCGCAGGCCTCTGTCCACTCAAAATAGACTTCTTTCTTTAGCAGCCGGTTTAAAGGCTTTGCTAGATCAGCGAAATTAGGGACAAACGATCGGTAGTAGTTACACAGTCCCAGAAAGGATTTAATAGTTTTCACATTATGTGGACGGTTAAAGGCTGTAATCTTTTCTGTGGTTACCCTTTGTGTAGCCACCCCTTCCGCGTTTACTACGTGGCCGAGGAAATTGATTTCACTGCGGCACCACTCACACTTTGACGGTTTCAGTTTAAGATTAGCTCTCGCCAAAGCTTGGAGAACCACCTCAACGCTCGCCAGGTGTTCCTCAAATGTAGTGTCGTAGACAATTACGTCGTCTAAATATGCTAAGCATGTTCTAGGAATCAATCCCTTTAGCGCTATGGCCATTACCTTGGTAAACTGCCAAGGCGCACCAACTAAGCCAAACGGAACACGTTTATACTGATACACACCCATCGGGGTTTCAAACGCGGTATATTTTCTACTGTCTTCCTCGATTACACATTGATGATAGCCACTCAGTAAGTCTAAAGCTGTCCAGATAGTGGGTTTTTTATATGCCATATACAAGAAAAGCGATCTAGCTGTGGGCATGGGGAATTTGTCTTTGAAAGTAACTTGATTAAGCATGCGAAAATCTGTACAGAGCCTAGGTTTGCCATCTTTCTTCTGCACTACCACCAGCGGGCTTCGCCAAGCCGATTCGCTGGGTTCTATGACACCTATATCTATGAGTTGCCTAACCTGTTCATCGATGATATCCATTTTCTGTGGAGAGTATCGGTATGGTCTAGAACTTATGACTCCCTGCGACTCATCCACAATGATTCTCATCGGCGCTATTTCACAGTGACCTAACTCTTCCATTGAGAACGCTAGTGCATTTCTGTTGTTATTAAGCATTTGTCTAAACCTTACCTGTTGTTCTTCGTTTAAGCACGACTCGGTCAGATCTATTTTACTTACATTTTCATCCATTTTACCTCGGGATTTCTCCTCAGAGGTTTGGCTTTCCATTTGCACTGCGTCTTTCATTACTTCTACAGAAATCCTACAGATGGACATTGGGGTCTCTGTTTTAGTTAGATAACACAAGTCTAGGAACTCCTCTATCTGATTTTGGTTTACCTCAGGCACTGCGCATTCTTCCGCAAAAGCTAATACTTCCTGGGGAGTGATTTCTTGCATTTCATCTAACGGATTCATGACTTTGATCCACCACTGGCTTCCCACCGTATTCACGCACCCCTCCACTAGGACTGGTGCGGTTACCGCTGGTGCGCAGTAAGCTACCGGTGAGTCTAATCCCAGCGGCTCTCGAGTGGTTACCGGTATGATGCATTCATTTCCCGGCGGAATTTTCACTGTTTCTTTGCTAACTATAGGGTTTCCACAAAACACTTCTATCTTTGCGCCTGGTAGAGATAAATCTGATCGAAGCACTGTTAATAAGTTTCTCCCGATTACTATTAGGTGGCATAGATCGTCCACTATGTTGAAATCATAGCAGACCACCGATCCCTGGATTGAAAACTTACATCTAATTTGTTCTAGTATTACTTGAGACGATTTGTCTGCCAAACTGATGTTTCCCTTCGATACCTTCCATTCATCTAAAATGCATTGTTTAGGGATCTGTCGTTTACAATGGGTGGACATGAAGCAATCGCTCGCTCCTGTGTCTACTAAAGATCTAACCTCCTTCTGATCATCAAATCTTAACGTTAAGAAAAATGCTTCGTCTCCTATCTCTCTCCTAGCCGGTCCGTCCACTGCGCCTAATTCTATCGTGGAATGAACGGACCCTTCCTCTAGTTTCCCTGATTCTTTTGTTCGGTACCACTGGCTTTGCTATCTTTGTAGATCCGCGGGGGTTTTTCCCTCAACCTATTCTTTAACCACAAGCACGCTTCTGTAGAGTGACCATGTTGTTGGTGAATGATACAAAACTTACTTTCATCAAAAGGCAACCTGGGTCTCTCTACTTTCTGTTGAGTTGGCAGATTCTTTCCCTTATCTGCCTCTCTGTTCGGGGCGATATTGGATTTAGGCTTCTGATCTGAATTTCTTTCACCTTTCTGGTTTTCGTACCTATCTTTTCTCTCATAACCTTGCTGTTTAAAGTTACCACCACTCTGGGGAGTCCCGCTTTGCCCTGGCTTTGGTTTCTGGAACCATGGAGCGGCCTCCAGTCGGGCCAGCACCACTCCAAATCGTTCGGAGATGGAGTTTAGGGCCGCGGTCTCCTCTGATTCTTGGCTTCCAGCCAGTTCGCTCACTGCATTAGATATTTTAGTTCCCCCTTTGCCTTTGTCCAACGATTCTAGCCTCGTTGCACAATCCACCGCTTCGGTGAACGACTTAGGGTCCAGTATAGCTACTTGCCTGGCTACGCCCTGTTTTAATCCCTCTAAAAACACAGCTAACATCATGCTTTCACTCGCCTCTGCTTTAACTTGCTTTTGTTTCAGAACACCTGCAAATTCGATCACGCTCTGGTCTTTTCCTTGCTTAAGGCCACAGAACTCTGCGTGTTTCTGCCACTTAGCTCTTCGATCACCGAAGATCTTGGTCATTTGGGCTTCTAGCTTCTCAAATGAGTCTTTCTCACTTTCAGCTAACGCTCCTGCCCAGTCGTCGGCCCTTCCTTTTAGGCCTAACAGCGCCATATTCAGGAGATGGGCGTCCGACCAGTCATAGATAGCTTTCAGTCGTTTTAATTCCCTGAAATACTTTTCTATTTGCTCGTCTTCTTTTCCACTAAACCACGGTAACCTAATGTTTGGTCCCCTTTGGTGACCACTGTGAGTCGTTTCACGCACTGGCGCTGGTGTTTGCCCCAGTGCCAGACCCAACTGTGGTAGAATTTCCCAAATATTTGGTTGATTCGGTGGGTTTGGAGGGTTGTTCTGACCTGGTGGGCCCGGCGGACCTGGTGGTCCGGGCGGTGGAGGATTCGGTGGGTTTGGGGGGTTGTTGAGTTGGTTAAGGAAAGGATTGTTGTTCTGGTTCGGGGGAGGGTTATTGGGTCCTGGTGGATTTGCTTGATTATTCTGGCCTGCTGGGGCTTGCTGACCCTGCTGGTTATCCGCTCTTCCTCGGCCTGCGTTAAGATTGGCAGCGAGTGCCATCGCCTGCAATAGGTGAGGGAGCAGGTTTTGATCGACCCCACCCCCTGCTGGCACGGCCCGGCCAGGCTGTTGGCCCGGTTGGCCTCCCCCATCATTTTGTTGCAGTCCCCCAAGGTTTACCCCAGGATTAGGCTGCTGTATTCCCGGATTCGCACCACCATTTCCCCCTGCACCGGGTTGCTGGAGTCCCCCAGGGTTTATCCCCAGATTGGGCTGATTCGGAGGGGGATTATTAATAAGGTTTTGGGGAGGGTTGTTGAGAAGGTTTTGAGGAGGGTTAGGCCCTTGTGGGTTGGCCTGATTATCCTGGCCTCCCTGGACCTGCTGATTAAGAGGAGGAATAAGTCCTTGAGGGTTGGCCTGATCGTTCTGGCCCCCTTGAACTTGTTGATTAAGGGGAGGATTAAATCCTGCCTGCACGCCTCGGTCCGGCTGCTGGATTAGGATCTGGCCATTCCCATTGTTTTGTTGGGGTCCCCCAGGGTCCATCCCACGGTTAGGATGCCATGCCCCCAGATCTACACCCCCAGCTCCCCCTTCATCGGGTTGCTGGCGTTGATCTCTATCCTCTCTTTCTTCTACTAGATCCATCAAAGGAACGCCCCCTTCCGCCATATTATTTTCGTGGAGGTTTTGTATATCGTGATCGTCCCACTGTTCTTTCACAGGTATTTCCTCTACACTAATTTCGTCCTCACTCTCTAGTTTAGCTTTCTTACCTGTGTCTAAAACATCCTCGGTAATAAGTTCGTATGAAGACGAGGTTGATTTATCTTCTCTAGCTAATTTTCTATCAGGACTACCCCCTCTGACATCTGCGGCTGCTTGTTCTGTCTCGCTATTTTCTTCCTCGTACTCGTCCTCGTATTCTTCATACAATTCATGAGTTAGAGTGTTAAAATCTTGTGCTTTAAGCGTTACATTTTCTTCACTATCCTGATCGCTTAGCTTCTCTAAATCTATGTGCTTTTCGGGGCTTGAGTCTGCCCACTGCTTTAATATTTCGGCTGGATCAAAGGCCTGAGCTTCCGCTCCTTTACCAGCTTGGTCTAAGTTCGTTTCTACACCGTAAGTTAATCGATAGGGTTGTAAATTGCCTACTTTCTCGCTGTTTCCCTCTGCTTCCCTTCCCACTCCCTTATCCCTTCCCACTGTTTTTCCTTTAGCTACAGTGGAATAAGGAATGGACGCCCCCGGGTTGGGGTGAGTTGGTGTTACCAGTGGGTGACTGATAAACTCAAGTCGTTGGGGTAATGGATAGGTGAGAGAGCTCCCATCAGGTAGGATTACCGGATTTTCGGGGCGTTTTCCCCCTGATGGGCTGGAGTTATCCGCGGTGTTTTGTCGTTGTTTTAGATTTCCTGAAGAAAATAGGTTATCTCCATTGGAAACTTCCTGTTCGCCTTCACCTCCCGCTGCGGGCAGTAAACGATAAGGAACACTTTGGTTACACCACGGATTGTTCACATCAGATTCACAGGTGGAGCGAGAGCTAGTACCAGTTTCGTGGTCCGTAGGTGGTACGTACCCTGGGTTCCAATATTGCTGATATTCCGTGAGACGGTTCTTCCCTTCAACTCGTCCCGAGTGTGTTAGGGTTTCAAGTCCTTCGTCAAGAACCGGCCTATCTTTGGACCCTAGGTGCCAGGGAAATGGTTTACCTTTGCCACGGGTTTGGTAATTTTGTGCACCTTCGGGGCAGAGCTGCTTGGGTCTGGCTGCGACCTCCTGTCTCTGTGCCTCCCCGTCTAAGGGATTACCTACCAGGTGGCGGTTTTCCACATTCCCTGTATATGATGTTGACACATCGTGTCCTGCGGGCCGCAAAGATTGAGGCTTGGGGTTAGAGGAAGCCTCAAAGTCACCGGTGGCTGACATCAAGGATGAGCAAAACGGCACAAGTCATGTTTCGGGTAATCTCCACCAAATGAACTATTGTTAATGTTTGATTTTAGACTGCGTAAGATTCGTGTATATCCAAGTCTTCATGAGTTGCTTTTCCAGAATGCCTGAGTAATTCAGACTGCGTTTAAAGTTTGTCCATTCACTTCCCAATAGTTCAAAAGAAATGAACGAAGAGGGAGCTTCTTAATATGAAAGGGTTTTTATTCAGTACACATCTCATCCCGAGTCAAAGCCACCATGTATAAGTCTTCATCAGTCCACCTCCCATCTCCTATCAGCAATCAACCACATTTAGAACACGAGTTGCTCCAGCACCTTCTAGACCATTCTAGTATTCAGCTCTAACACAATCCTATGTCCGAGGTAGTGGGTATTGGTAAACTCCAGTCTGTTACACGGAGTCGATGTACTTACTCCAGGTATAACTCCTTGGCTACACATGTTTAGCTGATGTTCTCACTAAACTAAGTGACTACTAACTTCTAACCAACTAACTTACTAACTGACTGCTCCTCACTTTGCAGCACCTTTTATACTAGTTAGCAGGTGGCGCTAGGAGCGTAAAGTCTAGAGTAGACTAGAAGTAGACTTGCTAAGTCTGATCCTTGATGGGTTATATAACATGAAGAAATATTAAAAGTACTAAGCGATTAGTACAGGGGGGGGGGGGGGGGGGATTTTAGAATTATACTCTCGAAAAAGTCTCGAATCTCCTGAATCTTAAGAACTAAAAAATCCAGAAACTGAGTAAGCAGACTTCCGTGTTTCCCCAGTATTTTTGTCAAATTTCCAAATTCCCTGTGTTTTCCCTATGATTAGCAGGGGTCGACCTAAGGAATTCTGCCGGTCTCTTGACTCAACAGTAGAATATTATATGTTAAAGATCAGCTCACTGGGCCCATTGGATCCTATTACCCGGGACTCTAAGTGTCTTGTAAAAGATATGTCTGTTCTTTTTAACTACAAGTTAATGGCTAGAATAGAATCGTTGCAGCAGCACATGTTAAAGGCACTCCCTTGTAGCTCCTAAGTGATGTCATCTACATCACCAAACTTCGCCAAAGGTGTCCGATTCAGCGATGAAATGTCTTTATCATGACCCCCCCCCCCCCCGCACCTCACCCCCTACTCAGATACCCGACCCCCATGTGGTGGGCCAGGTGGGGATTCAGGTAAGTCGGATCATTACCACCTGCAGACAAGTGGTCGTGTCAGGTGTGGGCCGACGTGGTCGTTAACCTGCAGGGACACCCAGTGAAGAGAGGGAGGGAGGGGGGGGGGCACTGTTCTGGTATGTGACATCATGTGACACTTACAATGTGACACTTACAATTTGGTCTATTCAGCTCAGAATTTACATCATATGGGCTACCAACATCTTTAACAGGTTTATTTTATATAGAAATATATATTCTTTTTATCGCAGCTAATCATGAAATGTGTATGCATGCTTTTTACTTTCTCTACCCACGAACCAGTAAGGCTGCCGTTCATATAACCTTTCTACCTACTATAATTGAAATGAGTTCTGAAATTGTGTGTGCGTTTATAAATCTAAAGTTCTCTTCTTTTTTTTTTCGAACAATTGAAATTTTAGAAATAAAAATAACTGACCCAAATTTGTCTTTGTTTTTATGTTTAGATAAATTCCAGTAACACCATATCTGTAGCAATAGATCAAAGGTTAAGAAAATAATCTCAACTGATCTAAAAAAAATGTCCAGACAATTTTCAAAAAGTGCGAAACTCAAGCATGCCTGATATCAGACACTAGTTCAGCCAAACTGATTTTCATCTTTTTCTCCTAAAATATCATTTTATCGGAATTACACGTCCGTTCAGGGGGGTCAAGCGGTGGCGCCCTCTACATCCTGTGAGTGACGTGACCATGGCGACACGTGTTACTATGACGACAATGGGCAAGGGGAGGACCACCCACCGGAGACTGGTAAAAATGTACCACAGCTAGTCAACATGCCAGCCAAGCTTATCTCAAGGGGAGGATCTCTTTCAACTTGACCAACCCTTCTAATCAAGGCGAAACGTACCTTGAAATCACATATACTTTAAGGATATTTCACTGAGAGTCTGTTCGGGATAATGCTTTTTAACCATGTGGAGTTAATATTCCTGCATTAATCATCTAGTCTTGTCTGAAGACCAGGAATTTCCCATAAAAAAAATAATTGTATTTTTCTTAAAAATTGACAAAAGATGATCTTAGACTTGGTTCATACAGTTCCGTGCTTTTGAAACAAATTTGTGTTACGTCTGATGTGAGTTGAATACACATAGCATAATTATTAATTCTATAACAGATATGATCTGATCTAATTACAGCAAACTTTAGCATAGTTTATCAATTGAAAACCTAGTTGGTAAGTTCTTTTTAAGTCTGTATAATATAAATAAGTAATGACGAAAAGCGCTTTCAAGTGGCGATTCATTTAATACTATGTACTTATCAGTAAGCTTATAGATCACTAATACTGCAGCCCTTTTTATAGATTATAATGTATCAACTGGTTTAGGTTAACACTCTCTGCTAAAATTGACTCAGACGTGGCTTTTTGTCTTTTCCCTAAAATTTTAGGTAGAAAAAAATAACCAAAATTTTGTTCAGAGTAACTACTAACTGGCGAGATTTCTTTTTTCTAAAACCCTTATCAAAATCATTTCCCCCTGTTTGGATGTCATTACTAATAGACTTGTGCTATTATTCCTCATGCATTGAACAATGCTAAATATAGGCCAGTCAGACCTATTTGTGGACGAGCTTTATAAGGTATTTGACTAAGTACCTGCGTGCCGTATTACACCTGAAGGCCGGCCGATTGTTCCCACACCTGAGCCCCTGACTCAGACTGAATGGAGTCATGTAAGCTGTCAGTAGTCAATACCTTATGACCGACTTATGACCTCTGTGTCAGCCACGACTCAACTCACAGGAATGGCAGGTCCATGTGCTGAATTTGATCAATAATCAATATCATTCCTAAACGCAATAATATAAGTTATTACAGTGTTCGAAATTAAGGTTCAGTTTTGTGTGCCTGTCGAGTGCGAAGCTTAAAAAAAATGTGCACCCTGCAGCCTTATAAATTTCCCTGCATCCTAAGAGTACGAGACTATTTCTCTTCGTTAGATGTATTTTGTCAAAAAAGTGTGCACTCACTGGGTGCATGCACAGCCCTAAACAGTGCAACTGTCAGCCAAATTATTCTTATAACACTTTATAAGGAAAACTGTTTAATGGTTACAGGTATCTCAAAATGAAATGGCACACCAAATAAATTTGGACCCTTGATTGGGGGTGGCGGAGGTGTGGTCCCCCTTCTCGCACGAAGGAGACCTGTCGAAACAACCCTGTCGCCCTGTCAAATTTAAGAAAAGGCCCTGTCCCATGTCACTAATGCCTAAAATGGTCATGTCGCCATGTCGAATTTAGGGGTCTAGGTCCATTGAATTATACACTAGTATTTCGGTGCTCTGTTTCTATACTCTCAGTGGTGCTCAATAGGTGCTGACATAAACCCCTTTGGTTCAGACATGGCTTTGTAAGGTTCAGACTGACCCTACTGGTCGACCTTCTGAGAAACGGGCTGTAACGTGAGCCGGTCAGGAATCTCACCGTGAAGGGTATGTCCAGGGTGTAAGTACGGTCATAGGAGAGGTAACAACTACCTGTATAGGGAATGCAGGGGTTTTCCTTTACCATTTGGTCTACTGTCCACCGAGCTAGTGGGCTTGTCTTTCCACTAGCCTGGACCACAGTTCCCCTAGACCATATACTAAGTTTTTGATAAAATTTCAAAGATTTTCACCGGCCCACCGGGCTAGCTACTCACAAATTTTACTAGCCCAACAGGATTTTTACTTGTACACGGTACTAGTAAGTAAGTAAGTAACTCTATGCTAAGGTCAAACCCTTGACTGACAAGGTGCCACTCTGGACTGAGTTACAGAGTAGGGAAAATATTTTCCCCCAAAAAATAGTGTCAAATTGGCCCGGATGGCCAACAGAAATTTCTGACATTTTTCTTTAATTCTTGACAACACATTCAAGTGTCAATATCAAGTCTCGTATAGCTTGAACTTGAGTTGAGTTGGGCATGCAGTGCGGCCGAGCCTCAACACCACCACTCTAACTCTCTGTACCCTGCCTAATCCAGTAGAAATACAACCTGGCCTTGTTTAAATGTTATTACTCTTAAACCCATTTAGACGATTGGCGACATGTTTGATGTCTTTATGGGATTACAGTCAGCTGCAAATGGATATGAATTGACGTATCAACCAACGTTCTTGAGTGTATTTTGTTAATGCCGAACCTAGTTTGATTTGCCCACTGGAGTGGGTTCCTTGTAAGTTGTATGTCAGACAAATGTAAATAAGATTGGTCGGAATATAACTGTAATACCCTTCACAGACTAGAGTAGCCTCAATATGCAGTTATGTTGAAAGTGAGTTTAAAGAAGACATAATGCGTATTTTGGGGGCAAGTCTGCAAATGTTATAAGAGCTTTGTGGACTGGTCCCTCCTTCAACGTTTGAGTGGAGCTGGTATTTTTGGCAACACTAATAATTGATGAAAACTTTGACCAGAACGATGAGCGAAATCTCAAGGCCAACGGCATGTGTTACAACATGGAGTGTAAAATCATTTTACTCTCCATGGTTACGATGATACTTGGTCTAGACAAATATATATTCTCATTTAATGCGCCATTGTCGCATCCCCATCTTTTCTAACATAATCACTCCCACCCCCACGCGGTGCTGTTATGTGGTACTCCTACCTGAGGGTAGGTCGACGGGACCACTTCAACAATACATGTGACCACTTGGACGCACTCTAACACAATGACCCCACACTATATGTTTGAATGACTGACAGAATATACATATATGTTTATTTATATATTTTTTCATTTATATATATATATATATATATATATATATATATATATATATATATATATATATATATATATATATACTGTCATATATGAGGAGATATCTTACTAAGCATGCAAGTATTATGATATTTAAATCAATGATATTAACTCTGGTTGAATACAGAGATGTTATCTACACAGGAACTTCTGCAACAAATCTAAATAAGATTTATAAATTGTATTATAAAGGATTGCGTATATGCTTAGGTGATGGTGTACATAGAAGTAAGAAAGATTTATGTACTGAATGTAATTTGTTACCAATTGATGTCAGAAGTGATATTCATCTATTACTTTTTATGTATAAAGTTAAGACAAAAAATGTACTACTAAAAGAAAAGAAATGTAATACACGTTTGCATGATGCACCGGTTTTTGCATCCTATAAGCCAAATAATGAAAAGGCTAAACAAAATATACTATATAGAGGTGCAGATTTATGGAACTCTTTAGATGCAAATACTCGTAATTTAGATTTTAATGAATTTAAAACTGCCATTACTAAAAAACTTGGTGGTCCAATTTTAGGAAATTGATTGCTAATGGTGATGTATGTTGATCCTACTTCCCATGTATGATTAGGTTTTATGACATATTCGATTTTAGTATATTTTTTTAGATTGATCAAATGACCAGTTTTATCTTTGTGATAATGATTGTCTTGAGTATATTTTTAATTTAACATTAGAATTTTATTGAATGAATGTATCTTATCTTATTGTACTTACGAAAGCATTTGTACCATGCTTTCAGGCATTGAATGTAAACAAGTGCTTTTGCACTTATTTTATGTCTGATTAAATAAACGAATACAAAAAAAATATATATATATATATATAAATGTGTGTGTGTTCCAATGTTTTCGGATACGATAAGTTATTATTTTCACCTCCAAACTAAAATATGGCTTAAAATCATAAATTTTAAGTCTAGAAGTAATTTTCTCTAGTGATCCTTGGGTAAAAAATGTGAGATGGTTCAAAAACTAGTTCCGATCATCAACTAGTCTCTTCTTGGCCGAATCTAGAACCTCCAGTCAAGGGCCATTTCAAATGCCAACAGGTTTCGAGTAAATGGCTCAGTAAATGTGTAGGGGTATGGTCTCTTCATTTTCATAAATTCAATCATCATAAATTGAATTGTTTAACCTTGTTCTCGCTGGCCTGTGATATGTCATAAATTAATAATGACCATAGATGTTGATACGGCTACGGTTGATACATTAATAACCAACCAACCCCTCTATTAGTTTCAACTGTTTGTTTGTTGGGGTAGTTTAACGTCCGACCAACCTCCCAGGGTTCTTTCCAGACTGAAAAAGTGAGAACACACACTTCTAACTTGAGGGTAGTCACAAAATGGTACCCACCGTAACAGTCGTGGCATCGGGCATTCTGCCTGAGTGGAGGTAATACAGAAGCACTTTAAGTGTACACCAGCCTTCAGGTGCTGATCCCATGTCTACAACTAACACACTGACACTCACTCCGGGCCGTCACAGGTGATCTATATAGGTGTGGGAGTCGGGAATAGATTACTGTAACCACCTGAGATATGGCATCACCTTTATCTGTCTGACGGCTTTAAATCCCATTGATTTATTCCAGGAAAGGGCCTAGGCATCGTGGAAGGTCAGGTCAGGGATAACAATTCTTGTGTTAAAGTATCCTGACGGACCCTTATAATTTTTGGCCGTACCTTAACTTTTTTTTAACATTTTGTTCCTCCAAAATATAAAAAAAATCAATACAAATTTAATTACCTGTGGGCAGAAAATGGCATGATTTATATCAGAGTACTTCTGATTTTATATGAAAACAAATATTGTATAAGGAGTATCAGTGTTCGATAGTAAGGGTGCACCCTGCACCCGGTGTGCACAATTTGGCTGCAGGGTGCATAAATTTTAGAGCTGTGCACCCGGTGAGTGCACAGATTTTTGGCAGAATAATTAGCCTTATATTCCTGTGTGTGCATGAAAAGGTTCCCGGGTGCACATATTTGAGAGGTGTGCACCCGGCGTGTGCACGTTTTAAAAGCTTAATTTCGAACACTGGAGTATGGAAGGAATTATCAATGTTCAAAATTATCAATTATGTCAATAATTCGAATCTGTAACAGTAAATCATGTTAAACAAGTTAAAGAGAAACAAAAAAGACATTACTTTCCTATTTTTGGGGGCCAGTCAAACCCGAAAACAACTATCTTTTTTGTTTTCCCTTAACCGTCAACAGCTTGTTTGTGGCCTGGGACATCTAATCTATGTAAAAGATAATTGATGAATCCAGAGGGCGGAAAAGAACAACGTTCACTCACGTCCACAAACATGTTTTGTACTCACTTTTCCTCGGTAAAGTCGAATGCACTCTCATGATATGGCTGACTACGAGTAGACTACTAGAACGTGTTTACAACGTTTAAATCTAAAAAGGAAGTGTCGATATAAGCATGTTTTACTTATTTTATTCTGAGTCTTGAGTGTTTGTGCATCGTCCGCTATACGGTAAACATTCCGTAACATATGACATTACTAGTCAGGCCTTCTAATTTCAAGTTACAGTTTTATAAAACCTATGGAATTCAGCAGGGTACCAACACTAAATCCATTTTCAAATTCCCTGTGTTTTCCCTGAGATTTCTCCGTCTCAAAGCAATTTTTCCCTGTGCCATATTGGCCAAGTTGTTCAATTTTAACAGCCTTTGTGCACAGCAAAAAATTGGACTGATCAACCAGACATTAAATCTTTTTTGTTTTGAGAATCAGGAATTTCAGAACCTTGCCAAATGAAATTCCCGGCGTTTTCCCTGTGTTTTTGTACAGGAAATTCCCTTTGTTGTCCCTGTTTTCGCTGTGCTGTAAGTACCTTGGGTCGGGGAGCAAGTTTACATTCCCCCCCCCCCCAATACTAAGTAGCCCCCACACCTGGTGCACAAGGACCGGTCATAACGTCACGGTTCACTGCCCATACCCTTCACCATGCAGGGGCAAGTTGGCAGGTCAAGAGATCGTTACGCAGCCAATAGTGGATACGCCCTGAGGTCAATTCTCCCTACCACGGATAGTATATATCCTGGGTTTTACCTGCAGATTTTCCCTAATCAGGTTGCATGCTGGGAAATATGTCGACAAACTACAAGTAACAAGGCTTAACTATCTATAGACATTTTCATTAATCATGGCATTATTTGTGCTTAAATATTATGGAGATCAATATAAACTCTTTTGTCATGTTCTGTAAACATATGTCCAATATGAAAATTCATTAATTGTACATTGATAAATAACAGATTTTTCTATAGTTTCTATAGTTCCCCCACTGGGCGATTCCCCTGCCAACTGATGCTCATGAGCAGCTCTCAAAATCAACAGCCTAGCAGTTGCTATGCTCAAGAGTCATGCTACTACAGAAACGGCATTCTAGTTGGCTGAGTGGTCAGCGGAATAATCGGGTACAAGTTAATCAAGGTACTTGTACCTAGGTGTTAGGGGTCGAGTTCGGACAGGTTAGCTACAGAGATCGATACCGTACACGGGCAGTATGATTTGTGATGGCGGCCAAGCCAGTGGCGGATTTAGAGGGGGCGCGCGCCCCATCCTTTTTTTTGGCAAAATTTAGATTTTTTTTAGTGTAAAATTCTGAAAAATCGGGGGTGCGCCCCTCTTTCGGGTGGTGACGCTGGGTTTTTTTTCGGTGTATGGCATACCCCCATCGCCCCCCCCCCCCCACCGCCCCCCCCCCCACCCCCACCCCACAAAGGAAAAAAAAACGGCTGCTCAGGTGGTCTTTGTTTACACCATCCGCTGGACAAGAAACAGATTGTTTTTCCATGAGAGCCCCAGTATAACCGGATATCGGTCAATATTGATGGATAACGGTCAGTATTGATGACGTCAGGCTGTAAGTGCCCGCCACCTGGTGGGATAATGAGGCAACAATCATACACAGATTATTCTGTAGGTGTCATAACCCCACAAGGCGGTCACACGAGTTGTCAACACTGTACCATATGTGACCGGTTTACAGCCATTCATTTCAGCTACGGCTAACACAAATTAATGAGACTGTTCATCGTACCAGTTAATTCTCAATGCATTCAAGTCAGGACTCCCAGACCAGGCCTCGAGAAATTTCTAAACTAGGGTGGCAGTCCATCGGGCTCCCAGACTCAGGGGCTGGGGAGCCCAGCACCAGAAAACCAATTTTCTGACAAAGTCATCATATTTATTCATACCAGTGGCAACAGTGTTTCCCCAAAACCACCAGACAGCCAGACATGCCCGAGATTTTTACAATTCAATGTCGGATGTTTCACCCATTAATATCGGACATTGTGTCCGACAAATTTTCATGATTCTCTTATTAAATCATGTCTAGTATGGCAAGGAAATGTCCAATATAATCCCTCTAAATCTCGGACAATTTGTCCGTCGTTTCAGAAAGTTTTTGGGATGTACCGTGGCAATATGGAGAGTATCGGAATACCACGGGGAAACAGTATGGGCCGTGCCCAGGCCCAAACCTCACTAATGACGAGTCCTATTGTCACACTGATTGTCGCTGGCTCCCACCCAACTCAGATGGGCCCCCAGCCTTGCCACTGCTCGCCGTTCCGACTCCAGTTTGGTGTCCGACCATAAATCTTCAAGATGCATGTTTGGAGACCAAACCAAAGATTCTTGCGTGCGGGGCGTATGGTCAAATTCGGAGACTGTATTCATAATTCATTTTCCCAATATTTTTCTAGTAATCATTTTACTTTACCAGTTTAACCAATTCTTGTTAAACCCCTATCAGGGAAAAACAATTTTGCCTGGGCACTGTTTTGTTCACCAGCTGGCTAGGAAACTTATTTCTATAGGTTGGCCTAGACCCATGTTTAGACGAACCCTCCCGCCCCTGTCTACCCCTCACTGTCGTCTGTACCGTGGCCCCACCTCCAGTCGCCTTTGCGTTTTTCTGACCTTTCCATTTACTTTGGGTTATAAGCCCCAGAGACCCGCAATGCGATTAAATCCAAACCGATTCTATTAATGGTATCATCGTATATTTTAGTCTATTTGTCAGTTTTCTTCCAGGTTCGAGTTCCCTTGTTAATGATTAATTCCATATTCAATACAAATGATCCTTTTTACCAAATATATTTCGAAAGTCGGTTCAGATTTAATCCAAACCCATTACTCGTCTATATGTGGGTTGCATTTTTCAGGTTTGAATTCTTTTGTGAAAAACAATTGTATGATTAATTACATAATAAATTCAATGCAAATGATGTTTTTTCCTAATATATTTCCAAAGTTGGTTCATAGTTGGGCCAAAATAGGATCGTTGATCCCCAGTGTAAGCGGCTTACGTAGGAGGAAACCCGAGTGTGTCCAGACTTTACCCTGAGGCCACACTTTAAAAATAAAAAAAATCCTGTCCACCGCATGACTTTTTAAGGGACGACTTAATTGTTACTCTTTTTTCAATTTCTTTTTTTCCCCTAATTTTTATTTTTTCAACAGAAGTTTTAGTCATAGCCTTTACCAAAATAAAAAAAATAAAAAAAAGATTTCCCGATCTCCCGACTGTTTTTCTTTTTGGTGACCCGCTGGACAGGGAACAATCTATTTTTAAGGGTGGCCTGATCAAGCCAGGGATGTACTCCCAACGCCTAAATAGGCTCATAACCTCTCTCACACGTTTCGCCCTGCTTTCGACTTATTAAAAGCTGTCTGTCTATACTCGTTTTAAAGAACTGACGCATACTTGCACAAACATGAATACTTTAATCATACACTGTCTGGTTAAAGTGGGACAGGTGGATGTTCATTTTTATCGGGTTACCTGAACAGAACCAGTTTTTTTTATTTCTTTTATGACCTTACGTATACCTTATCCAAATGAAATTGATGCACAATATTGAGACATAATATTGAGACAACATGCAATGGTGTTACTGTTACGTTTCAGTCAGACAATCATATATATTTCAGTCACAAGTATATTTACCCTTTACAAGACTGGCCTCAAAATGCGCTCAGAATGACAGTTCAATACATGCAGAATGCGCATTCTGAGCCCGGCCGCAGTCTTTTTTTCTCGGCCCCATTCCTCTTTTCTAATCCCATAAAGTGCACTCTGCCGTTATTGCACTGTCATTATGAGCGGATTTTGAGGCTAGTCTGTGTAAAGCGTTTTAGTCTTATACCCATTACAGCCTAGAGAATGCGTATTGGGTCCAGTGAGTTTACCAGAGCAGAGTAATAAGGGGTCACACCTGGTACTAGTGGTAGTACCTAGGTCCTAGCCAACAGTTGAACTATTGATTGAATACCTGACAAGTTTACAACACTGCCTCTGGGTCAAACCTTCAGTGAACCTGGACGTTATAAGGAGAGGTTACATCAAACAACCCATGGTCCGTGGTAGCCTACATTAGAGTTAGGCCAGCGCCCAAGGCCTTTTGGGGCCTATCTTTAGCCTTGTAATCACGAGAAGTATTCACGGCGCAGCAATAAATGAACGTCGCCGTTGAAGAGATGACAAGAATCATTTATCAGTGTCCGAAATGTAGGTTTTAATTTATGTACACGTCGGGTGCATAGTTGTGAGCCTTTCTATGGTTCCTTAGTGCTATTATAAGCCTATTTATTCTATCATAAATATGTGCATGCCATCTGCTAGACAAGCACCTCTCAATTTCCGACATTGTTTGTAGTAACTTAATAAATAATACTGAATAGGTGGTCAATGTGAGCTTTTTCCTTAGACTACTATCCTAGAACCATTATCACATTGAATCAGAGACCTTGTTATCTCATCTTTTATGAGCGTAGGATCTGATGAATGAAAATAGGTTCACCTGAAACTGGCACTTCATCGAAAGTGTGCACCTTGGTCCTTTTATTACTTTACATAATACACTTATACAACATTTCATGCCGGAGCACCAAGAATACATAGCTATCCGGATCAAACGGCAGCACATGCTTCCCAAGTTAGCATGCCCGAAATATCTAAATATTTCGGACATGCTGATTTACTTCAGTTCAGCTACTGAAATCAGTAGAAATAATATTTCTACTGATTTACTGCTGAAACCCTACTGCAACCTCCTACTGCTCCTGTACTGATTTTTTTTTTTTTTTTTTTTTTTATTAATTAACCACTTTCACATACATGTAGGTGTAGAACAATCTTGAAATATCCATATGGAATATAACTTATGTACATAATTGCAGTATAAAATAGAATGATTGACATTTAATCTAATATAACTTAACTGGAACTTTGAATGAATTAATTAATTTTATAGAGCAAAACGTACTGCACGTGAATGACCTTAACGTCGGAGTTTATTTTCGGGGCTTATTAATTTAGCTACGTAAGGACGTAATTGTAAAATTGGTGTCATATATCATGGAGGTGCCAGATCTAAGAGTTGATTCCCAGGAGAAGCTAGACTGCGTCCAAAATAATGACCTCTTGTTATGACTATGATGCACAAGCCTTAAAGACAATTTTCTTTCATTTTTTCCCAATTTCTTTAAATTTCTAACAGTATGTCTTTCATCATATGAAAATGGACTTTAATGGTTGTGCAATTTTACTATTAGCAGACCGATATCATGTCACAAAATATTTACTTAAAAAAACAATTGATAGATAATAATGTCAGTTTTTGAACGTATGGAAACTAACGAATAGTCGTATCTAAAGGAAAATGTGACCCAATACAAATATTGCGCACAATCTAGTAAAATAACTAAGTTGCCACATACCGTTTTTTTAATGAAGAATCCCTCGGAGAACCGTCTCTTTTCTTTGGGCGCCCTTTCATCCTCCTCCTCCTCTTCGTCCTCGATTTTCCCGTTCCACTGCTCGTCGTCCACCCCCATTCCCATGACGCTCCCTGGGTCCGAGTCATACTCCTCGTCGGTGGCCAGGGGCGGGGGGGTCACCATGTTTCCCCTGAAGGGTGGGGTGGATTTGGGACGCTCCGGAAGTGGCCTATCGCGCATGGGCGTTCTGCTTCCGGCGTAAGATTTTGGCGGCAGCATGGGCCGACGGTCGGGGACGGGCGGTTTGGTAAGTACAGGAACCGCGGGAACCAGGAACTCATATTGGCTCCCTGAACTGGACTGTGGGTTGGCAAGAGGTCCTGGAGGCTGGAACACCCGAGGACTCAGTTTGTGAGGGTCGCTCGGGTCAACCGCAGTCACTCCTTGGGACCGTGTCGCTTTTGACCGAGCGCTCGTGTTGGCAGCGGAAGCCTGCACACCACTGTTGCTGTTATTGGACTCATTTGAACGAAGGGAGTCCGCATCGCTTCCGGAATGCTCCATGTACCTTTGCTGGGCCTGGGTTTGCATGTAGCGATGCATGCTCCTGCGTAGGTTGTCCGCACTGTTCTGCTTGTCGAGGACATCTGACGTCGCCCGGATGGACACCCCCCGCGGGTCGGGCATCACCCTCAGGTTCAGACGGTCGAAGGTCGAATTCGCGCCATGACCGTGGGACGAAAGGAAGGAGGCGTCATTGCTGCTCATTGAGGTATTAATGTTGGACGACATGCTCGGTTCTGAAGTCCCTGAGCACTGATACCTCAGGTTGGGGGGAATCATGGTGCTCAGGTCCGACTCGCCAGTCGATTTGTACATGCTCCCATCCGCAGGGTGAAAAGCAGAGCGCTCTGCAGTCCAGTTTAGCGAGGAGTCTTGACTGGAGGAAGCATTATGCCCTCCCACATGACTCGTATTGGGCATGTCGACCACGTACACTTGCTCATTATTGGCCCCAGGGTCCTCTCTCCCAAAACCAAGACCGCTGTCGCTATTACTGCTGTTACTCTCACTGTTTCGTGGTCCATGCTGCATCTGTTGTGCTTGCTCGTTTTGAGCTTCCGGGTCTCCATCGTTCATTGTACTATTTCTATTGCGGCACAACTTGCTGATGTGTTTCACAACCATAGAGGCAAACTGGGGGAACTCATGGCAGAGTTGGGAGATGGGGTCTATAACACAATGGATCCCAAAGCTTTTGGCTTTCTGGGCATGGACACTATGAACGGCCATGTCGGGATCGACCATGAACACGTGACAGGAACTACCAGCCATGATGTCCTCATGCGCCTCGAGGTCAGCCTCAAAGTCATCCTTATGCAGGGTGACTATACCGAAGAACCGCTTATCATCCGGACAGGTACCACTGAAGGCTATCCTATCTGCAGCATACAGTGCAACAATACTTCCCAAGGTGTTGGTCATGCGAATACCTCCCACATAGATCTCCATGAGGACAAGCGTATGGACACGATGATCCACGCGCAGTCTGCGAACTGCACTGCGGATGGACTGCTGCCTGGAACATGGCATATGAGCATCTCTTGGCATCTCCACAGAGCCCACATAGCCCACAATTATCCTGATGGTGGGGTGTTTTGTGTCCATGGAGGGGTCCTGATCCATGTGATCGTTGGTGGCTTGGGGATTGACGTGTGGCTGGATGGAAGGGTAGAGGATGTTGGAGAGGTCCTGGGCAGTGATGGCTGATTGGGGCTGGTGGGGGGCATTGTAATGTGGAGGCTGCCCGGTGACTCGGGGCTGCAGGGCCTGCAGGTTGGCGGATAATGACTCAGGGTGGCTCTGACTCTTTACCATACGCATCTCGCGGGTGATGATGGTGTGCTTGGTACCCTGCGGAGGGCGAAGGGGACCCGCCCCAGCACTCGCATGTTTCTGTCTCCGGGGGAACACAGCTACGCTCAGAGGATCCATGTTTTCTACACCCCTACTTCCCGAGGTGGCCACCACAGCTGCAGGATTCTGGTGGTGTTGGTGGTGCCAGACCCCTCCTTGTGGCCCGTGGTCGACACGCACACCTCGCGAGCTGTCCCTTCCATACCGCTCAACGACAGGGCTGAGGGCCCTTGACCTTATCTGGGGCACTTGTTTTTTGTGCTGCTGGATATTCCCAGCCTGCCTGCCTCTCACGTTTTCCGACCGCTCCCTGCCGAACCCGCTCGACCCATCCTTCTCACTTTTCCCCTGGTACTGCCTCAACCGCACCCGGTTGGGGTACTTATTCTTCGGCCGGGCCTGGTAGTCGTCATCGGAGGAGTCTGAGTCATTGTAGTTCTCCGCGATCACAAGGGTCAGCGTGCCACTGGAGGACCCTATGAGGCGGACCACTTCGTCGTGGGAGGCCTTGGACACGTTGAGGTGGTTAACATGGAGGAGGTAATCGCCCGTTTTGAGGCCAGCCCGGTCGGCCGGACTGCCCGCAACAATACAGCTGAGGATACATGGCTGCTGGCCTGAGATGGTGAAGCCGTACCCCGTCTTACCACGACTCACATCCACAGTCTTGGTGCCATGGGTGTGGCGCTTTTTTCTCCGTCGGTGGTTGTTCATCCTGGGCCCTAGTAAGAAGGATAAGAAAACATAGAATTAGAGGCAGTCATGAGACAACTAATGTTCTTCTGTTCTGAAATTGAATTTTATTAAAATTACTTAATAGACGGGAAAATGCATAGCATTAAATAGTTAGACTTCATCAGAAAACGTATTTTACATGATAGAATTGGTTGGAGTTGCCATTAATCTTATGTTTCAAAATGCTCTGCATTTCCTTCTGGCACCTAGCTAGTGCACTAGTCTCATCGGATTTTGATAAGACTTTTTTAATGATACATGAATGCTCTGGGAACGGCAGGTAATTTAGGGACAATACAACTGAGGCATTAATAGAAAGCATGCTTTGCCTTTCCAGTGGGCAAAAATGCCACAATTTTCAGGAAAGCCGAGTTACCCTTCCTTTAAGTTTTACCCCTACCCTAACTTATTTCCCCCCAAAAAAAATTCCTGAATTAGTCTAATTAAAAATTCGGCATTAATGGTCAGGAAATAGCTCATAATTTTACAATGCTGTGCACGAAAATGATTATAAAGGAGGGATCTTTTTTTCAAGATAGATAGTCTAGATACTTCTTCACTCTTTTGAGAGTTTTTATATATCTTGAATCTTCCCTGCCTGCTTTACTTTTTTTTACCAATGTTACCTTAACCTTTATTTTTTAGGACAATAATGTTGGACAATGATGGTATAATGATATGAATCATATGAATCATGATATATACTATTTCATCAAACAAGTTACACTGAAATTTTGTTTTTCCAATTACCAATGCCAATTAGGCCTAACATAAACAACAATGCCTTTTCAAATTTTTGCTTACGTACAAAGCTGAATTGTGCTGCCAAAAACAGAGAACACTGGCATAGGCCTATCGTCACAGGTAAATTCAGAGTCTCGTGTCCCTTGTTGACAGATATAGGCCTGATGTGGTAGGTCAGAGTTGGTAGGCACCTCGCCAGTTCAGTGGGCTACTGAACTATTGTTAATGTTTGATTTAAGACTGCGTAAGATTCGTGTATATCCAAGTCTTCATGAGTTGCTTTCCAGAATGTCTGAGTAATTCAGACTGCGTTTAAAGTTTGTCCATTCACTTCCCAATAGTTCAAAAGAAATGAACGATGAGGGAGCTTCGTAATATGAAAGGGTTTTTATTCAATAAACATCTCATCCCGAGTCAAAGCCACCATGTATAAGTCTTCATCAGTCCACCTCCCGTCTCCTATAAGCAATCAACCACATTTAGAACACGAGTTGCTCCAACGCCTTCTAGACCATTCTGGTATTCAGCTCTAACACAATCCTATGTCCGAGGTAGTGGATAATGGTAAACTCCAGTCTGTTACATGGAGTCGATGTACTTACTCCAGGTATAACTCCTTGGTTAGACATGTTTCTTCTAACCAACTAACTCACAAGCTGCTCACTAACTGCTCGCTCCCTACCTTGCAGCGCCTTTTATACTGGTTAACAGGTGGCGCTAGGAGCGTAAAATGTCTCCTCTAGGAGTAGACTAGAAGTAGACTTGCTAAGCCTGATCCTTGTTGGATCATATATCATAACAATGTATTAAAAGTACTAAGCCATTAGTACATTCGACGGCGGTCAGGTGTTTGAGTTTAAGGAGGTGGACGACATAGCTCAAACCAAATGAAGAGATTTTTTTTTTTTTTAAACAAATGTAGCAGTTTCCCAATTTTAATGATTGGATATATTTGTTAAACCATGGTGGGGTGGCCTTGACTCTCGTGGTACATTCAGCACAAGGTGGTAATAATCAAGTTCTTTTGTTCATTTGAAGATTGTAAACAAAATACATTCAGTTTTACTTAATACATAAGTACATTTCCAGTAGTCTACGTTAAGACTTGAGATCAGTGAAAATGTTCATGAATATGAAGGGTTTTAGGAAGAGTTCCTATCATCGTCTGCTCATATTAAGACTTAAGGGTTGTGTCACCCGTGCATAAGGCGACCAGATAAAGTAATGATGATCAGCCCAGATTAAGGCCCAAGGATAATGACACCGTGCATAAGGTATCAGGTAAGTGTTAATGAACCATGATCATTTTATGGTAAGTAAATGATGACATAATCATGTTGACAAACAGTAAGATCAGTTTTAGAGGATGAAGATTTATGACACTCATGCTTAAAGCGATAGAGTTGGATTTTTCCTTAGTACATACATGTACAGATTCTGACATTTGCAATTTGTAACACAAGTCAACAGAACTCAACATATATACAGTGTAGGGTTGTCTTAAACTTCTAAGGGTAACAAGTGTACATCAAATCCACTTTCAGAACAAGTTCAACACAACAGGAATCAATGCGGAGAATACGGACATTTTGAACGAATGACTTTCATAATACAATGCGTGTCAAATTTCAACCAAACTTCAATCATAACAACATTATTTACAATAAATATGAGGTCTCTGTATCAGATTTAGTAATACCGAGCAGTTGGAACCAGAAAATACCACCATTCCTGTCACGCGTCCGCCAGCTATACTTAGTACACGTGTACTTAGCGGGACGCTTGACTGGAGTTCCCCCCCAAGGCTTGACCTCGATTTGGATCCTTCGGGCGCAAAGCGCCCGGATGGCAAATTTCTGCTTCGATCAAACTTTCAAGTTTGATTGTTCGACCTGATATTTTTGGGCCGATATTAATTAATTCTGGCGCTCGATTATGTTGGTTGGGGACCTAAACTTTAGTTTAGCACAGGTTTTGTAAAAAATTATACGATGCTTTGATCATGCTAGCCGATTTCAGAATTTGGATCTTTTGGATCAAAAAGGGGTTTCCCAAATTAGCCTCGTTTTGACGTCATTTTAATCAGTGCCGCTCATTTTTCTGGACGAAGAGGACGCATTTGTTTTTCGCTCTCTTTTAACAATGGCCCGTGTCGCCGTCTTCTGTAGTCAAAGGGAGAGCGGGATCGAGGGGTACAGCGACATGATCGTCGGGGATACAGCCCACAGTGTGACCGTGGTGGAGTGTTTTGACGCCGGGACTGCCGATTTAGCCGGGGCGGCTTTCGCGCACCACTGCGTGTGGCCCGACGACCTGTTAGTGATCGTGGTCAACCTTCTGGACATCTTACGATGGGACGCGGAGCTGGAGTTATACATTCCCCTCTTCTCCTCCACTACGGCCGCGGTGACCTTTTACGGGGAAACACTCAACAGGGCCTTTCTCAACCTTCGCAGTCACCCAGTCCCCGCCACCGTGATGTTTACCACCGTGACGGGCATCAACACGGAGTCTTGGGAGTTGACGTGCGAGGACGCGTCCTTTCAACGATGGATGAACCACCTGGTGCCCCGGGTCAATCGGGAGATTCGCCACGCGAACTGCTGGTTTGGCGTACCAACAGCCGACCTGGGTCACCGCCTCCACATCACGCGCCAAACTGCAGACGGGGCCTTCACCGTCCACGACTACCGAGAGTTCGTGGACGGTTTCATGCCGACCCACCGACAGCTTCGACGGTGGGCTCGCGCCCTGGGCCGGCTCTTTCGCCAGCTCCCAATAGCCCCCCACTAGTCCGACCCTTTCCCCCTTGTACATTCTGATTGCCTTCGGTGATTAGTAGGCCCTAATTCCCGGCTAGTGATTGAGTCATAAACATTACTTAACAATCAACAAGAGTTCATCGGATCCAATTCCCGGCCAGTGATCGGACCACCAAGGATTAGATGTTTTTCTTTGTGGCTGTTTGCCGGACTGTTCCCATGGGATGCAACGGACACTTCACCGCCCTGCTGGCTTGTCGTCGGACACCGCCCTCCTCGTAGAGACGGCCCCTCGCCCAGCCCGCTCCGAGTCTTGGTGAGTACAGCCTTCTTTCTATTGTTCTTTGCATGTTAGGCAGGCTACTAACCCGTAGGATTTTTAAGGAGATTGTTGGCCAAATTCTTCTTGGTGGTTCTCGGCTCGCCTTCACGTGGTTGTATTCCGGAAGCTGATGTCACTCCCGGAACCAGAAACTGTGTTTCGCTGGTATTTTTAGTAACGGGTAGCGTGGGCGGCCACCTAGTGTTTACTTTTGGTTCCAAGATGGTGGACGCGGGCCGAGAGTCAGGATCTTTCGTACTAAAATTATTATCTTTTCCAGGTCCTGCGGTATGTTAGGGTGATGTAAGTGAAGCAATGTGACACGGTTGGCACTGAAAAGCGTCAGGCTATATAATTTTAGTGGGCGGATTGTTTAGGCTAACATGATCAAGCATTTTACCTCGCGCGTGGTTGAGCGATATTAGGGGGTTTTCTGACTAGCGGTTTGTTGACATTACCGATCTAAGTAGGTTTTCTGGAGTGTGGGTAATTCGTATCGTATTGTTATTATTTGCTACTATTAACTGTTGGGGACTGACACTGCACATGATAATCAGGTATGGGTGGCCAGAGATTCCGGTCTGAGTTGTACAACACAAGATTTGCTGTAACAGGATTCTTTGTGTAGTCGTTATACGTACAGAACATTAGTGTAAATATCTCTACATTGGAAACAATTCACATAGGGTGCCCTAGGTAACAAGTGCTTCCCAGGGTGTTCACCCTGGTAAGTTTAAGTGACAGTAGGTGACCAAGTATTTTGGTCTAGACTTCCCAGCGTTAGATTGGCTGTGACAGAATTCTTTGATAAGTAGTTTCCCCTTACAGGTTACAGGAGATATTGACGTGTCGGCCACGTGAGGCGACACCATAGGTGGGGCCGTCCAACAAGTTGTTGGCGACTCCCATGGTAAGTTTGAGATGTAGTGGCTAAGGCCACAGACATCCATTCCATGTCTTAGTCTAACAGCAAGACAGCGTCAATGTCATTGTGTTAGAATAAGTTTTGTAAGAGTACTATTGTCCAAAGTCGTCTCGAAGAGGAAAAAATACTACTGTGAGGAGACCGAGATGAAGTCTCTAAGACACTGAATGAACTCCCAGATGAAGATTCTGTCTCTGTCATTGTGAAAAAAGGAATGGTATCCTTGTTAAGGGCTAGAAAGGCACCAAACCACAAAGACTACCAAGCGTCTCAAGCAGAGATACACATGTGAACATTGCGGTAGCTCGTCCGTCCATAGATCGGGCCCAAATGGGCACCGCTCCATTGAACACAGAACCACGCCTATCAGCACCTGAGATTTCCAAACACCTCAGATAGTGATATCTTTGCGATGAATGTGTGAAAGCCTATACCCACCGGTTGGAGTTGAGCCATCACAAGAACATCCACCTACAAAGGTTCCATGAGTGCCCGAGAGGTGACGCAAAACTGTCCCGCTCAGATTCCCTAACCGACCTCATGGGGAGAAAAGAATAATGATAGGAATTGGATCCCTGGTGATTTACCTTAAGAGGTCACAAGGTTCAATACTCTTGATAACACTCTTTCTGTACAGTGTGGTAGAATAATTACCCAACACACTCCAAAGATTTATACGCAAACAAGTTAACACCCCCTCCAAGGGTGACAACTGTTCTAACATATTTGACTCCATTTTATGAAGCATCCGCTTTAAACCCATAGTTTTGGTCTTAATGAATGATTTTGCTACGACAAAATCCCTTCTTTTCCTGCTAATTACAGGTGGTAGCTCGGCGTTCACCCCCTACATTCAGCCTGGGGTCTGAAGACCGAGTTCCACTTTATATTGGGTAGTGGCGCCCTTCCGAATGCAAACGGGTGCGCCACTAACTCCAAACGGTTCACTGAATAGATATTATACCTATGTTAACAGTGACATTTCACTGTCTACCCTATATTCTACATCACATGGGGAAAAACCTACATGACAAGCGGTGGGGGTAGTGTTTTCATTCCGTGAGGTATAAATGTCATTAAAGGACATTAAGTAGTAACTGTACAAAGGAGGTTGAGATTATTTGTTCCTCATTAGCTATCACCAGAGGATCGGGTCTCAGGTTCAGGTTCATTTCTGATCTGATTCCCGGTCCTCATTAGTTACACGTGGTTTGTCGGTACTCTCCCATTCAGAGGGCCAGAATGGGCAGCGCCGAGTTTCCATTGTTATAATTGGGAGCAGACTGCATACATATTTTTTTTTAAATATGCAGCCTACACCCCCTTTAAATTATAGAGATGTGTTATTGCATCTCCTTAGATCACTTACTTCCAGACAGCACCTAGTAAGTCGGGCCTTTACCGAAGTACAGTACAAGGTTAAACCCGTTTTCTTGTTCAGGTCTATGCCCGTTTTTCTTGTGGAGAGTCAAGACTACTCCTGAAAAGGCTCCGCCCCCAGCTTATCCTAACTATGCGCATGCAGGGCAGGAATAGGTAGTGCTGAAGACAGAGTTAGAACTTTTATCTCCTTTCTAATAGCTCGGGTAACACTATTAGCTCTGGGTGTTAACCAAGTTTATTGTAGCTTGTTCATCAGGGAATCAGTAATCCATGTCCCCCCTCTTCAGCTCAACTGTTGAGCGGAGACCTGGATACTTTTAGCGCCACGACGGCGGTCAAGACTAATTTTTATTTATTTATTTTATTTTCTTTTCCTCGACGGCGGTCAGCTCTAAAGCCGCTCATTTTCTTTATTAATTTTAATTATTTTCAATTTTTACCCGGGTCGAAACTTGACTTCTTGCCGTTTTGTCTCTGTCCCGATTAAAACTGGTCTAAAAGTGGTCTAAATAACTTAGTCTTGAATTATGGGCAGTTGTTCATTATTTTCTTTCTTCTCGATACTAGTTGTCGTTGGATCCTGACTTTTATGTGAAAGTCAGGATCCTTTGACCTAAGACATACGGTGATCTAGTGGTCATTTACACATAACCAAGACGACGGGGCTATTAATAAGGACAGCACCTCGCTCCACCGCCTTGTGAGTTTTCGCTACAGCTTCTCCCCCCCAGGGATGGCTTGTCCTGTCTAAGGGAGTCGCGATATAGTGAGAGAGAGCCGAGCACCCTGTGAATGTCACCAATTCGCCGTTGTCCCGTAACTACATTTCCTTGTAACCTCCGTTATAGCTCCCAAATAGAACACGCTTTGTCAGGATTTGCATATACCCTTGCCGCTGCAGCGTGTCTATACTAGGAGCAAACGAGCCACGTGTAAGGTACTCTCGTGTGCTGTCACAGAGCGTTGCCCCTGAGAATGTTACTAGTTATACTGCTTTCTTATTATATTTTGCCCAAAATTCCCTGAGGAAGAGCTCTTAGTTAGACAAATATTGGTTTGCTTTATATATTAGTTTTTAGGTAAATTTTTTTCTACTCGTCGATTTTTTTGTGATGAAGGAACCGCTTATCAGGAGCCAATCCACCCGGGGCATAATGACTGCCATGGTCGGGCGTCCACCCCAGTGCCCTTTTGCAGCGTCAGTGACGCGTAACCCCAACGTCCTGCCTCCTGTTAGGCACCACTGACACCAGGCATGTGGGCAGGCTCCCGCTGCTGGTGCAGCCCCCTCATCTTTGAGAAGATTATATATGTACGCATGCTAAAGAATAGGCAGTGGCGTTCCCCAAGTGACCCCTGTACTGCAGCCCGATCCTAGCGGTAACAACAGCACAGTGGTCAGGTGTAGATGGTATTTGCTTGGGGAAGTTCACTTCGCTCGTTGGGAACATTTGTCCCGTTGAGCGCTCCTAGGTTTTATACAGAATTTTGAGTATCTTTTTTAAATGCTAAAATTTCGCGACACTAGGATCGGTTTCAAATGGTTCCCTACTTTAAAAGAGTTGCCAAATCAATAATAATGAGAGTGTTGAGCTAGGCTACCGGGCATGGGACACTCGACTTGAGAGAAATTTAGATAACCCATGGGTCCATAGAGAGACGGTTGGACCAGCCTACCCGACTCAGGTTTGACTAGCCGATTAGTCACTACTGAATGAGTTAACCGAAGGGGTCCTACTTAACATCATACGATAGGACTCTCCCGTGTTTCCTTCAACATATCATGGTTTAACCTTTACATTGATGGCCTATAGTTCCCTTTTACAGACCATATTAACACTACAACCTATGACATTGTTCAAATAATGACTTCATAGACCGTTCCTGAGTCTTTTCCAGATGCCCCTGGTCTTACTGTCTTTTGGGCAGGTCCCGTTCCAGTCACTGTGGATGTGGACGGGGTCGTTCTAGGAGGGGCGTTAGGCGTTGTTTCGTGTCCCATCATCGGTTGAGGCCAATCTGCTCCTACGTCGGACCATCCTGCGTCGATGAGGCGAGGCACTCCCATGGGTACAGGAGTGGCTAGCCCCGAGGAGTATCTCAGCAGCCTGGCCCTGGTATTGTATTTTAAATTACTCATCATCAGACGGGCTAGTTTTTTAGATACCCTCAGGGTGTCGGGTAGTGGCACCTTAGATGGGTGTTGTCCAGGTCTAGTCGCTGCTCCCATCAGCTGCGCCCCCCAGGTAACTGTCAGGGTATATTTCAGGCACAGCTGGGTCACCAGTAGATCCCTAATGAGCACATAGCCTTCCGTATAAGTGTGGTCTGAAGGCATAGCCAGTTCGCCTAGGAAGATTGTCTCTATCATATGTGGGTTGGCAAATTGTACGTACAACCCATCCACAGTCTTTCTTCTAATATTTCTCCACTTTCGCCACACGAGGACCACTATAGCGATGACTAGTACTGCTAATAATATAGCCAGCACTGCCACTGCAGTGGGGTTGGCGGTCGCGTCTGGACACCCAGTTAGTGCCTTTTCATGGTGCAACAGTTCCTCCGAGTCCGCCGTCTCCAAGGCCATGGCCCGAGGCAAGGTCATTGTTAGTCCGGCTAGGGCGGCCTTACCTTGATGGTTCCGCCAGCATTTCCAGAGGACACATCCAATAATTGACACAGCCACCACTATGCAGAAGATGGTAAGGAGGCCAAACCCACCTCCGAAATTACCTATAGAGAACCACGGAGCGTGTTTCTCTACCTCGTAACGGTCAGTCGCTTTCTTGATGCCCTTGGCCAAGTCTTTACGGTGTTTTTGTATCCGTTTGGCCAAGGAGGTTACAGGTATTTTGGCTTTCAGGCTTTCCTCGATCTCCAGTAGGTCTTTCCTAATTGTTTCAGGGATAGGGTCTGATTCCAACATAGTGGGTTCGTTTTTGGACGTTGTGAAATTCATGTCCCACCCCTTCACACGACTTGCTGCTTCCAACAGGTCATTATGTGGGTACACAACCGTGGTGATCCTGGTGCGCCGATCACAATTCCGCAAGCTATACGGTATCCACGCTCCTTGTGTCTGGAATGCACAGTCGCATTCCACCTGAACCCTTGCGTAATTTTCTATGTTCACTCCGACCGCAGGCTGGTTTCTGCAAATCATTTGGCCTCGGGTGTCGGCGCTGACCACCAGCATATCTCCGTCGTCTAGGTACACTGCCATTTCTCCGAAGTCTGCTTCCAGTAGATAGTCCAGTTCACATTTTTCTTGGATCGCTAGGTCGTCGCGCCTCAGTAGCGCAGCAGTACAGGTGTTGTCTGTAATCTTTTTCATATATGGCAGGTCCTTACAGAGCGTGATGGTCTGTCCATAGCAACCTGACCAACTGCCACTAGCCAATGGTACGTAATACTGACGAGACATGGACATGGCGACACTTTTGGGTAGATTAACAATTTGGAGAGCGTCCTTCTTGAGTCGCCCCCTAACCGTCACTGGCACAGGAAAAGTTAGTACTTCGTAGACACGGAACAAATGTTCATCAGCCACCACAGGCACCTTTACATACACTATTAGTTCCTGAGTGGTTTCATTGAATTTGAACGAAGGTTGACTGTTCTCGTAATAGAAGGAAGGATCTGTGAACGCGACATGGAACCTGGGGTGGATCCCCTTCAGGTACCTGTTCACTTCCTGGACCGCTCCGACCATATATTGGCGGGGTACCAAGTCCATAGTCAGCTGGCCCCGTGTCAGGTGCTGTACACCTTTCCTGAATACGCGAGTTTGTTCTACCATTAATTGAAGATACACCATCTCTCCTAACTTATCTTCCAGAGCGACCGGTATCATATTCAGGTACAGTTCCATCCAATCTACCTTATGTTGCACGAGTCTCATCCTCCGGCGAGTCGTGTTGTGTGCCTTATTTAGTGATCTTAGATTGTCCAGTAGGCCTATCACGACATGGTTAATTTTTTCAACAGCCTCGTCATGTTTTTCGTTCATCAGAGCCAAGTCTTCGATCATTTGGTTCGAAGATTCTTGCAATACTCTAATCAATTCTCTGTTATATTTGACGTCAGCTGCCAGCCCTTGATTCCAAGAGGTTGGAAGAGGAAAGGTCGGCCATCCTGGATCGTCCAGCATAGTGGGTAACTTCTTCATTCTTTTTACCCTTCCACTAGATTTTAACTCCGACTCTTGATTTTGATGGTCTTGTTGAGTGTTCTTTATTAGGGAACTTAAGGTTTCATTAAGAATTTCTCGGCACCGACCCTTAAGCGCCTGTGACGTCTGATCCATCCAATTGACCAGCGACCTGATGTGGTAACAGGCCCGATCGAGGGCGTCTCCCCCTTGTAGGTATCGGTGACATACCTGGCCAAAGGTAGCCTTGTTGAAGGGGCGCCTCCTTGGAATAGTGATTAGGAAGCCCTGTCGGACGTGTGTTATATCCGCGGTGGACATTAACTTCCCTGGTTTTAACACTACTCCATATTGTTCTAAAGCTATCACTTCAGCGTTAGGGGCTAGCCCTTCAGGTGGGCTGGAGTCGTTATGCACTCCCCTAATGCCTCCTATTATAGCCAATACGAACAACACTAGCCACTTCATTGTCTCTGTTGTGGCCTTAGCGATAGTTTGAGAAAGTTAATTTTGTAGTTTATCTAAAACATGTTCACAGCAAAGTTACCTTATTTTCTGCGCACTACTATCATCCATGCGCCGAAAAATGCTCTCCTTCTGGGTCCACTGGTCTGTTTAGTTTGGGACATGTTCGTAGAGATTTTGCCCGTTGTCATTTACCACTCGCCTGATGATCCCGCTCTCGTCCTTGGTGACCGTGATTCTTAAGCCTCTCATACGTTCGCAGGACGAGGGGCGCATTGCTCTGAGGGGTCTTGGCCTAGTAGGTTCCAGTCCGAAACGGCCCCCGTTGGGTCGTACGACGGTTGGCTCGAGGGGTATGGGTTTGGCACTTGCGGTGGGTTTGTCGTTGGGAGTGGGCTCGGCCACAGTGGGCCCCCCGGCTGGCTGGTTGGCGTCCACTGCTGCTGGTTCCATAGCAGTGGTGAGGGATTGGCGTTGCAGCTCGCTGTCAAGCTGCTCAAGTCTAAACAAGCGGGGTCCGCAGGTTGTAAGTGGTGGAGGAGGGGAGCTCCCGCCGGCCCGTTCCCCACCGGTGGGGTTGGCGCGTGTTGAACGGGTGCTACCTCCACTTTTGATCCTGGAGCGGCGACGGTTAGCTGTTCCCCTCCCGATCGCCTTTCCAGAGTGGGCAGAGGTCGGCCGCCTCGTGTTGTTGGTAGGCTGGTACTTTCCTTGACGCATCTAGGGGTTTTTGTGGTCCTTTGAATGAAAGGAGCTACCTGAGTTTTAATCTCAGCTAACTGTTTGTTTGATTTTGGCACATCCAGTCCTACTGTCCTCCTAATTTCATCAACAGTCTCAAATAGTTGGAACAGTGGTTGCGTAAGGTCCCAGAACCAGCCGGCCTGAATCTGCACCGGTTGGTTGGCCGCTTCCTTCTTCTGAACCGGCTTGGCCAACGCCGTTAGCCTTGGCTCGGGCTCCGAGTCACTCACCTCAGATAAATTGTAAAAGTCTTTATCTGCTGTCTTCTTTTTGGCTGGAGCCGATTTGGCGGACCTCTTGGCTCCGCCTGTGGTCGTTCTGATGGTCCGCCGGGCTGGTGTCCTTGGCTTCCTCCGGGCAACCCCGGTGTCGGTCGAGTCCGGACGGACACCGCCCCGGCCCGGCCAACTCCACCGCCTAAGGGTCTGAGCCGGTTGTTTTCTAACACTCTCCTTCTCGGCTGCCTTTTCTTTCATTTGGTAAAATCCTAAAAGAATGGCCCAACGAACCTTCCTTTGGTAGGCAGCACCCTCTGGTGGGGCCGGCTAATCCGTTTCATTCTCAGGGGGACGATGATTCTTCCCTCCGTGTCCGCAGGGAAAGTAGTAGTTCCCTTTGGATTGCTATGTGGCCGGAGGGCTAGACAGTTCCCCATGAGTCGGTGGATCAGTGTCCCAGCTAAGTTCTCTTTCTGCTCCTTCCAGGAGAAGTCGGAAGTTGAACAATTTCTATCTCCAACTTCTGTTCAGAGACAGAATCAATTTCTATCTCCGCTTCCTCCCGGGCCAGGTTGCGCGCACAATCACCTGCAGCAGAGGTGACCGTCTAGGAGCAGAGTTGCGGACCGACTGGTGGATCGGCGCGGATCCACGAAATTATAACCGATCCGCTTGTCCATGCCGTCTCCATATTTGGAGCTGTATCTTGTTTCAGGTGGGGGGGGGAACGCTTGCATCCGGTCCCAAGAGATGACGCCCAACCACTGGCATCTCCCCTGGTGTGCGCACCCCCCTTTTCTGCCACGCCCCCTGGGCGCGGCGAGGTGGTCGTGAGGTGGACCACCTGTTCCATTAGCGCTGATGCTAACGGTGCCGCTCCGCCGAACCTTTATTTTCACAGGGCGGCTAAATTTCCTCCATTAATCATCCATGTCGTCGCTCTCCCCGCCGTTGGACAGAGCGACGTAGTTAGGGCGGCGGTTCCGACGTAGGTTATAGCCACCTTTCGTCGGGACACAGTCCTTTACTGTTTTTCCTGGGCTCCGTTCCGATGTATCCGAAATCGGCACATCACCACAGGGTAGTTTTATGGGCTTGTTGTTGTCTGGAGGGGATCTCCCCTCCAACGGCTGGTTTTTGCCCCTTCGTTTAGCTCGTTTGCATTTCCTCTGTCCATTAGCGCCAGCTGTTCCCCGTTCACAGGCGGCTTTATTAGGAACAAAGGATAAGTTTGTTGACAGCGCGGTGTCCGCACTGGTGCCCTGACCATCAGTGATTTGCCCATCCGTTTCTGCTAAATCAGTGGGACTTGGACCAGGTTTTTGTGTAGGTACCTTCCTGGCCATTGGAATTGCATCATGCTCACGGGGACCGGTCGTTCCCGTTGAGTTTTCAGTCTCAGCACCCCTTATTTCGCCATCTTCCTCAGCGATTTCACCCGTCGGAGTGTGATGCAATTCAGGGTTTCGGTCAGGATCTGCCCCTTTTGAGTTAGTGATTTTCGCTTCTCTCACCAGTTTGGGAATATTATGAGGGACAGCGGGAGACCAGGGCCCATGTGCAGGTTTGAGTTTTGAAATGTTTACTAGATGTGGGATCTGTTTTCCAGTTTTTAAAGACACTAGTCTAACAAGGTGGTCTCCTTTTGTTTCAATTACCCTGAATGGCCCCGTATACCTGTTTGAGAACTTAGACGCTTTATTTTCACTAGCTAAAGGGTCGTACATGTATACCATATCACCTTCGTACATCTGAGTGGGCCGCGCCCGCTCGTCAATTCGCAGTCTCAGATCTTTTCCGTAGTTTTGAACTACTCTTTCAGCCATATTCCTAAACATAGCAATATTATCCTTGGTTTGCATGAAAAACTCGCAGTCGTTCAGCGTTTCAGGAATTGTTCCTTGCTCAGGCATTCCCATACTGATTGGATCTCTGCCAAACAGCAGGGTGTGCGGGCTGTATCCCGACCGTACACTGATTGTGGATCTAACTGTCCATAATGCAATGGGAAGTAGATCGACCCAGTTACAGTGATCGTCAGGGATATAATAAGCAATCAGGTTTTCGATGGTTTTATGTAGTCTCTCTACTCGAGCGTTGCCAGTCGGCATTCGCCCGGTAGTGAACGTTTGCTTGCACGCTAGTCGTGTGGTGATTTCCCTGAATAGCCCTGAGAGGAAGGCCGCTCCCCGGTCTGTGTGCAGACGGTTTACCCGTCCGTACCGACACACTATCCCGGTTAGGAAACAGTTGGCCGCGGTTTGCGCAGTAGAGTCTTTCGTGGAGAAAGCTTCCGGCCAACCTGTTAGTAGGTCTATGAAGGTCATGATGTATTTTGACCCATCCCTAGCCTTCTTTAGTGGCCCGATGAAATCACACTGTACTACCTCAAAGGGTCGGGTTGGTCTCTCCCAAGACTTAGCTAAGGCCTTGAAATGTGGGGCCCGTCTCCTTAGAGAACAGGTCTCACAAGCTTTTACATAGTCTACTATGTCGGCGTTCATGTTCCGCCAGTAGAATTTCTCAGAGATTTTGGTAGTGAGGTTACTGATCCCTACATGTCCTCCAGCTAAGATATCATTATGTAATAGTCTCAGGACTTTGGGAATTAACCTACCTGGAACTATCATCCTGGGTTTCAGTCTGACCAGTTGGTCTTGGTGTTTGTTATACCTTTTGATGTTGAACCTACATAGTACTCCCGGTGCCACCATTCCCACAAAATCGGCTTGGTCCATTATTCGCCTAGCTTCAATGGGATCTGTCGGTAGGTCTCCGTCCTGCAGGTAGTCTATCAATTGCGCGCACTCTGCATCTTGGAGTTGCGCGTTTAATACCGTAGCCACAGAAAGCTCTTCCTCCTGAACTTCGGCCTCAAATAACTCACATCCCACAGCGGGCTCATATTCCTCACCTGGGACATGCTCATGATAGACTCTAGACAAATAGTCCGGTAGAAAATGAGTCGCTCCTGGCTCATATATGATTTCAAAATCAAAATCTGATAACGCTAAAGCCCACCGTCTCAGCCGGGCTGACGGGGCTTTGTAGGCACTCTGTAGCAGGGGAATCAACGGTTTGTGATCAGTCACTATTGTGATTTTAGCTCCCTGCAACATGTCCTCATAGTTCTTAATGCTTTTAATTACTGCCAGAGCCTCCTTTTCTGTTACCGAATAATTTAATTCGGCGTCCCGGAGAGTACATCCCCAGAAGGCAACCGGACGGTAGATTTCATCTAGTTTGTGACAAACCGCTGCACCGCACGCGGCGTCTGATGCGTCTGTTAGTAGATAGAAATGCCCTCCTATATCTGGATGAATTAGTAAGGGCGGCGAGGTCAGCAATTTCTTTAACTGTTGAAACGCTTCCTCGCAGGCCTCTGTCCACTCAAAATAGACTTCTTTCTTTAGCAGCCGGTTTAAAGGCTTTGCTAGATCAGCGAAGTTTGGGACAAATGATCGGTAGTAATTACACAGTCCCAGAAATGATTTAATGGTTTTCACATTATGTGGACGGTTAAAGGCTGTAATCTTTTCTGTGGTTACTCTTTGTGTAGCCACACCTTCCGCGTTTACTACGTGGCCGAGGAAATTGATTTCACTGCGGCACCACTCACACTTTGACGGTTTCAGTTTGAGATTAGCTCTCGCCAAAGCTTGGAGAACCACCTCAACGCTCGCCAGGTGTTCTTCAAATGTAGTGTCGTAGACAATTACGTCGTCTAAATATGCTAAGCATGTTCTAGGAATCAATCCCTTTAGCGCTATGGCCATTACCTTGGTAAACTGCCAAGGTGCGCCAACTAAGCCAAACGGTACACGCTTATACTGATACACACCCATTGGGGTTTCAAAAGCGGTATATTTTCTACTGTCTTCTTCGATTACACATTGGTGATAGCCGCTCAACAGATCTAAAGCTGTCCACATAGTGGGTTTCTTGTAAGCCATATATAGGAAAAGCGAGCGAGCCGTGGGCATGGGGAATTTATCTTTAAAAGTGACTTGATTAAGCATGCGAAAGTCTGTACAGAGCCTAGGTTTGCCGTCTTTCTTCTGCACTACCACCAGCGGGCTTCGCCAAGCCGATTCGCTGGGCTCTATGACACCTATATCTATGAGTTGCCTAACCTGTTCATCGATGATATCCATTTTCTGTGGAGAGTATCGGTATGGTCTGGAACTTATGACTCCCTGCGACTCATCCACAATGATTCTCATCGGCGCTATTTCACAGTGACCTAACTCTTCCATTGAGAACGCTAGTGCATTTCTATTGTTATTAAGCATTTGCCTAAACCTTACCTGTTGTTCTTCGTTTAAGCACGACTCGGACAGATCTATCTTACTCACGTTTTCATCCATTTTACCTCGGGATTTCTCCTCAGAGGTTTGGCTTTCCATTTGCACTGCGTCTTTCATTACTTCTACAGAAATCCTACAGATGGACATTGGGGTCTCTGTTTTAGTTAGATAACACAAGTCTAGGAACTCCTCTATCTGATTTTGGTTTACCTCAGGCACTGCGCATTCTTCCGCAAAAGCTAATACTTCCTGGGGAGTGATTTCTTGCATTTCATCTAGCGGATTCATGACTTTGATCCACCACTGGCTTCCCACCGTATTCACGCACCCCTCTACTAGGACTGGTGCGGTTACCGCCGGTGCGCAGTAAGCTACCGGTGAGTCTAATCCCAGCGGCTCTCGAGTGGTTACCGGTATGATGCATTCATTTCCCGGCGGAATTTTCACTGTTTCTTTGCTAACTATAGGGTTTCCACAAAACACTTCTATCTTTGCGCCTGGTAGAGATAAATCTGATCGAAGCACTGTTAATAAGTTCCTCCCGATTACTATTAGGTGGCATAGATCGTCCACTATGTTGAAATCATAGCAGACCACCGATCCCTGGATTGAAAACTTACATCTAATCTGTTCTAGTATTACTTGAGACGAGTTGTCTGCCAAACTGATGTTTCCCTTCGATACCTTCCATTCATCTAAAATGCATTGTTTAGGGATCTGTCGTTTACAATGGGTGGACATGAAGCAATCGCTCGCTCCTGTGTCTACTAAAGATCTAACCTCCTTCTGATCATCAAATCTTAACGTTAAGAAAAATGCTTCGTCTCCTATCTCTCTCCTAGCCGGTCCGTCCACTGCGCCTAATTCTATCGTGGAATGAACGGACCCTTCCTCTAGTTTCCCTGATTCTTTTGTTCGGTACCACTGGCTTTGCTATCTTTGTAGATTCGCGGGGGTTTTTCCCTCAACCTATTCTTTAACCATAAGCATGCTTCTGTAGAGTGACCATGCTGTTGGTGAATGATACAAAACTTACTTTCATCAAAAGGCAACCTGGGTCTCTCTACTTTCTGTTGAGTTGGCAGAATCTTTCCCTTATCGGCCTCTCTGTTCGGGGCGACGTTGGATTTAGGCTTCTGATCTGAATTTCTTTCACTTTTCTGGTTTTCGTACCTATCTTTTCTCTCATAACCTTGCTGTTTAAAGTTACCACCACTCTGGGGAGTCCCGCTTTGCCCTGGTTTTGGTTTCTGAAACCATGGAGCGGCCTCCAGTCGGGCCAGCACCACACCAAACCGTTCGGAGATGGAGTTTAGGGCCGCGGTCTCCTCTGATTCTTGGCTTCCAGCCAGTTCGCTCACTGCATTAGATATTTTAGTTCCCCCTTTGCCTTTGTCCAACGATTCTAACCTCGTTGCACAATCCACCGCTTCGGTGAAAGACTTAGGGTCCAGTATAGCTACTTGCCTGGCTACGCCCTGTTTTAATCCTTCTAAAAACACAGCTAACATCATGCTTTCACTCGCCTCTGCTTTAACTTGCTTTTGTTTCAGAACACCTGCAAATTCGATCACGCTCTGGTCTTTTCCTTGTTTAAGGCCACAGAACTCTGCGTGTTTCTGCCACTTAGCTCTTCGATCACCGAAGATCTTGGTCATTTGGGCTTCTAGCTTCTCAAATGAGTCTTTCTCACTTTCAGCTAACGCTCCTGCCCAGTCGTCGGCCCTTCCCTTTAGGCCTAACAGCGCCATATTCAGGAGGTGGGCGTCCGACCAGTCATAGATAGCTTTCAGTCGTTTTAATTCCCTGAAATACTTTTCTATTTGTTCGTCTTCTTTTCCACTAAACCACGGTAACCTAATGTTTGGTCCCCTTTGGTGACCACCGTGAGTCGTTTCACGCACTGGCGCTGGTGTTTGCCCCAGGGCCAGACCCAACTGTGGTAAAATTTCCCAGATATTTGGTTGATTCTGTGGATTTGGAGGGTTGTTCTGACCTGGTGGGCCCGGCGGGCCTGGTGGTCCGGGCGGCGGAGGGTTCGGTGGGTTTGGGGGATTGTTGGGTTGGTTAAGGAAAGGATTGTTGTTCTGGTTCGGGGGAGGGTTATTGGGTCCTGGTGGATTTACTTGATTATTCTGGCCGGCTGGGGCTTGCTGACCCTGCTGGTTAGCCGCTCCTCCTCGGCCTGCGTTAAGATTGGCTGCGAGTGCCATCGCCTGCAACAGGTGAGGGAGCAGGTGTTGATCGACCCCACCTCCCGCTGGCTCGGCCCGGCCGGGCTGTTGGCCTGGCTGGCCTCCCCCATCATTTTGTTGCAGTGCGTTAAGGTTTACCCCAGGATTAGGCTGCTGTATTCCCGGATTCACACCACCATTTCCCCCTGCAACGGGTTGCTGGTGTCCCCCAGGGTTTATCCCCTGATTGGGCTGATTCAGAGGGGGATTATTAAGGTTTTGAGGAGGGTTAGGCCCTTGTGGGTTGGCCTGATTGTCCTGGCCTCCCTGGACCTGCTGATTAAGAGGAGGAATAAGTCCTGCCTGCACGCCTCGGTCCGGCTGCTGGATTAGGATCTGGCCATTCCCATTGTTTTGTTGAGGTCCCCCAGGGTCCATCCCACGGTTAGGGTGCCATGCCCCCAGATCTACACCCCCAGCTCCCCCTTCATCGGGTTGCTGGCGTTGATCTCTATCCTCTCTTTCTTCTACTAGATCCATCAAAGGAACGCCTCCTTCCGCCATATTATTTTCGTGGAGGTTTTGTATATCGTGATCGTCCCACTGTTCTTTCACAGGTATTTCCTCTACACTAATTTCGTCCTCACTTTCTGGTTTAGCTTTCTTCCCTGTGTCTAAACCGTCCTCAGTAATAAGTTCGTATGAAGACGAGGTTGATCTATCTTCTCTAGCTAATTTTCTATCAGGACTACCTTTTCTGACACTCGCGATAGCTTGTTCTAATTCTCTATCTTCTTCTTCGTCTTCACTTTCGTATTTATCATACAGTTCTTGAGTTGAAGTGTTAAAATCTGGTGCTTTAAGCGTTACATTTTCCTCACTATCCTGATCGCTTAGCCTTTCTAAATCTATGTGCTTTTCGGGGCCTGTGTCTGCCCACTGCTTTAATATTTCGGCTGGATCAAAGGCCTGAATTTCCGCTCTTTTACCAGCTTGGTCTAAGTTCGTTTCTACACCGTAGGTTAATCGATAGGGTTGTAAATTGCCTACTTTCTCGCTGTTTCCCTCTGCTTCCCTTCCCACTCCCCTCTCCCTTCCCACTGTTTTTCCCTTAGCTACAGTGGAATAAGGAATGGACGCCCCCGGGTTGGGGTGAGTTGGTGTTACCAGTGGGTGACTGGTAAACTCAAGTCGTTGGGGTAATGGACAGGTGAGAGAGCTCCCATCAGGTAGGATTACCGGATTTTCGGGGCGTTTTCCCCCTGATGGGCTGGAGTTATCCGCGGTGTTTTGTCGTTGTTTTAGGTTTCCTGAAGAAAATAGGTTATCTCCATTGGAAACTTCCTGTTCGCCTTCACCTCCCACTGCGGGCAGTAAAGGATAAGGAACACTTTGATTACACCACGGATTGTTCACATCAGATACACAGGTGGATTGAGAGCTAGTACCAGTTTCGTGGTCCGTAGGTGGTACGTACCCTGGGTTCCAATATTGCTTATATTCCGTGAGACGGTTCTTCCCTTCAACTCGTCCCGAGTGTGTTAGGGTTTCAAGTCCTTCGTCAAGAACCGGCCTATCTTTGGACCCTAGGTGCCAGGGAAATGGTTTACCTCTGCCACGGGTTTGGTAATTTTGTGCACCTTCGGGGCAGAGCTGCTTGGGTCTGGCTGCGACCTCCTGTCTCTGTGCCTCCCCGTCTAAGGGATTACCTACCAGGTGGCGGTTTTCCACATTCCCTGTATATGATGTTGACACATCGTGTCCTGCGGGCCGCAAAGATTGAGGCTTGGGGTCAGAGGAAGCCTCAAAATCACCGGTGGCTGACATCAAGGATGAGCAAAACGGCACAAGTCATGTTTCGGGTAATCTCCACCAAATGAACTATTGTTAATGTTTGATTTAAGACTGCGTAAGATTCGTGTATATCCAAGTCTTCATGAGTTGCTTTCCAGAATGTCTGAGTAATTCAGACTGCGTTTAAAGTTTGTCCATTCACTTCCCAATAGTTCAAAAGAAATGAACGATGAGGGAGCTTCGTAATATGAAAGGGTTTTTATTCAATAAACATCTCATCCCGAGTCAAAGCCACCATGTATAAGTCTTCATCAGTCCACCTCCCGTCTCCTATAAGCAATCAACCACATTTAGAACACGAGTTGCTCCAACGCCTTCTAGACCATTCTGGTATTCAGCTCTAACACAATCCTATGTCCGAGGTAGTGGATAATGGTAAACTCCAGTCTGTTACATGGAGTCGATGTACTTACTCCAGGTATAACTCCTTGGTTAGACATGTTTCTTCTAACCAACTAACTCACAAGCTGCTCACTAACTGCTCGCTCCCTACCTTGCAGCGCCTTTTATACTGGTTAACAGGTGGCGCTAGGAGCGTAAAATGTCTCCTCTAGGAGTAGACTAGAAGTAGACTTGCTAAGCCTGATCCTTGTTGGATCATATATCATAACAATGTATTAAAAGTACTAAGCCATTAGTACACTACTGCCACACACTCTGAGTCCTGCCAAACTGCTAGATCTAGGCGCTGCACAGGTGGGATCTTTTTATGAAAACTGCAATACGTGGTGGATTCATGGTCACACCCAGCTTTTTAACCAAAACATATATTATAATGCATTAACTTCACACAACAATTAACTTGACAAGTCTTTACCAGCGCCCCAACAATGACAACGGTCCGTGACACTTCTTACTTACTTCAGCCTTCAGGTAGGTCTTACCTGGCCCTAGACAGTGGGTGACGCTCGGCTGTCACACGCACTGAAGTTATGATGTAGATCATCCATACAGCTAATACAAACCTCAAACGAACAAGCTTTTGTGCTGAAACTCTAGACCAATGGTGGTTAGGTCTGCTTTTTGCAGGAATAACGGTTCTGTCTAACAGTAACTTAAATTTCCCAAAACAAACAGTTACTCGCCAACTTGGCGCAGACACTGCTAACTTTGACGGTGGTCCTTTCAGAACGGGCACCTGCTACCCCACTTTCCCTCCGCTTTGCTCCATAAAACGACTATAAAACCCTCACCTGTGCTTGGTTCGCACTGAGAAGTTTATCCGAAGTTGCAACTTTCCTATGGGCCTCTCATCTTTGGTAAGGATCCAAGTTCTCTAACGATTTCACGGCGCCCCAGTTATCGGTTGGAAATTTCGTACCATAAACATGGACGACGGTTTTGGTCACGTGGCCTTGTAAGGAGGTTTCTGATTGGGTCAGCGCCGACACGGGTCACTGGGTTGACCTAGTTCTAGTAGACGTGCCAAAGCCCCTTTGTTCAGTTTAAATTTTGTTTGAAACTTTTATTTAGGTGTTTTCTTTTAGAAATTGAATGCAACTGCTCAGAAAAATCAATGTAAAAATAGATATAAGGAAATTAATCCGTCTTTTCTTGGGTTTTACCCGGTACTCACGGTAATCCTGTGGAAAATTTAAATTGTAAGATGAAATAGAATATTAATTAAGCCTAGGCCTATGGGTTAAATTTTACATGTTACTGATGCAAAGAGTCAAGAAAAGAACATTATTCATTATGTTTAACAAAAACGCTTTATATGTACAAAAGACATATGTCACTTAAAATGAAATATGTGGGTAGGCCTATTTGTTGTTGTTTTTTTCTTTCTTTCTTTTTTCCCCCCATAAATTCATAAACATATAAAAAGGCCTATCTAAAGGGTAAAAAACCCTTACTCACTACCAGTCAAGATTTTAGTCATATATGTTTGTTTGTTGTTGTTGTTTTTTTGGTTTTTTTGTTGTTTTTTTTTGGGGGGGTGTAATTTTTTTTTATTATTTCTTTTAATTCATTCAATGGGTTTTATGAGAAAAACTGTTTTTCCTTCATGGTCTCTTGTGGTCACCGTACTTTATTTTCATAAGGGGCCTTCCATTAAGTACGTACGCACCCAGGGGGGGGGGGGGGGGGGTCTGGGATTTTTTTAAATTTGCGTACGTTTCTGTACAAATTCAATGCGTACTTTGGTCCAAGGGGGGGTGGGGGGGGTCTGAAATCTTTGAAAATGTGCGTACGTACTTAATGGAAGGCCCCTAGGCTAATAATATTGGACGATTATTCCGACTATTACGGTATACCTCATACATCTTCTTGATTTGTCCGATAGAGGGAACTACCTATTGAAAGCACGCACGAGAGTCCTGCCATCTAGTGCCATATTAATTTATAAACAGCATTCGGGTAGGCCTATCCACCAGGTGGCGGCGGCTTCGCCTACTGCCTCGACTTTCCCGCCGGTGCATTTTTAACCCTATTTAAAAAAAAGATTTTTTTTTGTTCAGATTTTGGAAAATAGGAAAAAAGAGAACAAAAAAACGCTTTTTTTACACTGATTCAGTTATCCTGTTAATGGGCAACCAATATAGGCTTAATACAACACTTTATTCACAGTCCCTTTTCAAGGCAAAAGAGTTTGACCCAATATCAATTTATTCCAACAGCAATTGCAATCGAAGAGATAAGCTTGTCACCGTAGGCACAATACCCTTAGCGTCGGAAAAAGACAAAAGAAGTTTTTTTCAATCTGGAAACAGAAAAAAAAAGTACGGCGGTAAATGTTACTACATTTCTACTCACTTTAGGTAATTTCCTTTCTTATATAAATCTGCAGGTACCCCTGGTATATGCAGCCTATTGTAAAGGAGGGGGGGGGGGGGATCACAAGCTTTTTCTGGGAAGAAATCCTACAGTGCGCCATTACGATTTTATACTAAAATTTTATATTTTTTCCTTTTCTATGTTAATTCCTCTGCGACCGTAGAAAAGTAAGAACCCGGGGTGAGAAAAATATATTTCCATCACTAACCTCTGTGTTTTCTAATTGTGCTAGCCCTGTGCGTGCTCAAATGTTTACCCTTCCCAATCAAATTTCACCTTTTTAACTTCTCAACGAAATTGAATAATTTTGTTTGTTTATGATTACTTTAATTTGGGAATAAACTTTGAAATAATTGTTGTGACATCTTACAATAACCTTAAGTTAAAGTTATCGTGTGATTATTCAGAATATAAGATTTTGTTGGTTGAGTTCTGAAAGGGCGAAGATGTTTTTATGGAGGACTTAACAATACATTATGAGAAAAAAGTCCCTATCCCTATACTAATTTAATTCGGATGGAAAATTCTAATATTTAGCATAGTAGGAAAGTGAGTGAGAATTTGGGCTAACTTTTATTATACCACCCCCATCAACAGAAAGGGGCAGATCCAGAAATTTGAGAAAGGGGGTCACACATAAATATAGGTTCCGGCGCCTCCTCTGGATTCCTGTGCATGGGGGCGCCAGTTTCACATTTAAAAACATCTATTTTGGAGGAGAAAAAAAAAACGGAGATGGAGGGAGGGGACGCTGGCTGAATCCGCTACTGAATAATCCAATAATCAACTGGTAGGTTAAACTATACAACCTCCCATACTAAGCGTGAGAGGCCTAGATCTATATACCTTTAAAGTTAAGTTCATTGTAGGCCTCTGTATAAATTTATCATGTATATGCTCTATAACTTTTTGTGGTATGCACAAATGCGTCAGCCTATGCATGTGTGTCAACGTGTAGGGCCCATCTCTTTTTTCTTTCTTTCTTTTTTTTTCTTTTTATTTAATTATGAGCCTTACCTAGGAAATTATCATATTCAGGGTAAAATCTAAATGTACAACTAATTTTAGTGCAATCATACCATTCCATAGGCCAAATTCTCATAAAATCTTTTTTTAGACAACCTTTTATTCCATCTTGCCTTAAGGCCTTATATACACATGGATTTGTACTCTTTTTCCTGGTCATGTGTCTTTATAGACCCCGTGCCGGTCGCGCAGCCACCCCCATCAGACGCGCGGAATTGATGGCGAATTTCGAAGTTCCGGCCCATTGACGCAATGGTTAAGGATTAGTTTATGACTTCCTGTATCTCTTATAATTACTTTCCAGAGAAAATATTGACAATTATGGATAGCTGTGTTCTTTATCTATAATCTATAAGAAAATAACGATTAATTTCCGAGGGATAGCCAAGAAAACCAATGTTTTCTCTCACCTCCAATGCTGTAGCATAGGCCGGAACTTAGAAATCGGACCGCAGCAAAAGGGAACTGGCACACGGTCTATTAGTGAAGGGTTACTAGTAGTATAGGGATAGCTCGAGTTCAAACTGAACTCGAGCTATTATTTTGACCCCCCCCCCCCTTAGAAACAGCTCGAGTTCAAACTGAACTCGAGCTATTATTTTGACCCCCCCCCCCCCCCTCTTAGAAACAGATCGAGTTCAAACTGAACTCGAGCTACTTTTTTGACCCCCTCCCCAGAAAACAGATCGAGTTCAAACTGAATTTGAGTTACTCCTGAACTTGAGTTACCCCCACCCAGAAAACAGATCGAGTTCAAACTGAACTTGAGTTACCCCCACCCCAGAAAACAGATCGAGTTCAAACTGAATTTGAGTTACTCCTGAACTTGAGTTACCCCCACCCAGAAAACAGATCGAGTTCAAACTGAACACCTTCCTTCTCTTACTTTGAGAAACAGATCAAGTTTAGTTCCAGTTACTTTTGATCGTTTCTTTTACTTTGAGAAGCAGAGTTGAATACTGAATTTGTCGGTGTTAGCTTAAAGTTTCTAATTTTATCGTTTATGGGGTTGTTATTGTACGAAACAGGCAGTGGTGACGTATCTTTATGTTAGACTCTTCACCGTTTCTGTTGCCTCCACTATTTTTTATTTGATTTATGCGAACACATGTATTTAGATAACTTGGTTTGTTATTTCTTATGTTCATGTGGCGTACGTGACATGTTGAAGCAAGGTCTTGAGAAAGGTTACGCTTTGTCGTCTGTAAGGACTGCACATGTGGTGAGATAGTTTTTTAATTGTGAGAATTTGGTTTTGGTTGTTTCTCGAAATGTTTTTGAGATCACCCTGTTTGCGCAAATTGTAGGATGCGGTGGTTTATTTTATTATTCGTACTATGAAATCTTCTTGAGATAAGCATGAAAATGAAGTTTGTAAAGTTAACAGATCGAGCTTTTACTCCGAAGAGGACATCGTCATGTTCTGCAGGATTAGACTTGTTTAGTGCGTATGATTATGTAATTCATCCGAAAGATAAGGTTTTAGTTTTAACTGATATTCAAATTGAATTTCCTTCAGAATGTTATGGTCGTATAGCACCTCGTTCAGGTCTTGCATGGAAGCATTTTATTGATGTTGGTGCAGGTGTTATAGATCAGGATTATAGAGGAAATATAAAAGTTTTGTTATTTAATTTTGGTGATATTGAATATCGAATTTATAGAGGAGATAGAGTTGCCCAGCTTATAATAGAACGGATATTTATTGTAGAATTAGAAGAAGTTTTAAGTATAGATAGTAGTTTTCGTTCTAGTTTAGGGTTTGGTTCTTCTGGTTATTAGTATGGACTTAGATTGTGATGATTTGTTTATAGCAGACATTACTGACATTTATGATGATGAATTTAACGAGAGTTTTGATAGTGATTTAGTTACTTTTACAGAGAATATTTTAGATAATAATGTCAAGTTTGATGGATTTTTGAATAATGATTTAGATGAGTTAAAATTTGATTCGGTTAAGGAATCACAAGTAGATTTAAAGGAATCTGAAAGTGATTTAAGTTTTATTGAAGTTGATAAGAGTGATGTTGCAGGTTTGTTAGACGATAATGACATTATTTTTGATCCAAGGAATGATTTTTCTGAAAAGGAGAAAGATGAAAGTATAGATTTAAATTTAGACTTGTGTTCAAGTAAAGAGCATGTAAAATCGTCTTCAATATTGTGCTTAAGTAATGAACATCAGTTTGAAGATATTAAATGGTTTGATTTAAAGATAGAGTCAAAGATTATAGAGTTGAAATTTTGCGAATTGAACGTTGAGACAAATAAGATATTTAGATCTTTTGAGGAAAGATTATTTTCTTTTAAAACATTTTGTCCTTTAATGGAAGAGAATTATATGATAATACTTGCACGAGCGGGGTTTTATTGTAATGGTTTGAAAAGTCGAGCTTTCGAATGTTTCTTCTGTAATTTTAGAATAGGTAAAAATTGTCTAGATACTTTAGGTGTTTTTCCGGGAAAGTCTTTGAGTTTAAGATGTGTTAGTGATTCTCATTTTTATAGTACAGGTTGTTGGTATAGTAAAATGTTAATAACTTTATTGGATTCAGAGATTTCTTATTGTTATAAGAAGATGCTTAATCATATTTTTGTAAGAAAGTTAGAGATAGATAAGGCAGTATTTGGTAGTATTCCTTGTTGTAAATATGGTGATTCTGTGTTAAGGCTTTCGTTGAGTTCTAATGCTTATGATATTTTAGAACATTTCTTTTTTTCTCCTTCTTGTTGGCGAGCCGTGTGTTTGATTGCAACTTATTTGCAGAAGACTGATTTTCTGTTTGATTTTTATTTATTCATAGTGGATTTTAAATATTTTTGTTTTAAGAAGATGTTCTTAATGGGTAGAGATGAAATTATGAGTTTTGATTGTTCTGGAATAGATTATTAATGAACCGGATACACATTGGGTTTGTTTTATTTCATATCGTAAGAATCTATTATTGCGTGTTACATTGTTAGAAATAAGTCTACTTCCTTTCTCATGGTAGTCGTTCTACGCCTTTTCTCATGGCAGTCGTAGTCAGTGATTTATAATAATGTGTTTTCATCTGCAGTTTCTTTTACGATTTATGAGGGTGTATTGCGTGTAACAGGCATCTTCGCATACCAGGCTCCAGCTTGGTAGAACGGTAGTGGCGAGAGGGACTTTGACTTGAGAAGATGGTAACAGGTGTCCGTTGCTTTAACGTTAGTGCTTATATAAAATGTTTGGTTTATTGCTTCTGTGTTGTCATGTAATGAGAAGTTTTTCAACGTTAGGTTGTAAAGGTTTTGCTTTTCTCACGGTCTTGGAAGACGGTTCGAAGGTTTTTTTCATGCACAAGCTATATAAGAGACGACGCGGATCCTGCGGCGTCGCATTTGACCAAGACGTTTCGTTGGGACGTCCGAGGTAAGAGCTGCTCTTTACTGTACTGTACTGTCGAGGCGAGATTGGTAATATTTGAGAGTGGAGATGTAACTTTTCGATATATAAATGTGGAAATGTTAATTCAGAGATTGGTAATATTCAAGGTTAAGGTGGACATGTAACTTTTCGATACATAAATGTGGAATTTTGAGATGATGAGAGTTGGAATTTAAACTTTTCGTTAGATGATTAGTAGGAAATGTTTATTTCGATTCGGTATTAAGGTAGTTTGACATTGTTTGATATGATTGAAAAGATTTGTAGAAAATGTAAATTTATGATTCGATGCATTTGTTCTAATTGGAATATTTTAAAGTAAACTAAAGAGTTCATTGCGATTGAAATATTTTATTTTGTTTATAACAGAAGAAGTAAATAATATTTTCATATTTTCAGGTGCGATCTTCTTTTCGTTTTCGCTTTCGTTTGTGGGTTTGCGTATGTTGTACGTGATGTGAGTATATTATAATTTTATATATTATGTTACTTTACGTTCTTGCAAAGAATCTACATATATGTAAGTAGCATGAAACGACGTAAACAAGAATTTGAGTATCTGGATTCATGAATACTCAATCAATAATCTAGTTGTCGAGACTATTCTTGACAATTATACAAGTAATAGAGCTTTTCACATATGGTGTTTAGCAGGACTCGTTTTATAAAGACGTCAGGATGTCAATAGTTACATTTTCTGCATCTGACGATTCAAATAATGATATGGCTTTTCCTTTTGGTAATAGTCCTGAGACTAAACCGGTAATTGATGTCTAATTCTAAAAGGCTAGGACGGCTCTTGTTTAGTTATAACAATGCATAATGATAAAATTTAAAATTCATCGGGTTTACATAATGTATACAAATATTTATATATACAAGTAAAGCTTTTCACATATGGTGTTCGGTTATAACAATGCATAATGGTAAATTCATTTGGTTTACATAATGTACATAAGTATTTACATTTAAATTTGTTTAAGTACGAATGATGTATTTGTTGAGAATATATTTGATATTGTGTTTTGTGAGAGTTTTGTGAGAGTGAAAGTTTTGTGTTTTGTGAGAGTGAACGTGTTTTGTGAGAGTGAGTTTTTGTGATGTATTTAAAGTGTGTATTTAAAGTGTAGAGAATGTTTCGAGAGGTGGTTCAGAGAAAGTTTCTAGAGGTGGCGAAGGAAAGCTATTTTCGTCGACGGGACGCAGTATTTCCATTTCATACATTTCAGTGGTTGGTAGTTCGTAAAAGAAATTTGCGGGTAATGGTACTCTTGGAGTGAATATTGGTCTTGGGTCATTAGTTTCAATTTCAAAATCGTCAAAATTATAATTGGGATTTAAAAAATAAGTTCGACTATATTTTTGTTTAGGCTTTTGTTTTATAAAGTGTACGATGAATGTTATTGTCAAGGTTATTGTTACAAAAGAAATTAATCCGATCGCTATTTTTAAAGTTGAGCTTAGATGCGAGTTGTGACTATTTGGTGTAAGCGCGAGTGTGGTTGAAGTGTAGCTATTTGATGTATACGCGAGTGTGGTTGAAGTGTAAGTTGTGTATAGTTGTAAGGTGCGACTTTTTGTTGTAGTTGGTTGTGGTGCCCAGTTGCGTTGAGTTGATTGTTTGTGAGAAGGCTGCATAGGTTCCTGTGGTGTATGTTTAAGAGGTTGTGTAGGTCGTTGTGTAGATTGTGTTGGAGGGTGCGTAGATTGTGTTGGAGGGTGCGTAGGTTGTGTAGATTGTGTAGGAGGGTGCGTCGTATTATGTGAAGGTAGTTGCTTTGTAAAGTTTCGGTTAGATGATTGTTTAGTTGTTGATTGTGTAGGTTGTTGTGGGGTTGGAGTGCTGGTTTTGTGCGTACTTGAAGATGTACTTGTGTGTGTTGATGTTTGTACGCGTGTTGTACTTTGTATTGAAGACAAAGTGGATCGTAAGGTCAAGTGATATGGTGTAAGGTTGGATGCTGGCTTGGTTGTTCGTCCGTTCGGTTTTGTGATCGTTTGATGAGTGATAGAAGTTCTGAAGTGAGAAGAAATATAGATTTGTTTATCGTTTGATGAATATTTATATGCTATATTTTCAGTTCGTGAGAAGAGGTGCAGAATCGGATTAAGGTAATTGGATTTATTAATTTTAATTTTGTTATAGGATTGTACATTATAATTGATAGTTGTAGGATTTGCTTTAGGATTGTACATTAGAATTAGAAAGTCTGAATTCATAGTTACAGGATTGTCCGAGTGAGGGTAATTCTTGTCGTAGTGCTTGGTTCCGGTTGAATGTTTGCTAGCCTGTAAAGTAGTAGAATGATTCGTAATTAATATATATGCATGTAAATGAAATTGCTTTGTAGGATTATATTTAGTTATTTCTTACAATATGCGCATGTAAATGAAATTGCTAATTTCAATTTAGTTTAGTTTATTTCTTAGTCTTGTATTTCTGGATGGTTTAGTGTGAGTGGTTTTGACTAAGCGTGAGTGGTTTTATTTGTTAAGTTAGGTTTGTTGAGAAATAGGTTTTGTTTGTTTTGTTGAGAACAAAACCTATCATTTGTTTGATTGAATAAATTCTTTCTTGAATTGTCAGTTAAGTCAAGTGGTTATTAGGTTTTAAGAAACATTCATTCATAGATTCGTTCACAAGATTCATTCGTGTTATTTCCAGTAAAATGGTTCTGGGGTTTCGATTCCTTCTTGGTGTAACATTCATCGATTCTTTCTTGACATATTCATTCATCATAAGTTATTTCAAGTAAAAATGGTTCTTGGGTTTCGATTCCTTCTTGGTGTAACATTCATTCATAAGATTCATTCAACGTTCAGTTATTTCCAGTAAAAATGGTTTTTGGGTTTCGATTCCCTCTTGGTGTAACATTCATTCATAAGATTCATTCAACGTTCAGTTATTTCCAGTAAAATGGTTTTTGGGTTTCGATTCCTTCTTGGCGTAACATTCATTCATAGTTATTTCCAGTAAAAATGGTTATTGGGTTTCGATTCCCTCTTGGTATAACATTCATTCTACGAAAGGTGGCGCCACCTGAAGTTATTTCCAGTAAAAATGGTTTTTGGGTTTCGATTCCCTCTTGGTGTAACATTCATTCATAAGATTCATTCAACGTTATCTATAGATAATCATGGGGTAGGGATACAGCAGGAGGTTTAAACCTAGAGATCTTTGTCTGTATATCATTTATATCGCGAATGTGCCTTGATACAAATTCAATCCAGAAAGTCTGTATTGAACACAAGTCGTCTTTTACTGTCTCGTGTCTGTACATCCTCCATGTCACGAACGTGTGTTGATGGAAAATCCAATTGATTACCTTCTTCATGCAGGATCTTGTAATCTCTTGCTTGCAGGATTTTTCTGTTCTTAAACATTAGTGGACCCAGCATCAATCAGAAATTGATTTCTGAAAAGGTTTCAACTTGTGCTGAGTGTGAATTGTGACAAGTATTCCATTGCATCTTCTGTTATTCTGTTGCCTAGTGTATAAGGTATCTTTGTGTTTGTGTGTCTCGTGTTCGAGGTGTGAAATTTGGACAATTCAGTTCATGCTTTTCATTGCGGATTCGGATTTCTAAAGCGGAATTCGTTTCAATTGGTTTCTTGAATGACTGCGTTGCATAGAGTCATATTTTGTCACTGTGCTTACTACTCCTCAGTGTCTTCTGCCTACCAACACCTCGGTCCTTCCCACTTCTGACCGCTGTGACGTAGCGGTAAATCCGTCTATATCTAGTAGTTCTTTGCAGAGGTGTTACTGCGTGTAATGTGATTGGTGTTAGTGTTTTTCTTTGAGTTTCTTCACAAACTAGCAAGAATTGTTTGAGGTGTGCAATTGTGACAATTCACTGTTTTCTTTGGATTAAGGTGGATTTGTCTGCACCTAGGGTTTTGATCTTCCGTTTACCTATTCTGTTGTTCATCATATAGATTTGATCATTAATCATACTAAACAAGTGTTCTAGAGAAGTAGGGTGATTAGTGGGTTTCGATTCTCTCTTGGTGTAACATTCATTCATGATTCATTCAACGTTATCTATAGATAATCATGGGGTAGGGATACAGCAGGAGGTTTAAACCTAGAGATCTTTGTCTGTATATCATTTATATCACGAATGTGCCTTGATACAAATTCAATCCAGAGCGTGTTAAACATTCTTGTGTTGAAGTTGAACACAAGACGCCTTTACTCTCCCATACTTTCCCGTACAAATCCCATACTTTCCCGTTTTTGTACATCGTCCATGTCATGAACGTGTGTTGATGGAATTGATTACTTTCTTCATGTAGGATCTTGTAATTTCTTGTTTGCAGGATTTTCTGTTCTTAAACATTAGCAGACCTAGTATTAACCATTAATCCGAACTCGCTTGGACTTGACCACCCACAGACCTACATTGTCACACTCATTGTTCAGCGTCAGGTCCTCCCATACTTTCAGTAAGGATAAATGAAATATTATTATTCTCACTTTTGTCCTTTACATAATTCTTAGGAGAACTTGTCACAAGGCTTATTTGAAATTCCACGACTCTGCATTGTTTAATAAGGTACACAATGCATCTTCTATGGAACTGAAGGTAGTATACCTTGAGTGTGAATTGCGACAAGTATTCCAATGCATCTTCTGTTGCCTAGTGCATAAGGTATTCTAATGCATCTTCTGTTGTCTCGTGTTCGTGTGACTCGTCGTGGTCAAGGTGTGATATTTTTGACAATTCTTTTATTTTCACAGGGTTGGTTTTCATGTTTTTTTTCTATTCATCATTAAGGATATGGTATAACAAAAATGATTATAGGGTTTTGATCCCCCGTTTACCTATTCTGTCAAGTTTAATTGATTAGATTTTGACATATCTTACCAGTTCGAATGTGGTTTGTGGACATCATTTTCGAATATCAGATCATCAGGTTTGTGATTTCTGTTGTCAAGTTTGTGATCTTTGTGATGTTCTCTGCGTTCTCATAGAAGTTGGAACATTATTTGTACCTATCGATAGGATGAGTTTCTCTACTTTTACATCACCTATGATGTATTGAAGGCGCTCTGCCACATTTTCAATGCATGCTCCTCCCATAATGTACTTTTCCGTTCTCTGAGTTCTGGTAAGCCTGATATGACGGATGATAGAATCACCTATAAGAATGTCTCTTGGTTCTTCCCGTCTATTCCTTCAGTGACGGGAATCTGAGGTTGTGCAGCGTGAGGTGTTGGAGGATTAGCCTGATGTGACTCACCGTTGTGTACTGTTGGCGGTAGATTGACAGGTGGCGACTGTAGGACCGATGGTTGGGGTGGTGTTTGGACTGCTTCGGAGCAGACTTTTCTACTAGCCGCAGCATCTACCTCCCTGCCAGCTGAAACCTGTTATGGTTAATGTGAGGACTACTGTTGGAATTGATTAGCCAATTGATGAGATCTTGGGTAATTGCTCATGTAGTGATTGTTTTGAGCATTCAGTCCATTTGCATTATTCTTTGCTATTCAAACTTGCTTGAGATTCGACATCCTGGATAGTAGTTATCTATAGAGTATCTGTTTAGCGTCAAGTTCCATCTGCATTGTTCTTTGCGTATTACTATTCAAGTTTGTTATAATAGCATTTATTTACATCATAGACTTGCGTGATTTGTATTATTTGCTATTCAAACTAACTTGAGATCCTGGATAATAGTTTCAGCTTGCAATTCATTTGCATTGCTACTTTTGGGCTCTTGTACATTCAAACTTACTTGGTTATTTATGGAGTAACCGTTCCAGCTTGCAATTCATCTGCATTGCTACTTTTGGACCACGTACATTCAAACTTGCTTGGTTTTTAGTTGACTTGCATATTAACGAATCACCTATTCGAATGTTTCGTTATTTGTCAGAGAATTCATTTTGTCAGTTTCAGTTTTTAATAACGACACCACTCCTTTCTTCACTTCAACAGACAAAGTTCTGTTCATGCATGGACTGTCCATAAATCGCAGTCACTGATTTGCATATCATCTATAAATCGCGACCGTGTTACTGTCTATGGAGTACCTATTTCAGTGTGCAGTTCATTTGCATGACGACTTTCTGAGTCATGGTGGTTGTGAATTGACTACTTTTTGCATCACGGTGGTTGAGAAATGATTGTCAGAATCGCTGTTATCTTTGAAGGCGAAAACGTTGCTTGACAATCTAGATAGATGGCGACACTATACGTGAACTTGGTTTTCGTTGCTATCTTGGTTTTCATTTCATTCATTCATTCATGTTTCATTCAATCATTCATTTGGTTTGTATTATCCTAATAATCATTTGGTTTACATTCATGAACAAAGGTTTTAAACAGGCTTGCTCGTTCATTTCAGTGGTTTACGGTTTATTTTGAAAGGTTATTAAGTGTTTCAGATAAATTGTAATGAAGCTTGGAAGAAATCTTAATTAAGTATTTGATTTCAGATTAAGTTTGAACTTAGTTAGATGTCAGTGTAACATTCGTTTCCTGTTTTATAAATGTAGTGTTGGGAGGGTAATTTGACATGATAAGGAGGCGTGGAATAAGGCTTTAGGTAATATGAGTATGAATAATCTTATTGCGTTGCGTTCGTTGATAAGAACCTTGAGGTCTTGAGTGTATGTTTTGTTCTATTTGGAATTTCGAGAGTTGACTCATGTTTGATTTCTATTCTTACTGAAACTTGACTTGAATAGCGCTTTGTTCTATCGAATTACTTTACTGTTCTTTCAAATGGGTGGTTATTGTTGGTTTTAAGCTGTATCGACATCCAAGGTTATTTATATTACGGTTAGCATATGATTATGATAATCGTTTTTGAGATGTTTGCGGGATATTAGTTGAATGTGTGATTAACTTTAAAGTTTCACCTTGTGAAACTTTAATTAGTCTTGTCACAGGGACGACGAATGAATCTTATGAAATAAGGTTTTGATGATCACGCTGGATGATTTGGTTCACAGATCTAAGAGTCGTTACTTGTAGGATGATTTTTGGTTTGCAGATCTAGTCGTCACAAGGAGGGACACTGCCTTGTCTTTGCGGACGACATTGCCTTGGAGAGGCATTGCTGTCTGGAGGGACATTGCCTTGTCTTTGCGGACATTGCCTTGTCTTTGCCCTATCTTTCGGATTCGTCATTGGTAGGAGGGACATCGCCTTGTCTTTCAGACTTAACTTAGATTGATCCCTTGTTTTTCAGACTTAACTTAAGATTGTGTTTTCTTGTTTTAGGTTGAGTGAGAAGCCTGGTTTATCGTTAACTTAATTGTACTTAGAAGTTATAATTGATAGAATGTCTGGTATTAGTGGTATTATACTTCTAACATTCATATAGTATGTAAGGTTTTGTCAAAGTGTTTTGTATATGAGTTTACATTGTGATATTAATTGTGATATGTAAACATTCCTTGGTTGCATATTAGTCTTAATTGATAACGAACAGATAAAATTGGTTATTTGACTTACCTGCATTCACCGTCTTCGCATGTGAAAGAGTGCGAAGATGTGAAGATAGAAGAGAGGTAAGGTAGAAGGCTTTGATGATATGAGAGAGTTGAGGCCGAAGGATCACAGAGGCGACAGTAAAGTTTGGTTACTGTCAGTAGACGAGTGGTGAATTTTTCCGGAATGTAGTCGCATGTGATAGCAGCAGGTTCTTGTGAAAACTCACAATTTGAAGAGTAGCAGTTGCAGGTTAGGATAAGAAGAATTGTGGTGATGTGTAGCATCTTGGAGTTGTACGGTTCGAGTAGAGTGGATTACAGTATATTCGCGCTGTACAAGAGTCGAAGGTTGTATGGTTTCACTTTTAACTTGAATCAAGTTAAATGTGTGTGGTCTAGTCTATGAGGTGCCAGTTTTAAACTTGTTTATGCATATTACGTATGGAGTAAATTTGATTATATTTTCTTTAGATTTTAATCCTACAGTAAGTGTTGATCTTTTTAAGACATATAAGAAATGGATAAATTCAACTTTATATCGCGGTTCTGTAAGTTGTAGACGTTCTCATTATACAATAAAATTGACAAAAAATGGGTTTTGTAGTGTTTATTTGAGAAGTTGTTTTTCATTTGTATTATTGAATATAGATAAGTTTGTTTCAGAGGTTTCTCTTTTTGTGTCTGAAGGCATTTCTTGTTCGTTCTCTTCAGTTTTTGTTGATGTTAGAAATATTCAGTTTACATTTAGTTTAGTTTTATCAAGATCTGATAAATTGACTTTTAAAGAATTTTGTGAACGAATTGTGCAAACATATTTTATGAAATATGATTTTGAGGTTCGAGAGTCGAATTCTCCTGAATCTGTGTGGTTAAAATTTAATAATACTTATTATTTTTCAAGTTTTAGATTAAAGTTAAAGAATAATTTGAGTACAGTTTTTACTATTTTGTATAGTTATAAAGGTAATTGTTTGACGAAGGATATTTTTCATTTTTTTTAAATTTGTAATGATATAAAGTTAGTATTTGATAGTAAATGAATCGTTATTAAAATGGATTCATTTACCAAGTTGATTTATATTATTTTGAAATTTCTTCTTTGTGATGAAAAGGGAAATGTTGAGTATTGGAATAGTGTTAAACGTGATGAAGAGCATGTTTTTTATTTTACTTACATTTGTTTTCAAACATTGATTCCGATGAAATATAAGGAATCTTGGTCGAAGCTGCATGATTTTTTGAATGACTTTAAGACTTCTTTAGTTAAGGTTTTAAGGTCTCAAACATTTTCAACTTCAGCTGCTTATTGGATTTTGAAAAATGAAAATGAAAAGATTATGACTGATTTAAGATCAAGAGATAGTTTGATTTTTCCAACTATATGTGATTTGCTGAAATTACCAATTTGTATTTATTCAGCGAATGGAAAGAATGTGAGTTTTCATCCTAGTAAATCTTATAGACAATCTTATCCACTGGTTATTCAATGGAGTAATAGCGAAAATTGTTTTAAGAAGACTGATTTGGGTGCTCAGAAAAGTAGTTTAATTTTTCCAGTTGTTGAAAAGGCAATGCAGAAGTGTGTAGATAATCAAGTAGGTAATGAGAAATTGAAGGATAAGAGTAAACGGAAAAGTGATGCACTGATTCGATGTAAAAATGGAGAAAGTAGAGGTGTGAGGAGAAATGATCAAAGTTGTATTGGAATTGAGAATAAAGGTCAAAGTTTTGAAAGTAGGAATAAAGATGTTTTACCGCTTTCTATTACATCACGAAAAAGAACATCACGTGAAAGTACAATAAAACATACTGAAGATTTAACTGATGTTTCTAAGGCTTCTAAGGTTAAGGAAATGAAAGTTTACAAGACACCTGAATTTGTATCATCGGATTCTAGTTCAGATGATGAAGTTGAAAGAAAACTTGTACCAGAGTCTCATTTAGTAGGTGAAGCAAGGAAAGCTTTAGTAGATCAAGTAAGGAAAGATTTACAGACAACTTCAGATGAAGATTGTGATTTTACAGAGCATGTTGAGAAATTGAGGCATTTTGTCCCATCTACAGTTTCGAATGATTTTTTTAATGTGGAAAGGTGCAAGGAAGACGAAAGTGATGATGTTAAGAAAGAGATGGTTTGTCAATGCGATAGTGAGCAAGAGGAGGAAATAAATGTAGAATCTTCAAGTCGCGTTAAGCAGTTAAAAAATTTTAAACCTTTTGATACTTTGTATGAAGAACAATGCGAAAGGGTTCATTGTAATTTGGACAATGTTTTGGAAGTTTCTGATCGTATAAGGAAACATGTGGAGGTTTTAAAAAAGAATGTTCTTCCAGATAATATAGAAGTTTGCGCGTGTTGCCCGCTGCATTGTTCTTCTATTTTATTAAAAGAGACTAAGGGTAAACGCGGTCCTAAAAAAAAAAATTGATTTTCAGTTGTTCTTTATGTTCAAAGATGTTCTCATCATATACATTATTACGATTACATCGGTCGAGACATACTGGTTTTAATCCTATTTCTAGTCTTTTTATTCCACCACCTTTGAGAGATTATAATGTGATTCCTAGATTGTTACACTAGGGATCGCATTATAATTTAGATTTTGTAGATTATACTGATTGTTGCACTTATTATTCCAAGTGAAGTCATCATGGGTAAGCGAGGTCGTTTTGTATGTTTTCATGCTTTGCAAGAACGTTGCTTGTATTTCTCAGCTTTGGTATCTTTTTACTTTCATATAAGTACTAGTGATTTAAGTTCTATTCTTATGAATATTCAGATTCCAGATTTAAAAGTTTTATCTTCGAAAGAATGTCTCGAGTTGATGGTTATTATTTCTGAAAGTGATGATTTGGAATATGTTCATTCTATGAGAAGGTTTTCTTTTGAAGGTTTAGTTTTTTTTGCTTCTTATTTTGATTGTGAAATTGTTTTGAAATATTTATTAATTAGAATGTGGCAAGATTTAAAATGTATTCCAATTATTTTAGATTACATGTTTTACTATTTAGGAACGAAGCATTTATATTCATGTATTGCAATAGAGTCAGTTTGTGATTATTTAAGAATTACAGAAATTCAATTTTATAAACTAACATACAATGTACATAATCCAAGTCAGTTTGTGAGAACTAAATTACAAAGGTGTCTTCGAAATGCAAGAAGATTGAATTCTTTCCATTTCAAAACTTTTCGTATATATTGCGAACTTTGCAGGAATCTTATTATTAGTAAAGATAATAACCAGTCTGATAAAATGCTTTTGTTGCGTTGTTGTTCGAAACCTGCGCATTCGACTTGTTTTAGAAGGTTATTTATTTCATATCATTCTTATAATTATAATTTTACTTATATATCAAGTTTTAATTGTCCTTCATGTAGAACTTTATGGGTGAATGGTGAAATTTTTCGAAATGAGTATGTGAGAGTTCATATGAAAAGAGAAAGTTTGTCTTATGTGTATAATTTCACAAAGCTGAGCTTGAAGAGATGTTAATCTTTTCAATGTTCTTGATATTGTATGAGATTAATAACATTTATGTTCGAAGTGAACATAAATGTTATTAAAGTTGAGTTTGGAAATGTTAAGCTATATGAATAGTGTTTAAATGTTCTTAATATTGTACATTCTATATCATTCATGTTCTTTGAAAGTGATATTAATTTAAATCAATAATTAGTTGATATTAGTCAAAAATGGAGGAAACTTTTGGTGGTGAATTTTATTTAACTTTACCTTCCAATACTATTCATAAAACGAAAGAAAATAAGACTAGTCATTATTATATAGAACTTCAAAATGCTATTGAATGTAAGGGACAATGGCAGTTAGCATTAGTTGAAATAGATTTCCCTAAATCTTGGTACAATTATCCAGTTCATCTTTCACAAAATCGAACTATATATTTGTTGAGAAAAACTTTTCATTTAAAAAGACGTGAAAATCCAGATATAGATAGATTTGGCATAGAATCTTTAGATGAATTGAACGAAGAAGAATCTTTTGGTTTACGACATATGTATTTCGAATTGAGTTTTGGCTATTATTCGATTAAACATTTGGTAGATGTATTGAATGAAAAGATAGCTGAATTTGAGAATTCTATATCTGGTGTAGGTCGTGTTTCTTATAGAAGATATTCTAAATTTGAGTATAATTCTGTAAATAATAGAGTAACTTTTCGAGTGGGTAAAGGGGACAGTATTATACTTCCTACTTTTTTAGTTAGAGTTTTACGTTTAGAAGATTCTATAGAACCTGATGATTCATTATTTACATATACATTTGATGGACCAGAGTTAACGTCTACTGTTGATGATGTTAATGAGGTTATGAGGATGCATTATTTTGGTTTGAGTCAAAATAGAGATCAAACGGACTTTTATCTGTATGAAGGAAGTGGGGTTGCAAGATTTCACGTAGATTCTAGTAATATGTTTCTTTATACAAATTTGGTAGATTTTCAAATGGTAGGTGATGTGAAAACGAGGTTATTACGAACAGTTAATTGTGCAGGGGAATATGGAAAAATAATTAAAAGAATATATACTCATCCACATTATAAGAAATTAGCATATGAAAAGATTAAGGAGATTGAAATAAAAATAACAACTGATGATGGTGAATTGGTTAAGTTTGAGTTTGGCACAGTTTGCATTATTTTACATTTCCGGAAAATTTCATAGTTTTGTTTTTAGATTTTTTTTATAATGTAAAACGTTCTTGAGATGAATGGTCTAATGGTCTAAAATCGAAAGTTGTTTTATTATGTATAGAAACTGAAATAGTTTCAGTCTGAAACGCTAGGTGGTTGAAATAGCTTTCAGTCTGAAACGCTAGGTGGCATGACTGAGAAGGTAGCCGAATGAAAAGGAAACGAATATTGGGTGGTCTTATTGTAGATTATGATTTTTATCCAAGAAATAAGCATGTGGATATTGAATTTTATTTTCAAAAGAAATTTAATGTTCTGTATCAGAAATTGGAAAGTAAACTGAGTGTACATGGAGGGATAAAGTTTCAAATTTCTTTTAATGCAACTTTAGGAAAATACAATTTAGATACAAACGAATACTTTGAAATCAAACCTTGGTTTCAAAGCCATGTAATTCAAGTCTTAACGTTCTATTCATTAAAGGAAAAGTTGTTATCTGCGTTAAGAGTAATTTTAGCATTATTTGACGGTTTTGTTCAAGCTGGTTCTGGTTGGTTTCTAACGGGGATAAATTTGGTAAGATTAGGAGTTTTTAGAGCTAATCCTTTTGGTGGTAAAAAGATAGAGTTACCTGATTGGTTGAAAGCTAAGAGATTGATTAATTTAGGTTGTGAAGATAATAAGTGTTTTGTTTATTGTATATTAGCTTCAATTTATGGAGTTTTTAAAGATTTAAGTAAATATTCATTATTATTGAATAGTTTAAATTTAAAAGGTATTTCGTTTCCTGTGAGATTGTCAGATATTCCAAAATTTGAAAAGAATAATAATGTTACAGTTAATGTTTTCGGTCTTTTTAACGAAATTTCATGTAATCGAAGTTCAAGATTGGTTCCATTTCCTATGTATATTTCTACGAATTTTACAAGTGAACATAGAAGACACGTAAATTTGTTGTTGTTTAAGGATCATTATTTATTTATTAAAAATTTGGATAAGTTTATAAGACCATTTTATTGGAAAAGAACAAGGTATTTTTGTGATAGATGTTTACAATCTTTCAATAAGAAAGTGGATTGTGAAATGCATACTAAGTCTACTTGCTATGATAATAAGTATACTGGACAGTCTTACAATTTACCAGTAAAAGGTACGAAAGTTAAGTTTAGATCATATCATAAACAAATTAAACATCATTTTGTTGTTTATGCAGATTTTGAGACTTTTAATTCAAATATAAATTGTTTTAAGGGAAAGTCTACTGTATTAAAATCAAAACATACTTTAAATGCAGTAGGAGCAGTTCTTGTTTCTAAATATTCTGAATATTCTCAACCTCCATTTATTTATGTAGGAAAACGTGTTATGCAAAAATTTATTCATTATTTGAATCAAGTAAGAGCCGAAATTTCGTATATTTTTGATAATAATAGGAAAGTTTTAGAATTGACTGTTTCAGATTTAGCACATTTATCAAAGCAAACTCGATGCTACTTGTGCGGTATTTCGTTTTCAGAATTGGGTGTAAAGAAGGTTATAGATCACGCACATTTAGGTAGAGAAGGAAAAGGTAGAGATGTGAATTATGCATGCAATACTTGCAATTTGGTTAGAAGTTCTTTAAGGTTTCCAAATTTTAAAATTCCTATAGTCATGCATAATGCAATGAATTATGACACACATTTTATTGTTAAAGAAATACATGAGTGTATACAGGAAACTAGTAAAGTAACTGTTTTACCACGAAGCGTTGAAAAATTTTTGACTTTAAGTTTTGATGGTTTTTTTATAATTGATTCATTTCAATTTCTTCCTAATTCATTATCAAATTTAGCAGATCTTTTGGTTCAAAAGGGTAGTGATGAATTCATAGAAACGAGAAAGTATTTCAATAATAAGTGGTTAAAGTATGTTGTTAGGAAAGGAGTTATGTGTTATGACTATATAGATTCTTGGGATAAATTGAAGGAGCAATGTTTACCAGATAAATCACATTTTTTTAATGTTCTTACGAATAAAGATATTACTGAAGAAGAATACAAATTAGCTTTGAAAATGTTTAATATTTTTAATTGTAGAAATATTGAAGATTATTTGAAAGTTTATTTAAAAATTGACGTTCTTTTGCTTACTGATGTGTTTGAATCGTTTCGAGAGAGAAGTTTAGATTATTATGGTTTAGATCCTGTTCAATATTTGACTGCACCAGCTCTTAGTTATGATGCTATGTTAAAATTTACAGGTATCAAATGCGATTTATTGACAGAGTTGGATATGTATAATTTTTTTGAAAGAGGAATACGTGGTGGTATTACAAATGTTGTTAGACGATATGCTGAGGCTAATAATGCGGATGAGTATATTGTATATTATGATTGTAATAATCTCTATGGATTTGCTATGTCGCAACCTTTACCATACAAAGATTTTGTTTGGTTAGATTCAGCAAAATTTTTTAATGAGGAAGAAATTTTAAAGTTGACGGATGAAGGAAGAACAGGTTATGTGTTTGAGGTAACGTTACTTTATCCTTCTAGATTGCACGACTTACATGACATGTTTCCTTTAGCTCCGGAGAAATTGTCAATCCATTATAATCAATTATCATCATATGCTAAGGATGTATTATCTAAATTTAATATGCACTATAATAAAAGTCCGGAGAAATTGATTTCTACTTTGTTTAGAAAGGTTAGGTATATTGTGCATTATAGAAATTTGAAATTATATTTACAGCTGGGTATGAAGATCGAAGAAATTCATAGGATTTTATCATTTAAACAGAAATGTTGGATGAAACCATATATCGATTTTAACAATAAGAAAAGACAAGAATCTGTTTCTTTATTTGATAAAGAATTTTTTAAATTGATGAACAATTCTACATTCGGAAAATGTATGGAGAACGTGAAAAGACGCGTTTCTATGGAATTAACTTCATGCCCAAAAAGGGCTTCTTTTTTGATTAATAGACCAACTTTCCAGTCTGTAAATGTATTCGATTCCGACTTCGTTGGAATTCAGTTCAGGAAACCACAGTTGTTATTGGATAAACCAATTTATTTAGGATTCTGCGTTTTGGATTTGTCTAAATTACACATGTTTGATTTTCATTATAATGTTATGCTGAAAAATTTTACTTTAAAGAATATTCAATTGTTGTATACTGATACAGATTCTTTGATTTACAAGATAAGAGATGAGAATTTTATGAGAAAAATGAAAGGTTTGCTGCATTATTTTGATTTTTCTAATCTTTCAACAGAACATGAATTGTACAATAATGAGAACTATAAGGTACTTGGAAAATTTAAGGACGAAACTGGTGGTAAAAGGATACGTGAATTTGTTGCATTACGTCCTAAATTATATTCAATATTTTTAGAAAATGGTAATGTTATTAAACGTGCAAAGGGAATAGCTAGATCAAGTGTAGATGCATTATTTCATTCTGAATTTAAAGATGTATTGATGAAGTGTTCTCAAATTAGAACACAGTTTCATTCTATTAGAAGTTTTAAACATGATGTTTATACTATTAAGCAGGAGAAACTGGCTTTATCTCCTTTTGAAGATAAAAGATGGTTATATCCAAATGGAATTAAATCTTTAGCATATGGTAATTATAATATATGTTCAAGAAAAAGAAAAATTTGCACGAGGAAAAAAAAGTACGAGGAAAAAAGAGTTAGGGATTTTGAATAATCAGTTCTTTTTTTTCTTTTTTTCTAGTTAATGTGAAAATGTTCTTGTGATAAGCATGTGGTTCACTCTTTGTGTTTTGAATTTCCAAGATTTACTTGCGATTGTAGTGTTTTTGAATTTTGTTTCTGAATTTTGTTTCAAGGTATTTAGTTATGCCTAAGTCTAAGAGTTCTAAAATGGCTAGTGAGAGATTATATGTTTCAGCTTTCGGTAGTAAGAAGAGGGTTGATGTTACTCGTTTTAATGGAGATTTGTATTGTCATATAACTGATGTGATGCGAGACAAGACTGTTTCTATGAAAATGGAAGAGTTTCAAGATTTGAAAAGTGTAATTTCTAGTAAGATTTCAAAACTTCAAAAGTATAACGATGAAGAGCGAAGTTCAAGGAAGAGAAGGAAGTCAAGTTTTACAAAATTTAAACCAGAGTTGAGTGATGATGAAACGGAGGAAAGTGATTGTAGTGAGGGAACTTCACAGATTGGTTCGTAAATGTTCTTGTGATATCTATGAATCGTAGGGTTATAAGGTACCAGGTTTAGCCTAGATTCTTAGGTTGTAAGGTATCAGGTTTGTATATCACGTTTAAGTTTATCAGACTTTATAGAAATGACGGTTAACTTTTTAAACAAGCCAGAAAAAAAAAATTGTAGCAAGTGTAATAATCTTGTATTATTAGTTGAAGGTAAAACTTATTGCAAGCAATGTCAGGGTGAAATGTTTAGAGAGTGTCTTAATTGTGGATTACCTTATTATTATGTATGCAAAAATTGTTTGCCTCCTAAGTTGAATATTCCACAGTTTATAATTGGAAGAGTTGAGTGATGATGAAACGGAGGAAGTGATCGAGTGTGAGAACTTCACAGATTGGTTCGTAAATGTTCTTGTGATAGCTATGGATCGTAGGGTTGTAAGGTACCAGGTTTAGCCTAGATTTGTAGGTTGTAAGGAATCAGGTTTGTATATCATATTTAAGTATATCAGACTTTATAGAAATGGCGGGCAACTTTTTAAACAAGCCAGAAAAGAAGAATTGTAGTAAGTGTTATAATCCTATATCATTAGTTGAAGGTAAAACTTACTGCGAGCAATGTCAGGGTGAAATGTTTAGAGAGTGCCTTAATTGTGGATTACCTTATGATTCTCCTCGATTTTTTACTATGGATGATGATAAGTGCAACAATTGTATGTCTTCTAAGAAAGATAATTCACTTTCAAAAATGACGAAGAAAAAAATTGAAAGTTGGAATGTAGATTTTGATGCTGACGACGACGAGAAAGATTCTACATTGATTTTACAACCAGAAGTAGATAATGCGAAAGATGAGAAGCATAAGAAGTTGAATATTCCAAAGTTTTTAATTTCTGATGATGATGATGATGATGATTTAGAAATCAATATATATGCACCTGAATCTGAAAAGAAGGTTGCTGGAAAAGGAAAGAGGAAATTGAAGGATAGAGATGGAGTTGATGAAAAGGATAAAGTACACGTAGGAAGGAAAAAGAACGATAAAGTGAAGGATAGTAAAGTAAAGGGTAGTAAAGTAAAGGACAGTAAAGTAAAGGATACTAAAAGAAACGTTTCTAGATCTAGAAAGAAGTTGGAGTCTAAAATTAATACAAAATCTAAAGTGGAATTAAGGTTTGAAGAACTTGGAAAACATTCTGAACATGCTTTGGAATATTCAGGTAATATTAATATTCCTTTAAAACTTTGTTTTATATAAAGTTGAAATTTGTTAAGTGTGTGTAAAGTAAGGAGAATTTGAATGCCGGTGGATATTGGATTGAATGTATATTGAAGGTTTGTTCAAATTAATCAAGACTGAAATGTTTGTTCAAAGTAATCAAGACTTTATGCACCTAATTAGTTATTTATTTATTTATAATATTGCATATTAATTTATTCAGGTAAATTTGTAGTTTACTCTGATAAATTGTAGTAATATGCAATCTTGCAGAGACGCGAGGGTATTTCGGAGGTCCGTAATACTATGTATATATGAAGAATAATTATTTCTAAAGACTGGAAGAAATTGGAAACTCTTTTGTGATTGTATCATTTGTGAACGCATTATAGGATATCCATTTTGTGTTCCAACTAAATTGTTAAGAATGATTATTGAATTTTGATTTGATTGCATGATTAATTTAGATTGTGATACAGTTCATGTAGAGTGGAATGCGATTCTAGTCGATAGTTTTGTTATTCATGTATAAATTGTATATATAACGACTTAAAATTATGAATTTAAGTTGCTTCTTGTTGCATTTATTGAAAATGCTTGGCATGTTTGTTTCGAAAAGCTTGTTTGATGTATTTCAGTTATGTCTGTTATGAAAAGGAAATTACTAACTTCAATCTATTTTAATTTGCAACATCCAGCATCTTACAGTTCAAAACGAAAATTATATTTAGCTGCAAGAAAAATTGACCCAAATATTACTTTAGAAGATGTAGATTCATTTCTAAGTAATACTAAAACTTATACATCTCATAAGGCTGGAAGAAGAAAGTTTCCTCGAAGAAAGATTATTGTTCGAGGAATTAATGATCAGTGGCAACTGGATTTGATCGTTTTACCAAATTTGAAAAAATTCAATAATGGTTTTACAAATATTCTTGCAGCAATTGATTGTTTTTCAAGATATGCTTATGTAGAGCCGATGAAAACAAAATATGCAAAGGAAACTTTACAAGCTTTTAAAAGAATTCTTGATAGAGCAGGTGTGAAACCGCGAAATGTGCAGACAGATGAAGGAAATGAATTTAAAGGAGTTTTTCGAGAATTTTTAAAAAAGAATAATATTCATTATTTTTCTACATATCAGGATACTAAGTGTGCTATTGTAGAGCGTTTTATTAGAACTTTTAAGAATAAATTGTTTAAATATTTAACTGCAATAAATTCAAAAAGTTATGTTCCTATACTTCCACAAGTTATTTTATCTTATAACAACTCGAAGCATAGATCTTTAGGTTTACCACCTTCTGAAGTTGATAAGAAAAACGAAGATAAGTTGTGGATGAAACAGTATAAAGATTTTCTTTATACAAATATTAAGAATGTTGCATCTTTAAAGGTAGGTGATAAAGTTAGAATAAGACATTATAGAAAAACTTTTGAACGTGGATTTTCAGTGAATTGGAGTAGAGAAATATTTCAGATAGTATTTGTTTTGAACACAAAGCCAGTTACTTACATTCTTTCAGACAGTTCAAATGAAATTTTGAAAGGTAGTTTTTATAGATATGAAGTAATAAAAATACAACCTTGAGTGTTTTAAGTATATATGAATACTTTTGAGATAGGTGATATTGTATTAATAGATTGTATCTATCCTAAAACTTGTGTAATTTACTTGAACGGTTTTAAGATAATGGGATCAACAGTAAATGTGTTTGATGCAAGGTTGAAAGTTCCTTTTTCAATGATAGTTGCAGGTCCAAGTAATTCGGGGAAAACTACTTTTGTATTAAAGTTAATTAAGAATGGTGATGATGATTATTTTATAAGTAGACGTTTTGATTATATTGTTTGGTTTTATGGTCAGACTATTCCAAATGATAAAGACGTGTTAGAGGGGAAAGTTACGTTTCATGAAGGTTTACCTGATTCTTTAGATGAATTTGTCAATTCAAATCAATTTGGATTACTAGTTTTTGATGATTTAATGTCAGAATGTGGAAATAGTAAACTTTTATCTGAATTTTTTACTAAACGTTCTCATCATGAAAATGTAAGTATCATTTTTATTACTCAAAATTTGTTTCAGGATGGTAAAGAAAGAAAGACTTTTGTAAAGAATGCAACTTATTTAGTTTTATTTAATTCTCCGCTTGATCAGACGACTGCTTATTTTATTGGTAGAAAGTTGATGCCAAGGGACAGTAAATGTTTTATTGAAATATATAATCATGCTGTACAAAGACCGCATGGTTATTTATTGATAGACGGTCATCAGGAGACTCCGAAAGATGCTATGTTTCGGTCAAATATTTTTGGAGAAGTTCAACATGTGTTTATAGTACGAAAGAAATGTTCTTAAGATAATGATTTCGTACAATTGTTATAGTACTTTGATGGTAATTCTGTATGCAGTAGCTATTCATAATGCCAACGCGTAATGATTTGAGTAAAAATTTAAGAAAGATTCTTTATTCTAAAAAGTTTCTAAATATGTTAGCGAAGGCGAAAGGTTCAGCTGATAGAAAAGGTGTAATAGATTTAGGGAGTAAAGTAGAAATTGATGCAGTTTGTCAGTGTATAAAGAGTATTTTGCAAGGTCATGTGAAATTAAGTCGAGCTAAAATAAAACGATTGCAAGCTGAAAGAAATCATTTAAGATTGTTGGCACATTCTAAAATGGGGTTGCGAGAAAAGAAGGAACGTTTGAATCAAATAGGTAAAGGAATTCTTCCTATTATTATTAGCGGTGCATTAGGATTATTGTCTTCTATATTTAGGAAAAGGTAATTATGAAAGGTAAATGTTGTAGTAAAGATTTCGATAAAAAAAAGATGAAGAAAGATGTTTTAAAAACTTATGCTTGTAAACATTATTTGAAATTATTATCATATAGTAAAGGTCAAAAAAGGAATAAACTTATCGATTTAGGAGATAGTAATGAATTGAAATCAATTTGTGATTGTGTGTATAACATTTTGAAAGGTAATGTTGAAATATCTCCAAAAGAAATGAATTATTTACAGAAAGATAAAATTCGTTTAAGATTACTTCCGAAGAAATCAGTTTCAAATAAGATTAAACGCGCATCTATGAAACAGTTAGGTAAAAATTCGTTACCTATCATTATAAAAAATTCACTTGCTGCTTTAAAATTATTAAAGAATATAAAGTGAAATTGTAGAATGTCAAATTTTCAGGAAAGTATTATTATACCATACAAAATGTTTAAAAGTTGTAATTTCGAAAAGCTTGATAAAGAGAACAGAAATGAAAATGTGAATTATGCATTGAAGAGACAAGACCAGCTGTTGCAGGAAAAAATGTTTGGTATGAAACCTTATGATGAGATTTATTCGACGTATCATCCTACAGAACAATATTTAGGAAGTGATACTTTAATGATCAATGATATTGTTAGAAAGATTAACGTTAGACAGAGACCTAACATTGAAAGTATTTTAAGAAAACTTCAAGAAAATTCGGTAACTTGGAATAAAAATGGTTTGGTTTCTATTAAAAATAGGATTATAAAAGGGTCTAATATAATAGATATTATGAAGTTTTTTTCAAAGACGATAAGTTTTAATCAGGAACCAGAAGGAGTAGAAGAATTGTATGATTATTTTCAAGAAATAAATGTTCCTTTAGTTTGGATAAAATATAAACCTAAATCTAAAAGAGTAGAGCATGAAAAAGTTGATATTAGAAATTTTCCTTTAGAGGAATCTGAAAAAAAGGATGTAGCTGAAGCTTTATACTCTCCATTGAAAAAAGATGTACCTGAATTTTCACATTCTCCATTAAGGAAAGCTAATAGAGATGAAGTTGAAACTTTCTATACACCAGAAATGAAGGTAAAGGTAGGTGATGTTGGAAAAAAAGAACCTATGAAGTTTATTGATTTTACTCCACATTCTATTCCTGAATTTCATCATGTAGGTCCACCATCAATTTCTCCTGAATTTCAGCACAAAGGTTCTGATGTAATGTCTCGTGAATTTAAACACAAAGGTTCTCCTGTAATTTTGCCTACTGTAGTTCCACCGTATCCAGGTTTACCTAAACCTAGTGTAACTTCAGATAGTGTGGAAAAAATGAGTGAGAAAAGAGGAAAGCAGAAAAGGGAGAAAAAGGAGAAAAAGGAGAAAAAGGAGAGAGTTCCTGCTAAAACTTCAGAAAGAACTAGTTCATATGGCAGGAAAATTAAATTACCTGCAAGATGGGAATCTAAATATTAAATCATATTTATAAATGTTGCTGAGATTGAGTTATTGAGTTAAGAGTTTTATTTTGAAATAAATCTTCGCTGGTATTTTGTATTGACTAGTTGTAATAACGAAATGTCTGCAGAATTTTATCGCAATCATTTTAGAAATTCATCACAATATGGTGGAACGTTAGATATTCCTCCGTTTATAGGCACACAATATCAAAAAGGGTATGGAATAGGTAATGTTATTTCGGGTTTTTTAAAACCTATGATAAAACCGTTATTCAATTTTGCAAAGAAACAGGCTAAAAAAAGGTTGATGACGGGTGGGTTAAATGTCGTGAAAAAGGTATTTTTTGAAAAGAAAAATATTAAAGACGCTTTAAAAGATGAAGCAAAGTCGCAGTTACAAGGAGTTGGTTCTGATGCTTTAGATTATTTTAAATCTGAAAAGAGGAAACGTAAATCTAATTCAGATTCTGGTGATACAATAGTTTCTTCTATTTCAAGCCCGACTAGGAAAAAAAGGAAGACTAGTAAGAAAATAAAGACTAGCAAGATATTAAAGAAAGTTGGAGATATTTTAGATGTAGTTTGATATTAATATCTTTAAGATTGATATCGATTTTGATTGCTAGTCAAGATTATATATCTTGACTAGCAGTCTTGTTTGTTGAATGAAGTTTAAAGTTTCAAAATGTCACATTCTAAATGTTTATGTGTTCCTGATACTGTGGATTTATTTTCTGTTCCTTTTACTGACGCAGTAGGTGAACAGAGTTTCTTTTCTAAAGTTTGGCCTTTGAATAATCTTTCGCAAGAAGGTCCAATTGAATATCTATTGAAAGCTAACAAGAAAGATTTTATAGATTTGTATCATAGTTTTGTTGAACTAAAACTCAAAATTTTGAAAAAGGATGGAAGTGCACCTGCAGCACCTACAGCACCTGCTGATGCTATCCCCGCAGCTTCTAAAGTACTTCCTGTAAATTATTTATGTGCTGCTATGTTTAAAGATGTAGAACTTTATATTGGAAGTAAATTGATTTCAGGATCCAATAGTTTATATCCATATAAGGCTTTTATTGAATTTGTATTAAATTATAATCCTGCTTATGTTGAAAGTTGGGGAGATGTTTGCGGATTCATTAAAGATACTAAAGATTTTAATGAAATTACCAATCTTGATGATGATCATAATGAAGGGGCATATAAACGATTTCAGAAAACTCAATATGGAAAAACTTTCCAATTGATAGCTAAAGTTCACAATGATTTGTTTAATCAGAATAGGTTATTTCCGGGAGATGTAGATATGAGAATACGATTTATTCGAAATTCACCTGAGTTTGCTTTGATGGCAAAGGATGGTGCTACAAATTATAAAATTGAAATAGAGGATGCAGTTTTTTATTCAAAACGTATGTCATTAAGTGATTCATTTTTAATTGAATTAGATAGGGCGCGATATGAAGGTAAACATTTAAAATATCCTTATCGTCGAGTAGAAGTAACTTATTCAACCCAAGGTCCAAATAAAAGTATTTTACAAGAAAATCGTATGATTTCTAATGATGAAATTCCACAGCGAATCATTGTAGGCTTGGTTGATGCTAGGGCTTTTGACGGTAATTATAAACATAATCCTTTTTATTTTCAAAATTTTGATGTCACGGAAATAAAAATTCAAAGAGATGGTGATGAAACTTCACCGTTTTATGAAATGAAGGTGGATTTTTCTGATGATACTTTTTTTCAAGCATATTCGGCTATGATATTTGGAACAGGAAGATTATTCAACAACAATGCTCCTTGTATTACACCTTCAGAGTTTAAGAAAGGAAGTTGTTTCTTTGTTTTTAATTTAAGTAAAGCCTTACCTAGTTCTGGAACTTTCGAGCTTTTTGAAAGTGGTACATTAAATGTTGTTGCGAATTTAAAGACTCCTAAAGCACACGGAATTGTTATGATATTTTTCAGTGAATATAATTCTATGTTAAGTCTTGGTGAGACGAACCAAGTAGATATTGATGCTAGAGATTGAAATCAAAATGTTTGGTGATGAAATTGAAAATCTTTTAAAATATTCAAAAGTAACTTCTCCTACATTTCATGGGGTTTATTCTGCAAATAATCTTCCAAAATTTGTTTCTTGTTATCCATCAAGTTTTGTAGTTAACACTCATGAAACTACAAAACCAGGTGAACATTGGGTGTCATTTTATTTTAAATCTAAACATTCATTACCTGAATATTTCGATTCTTTTGGATTTCCTCCTATGAAAAGATATTTTCATAACTTTTTAAAATCGTCAACTTCTAAAAAGAATTTCAGGTATTCTCAGAAAACTATTCAAAATTTATTTTCAGCATATTGCGGGCATTATGTTATATATTTCATATATAATAGATGTTTAGGTCAAGACATGAAGAGTATTTTAAGGAATTTTTCAAATGATACTCGAAGAAATGACTTAATTGTAAGCGCATTTATAAAGAAAATGAAAAAGAGAATAAAAAATATGAAAAAGCATAAATGTTTTGCAGATGTTAAATCCACTGCAAGGTGTATTCAGAATTGTCAGAATTGTGTTGCGTATTACAACACCAAACTTTATAGACACCAAAATGATCATGCAGACACTAAAAGGTTACATTAATTTCTTTAAGCAAACCAGACACCATGTAGACACCAAAGGTTTGTTTTTTATTCTATGTAGCCTAGACACCAAAGGTTTGTATCAAGACAGCAAAACGATTAATTATCGTGTGATTATATTCATTAGGTCACTAGAAATTTGCTGGATTTGATACTTTATATCAGTTATTTCAAGTTTGAAGTATGGATATGATAAAAAGTAACGTTTTGAAATCGTATCCAAACCCTAATAAAATTAGTATTGGAGGAGTTTGTGTAACTTTATTATTAACTGTAGTTGTTATTGGATTGGAATTAAGAAAGTCTTCGAATTCAGAGAATTACTTTTATTGTTCAACTAATTCTATACAAACTAGAAATAACAAAGTCAAAAGTATGTATTTAATTTGTAGAAACGTAGAAATTCAGAGCGTCTCTCCAGTTAGTCGAGCAGTTCATTCGGTGGAACCTTCTTCGTTGAATTTAACAAATTTGTTAAATTCAACGAAGTTTTCTTTGTTGAATTCTGCAAACTGGTCTACTGAACGTTCTTTACTTTAAGCAGTTTAGTTTAACATTACTTCAACTGTTCGTAATGTTAAATCGAGCAGTTGAACATTTGAATATTTTAGTTTACGCACAGTTACAGTAACGTTATCACGTAATGTGAATACTTTCATCGAGCAGTTGAAACATTTGAATACATTTTGAGTTTGGATGAACGATTAAATCATTTCGTTCTTTTTTAAGATGTAAATTTCATTCGATATTTAAGTTATTTGTAAATGAGATGCATATTCTTTCTTATTTATAATTGTAAATGTACTACACAATGTTTAGTGTTGTTGACTAACATTTCAGTTGAGCAAGAGTTTGGAAAGCAAATGAGTTTGGAAGCAAAAGTAGCGCAGTGCAATTTAGCATGAGCTGACCAACAACTGTGGAATTAGTTACAAGTTTCTTTTACAGTATTGTAGAGAACTACACATTATCAGTGAGCCGACTGTAGAGGAATTCTATACTTTTTCTCCATAGAAGAATTGTATATTATTCTTTTCTATAGTTAAAGTTCAGGTGTACGTTCCATCCACTGTAATAAGAGTTGCTATTTCCACAAATTAAAGTTGACTTGGTTAAAGTTCTGCTAATTTACTGTGGGCAATGTAAGAATGTTTGTAGCATCTTATTAAAGATGCAATCATACAATTTTATGTTGCTTTCTACAAAGCTAACAGTTCATATGTTATTTCAACTATGCCAATTGATGTTTGTTGATAATACAAATATTGTGTTAGTACATTCGTTCTGTGCGGGTTTCATGTATATACTGTTCATGTTGTGCGGGTTTCATGTATATACTGCTCATGTTGTGAAAGTTACGCGTAGCTTTGTACATTGTTTTCACATGTACATGGTTGATGATTGTAAATATAATGTAATGTATAATGTAATGTAAATAATGCTATTATTTATACACTAGGTGATACCTCGTATTTCGTTCATCCGATGCAAGATTGCTTTATAAAAATGTAAGTATTCTTTTATTTCTTTCTTTACTTGTTTAGTTCCATAAAGTGTATTCTTAAATTCAAAGCGCATTCTTTATAGAATTATAACGCGCATTATTAGTGTATTTAATTCTATAAAGGGTATTCTTTATTTGTAAGTTAAGAGTTTATATATTGTATTTTACTGTTCAGAATCGATTCTTTATACTATCTGAACGAATAGTTTTGAAATTCATTTTTTAATTGAATATTTGAATATTGTATTTCAGGTTTTGAGTTGTAGGTTTGTTATGGTATCGTGAAGAATGCAGTTTGTTATGGTATCGTGAAGAATGCACTCATAGGACCAACGCGAAGTGTTGTGGTATCGTGAAGAATGCCTCCATAGGACTAATGCGAAGGATGCATTCTCATAGGACTATTTGAGAACTATTTCTACACTAATAACTTGTTCTTTGAAAGAATGTTTTTTCAGTTAGAAGAATGTTCATATTAAACTACATTGTGAACATTGTTGTCAACGTAGTTTAGTTGAATGTTCTTCTATCTTAATACTCCTTCAAGGCTCCGTGAGATATTAAAGACTCTTTCAAGGCTCCGTGAGATATTAAGACTGACTTGTGAACTTTAATACTCCTTCAATGCTCCGTGATTTGTGAACTTTAATACTCCTTCAATGCTCCGTGATAATACTCCTTCAATGCTCCGTGAGATATTAAGACTGACTTGTGAACTTATAACAAAGGATCTTACTGTTACATCTACTATTACAAGGATCTTGTTCGTTACTACTATACAAGGATACTAGCAAGATTGTTGTAATAGTAGTAACGAGCATCTACTGTTATATCTTGCAACTGATGAGCTAAGCCTGTTGGGTAATTTGATGAGAACAATTACCCAACAGACCTAGTATACTTTTTTTGTGAGAGATGCACATCTATTCAAGGAAGTGTACTGCTGTCTACAATTCTATTCAAGGAAATGTACTGCTGTCTATAATAATTCAGTTTAATTTCGTTAACCTTTCGCTTGTTATATTATCTTGAGAGATTCCAATAGTTATTTAATTGGTTGGAAACTATAAGATAATTAGTCTAGCGAAAGTGAGTTGCAACGAATGAAGATGTAGCCTACATCAAGTTGACGTTGTTTTGTTTTCGATAATTTATTTGACTTTGTTTTTCTTGTTTTCGTTACCTTATTTATTTGGTGACATTTCTTTGTCGTAAATACTTTGTGATACAGCGAGAAATAACTGTTACTTTATGATACAGCGAGAAATAACTGTTACTTTATGATGTCTTTGCATAGTCTGTTATTGTATGTTGTCTTTGCACACTATTGTATGTAATGTTACTTATTGTATGGTGCATACAGTAATTGTATGACATGGTGTCAAATACTTGGTGTCAAATACTTGGTGTCAAATGTCTGTAAGGTGTCTGTACTGTGCGGTGTCTTTTTTTAAAGTTTAAGTTGACGTTTAAATTTTGTTGTCAAAATGTCTGTATGTTGTTTTCTGTTAAAGTTAAACTTGCTGATACTAAAAGTGATATTAAAGTACTATTAAAGTGCTTATTAAAGTGTTATTAAAGTGCTAAATTTATTGATAAATGTATGGTGTTGAACTATTGTTAATGTTTGATTTAAGACTGCGTAAGGTTCGTGTATATCCAAGTCTTCATGAGTGTTTATTCCAGAATGCCTGAGTAATTCAGACTGCGTTTAAAGTTTGTCCATTCACTTCCCAATAGTTCAAAAGAAATGAACGATAAGGGAGCTTCTTAATATGAAAGGGTTTTTATTCAGTAAACATCTCATCCCGAGTCAAAGCCACCATGTATAAGTCTTCATCAGTCCACCTCCCATCTCCTATCAGCAATCAACCACATTTAGAACACGAGTTGCTCCAACACCTTCTAGACCATTCTAGTATTCAGCTCTAACACAATCCTATGTCCGAGGTAGTGGGTATTGGTAAACTCCAGTCTGTTACACGGAGCCGATGTACTTACTCCAGGTATAACTCCTTGGCTAAACATATTTAGCTGATGTTCTCACTAAACTAAGTGACTACTAACTTCTAACCAACTAACTGCTCGCTCCCTACCTTGCAGCGCCTTTTATACTGGTTAACAGGTGGCGCTAGGAGCGTAAGATATTTCTCCTAGAAGTAGACTAGAAGTAGACTTGCTAAGCCTGATCCTTGTTGGATTATATATCATGACAATATATTAAAAGTGCTAAGCTATTAGTACAGTGTCTTGCTTTTATAAAATGTGTTGGCTATTAAAGTGCTTTTATAAAATGTGTTGGCTATTAAAGTGCTTAACAATCGTTCATGAAAAGAAAAACGTAATACATGGTTAGACGAAAAGTAAAGTAGCTGTCAAATTCGAACATATATATCACTGTTACTGATGTTTCATACTATTTTAATTACTTTGTTTTAAATATCGCTGTTACTGATGTTTCGTAACTGTTAGCGATATTACTCGTATTTCTACTTTGTACATTCTTAGTACTTTGTTACATTCTTAGTACTTTGTACATTCTTAGTACTTGTACATTCTTAGTACTTTGTACATTCTTAGTACTTAAGTTATGAATTTGAGGTGACATATTGTTAATGTACATTCTTAGTACTTACTTTGTACATTCTTAGTACTTAAGTTATGAATTTGAGGTGACATATTGTTAAGATTAACATACCACCGGAAAGATCTAGAGATGTATGTAACACCTGAGATCTTGGTCAGATGTATATATTGATAGATGTATATAATAAAATGTATTATGACCAATTTTTGTTGTTGGGTATTTATTTACATATAATATGAATATACTATGAATATATAATACGAATATATACTGTTCCAGATATGTATTATAATACGAATATAATACCATTGAGATGAATATATCTGACATGTACGAATATATAATACCATTAAGATGAATATATCTGTCAAGTATTAATACTATTAGTAACCGAGTAGGAAATATTCATCGTCGCGACAAATTAACGAATATAACTACTAGTAACCGAGTAGGAAATATTCGTCAATGTTCGTTTGGATCTATTAACTTTGGTTTGTTTATTGACTCGTGGGTTGTGTAAAGGGCAACCAAGTGGTGACCTGCAACACTTCCAGCACGAGTCTGTCAAAAATTACCTCTAGCCTACTGACAACTGAGAGGGTGTATCGGATTAACGCTTAGTTTGAATGTGAATGGATGACAAATTATAATGTGTAAGGAGCTTCATTCAAGTAATTTGGAGTAGGAATGGTGTTCCTGAAAATGTAGTTTTAATAACTGAATGTTTACGTGCTTTTGAAATTTATGATTATAAAAAATAGTATCGTAAGCATATTTAAGTTGTTTATTTTACATTCTTATATTTAATTCAATTGAAGATTCTTTAGTTAACATCTTTTGTTAAATTGACGTGCAACGTTATTCCGCGATTAGTTGTGACGACATCTTGTGAATTACTTGACCTTAATTGATCAATTAGACATTTGCGCCACCTAGCGTATATAATGGTGTATTGACGTAAGTGACTACGTCACTAGAGATTATAATTATTATAAAGTACTACTTTATAATAATCTCTAAAGTAGTAGTATTGTTGTAGTAGTACAATCGGTCTGCATAATTAGGTGTAAAACTTTTTACATTAATTTTTAAATTTCACTACCTTTTCCGAGTAGTAATAAATCGAGCTTGAGTTCGACCCCGGCCCGGTACCCGGGATCAGATTCCTAATATTCCCCCGGGTACCGGGCCGGGGTCGAACTCGAGCTCGATTTTTACTACTGTTACTTATAACTTATCTTTGCTTATAATTATCTTGGCAAGAAAAAAAGGGACAGACCCTTACAATCTTTTTTTTCTGTTCAAAATATATATCGGCCATTTCACCCTCCCATGGATAACTGATTTTTAATCACCTGCAGGCCAATTTGGAGTAATTTTGTCGACAAGTAATTTGTTTTCAAAGAACAAAGAAAATATTAAATGTACATGGATAAATAAGATAATGATAGCAATTTTTCGTCACGTACAGATAAGGATAAAGTTTATGAAAATAATTATACTAAAGCCTTGTAACTTGTCGACATAGGCCTATAGGCCATCTGTGGTTGGGAGAATTATTAGCCTATGATCCTGGTTGTTTTTTGTCCGTTTGCTTGTTTCTTTTTCCTTTTCCTTTTCTTTTTTTAAATTATTATTCCCCTGTGTCGTGTGATTGTATGACTGTAGCTACGACATGCCAGCTATTCAGATAACTGTCCAGGTGGCACGTCGTACCGGGCATGCCACCCAGCAATGCCGGCCGACGGCAGCGCCATCTCAGGGAGAACCTCGCGAACTAAGAGACAAGATGGTGGTTGTTGTTGTCGGCCAGCCACGGACGGTCCTGGAAATGTGCAAATAACAGCGAGATTACCGGCTCGGATCGGGGGTGGGACCATCAAGTAACCTCAGGTAAGTTAGGGTAGATAATTACACGTATATTATGGGAAGGATGCGGGTGTGGACGGCTGTGAATCCCCCCTATTCGGGCGGCGGTGTGGCGGTGTGGCCGTCGGGTGGAGAGGGGTCCGTTGTTCCCTTGTCTCGGGGAGAGGGAGGAGGGCCCCAAGCCGACCACACTCACTGTGACTGCCGCTACGAGCACAGCTAAACCCCTCACCCCACCGCCCGCAGACCACGGCAGCTTCACTGGGCCACGGTGAATATTTCACCCGTTTTCTAATGTTTACATTTGAGTCGGGGTTTTGGTGCTTAGGCCGTGTTTGAGGCGGTCTGTCCGGCGGGGGCAGGAGGCGCCGGGCCGGGCCGAGGGGGGCCCCGGGGTGTGGGGAGTAAGGATGGACTGAGAGCCTCATGGCCGGGCTAGAGCTGGCTGCTGCCTCCTCCACCACTACTACTACAGCCACAGACTAGCTGACCCCCCGGGGAATCCTCATGATTCAGTCGGCCTGGGGCCCATTCAACTAGGTCGGCTTCTGGGTTAGCACAGGGATAGGCATAGAGGGTCCACGCAGCATTCAGTATCCCTGTGACTGTGTAGTCTGAGAACTCAGTGACAGAGCACTAAAGTCAAGATGTCTAGTTGAGAGATTTGCACGACACTGAGACTCGGCAGGATTTCAAGATCTCCGTGCATCGGCTTAAAATGTGCTAATGCCTGATGCATAGATCTAGCGGTTTACATTTCATGACATGCATCTCTAGCATTGGCTTCATGTGGGACATATATCCTACTTCTCCATATCACTAGATAATAGATTCTGACTGAAGGTAACAATCATGGTTCAACAGAAAATAATCTAGGGTTAGATCCTATACAATTACATTTTTCAAAATATCAGTTGAACACTTTGATTGGCTATCTTCTGGACTCAATCAATAAACATAAAGTCAAATTAGATCTACTCCTTAGTCCAGATTTTCCACCTACAAATTAAAGACTTTACTCTTTAGGTTATCAAAAAGTAATCTGAGCATTGATGGTACTTATTCAAAATACGATGTGATCTAGAACAGACGACAGAAATTAATTTCAGATTTGTCTAGTCGCATCTCGGCATGGGCCCTCCTGACTCAGTGACTGTATACATGTAGATCTAGAATGTAAACAACTCGTAGAGGGCCTTGATTTATCATTCACGGGGGCGCCAGTTGTGCTTTATCCGGCCGATACACAAGTAGAGACAGCCCACAGCTCTCTACCCGACATATTAGACAGGGTGCTCCTTAGAGTTAGAAGATGGAAAACATCGTCTGCACAAGCCAGGATTGCTCATCTGTACTAATAGATGTATAATAGTACACGAAATGCTGTATCTATAAGTAACTCGGATAAATCTCCTAAAGGTCATCAGACATACTTAACGAAGACACATTTAATTCCCTCCGTTTCTGTTTTTCCCCATTTGTTTTATTTACATGATTTGGTCGTCTAAAGTGATTTCAGATTTCACTGAGAACTTCAGTCTTCATTACAAGCCATTTGGAGGTTTCAAATTTCAATGAAGGTTATTCACAAAGGTACATCTTTCCCTCTAGGTACTTATAACATATATAAATCTGGCAGATAACATCTGTTATTGATTTGTTTCCTCTTTGACATGCATTTTCCATCTAATGATTTCCATCCTTTTCCTTTTCAGATTAAACCAAGTGAGATTGCAGGACTTCTCCCCATCACGATGTAGGCCAAAGATGTGGCTGTAGCTTCGCCGCTGTCTGCTTCTAATCAGTGTGTGTGAGGAGATGGATGTACTCCGGCCTGGAGGAGCCCTGGAGGAACACGGATTACCGCCTTTACACCCCTCTCGGACCTCACCGACGGCCAACCCTGGAGTACCCGCAGACTGCCCTACTAGGACAGCGTACCTACATGTTCTGGGATTATAACCTACAAAGTAGAACCTGTGAGATTATGATATGACCAAAGGATTAACTCATTGTGTGATGACCGAAGGATTAAATCACTGTGTGATGACCTAAGGATCGAGGGGTTGCCTCCCTCCCTCCTTCCCTCCCCCCTGCCTCCACCCCCTGCTCCCCCTCTCTCCCCGTGGCTGACCACTGGTCAGTGGCAGTAGAGGCCATGGCGCCCTGGAGGCTGACCGGGCTGGTGTGGCGGGGGCACAGGCCGAGACGCTGGGTGCTCCCGTACCTGTGGATTACGTTGTTACTGGAGTGCCTGGCGGGGGGCCTGGTGGCCGAGGGCTGCCCGGCCCTCTGTACCTGTACCATGAAGAGCGGGCCGGGGGCCGGGGGCGGGGGCGACTCGGAGCCCAGTGGCCGCATGGCCCAGCGCATCGTGTGCTCTGAGAACTCGGCCCTGTCCAGCCTCTCCCAGCTGGACCTGCACACCCTGCCCAGCAACACCTTCCTATTGTAAGTGGTTTTGGACAATCTAGTCCTGCAGGGTGCCCACGCAAGTCTTTAAAAGTCTTAAAAGGTCTTAAATTGATGTTTTCAAATTTAAGGCCTTAACAAGGTCTTATAATTCACATATTTATTCCAGGAGGTCTTAAAAGGTTCTAAATTGGATCTGATTTGAAAATGAAAGTCAAATGATGAATTTGGCAAAATGTCACTTTTTTTGCCGATGCATTTTACACATCAGTCACTATGTGAAGAGATTTTTCTGTACATGTGGTAAATAGGTCTTAAATTTGTCGAATTTTGGTCTTAAATAGGTCATAAAAAGGTCTTAAATCTATTTTTTTTAAAGCGTGGGCACCATGTCCTGTTAAATTTGAGATTAAACCAAGTGATCATCATGTGCTGTTTATATCCAGACCGCTTTGCAATTACTTGTCTAGAATTTATGACTTCTGAATAATAAGACATTCCGTTTCAGTTAAGAACCCTTCAGATGCAGAGTCACTGGGTTCTCAATGAGATTATTTTTAAAAGTCCAAAGATACATTTACATTTATATCAATTGAACAGAATGAAGGGGAACATTATCATTATCATTATCTGACAATGCAGACGTTATGTATGCAGGGATGTAAGTTTTCCGATTTTTGTCGAATTTCCGATTTTTCTCTCTCCAGCACCCCAAAAAACTTGTTTCAAATTTGATATTCAAAACACGTTTCACAATATTTTAAGACACATTTAGGTTTTCTTAATACCATTTCCGATTTTTTCACTGACATTAACTTACATCCCTGTGTATGCATGCTAGTAAGTAAGTAGCTCAGCCCCCACTCACTCACCCCTCTGGTTTCACACAACTCGAGTGTGGATGTCAGACTGTCGTGATAAGTCATAATCAGGGGACTTGGTTGACACCTAATGGGGTATTGTCATGCAGGGCCATGGTTACAAGTAGACCAGACAGAAACAACTAGATAAAAGCAGTAATAAGTGAGAGTAATATGGACACTTGTTGCCCTGAATAATACGTGTTCACTTCTAGGACATGAAGTTTTTTCGGGATAGGAATCGAAAAAAAAGCGTGGACTCCGAATTTTGTTAATATAACTTGAGTAAAGATTTTGATTACGGGTGTTATTTGATAACTGCCACAATGACATGATGGTGGTTGAATTTATTGACACATATACAATATACATTTTACAATGATTGTCAAAGTATGACGGTCACCCATAGTTCTATAAGGGGCGGACTATGGAGTGACATAGGAAGTGTTACATAGACTCATCGTGACTATAGATGAAGACCGACTTGTCCAAAGGAAGATGGTCCTCTCAAACAAAGACCATTGACGCCGATCAATAAAGGCCAACCAAACAAACACAGTGTGACAGGGGTGAAACGACGTGTGTGGACTGAGGGTGGGAGCAGGGGTGTCGGTTACCTACAGCCCGAGGCCCTCACCCCCTCACCCATCACCCTTGCCCTACTCGTGTCGGAGTGTCCTACCCCCTAAATTTTTGGCCCTACCCTAACTTTTTTTCAGAAATATTTTTTCAAAAAGTATTAAAATCCAATAGAATTGGTCAACAGAACATAAATAGCAACTAGATACTAAGGACATGTATTTCAGATGTTGGAAATGATTATTGAAGATGTCTTGAGTATTTTGCCTTTTTTCAAGACTACCAGGATCATATGTATAAACAGAAAGAGTACAATTTAACTTTACTCTCTATGGTAAAAGTAAAAATAAGAAACAAAAACACACACACACACACAAACGATCTCCCTACCCTAAATTTTCCGGGCTATATTACCTGGACACAACTATGGTCTCTTTGGTCCTAATCTTTATAATGTGGTTTATAGTTAAGGGTAGAGTCAGTTCTCACGGACTTTCCTTTCTAGCGTGGAGGGCGTTCTGACGCAGAGTGCCCTCCACCCCTCTTATGTTACATACAGCCCTCACCCCCTTACCCTGCTCCCCACCACCCTGCACCTCTAATGGGGTCGGCAGGGGCCTCGTCCTGACCCGGAAAATTACCCGGCCCGGGGGTACGTGTCTACAGGGGGACGCCCCGCCCGGGCGCGGGGTCTGCCCTGCCCTCATTTCCCCAAGAATGTACCCTAACCCTCAGCTGTAGTTAGCAGCAGCTCAGTGAGACTTCAGGCTGATGGGGTTCTGAGTCGGGGGGGGGGGGGGCAATGACTCTTTGAAGATTACTACTGACTGCCAAACTAACCCCCTCCCCCCTTACTTTCTTGTAACTTACAGCTCCTGAATTTTAGTTGACCAGTCCTTATTTTGGGGGACAAAAAATTACCTCCCCTAAAAGTCAGAGTGTGTCAATTCCAAGAAATATACAAAAATCACCAAAATTGCTTAGGAAAATTTCTGATAAAATGTCATTTGAGTGTGTGCGAAATACATTAACAATACGACTCAATTTCAATTTATTGCCCCAACATTATTCTATGGATGCTGCTTGCAGTCACCACTCCACGTTGTGATTGACCTCAATTTGGACATTCACTGCCGCTGCTTCGCAGCCTTCTGCTTCGTAGGTCTGTTTGGCAGGGGGTACCCTTTCCAGCACAAGTGTCCCCCCCTCCCCCATGTAATTGCGCCAATGGTAATTTGAGTCCATGCCTCATTCTGAAGTAGTTTATGGTTAGAGGTTATCGCAGGGTTACCAAGGTGTGAGGAGAGTAAAACGGGCTTTTCATTGTCATCATATTTGGTAAATACCTTAATACATACCAAATATATGTACATCTTGGCTTATTCTTAGAAATCTCATCATCAGGTTTGTCTATGGTTAGAGCATGGAAAGCTTTATCTCTCCATGGTCAGGGGTTATCAGGGATTTGCAATGGGACATAGGAAATTGTAATGGTCTTTTATTTTACAATGTTATCTTAGTTGTTTATGATTTAGAACACCGAGGGTTCGTCGAATAATTTGAAACGTAGCATTGTTCATACTTTGTTAAGAAAAATTTGCATTTAAAAAAAAGTTTTCCTTAGTACTTTTTTTTGGTGACATTAATTAAGTAATAAGTTGAGACCGATTAACAATAAAACAGGTTGTTTAATATAACTTGTGGAGGAACATTATAAGATTATGAACAAATCATTTGAACATACACACAACATAAGAGTAATACAATTCATGTGAACGTTCTAATAGGTCTCCCTGTGACGTGGTGCGAACACATTATAAATCTTAAGCACCCAAGTTCTTGATGAGCCCTTTATGATCTTAAAGTGTTATTTTAGGGCGTAGGTGGGCGGGTAACTTTTCATTGCATGCGTTCGTAATGGCGTCTTTGTCTTGACTGAAGGGTCAGGTGACCTTAGGGCATGGTCAGGGCTGACCAGTCACAGTGTCTGTGGTGGAGAGTGTAGGGTGTGTGGTATACACCCTTCTTACTAAAGGTGGCACCCCCTCTTGTCAGAAATGTGAACCCTGGTGAGGGGAGTGCAGTCCAATTCAGTCTGCAGCATTGGCATCTAGGCCTGGAGCAGGGTACAGTGGCAATTGGTCTCCACTCAGGTGATCAAGGGTCTGTAATTATCAACAGTGTGTAGAATGTATGTGTGGCAGAAAGAGGGGGAGGGGGTAGTAGTTGTTGTTCACACCAGCTCAGTACCACAGGCCAACACCCCTAGATACCCACTCAAGGCGAGGTACAAAACAATTCCTGTTGGTGAGTTCCTGTAATTGACTTGTTTTTAGAGTTGACCTCCTTTCAAAATAATAGTCAGGGTAGACTAAACATTTCCTTAATGTATCTAAACTACATCTTTTGTCATAAAACTAAATGACTTGTTGCAAAGATCAAATGTTTTTGCATGCTAATATGAGTGCTAAAAATGGCAAATTTGCTTTCTTGTTAGTGTATTATTAAAATATAGAAAAAATGTTCCAAATAGTCCCTCTGTAAGCCTTTATGGAGGGCAGTGGCCCAGTGAGGGGACTCCCGCCACCTTGGTCCTGGACTCAGCAGGACTGCACTGCGCAGCTTCGTGAGAAGGGTGTATACACCTAGTATCCTATGAATCTGTCCATGGTGAGTTAATGGTCCGCAATGGTGCAAAAGCCCAATTCCACTTTTTGTCCATTTTTGCCTGATTGTAAAGTTAGCTGCCTGAAAAGCTTTCAGAAGCATTTATTAAAAGGATATTATTCCACACTTTTTATGGCGAAATTGATGAAGAAGATTCTTGAAAAATATTGTGATCATGAATACATCTTTGGTGACATCCAAAAATTATTAAAAATTGTAGAGAATCCAATGGTTGCCTGCCAGACAACTATACTTTACCAGCATCCTTGTTGTCACGTTTGTGGATCTGGAAAAAGACCCTATCCGAGACGTGACCCGAGGGCGTGAGGTCGGCGACATCTGAGAGTCTTGATGGTGAATGGACGGGGTGATCGGGTGAAAAATAAGGGGTCGATAGTCATCTGGCGATATACCACTTTTGTTACCTTGCAGTGTTGCATTATTTTATGGAACCGGACATCATGGAGGAAGCCTGTGCCATCGGAGGGACAGCCTCGTCTGTCAGATTCTCCAGGCCTTTGGGGTTACAGCGGGATCAGAGAGACATGACACGAGGTGATGGGGAAGGCAGATACAAGGGGTGAAAGGCAGTCACAAGTCAGCTGGCAACACCAACGTGCTTACCACTTCTGTAACGATGCCTGTTGCATTGTTTTATGTAATGGTGAGGCAATGTCCGAAACTAAGAAAGTCTTTGATGTACACACATCGCGTGAGGACTCCCCAAACTGTGCATTCGACCAAAATAAATCCTACAATTAGACATTTGTTCCCCCTGAAATGTTTTACATATCTTGGCAGTGTCCGAAATTAAGCATGCACCCTGCACCCGGCGTGCATGATTTTGCAGCAGGGTGCACAGTTTTCAAAACTGTGCACCCGGATGGTGCATGAATTTTCAACCTTTTAAATAGGTTATCATAGAATTGTACGCAGAGAAATGATCCCGGGTGCATAGTTTTAACAGCTATGCACCCGATGTGTGCATAAAATAAAACCTTAATTTCGGACACTGCTTGGTTCACAAAAAAGAACCGACAGCAAAACTGAGCATCTCCGACTCGTGCGCAGGGTGCCCCGTTACTGTGAGGAAACCCTGTGTCATAAGGGGACATCTATACATGCAGATTCCCTGGCTTTGTGGGCTCCAACCAGATTGGGGGTGAGGGATATCCCTGGGGAGGTCGATTTAAAGGCCATTAGATAAGTCTATGCGTAATGATGCATTGGAATTGGATAATTTGCATTAATTGCTGATGTTACCAAGCTCACGGGTAGATGTATGAATTGCATTTATATTCATGTCTTACACGGTTGTCATGGTAACAGCCATTGGGATTTCGGTGCGGGAAGTAATACAAATTTGCAACATGTTTTATAAAGATGCTAACATTTACTCAGGTACTTTTTATGTACATGATGTCTTCACATCCTAATCAACGAAAACATCAGATCTATTTTTTGTGAGGTTCAACGTATTTAATTATGTAAAAGGATAAAACTTAAAGAGAAACACTGATTGAACTGGACATTTTCCTATTTTTAACGACCAAGTGTGTGTTACTCGTCGTCATATATGATATAGTGTGATGTCTCAATCCAACTCCTGTTGTCGGTTTAAGGCGACTCCCCACTTCCCTCTAGACTCGTTGGTGGGTCACACTATCTCGGTAACGTTTCTCATCCATCCGTCTTGGCCATACAGGTGCATAGATAGAATAAATCATCTACAGTAACGTCTCTGTAGATAACCTTCTCATCCGGCAGTTCTCTCTACCACGGATAGGCAATTTCTTGAGTTGTACCTGCAGGATAGCCTAGATCAGGTCATCAGCATGCTTGCTGGGTAATATAATTAGCGACAAGACCCAAGGCTTTACCATATACATTTTCATGAATCATGTCATTACTTGAAGGGGCCTTCCATAAAGTATGTACACATCAAGGGGGGGTGGGGGGGTCTGGAATTTTTGAAAATTTGCGTATGTCCCTGTACAAATCTAATGCGTATTTTAGTCAAAGGGGGGGTGTGGGGGGGGGGGGGGGGTCTGAAATTTGTGAAATTTGCGTACGTACTTAATGGAAGGCCCCGAAGTAAAACATGATGAAAAAGTAGTAATCATAATTTTTTAATTTGTTATCCTTATATGTTTGATATTTTCTAGTTGTATGTGTAAGTTGTAACCCCTACACCTGACAGATAGATAAATCAGGTGCAGTAACATCTCTATACGTAACCCTGACACCCTGCCTCCCGCTGTGCGTAGCCCCCAACACCCTACAAATACTATAAATCAGGTGCAGTAACATCTACACACCCCGTCACCCACATCTGAACCCCCCTCTGCCAGCCCTTTGTCCCCAAATTGAGGACCCCACCGAGTGACCATTTAGCCGCCATTACAGGGCTTAGGTATTGTCGGCCGTGCCCCCTGGTGGCGGGTCGGGGAGGTGGGGGTCAGAGGTCAGGTGCCGGGGGGTGTGGCGGGGGTCAGGGACAATTACCCCCGACCTTACGTCAGACGCTGCTGGGGGTATAGAGACCAGGGTACCAACCACACAGGGAAAACAGGAAAAATGGCAAAAAATAAAATCCCTGACATGGAAAACACATGGAATTTGCAAATTTTGGCCAAACACAGTGAAAAATCAGGGAATTTCATTTAGCCAGGTTCTGAAATTCCTGGTTCTCAAGATATTAGGGATTCGAATTTTTGTTGCTGGGTTGTTCAATTTTTTTTCTTCATGCAGAGGCTTTTAAATTTACTGGATATGACAAAGGGAAAAATTGCTGCAGGACAGGGATATCTCAGGGAAAAGACAGGGAATTTGACAATGGATAGACCCCCATCCCTCCGTCACACATACACTACCATCGTCCATCTTTTCTGGTTACTACTGGGTTTTACGCAGAAAAAAATATAAAACCTGACTGTTTTGTGAATCTAGGATTCTTTTTACCAGCTTAGTGAGATTAAACCCTGTCAATCAGATTTAACGGCTATAAGGGCATGGGGAAAACGCTGCCCTATGTCACCCCAATGGTGATTAATATGGGATTATGGTACATTTACAGTACATGTAGTATCAATGGAAGCTTATTGAACCTCTAGCATGCCCTTACTTTCCCCAAAGGTGATTCTACTTTCATAGCTCTTGTGCTTGTGTGTCCTCTCTTAATTAAGAAGTGCCAAGATTGGCAAGAGAAAAAGTAACAAACCCATATCGTATATCCCTCCATCTACGTGTGTGACCCTCTGTATACCACCGATTACGCTCTGTTGCCTTCTTGATCATCGGTTTCAACCTACATGTACTATTAAACAGAGGGTTTTCCTCAGGACAAAATTAAACTGGTTAGTTTACAATCCCCCTATTTCACAGCCGGTCAGAAATCCAATTCTAATTGAATATTTTCCCATATCTTTAAATATACTTTCCTCCAGCTTTGGGGATGTATAGCTGATCGAGTTTAAAGCCGGTCAACAGTCCGGCTATAAGTATGAGGGCCTGAGGGAAACCCTGACTTTGGTGCACCATTCCAGTCGGTTAAATCAGTGGTCAACCATTTCCTCTTCCAAAGGGACAACCAGAAAAATGTCCTTAAACCACAGAGTATCTGATCCCATGTTGGTTCTGACACCAGGTGTAGATAAGGCGTGCTGACACCAAAGGCCAAACCTCAACCCTCACGTCACTTTAAGGTCTCTTATCTCTACAGACCCTGCAGTCCCTGTGAGAGGTCGAAAGAAAAAAAGAAAATAAACCTTGAAAACGGTGTCCTTGAAAAAGGCGTTTTGTCGGACATGTCCGACGTTACAACCTGAATGTTTGACAGATTGGCCTGAACGTGTGATGTAGTCTGGCAAAAAACATGAAAATAATGATGAAATGATTACAGTGTAATAAAAACATTTAAAATATTCGTTCAAAAACATTGTCTCTGACGGGCATTTAGATCTTTGGGCTATATGATAATGTAGCCGTCTTTGGGTCATGTGTAGCCGTCTTTGGGTCATAAGTAGCCGTCTTTGGGTGATATGTACTATGTAGCGGTCTTTAGGTCATATGTAGCCATTTTGGGGTCTTATGTATCCGTCCATGGGTCATATGTACTGTAATGTAGCCCTCTTTGGGTCATGTGTTGCCGTCTTTGGGTATATGTAGCCGACTTTAATTTTGTCTGGGGGAAAACTCTGGTAGCAGACACAGGGTGGTATGGTGTAGTGTCACGCTGTAGTGGGAACACGGAAGGGAATCCCAAGAGCACCCTGTCCCACCTGACCTCGGAGGTATACCTCCGCTCCTCTACTGTAATCACGGAGCTATCTGAAGCGACGGCGGAGTATGTCCCGAGAGGTGGCGCTGTGACTGAGCTGCTCACGTTGACCTACTTACGGCGCAGCAGGCCGGGCAGATGGTAGACTGTAGTTACATCCAAGTCAACTAGTCGCCGAGACTAGGTCATGAAAGGACTGACAGATGGCTGAAGGCAAGGTGCAGTGGAATCTGGGAAGGACTAGTGCCTCTTCTAGACAGAGCTCCTCGAAATTAGAAAATTGGGAACTTCAATATGTGAGACAAAGAAAAGTAATAGTTCCCAATTGGCTATAAACAAAGAAGTTTTGAAGAATCTATAGAGTGAAGTACAGATACCATAGATCTTTTGCAAACTGCTCCCATTTATCAAATCAAACGATACAATAAAATCCAGTGTATGATAACGAATGCCATTAAGGAACAGCCTAGTGGGCAGTAGCTGTACGTAAAAGAGCATAAGTAATCCAATTATATGAAGTGTAAGCAGTTATAACGGGCCTCCGGCTGCCAGAACAAGTCGTCATGAACTCTAACCCCCACCGCCGCGTTTCGTTGGCCCCCAGCAGGCTCTAACCCCGACCCATACAAACACCCCCGCCCTGCCCTCTACGTCTGCCAGCCTCTCACTGCCAGCCTCCCAGTCACTGCCTCCTACTCCTGCCAGACGCACACGGGCTGGGTTCTGAGTGGGGGTAGTCAGGTCAGGTACACTGACGATCACTATGCAGGTAGACAGGTCAATGGTCAGCATTCTAAGTTCTGCTGTATCAAGCTTAGCCTAGTTAAATAAGTTTAAATACAACATACAACCAATGCAGTGTCACGAGTGTGATTGAGAGTGTAAGTCTCAACGTGGCGTAAAAAAATGTCCATATTGTATAATGGGACAAGAGAAAATCGTTCTGTATAGCCTATTACATTATAAAGGAAAAGTTACAAAATGTAACCAGTATAGTGTGGGATTTTTAAAAAAAAGCAAATTATCAAGAAAGGTTAATCTGAATATTTTAGTCTACATATAATTGTTCTATAGAAAAAAAATTGACGTCTACTGGACATTTTCCATTAGCTCCGCAGAAGCGAGGCTGAGGTTGAGTTCAGTGTGCACTTGAAGGAGACATGAGTCAATGAGGGATCCATCAATCGACGTAACTCTGTTTACAAACTGTGTCTTTGATTTCCCCGCTGTCTTTGATGCTCAGTGCCCTCAGGTCAATCTGTGTGAGTGTTCCACCACACCCCCCACACCAGAGCATAGGGTGCCGGGGTAGGCTTTGACCACGGAGAGTGAAATAGAATCTTATTTTACTCTACATGCTGTGACCAAATATGCGGCCAGGCTTTGTGAGGGGTCACTGGCTAGCAAAACGATCGAACTCTTTTAACAGATTTATCTATCCTAGATTACCCCTGTTTTCACCAAAACGCTGAGCTTTGGTGGTTGACAATTGCAAATACAAAAAAAAAATAACAAAAAAAAACCACAAAAAACTGAACGTGTATTACAAAATGTATTTTTTCCCATGTATCCATCAAAATAAACATAATAACTAGATGTCTCATTAGGTCACGCAAGGTGCCTGAGCCCTCAGAAAAATGGAGTGGTAACGGTGATCTCTGAGCACTCAAAGTGGCCGCTATTCGTCTCACGTCCCCACCGTGGTTCTGCTCGTTGTGAATGACCCATAGAACCCATACAAATCGGACGTCTTTTGAATCTCATAACGTCAGACGTGCCAAATGGCCTGCACCTTTAAACGGGGTGTGAGTGTGATCTGTTGATCCCTGTAGGCCCGCCTCCCCCTCCTCCCAGGCACAGTTAGAGCCCAGTTGTATGCGTCAGGATCTCCACAGAAAACAGGGAAAATGGCAAAAAAAAAAAAAACATTACATGAAAGGGAAAACGCAGGGGATTTGCAAATTTTACCAAAACACAGGGAATTTCATTTGGCCATGTTATTCCTGATCCTCAAAAATTAGGGATTTGGCTGCTTGTTGCTGGGCTGTGTAAATATTTCCTGCATGTGAAGGCTTTTAAATTAGGTAAACTTGTTGGATATAACAGAGGGAAAAGTTGCCGTGGGAGGAGAATCTCAGGGAAAACACAGGGAATTTAAAAATGGAATTTGAGTAGGGACCCTTATGTGTTTATAGCTTATGTTACGTCCATCTCCTAGACTCCCAGACCCAAGGACAGGCGCTAACACATGGCCCGGGTACATGGCCTGGTGATGAAAATACATTCCCCTGGAGACCATGCAGTAGGTCTGAGCTGTAAAGGTCTGATTAAAAGAAATGGAAAGATGGTGAGATATACACTGCGAGACAGAGAAGTCCTTTATGTGTGCCAGCAATGGTCAGACGGGTCAGACCCGACATTTGTTGAACAACAAGACTGTGCCATGTACACGGGTATAATCAGATACAGCCTCCTCTAGTCGGGGGGGGGGGGGGGGTCACTAGGTCTGGAAACGGGTACCAACTGCAGCTGGGGGCTGTCAAAGAATCAAACAACCTTTAAAGAGAGCTTTCACTAACGTTTAGTGTTAGCTCTAACAGTTAAAAGGCCATTGTTATGTTTTTTACATTTCTTCAGTATGCCTCCCAAACCATTAATTGAGTGAAATGCCTGAAATTATGAACCAGAATTTTAAAAAGAGAAAGATATTAAAAGAATTGATGACCATTCTGAAAAAGGGGGTGGGGGGGGGGGCTGTCAGAAAATCAACGACACATAACGGGTATTGCAGGTGGGGGGGGGGGGGGGGTCTAGATTAGCAGTTGGTTAGCACTTTGAAAGACTGTGTGCACCCCCACCCCGTCCTACGGATCCTGCCCTCAGAGGTACAGGTCTGAGATCCCCTCCCATGGCCTGATGTGTCGAGGTCCCTGACTGGGTCAGTACGATCAGGCCGTCACCAGCCGAGGCCATCCATCACTGTACGTCACACACGCCGGTAACCAGTCTGATTAGACCCGCCAATCAGAACACAGTTAACTTCAGACTTAGGCTTGAATTAGGTGTAATCAGCGCTGTCTGGTGGGCCGAAAGGGAAGCTATACACCGAGACGTGAGGGCGTGTGTCGTAACGACTTGACATGATCATAATGATTTTGACGTATCAGTTTTTGATTGGCTTCACCAAAACGTTGCTCTAGGGTACAAGTGGATCGAGCACCATGTGGGGATGGGGAGTGTGGATAGATTTACTTTATTTAATAGAGTTATTACCATACTACTTCTAAAATGATGTCGTTTTGCATGTTACAGTCTTAACACTGAACTTACTTCAGGCCATACCAAGAACCAGAGAAAGAGGCTGTTAGTGTTACCAGCCAGTCCATTTAGTTTCTGTCAACATTTTAAAGGACCTGTGGGCACCAGAAAATAAGGTCATGACACCGTTATTTAGTTCCCCTCTCGTCCTCTATGTGGCTTCATAATGAAAGGGTTAGTAACCCCCTCCAAGCATGTATGTTGTGGGTTCGAATCGTGGAGGGACTTGTCGCCAAATAAAAATAGACAAAAATAATGCCCAGTTCATAGCAACAATTGGGTCCCGAATCCGACAATAATTTTGAGTGATGCATGTAGAAATTATATTTGGAAAGACATGTCGTGCATTACTTGTTGTTATTAAAATAAGGCCGTTAGAAAGTAAGCGAGTGTCGTGCCTTCTTCGCTTTGAAAAACTCCTAAATGTGGTAGCAGATCTGGTTGATTTTTGTTGTCATTAAATCATTTTTCTGTTTTCTTTGTTTCTAGGGATTTAAGTCAAAATTCGCTGACGACGATCGCCAAGGATTCATTTCAGGGTCTGACCGCCCTTCAAAAACTGTGAGTACCAACCTATCTTTCTTCTCTCAGTCATAAGGTTACTTTTCAGGGTACATCTAGATGAGACTGTCTACATGTTATGCAGTTAAGGTCAAGGATTCCCTTGTGTAATGACCTTTTTTAAAAGTCATGTAGAGTTACCGAGAGAACTTTTCTCTAACGGTGTGAGCCATTTAGAGAACTTCGCCAGCAGTTGGCAGAAGAAATTGTGATATGGATTAGAAATAAGACATAAATGTTGGTTTGTTCGTTTTGTTAATTGTTTTATACCTTTTACCAGTCGGGCGTATATTAAGGTTGGAGACGATGATGTATCTATGAGAAAGGTGCAGAGACAATGGCATTCAGTACATATTTGCCGAACCTGAGTAGTAGTTGAACTGTTCTCTTCACCTTCATTCCCATACTGCATGGACAGGTTTTTAGGCACAATATGAAAACGACCGCCTTTGTTATTTGTAATATACCCACGATGCTAGGAGAAAGAAATCAGCTAGAAACTGCCAGCATAGGATTATCTACATGTAGGGAGGCTATATAAATCTACATTTCATATGATTTACAAAACTCATTAATCTTGAAATTGCTTTATAAAGTGTAGAGATTATTTCCAGAGTAATACCATGAATATGTTCTTTATTGTACAATAGCATGTGAATATGCTATTTTATAAATACCCCACGAGAACCCAGATCTCTTGTAGCAGGGACCTCCTGAACATATTCTCTGAGCGTCTCCAGATCGCCGGAACCAGCTGGCCCACATCCCAGAGTGCCCCGCGCCGGCCTCGCGCGCTGCACGACGGGACGTAAACTTGACCTAGATTCTGGACAGCCGGGAATCTGTTGCACGTGTGGTGTGTGTGGGGAGTGTGTCGGGGGACCTGGGGTAGGTTACTCCCCACTGCTGCTGCTCCTGCATCCAGCGGCATATGGAGTGATGTGCTGATGTGTGGGGGAAGGTACAGCCCCAGGGAGATGGGGGTTACTCGACTTGGGTTTGGGTACCCAATGCAAAACAGACCTCGGGAGCTGTGAAAAAATTGGGCTGTCACTGAGTGGACAACTCTAAATAGGGGGATGTCAAGGCTCACTGTCCTGTGGGGGTGGTAGTGGACCTGGTTAGCCATAGTCAGGGAATAGCATCATGGGAAAGATTGGGGCTGATTGAATTAATGAATGGGATTAATTGTATTAGAACTTTTGAGGAGGAATGATCGTCATAATTGTTGTGGAGGCATTCATGGTAGATTAATGTAAACAAGGGACTGTCCCTTTAAGTTAAGAAAAAAGGGGGGCTGTAAACTCACATATAGGAATCACACAGATCTGTCATATCGCATTATCGAGGCACTGTAGTTTTGCAGTGGGTACCTCCCATCAGTCAAAGAGTCATCCCCCCTCCTGGGTGCTGCGCACATTCTCCAGCCACATGATAGCCCATATTAATGGACTCATTGCTATTCATTCAGACATCAGCTTGGAGAGTGAACTGCTCGCGGGTGATATACAGAGGGGTGTATTCACCTGCCCGTCTGGTGGGTTTAATACTTGGGGATTTGATTTCAAACCCTGGCCTTGTCTAATCGTAGCCTGCTGAACATGGGTCTAGATTATAACCCAATACCCCGTGGCTCTGTTTTGAGTCATGTTTAATCCCGATTGCTTCCTTCGTATTTAATATCATCCTTTGTATTATGGGTAGAGGGATCTCTTTATTGTCATTCTCATTTAGAATAAAACGCATATTTATTCATACATTGGATGACAATAAGATTTTATTTTGTGCACGCACTGGGTGCATACATGTATATACAAATTGTGCACCTTACTACAGAATTATGCATGCCAGGTGCAGGGTTCACCCATAATCCCAGACACTGGAAAGGCCACAAAAGGAGAACGTACATGACGACTGTGCAGTGTGTTGATTCATTCCCGGTGTGTCGCGCATGGTGCACGTATACCCCGGGCAGCAGCCCTTATTACAGAGGGCCTGTCGGGGTCCGTCCCTGGGGACCAGGTGATTCATATAGCACGCCGTCTTTTTACCCCTCAGCCGTATTCAGACCTAATTGAGCGCGTGTCCCCCATAGAAACGAGGGTCCGACACGGCCGGTAGATTGGAAAGCGGGACGTTAGGGACTATGTTTTATTTAAACATTTAGACTTTTTTATTCCAAATAAAAAGGTATTCCCAAGCAGGTTTTTTCGGATAATCAAATATTAATGATTCAGAAAGGGAGTTCTATGTAGGGCAGCCCCTATTTTCCATATGGTATCCCGGATATTTGTTTTTCCATCGTCCAAATTGTGGCAGTGTAATTTGTCCCAACTTGCATGACAGCCATGCCCGTCAGTCACTATACACTCAGACTCCAGTGCACACATACCTAGTCTCGTGTTGGCCTAGTCTTGCCCACCACCACCTCGACAAATTGCAGATTCATGTTTTGATGGTGTTATATATAATATGTCAGGGTAGCGTTTGGTCCTGGAGGTCACGGGGTCAGGTCAAGGTCAGTCCACTGCAGGGGTCAGCCGGACGCTGGCCAGCAAAGGTCACATGTCACTTGGCCTCGTTCTGGGCCAGTCACGTGACCTCGGGCCTGACCAGCCCTGGAGGAACGACCCTGATCCGAGTTTGATTTCTAGGCTCCAACATTCACTTGGAAAAAAGGGCAGAAAGCGGCGGTAGATTCCGGGTATTGAAATGCAAACAAGGATCCGGGTCAAATAAATGCAGGCCGATTTGCATGTCACTGGGTAGGCATGATGATATCTAGATTCTAATATTGTGTAGAATCTAGGTTTGATAAATCTATAATATTTACATAGAAGGGAAACAAAACTTTAAATATTGTATCAAAATAAAGTGTTACTTTGTTTCGAAAGTTATCTCTTTACGTAACCTTTTCAGGTACGTGTCAAAGAGTCATCAATCCATCTAATTTAGCAACCTCTCACATCAACATGTGCCACACATAAAGTAATAACCAGAGTATTGCCAAGCAGTTTCGTTGTTATTTTATATTAAATGACATTATGTGTCCTGTTAATGTAGAATACTTCATATAAAATAATATTTATAATATCTAGCCAGAAATCTTAACTAATGCTATGTCACAATAAAAGGAACACAAAACTAGTTGCTTCTTGCTGACCAGATAGCAACCAAATAATTGTATCTACCTGTGTTTCTTCTAATAATATTTGACAAGTATTGGTCATACTGTCAGTCATGACTTCTCCCTATGCCGGGAAATAGGGGTCTGGAAACTCTCTGTCGCCTGGATGGTCCAAGCCGACGTCATCTTTGAGAGACAACATTGTTGTCCTGGTACCAGTCCTTAGTCACCCTTTCTGCAATTAGCCACGATTCTCTCTTTTTCTGTCTGACTCATTTCTGGGCCACCATCCCCTGTGTTGAGGTCTAAAATCGCCTTTTTAAGTACAGAGAGAACCCCAGTTTTTACCCGGTCCACAACCCCCAAACCGGGACGCCTCAGTGGAGATGATCCGGTATTATCGCCCGTTGTATCGGGTCGGTTTGATGTGCAGTGGGTGACGTTACAGTGGAGACAAACATCAGGATTAGTCCCCCCCCCCCCCCGTTTGTTGTCTGATGGGTGGGAGTGGATAGGGGTGACAGGGCAAGAGTTTTTTTGTTTTTCTTTTGTGTTCTGAACTTCTCCCTTTTTTTTGGTAGCCATGAACTGATGAGGTTAAAGAGTGCACTTTTCTCACCTTCATCGTAGAAGAGCGCTGAGTAGAATCACCCCCCGGGTGATAATAGGGGTGCACTGAGGTGTGACGGCACGGCTGACCAATCACAGGCCCTTATTGCTCTGACGTCACGGGGTACTTTGTTTAAGAAGCATTATGAAGAATTGAATTGCATACAATAAACTAACTTTTATATCATTGACAGCCTAAAAGGTGGTTTGATTATGGCAATTCACAACAACAGCCCCTAGAGGTTCCAACTGCAGTTGGTACCAATAACCCATTTCTGGAACGAGTACCCCCCCCCCCCCAAGGAAATAGTGACGGTTGTCTGGCTTTGTGGCCTGACATTGAGCAATTGACACTTGCTCAGTCCTATCCAAAGAAGAGCAGCTCTTTCACACATTTACAAAATAAAGAGAAACAAAATAAGTTATGGAGGTCAGGTCAAAGGTCTGGGGTCAAAGGCCTTGGTGTCATCAGATCAAGCTCACCAGTATAAAACAAAAAAACCTGCATTTTATCGAGTCACGTGTATTAAAACAAATATTTTGAAATAATATTCATGTAACAATGAACTTTTTTTCTAGTAGAAAAGGTTTTTTTTTGGTTGAGGTCCCGGGACCTGTCATCATAGCCCGACCCCTGTCCCCAGCTGAGGTCTTTTATCCATGATTTAAGGGGCCCTGCACACGCCAATCACGTGACCCCGTTTCACTTGGCTTGTCAAGTGTAAAACTCTTCTTTTTTATGTGAGTTACCAAGGAGATGTACATATATGGATTGTCTGGCCGCTGCTGTTATTACAGGGCAGTCTACTAGTCTACATATGTCTACATTATATATGATGTATCCTACATTATATATGATATATATATATCAAATTCCACCCTTTTGATTGAAACTGTTCTGTATTTTTATTGTATCATCCAGTACCGAAATACAGATATATGGCACTCAATCCTTTCCCCGCCCTGCTCCTCCACGATCTGTTTCTGGACCACCCCCCATGATTCTGCTCGTTTCCGAGCTCTTGGTATGTCCTTATCCAGTAAACCAGACATTCCGTGCTTCTGAACAATAGGAAGACCCCCAGGGAGCAGTATATATTACCCGTTATCCACATAGAGTAATTCATGAATTACAACATAATATGTTAAAGAAAAAATAAAATAAAAAAACGATCAGCGTGTATGGCTTGGCAGTATGCCCTCCTCTAATACGCGAATACTCACAAGAGCGAGTAAAACATTATTAATCCACCTTTTTAGATGTAATATTATAGGGGAATTAAAACTAAGTAATTTAAGTACTTTTCTCCCAAGAATATTTATTACCAATCCTAGGCCTGGTATCAATTACAAGATTCATAACACCTTTAAGTAACGAAATAGGTTTCTCTATTAAGTTAACATTGAAATCGTTTCCATTTTAGTACAGATTTAAAAAAACAGACAAATTGAAAGGTGTCTCGAGTTACCATGTTTTACATACAGTGTGGCTGTAATGTCGTGTCTGCAGTGATTGAATTACTTTGCGGGGAGGTAGTGGTAAGGGGACCGTGTGGTCGTCGGTGATATAACGACTCACGCTATCATTACTGTAAATATAAGACGTGTATACAAAGAGTAAGGAGGGTTTCTCTGCAGTATTTAACTGTTGGAATAAAGTAACAGGAGCGGACATTACCAGGGAGGCTCTTAAAAAGCAAGTCGGGCCCCTAGAATTTCTGGGCTAGGCCCGGAACAAAAGTCAGTGTATACTTCCTGAATCAGTATGTCCAAAATATTTAAATTAGCTACTGAAATGGTACTGATTGTACACTGACTGTATACCCTATCTCATTTAAATATTTCGGACACACTGATTGACCACTGCTTACCCACTGTATTCCCACTGATTTCTGCTGATTTACTACTGAGAAGATACTGCCAGCAGCCACTGATTCTGCACTCAGTAGACACTGAACTCCCACTGCTTTTTGGTCCGGGAGGGGCCCGACTCGCCCCTTGAAAATCATGGATCAAAACAATACATTTCCAGATAATATGACAGTGCTGAACATTTTAAAAGCAAAAAATGATAATACATTAAACTGGTTAATCACAAGATCACAATTCATAATTGTTTTTAATTGATAGTAGTTTGTCGTATTTATATTTTCATTATACTGTATGTGTGATGTGTTATAAGTTTATGCATACCCATTCAGGATAAAAAAAAGATAATGATTTTATTTAGTAATAATCGTTAAGGTTGCTGTCGGTTTTCAGATATATTATAAGTGCTGATGTAGCTGTAACGCAAAAATAGAAGAAGTTATTGGGGTATTTGGTATATAAACACACTTAATATGTTAATAATAAATCACAAAAACGAAATGCTAAGGCCGCTGATTTATGAATTCCGTCTCTTAGTTAGACCCTATCCGTTTTGCACTATTATACTCACATTATCACTAACATGCATGTGATATCACACTTAACTCCCCGTGTGTAAATTCAACATAACTCATGCAGGTGCTGCTCTTCGATTCTTTACGCGTGTTGTATTTCTTGACACGGGTATTTACACGTTTTGAACACCAGTCAAAGTGAGTGATCTGCCTGCCCAACGTACCTAGTGAAGTAAAGATAAATATAACAAGTAACTAAGTTAGGTAAAGATAAATATAACAAGTAACTAAGTTAGGTAAAGATAAATATAACAAGTAACTAAGTTAGGTAAAGATAAACTAAACAAGTAAAAACCGGGGATAAATGAGATAACTGCGTGTCGAGGGATCTGACCCAGATACAAGGATGGAAGAAAAAGAAAACATTGGATTAAAAACAGAAGAGGAAAAAACAAGTTAGAGAGTGGTTTAGGTGATTAAGTAGATAGGCGAGGAGTCGAGGGAGAGGGAGAGTTGCAGGGAGAGGGGGAGGAACTGTAAGCTGTAAGGGGGGGGGGGGGGCACTTATTATTCGAGAGAACGTACAAAACAAAATTACAGCCTGCATGATTCGATTGAACAGCTCCCTAAGTTCTCAGATGTCAAGGTTTACTGTAACTATGAAATTTGCCTGCAGGCAGCGCCTGGAAAATACCCTACTGTAAACAAATCGTAACACAACTAATCATAATAGTATGTCCATGATGTTCATTCTCTGTACGATGAGACTATATCTAAACACAACAGTTCTTACAGATATAATGTCCCCGACAGCCCCCTTCCCTTTGGGACTCCCTGGGGCACTAACAGTGACACTGACAACGGCGATAGGAGCACTGCCTTTGCTTGAGAAGATGCCCTTTTCTCAGTCTAGATAGGAGGTGCAGCCAAAGCCACAGCTCACCATGCGACCCGTTCTGCAGTTGGTACCCACACCTATAGGGGAGTACCCCCCCTTCAGCCTGTTCTAGGCCTCAGGTGGGTGATGGGACCACACACACACACACACTAGACCTGACCCTGGCTCTGAACCACTCATGTCTCACCTGTAGAGTAACGACACCGGCTCCTCCAGGGCAGGGGCAGGGGGGAGGTCATCATTCAAATTAAAGGACGATACAAAAAAATGTTTTTTGTGTTTTACTCTAATTAAGGGGGGAGGGGGTATTCTTAATAAGTATTGGCAGAGACCTGAAGGTGTTTCCTGTCCAGCGAGTGGCCAAAAATATAACCAGTCGGGAGGTTAGAAAATCTTTAATTTTTTACCTTATTTTCTTAGGGTGGGAAATAGCTCGATTTTATGTAAACACTTTTTGGGTTCTCTGTTCAGTACCGTTTCCTACATATTGAAACAGGTATAATGAGACAAAAAGTGCATTGATAACTTGTGTGTATGTAGTGCCGACCGCCAATAGACTGCCTGACGTAATTGATGTAATTGATTAGGCTTACCAGCTGTAATTTGATAAAAACATCACACTGGTTCTGTTAAATTATCTATTATTGTCTGTTTCAATATGTTGGAAATAGCACTAAACAGAAAAAAGAATATTTATAGTAATGGAATTCCTGCAGTTTTTAGCAAATGGCAGAAATGATAAAATGTTTTAATATAACAGGTTGTGTGGTATGGACACTGGCAGGTCCACGAGGTTAAAAGGAGCCACATATTTGGCCAAACACCTCTGCTATCATAGCTTCCCAACTCGGTCCCCTCAGAGCCAAATGGCAGCCGCTCCATTAATGCGCGCCCATAAACAGACACAGGTTGGCATTTCCCATTACGACAAATCTCCTCTCTGTCGCCAGTTTCAATCGTCGTTTTGACATTCTCTGACCCGCCCAGAGCGAGCGTCGGCCCTCTGATGACGTCACACGTCTGTTTATGACGTCACGTCTACAAAGCTTAGCGTACTTGAGTCCAAGGGGGGGGGGATCTGAAACTTTTTGAAATATGCGTACGTATTTAATGGAAGGCCCTTCCTTGTTTGATCTAACCGAACCCAAGGTCCTTTACAGAAAGATAACAACCGAAGTCTGCTGTAGGTATCAGGTGATCTCTGCCTAATGGAAATACTTCCTCTGATCTTTGAGAATCTCCAAAGTGCATGCCAACAGTGTACATGGACGTTAGGTAAACATTTCACTCCGGGTATTGATTTACAATGCCTAGTGAACTCCTACAAGTATGGTCAGAAACTCGCACAAACCAGTCAAGTGTGTGTAAACAAGCCAGGGGACTTTTTTTTAAACTTTCGTTTGCGGTTAAATTGACTTGTTTGACTGTGAGTGAGGGGAATCTCACCCTATCCCAGTTGAACTTTATCAGAACAAGTGGCAATTGGTAACTGTCTAGTTAGGGGCTGATAACACATAACCGTCAGAGGACTTTTTACAATTGTAACAACAGTAGTCTCGACACTCCCCGATCAAGTCAGTTTATCTCCCCAAGTGCTTATTCGTTTGTCAAGCCTCCCACTTAAGCTCGTCGACAGCTTGATGTTGGTATTGTTTTTTGGGACCATTTCGCTAACACCGAACAAGAAATCCGGCAGTTTTTGTTGCTAAGTTTAAACCATATTGAGACGTTGTGTTTACAGAGTTTTTACCTACTTCCTAATGCATTGCCGGGATATAAGCTTATTGCGACTGCGGTATAAATCTAATAAATTTTCTGCCTTTATTTTGTGGGAGAAATTGTTATTCAAACCACCTGTTCTGTTAAAGTGACAGTAGATATTTCACGTGGCAGCAACGTATGTGAAAACATCCATCTTGCCTAAAGTAATTGAAAACTTGTTTTTAACTCAGTACATAAAGCAGTTGTATAAGAAGAGGGTATTTATTAAAAGGCCACCTTGACGTTTAATGGCTGCAGCACGCTACTGACTATGTTTGTCAGCCCCCCCCCCCCCCCCCCCCATTTCAGAGTTCAATTTCTGAACTGTTTTCAACTTCTTTTCCCCTAACATGTCGAACTCAGGGGGGGGGGGGGGTACTCCGTCTGGAAATGGGTACCAGCTACACTAGGACCCTAAAAGAGCTGTCACTGTAGATGGCGAATTTGGGGGACTGTCAAACAATCAAACCCCCTTTTAGGAGAGCTGTCAGTAATCAATTAGCATGTATGCAATTCAGTTCCTTCATTATGCCAAGAAATTTGTCAGATTATGCTCTTTTACAGAAGCTATATCATGAACTATCCTAAGGGAAAAAAAGAGGGAGGGGCAGGTAGAGGATGGTAGTTTCTTTGGACTGTCAAATCCCAAATTGGGTTGTGGTTTTTCCTTTAGTATCTAAATCCAAAGGTTGCCCCAACCACCGACCCCCACTCGTTCCGAGAGCGACCCTCGTGGCGACCTCTGTGGCGACGTACTCAGTGGGGGCTACTCCGTCACCATAAAACGTTTCCTCGGCTGTAATTCCCGACGTCGGGTCGCCAAGACGTCCCCAGGGAGCACAGCCGACGAGACACCGCCCTCCCACGTGACAGGAAATCGATGGTCACGTGACAGTTATGAGCGCATGCGTAGTTGAGGCGTGTAGTCGTTCCCGCGCCGGTCCCGTAGAAATGGATATTTCAGTTGTTCCTGCCACGCGTAATCTTGGCAATATCAGGGTTGAAGCGGGTATGCCATTCAGTATCCAGCAGGCCCGGCCAGAAAGCACTTCCGGTAGCGTCCCTTGGCATCAGAGGGGCTGGCGTCCAAAGGTCGCCTGGTCTTGTATATCAAAGAGAGCCAAAGGCCTGCCAGACCTGAATGGATGGTATATTTATGGTCAATGAGATATTTACATGCAGCCAGTGTATACGTAACTGCCTTTTTTGTAGTGTAAAAAGATAAAATAAAGAATTAGCCCAATTGCCAATACTTGCAATAGGAAAGGAACAATGCATTTTTGCAAATAGCTCTACGGCAACATGACCTGCATATTTATGACCCAATTAATCAATATTGTTCAGTTTGGCAGGGGCAGATCCAGGAATCGAAAGTGAGGGGGCCCCACAAACATGAATGTATGGGGGGAGGGGGGCACAAATATGATTATACAGGCCTATACAGGGGAGGGGATGGGGTTGTCCGGCTCCCTCCCCCTTAGATCCGCCACTGGCAACATGAGTTTCAGAGGAGCAGGACCAAAGTGAAAAGCCAATCTCTAAGGGAAGCCAGCTGGCCGAGTTCTACCTCTCTCCTCTTATCTGCGGTTCTCCCTATATACACTGAGATGAAGGGACTCTTATCGTGACCGTTAGGGTGCTATCGGTCCGTACTGACCCCACGTACTGCCCGGCCCGGTAACATGTATACAGAGGGGCCTCACACTTTGTTCAGATTAGGCCCTGGTCGGGATCAGACCTGATATTGGCCGGATTCAGGCCGGCCGTTGTCCGGATTACACGGGATTAAGATAGGCCTCGAATACCCATTACCGTAAACCTCTTCATTATGGGTCACTCCACATCCAGCCATTACCGTAAACCACTTCATTGCAGCTCACTCCACATCCAGCCATTACCGTAAACCATTTCATTGCAGCTCACGCCACATCCAGCCATTACCGTAAACCACCTCTTTTCTGCTCACTCATGATTTGAAACTCCTCATAACTGCTTGCTACCCAAATGCATATTGTCGTAAACCTCCTTAAGAACTGCTCATCCCCAAACACACATTACCATAAACTACCTTACCAACTGCTAGACGGCCAAATACACATCAGGGGCAGGTATAGGATTTCGTAAAGGGAGGGTCCACATAGGCTAAGTTACTAAAACGGCGTGCATTCACGTGCACACGCACCACATATTTTTATCCATGGCAAGTTTAAGTCCCTTTCCCCAAAAAAAACTTGGGGGGGGGGGGGGAGGAGGGAGTGAGGATATTTTTGGATGGGTCTAGCAATCATAACTCCAGTACACTACGGTACGACAAAATATTTAAAAAGATATGTGTCTCATCTATGAAATACTGGAAAGTGAATATGTGATCTCCAGAATTTCAAGAAATATGGAGTAAAGAAAGTGGCTGCTAGTGGTAAAGAATAGGCCGGAGCCTGATTGTACCAAAAGTGGCGTGTCATAGCGAAGGGTAATGCGGTGAATGGACAGTCTGCACCGACCAGCCCCTGTAAACAGACGGCAGGTGCCACACATCCCGTGACTTGTGGCCCTGTGTTATCACCGATATAGGTTCCCCCGCTATCACCCTGGGTCCACACACGCCCTGCTATTGGCCGCCCCTCTGTTGGCCACCGATACGCCCGCCGGGAGGCTCAATAGCCCTGTCAATAAGGAAGGCAGTGCAGGAAATTGCTGTCGGGACAAGGAAAGTACTTGTCAACATGGCCGACGGTTGGCGTGTAGGGTGGGGATCAGGGAGAGACCTGGGGACTGTATGTGTATACTGACTGTAGAGGGTATGGGGGATATGTGTAGATCTATGTGGGCTAGGTGGCCATAGGTGAGGAATGTAGAGGGTGTTTTAGATTTATGCTCGTACTTGACCAATGTGGGTCATCGTGATATTACTGGAGTGGAGCCCGATGAGCTCAGAATGTCAAGTACTGCTCGGTGTCGGGGCGTGTGTTTACATGGCAGTGGTGCTTTAACCAGTCGTGGAACGATGCAATCTGAAAGTTGATGCATACGTACTCGTAACTTATGCATGTATGATAAGCCCATCCAACGACTACGTGGCAAGCAGTTTGGGGAATCAGGGGGAGACCAAGGGACTGTATTCTGTACAGACTGCATTGCGTACTAGGGATATGCATATTTATATATATCTGTATGCAGTTATGGGTCATAGGTGTGGGATCTAAAGGGTGTTGTAGATTTATGCTCGTACTTGACAAATGTGGGTCATCGTGATATTACTGGAGTGGAGCCTGATGAGCTCAGAATGTCAAGTACTGCTCGGGGTCGGGGCGTGTGTTTACATGGCAGTGGTGCTTTAAGCAGTGTTGGAACGATGCAATCTGTAAGTTGATGCATATGTACTCGTAACTTATGTATGTATGATAAGCCAATCCAACGTGGCAGGCAGTTTGTGGAATCAGGGGGAGTCCGAGGGCTGTATTATGTAGAGATTGCATTGGTTGCTAGGGATATGCATCAATCTTTATATATATCTATATTGAGTGGGGGTTTATAGGTGAGGAATATAAACGGTGTTGTAGATTTAAGCTCGTACTTGACAAATGTGGGTCATCATGATATTACTGGAGTGGAGCTCAATGAGCTCAGAATGTCAAGTACTGCTTGGGGTTGGGGCGTGTTTACATGGCAGTGGTGCTTTAACCAGTGGTGGGACGATGCAATGTGAAAGTTGATGCGTATGTACTCGTAACTTATGTATAATGATAAGCCCGTCCAACATGGCAGGCAGTTTGGGGAATCAGGGGGAGACCGAGGGTCTGTATTCTGTACAGACTGCATTGGGTACTAGGGATATGCATCAATCTTTACATATATAAAGAGTACATGATCAAATGTGCATACATACTCATAACTTATGTATAATGATAAGCCAATCCAATATGGCAGACAGTTCGCATATAGGGCTGGAAATCAGTGAGAAACCTGGAGATTGTGTATGAACAGACTGTAGTGGGGGTGAGGGCTATATCTATTATCTACATGAGCTATAGTAGGTGGCTATAGTTGTGGAATGTAATGGGTAATATAGATTAATGCTCGTACTTGACAAACGTGGGCCATCGTGATATTACTGGATCGCCACCCTGATGGGCTAAGAATGTGAAGTACTTCTTAATGGTCTCCAGGTCATGATGTTTGTTTACACGGCTGGGGTGGAACATTGCGATCTGGGAGTTGATGCATGTAAACAACTGTTACTTTTATATGTATAATTGACCTTTCAGTGAGAAGGCAGTGCAGGAAATTGCTGTCGGGACAGGGAAAGTACTTGTTCATCTGGCCGACGTTCGCGTGTAGGCTGGGGGGAGAGGGCAAGGCTAAGGGTCAGTGTATAAAGAAGCGCATATGAAGAGACTAAAAAAACTATAAAAAAAACTACATTGAAACTACCCTGAAAAGGCAATAAGCGGAGAGGATGGGAGTCATTTAAGCATTAAAACAATATGCTTCATTAAAGTGATAACTCGAACCAAGAAATATCATAATATTTTCATAGATATATAATGGTCATAAAAAAGATTGGGTTTCCTGGTTGGTATCGACTACAAAAAAAATGAAGGGAAGTATGCTATAATTCTTAACCATTGCGCCTATGGATTTATACTTAGGATCTACTGTGAAAAAAAACTTCTATATAATTTCATTAGTCAAAATACCCAGATTACCGAACCCATGAATTGGGAAGCAGATTAAATATTTAAGGAAAATTATGATTCCACACTGCTAGTAGTCGTTGGCTCCAATTTTCCTTATAAGCACAACATTATTAACGGTTATGTCTCTTGAACTATAGCTCTGGATTTGGAATTCATCTGTCGGTATCCAATACGTGTACAACCATTGTTTAGTTCTGCCCCACTACCCCTTAAATAACTATGTCTGTTTCACTTTAAATCAAGCAAGTTGTTTTCCTTGTAATAACATTTACCTTACAGCACATGGGGCGCATGTTCAAAGAGCTTCCCCTCCTTTTATTGTCAACCCCTGGCTAGAAAAAATGGTCTGATAAATGACTCTAGGGATTGAAGCGGATCCTTAGGTCCTCCAGTCTATTTCTCTTCTTTGGTTCTTGAATGTGCATGTCGTTAGACCCTTGAAGCTATGTTGTATTACAGTAAAAAATGAAGAAACCTTTCAAGTTGAAAGTGTTTCATCTCACACCTGAAACCCAACCTGAAAACCCAAACTACCAAGGACCAGAAGCAGCGTCTTCCAACGTGCATCAATATGGCGGCCCGCGATGCATGCTGGGCACTAACGAGACGCTACTGACCTGTGACCGTCAACTCTCCAAGCAGAGACGTATTTCAGCCCTACATTTACAATATACCTTACATGGCGATTTAGGGTGAAAAGAATATGTCCTGATGCTTGGAGAGCGAGTGTCGCCTCGTTCTGAGGTGTCGCCATGGGAACGCGGGGTGTTCGTCAGGGCAGCTCGGGTTACTCTGGGGACCACTGGATACGTCCTCCGTCAATGGGGGACGCCGGGAGGCCAGGCACCCCAGATCAAACAAGCCACCCCCCTCTGTCTGTCACAAGACACCGGGCCACAACTTTGATGTATTCACGAGGAGAATTTCTCAGATTTTATAAGCCGCGTCACGTCTGAATTGCGCGGTCACGCTCCGACGCCGGCCGGGCCTGTTGCCCCGACTAGAGGCCCCCTAAAACACGAGCATCCATCACCCTTACTTAGCTGGATTTATGGGCCCGGTGAAAACTACACCACCAGCCATCAGACGGAGAGTCTTCCCTTCTTAAAGAGATCCCTCCTCCCAGGAGGGTACTCGACTTTAGTTTGGGGGTGCACAGTGCAAAACGGTCCCCAGGAGCTGTGGATGTAATTGTCGGAAAGGCAGGGAAAAGGGCTGTAACTGGCCAGACAACTCTAAAAAGGGGAGCTGTCAAAGCTTACTCTCCTGTGAGCGATGTATAGGATGGTTGTTGCAGTCATGAGAAAAGTATCATGGGCAAGTTTTAGGCTGTTTAAATGTATTTGTAACGTGTTATAAAATATGCTCATTATATTTGTTTTGGAGGCAAACACACTGGCTGTAGTGAAAACAAGAGGATGTTCCTTGACATCTCAGAAAACAGGGGGCTATGAACTCACATACATGAATCACTTAGAGCTGTCATATTGCAAATTTCGAGAGCTGTAGTTTTGCAATGGGTACATACCATCAAAAAGTCACTACCCCCCTCCCCCCTCCCCCCCTCCCCCCTCCCCCCCTCCCCCCTCCCCCCTCCCCCCTCCCCCCCCCCCCCCCCCCCCTCCCCCCTCCCCCCTCCCCCCCTCCCCCCCTCCCCCCTCCCCCCTCCCCCCTCCATTCCCTCTCACACAATCCAGACTACAGCCAAAACAAAATCTCATCCACTTGTATGATTTTAACTGACGAAAACATTGTTGGATCCCGAGGGTGCGTTGAGTGAAAATTGAAAAAGTATTGGTAAATGATCATGTCTTGCCCCTTTTGCCTCGGGGTGCGGAGACTTCTCTTTGATGTTAGCCGACGTGCCCCTGTTACTGGCTGACAGGTGCACACACAGGTCGGGGTATTTACATTCAGTGACTTGTGGTCAGTATGCCTTTTACATCTGGAACTTTTAGAAGCCCTGGGGAGAGGGAGATGGGGAAAGTGTGGGGGGGGGGGGGGGGCTCGGTCTTTCAATGTAGCTACCGACTACGAAAGTCGAGCCCCTTCAACCGATTTTATGATGGTCATATTATGACTGCCCCCCCCCCCTCCCTTTAAGGAAAGCCTATGGAATGAACAGCCCGTCCAAAATAGAATTCTTTGAAAATATTTTGGACATATTTTGTCATACCTTACTTTGGCCCTGGTTTGTCCTACTCTATGTATTTACGCCTCTAGTCTTATATCGAGTTCCACATTATGAGGAGACTACAGTAGCAGATATGTACATAGACATCAAGACCTAAGCCTATACCCCGACAGCTAGATCTCACCATTTCTATATAATATATATATTTGGGCTTTTTTGACGGTATACCCGAGGCTGTAAATATATAAGATTTCCCATTGAGAAAGAATGTAGTGTAAAGGCAGTTATTCTGAGTCTTCCCATATTTCAAAATATACTAATGGGTATTTCAAATGCATGACTGTAAAGTAATATAGGAAACCTGTATTTAAGTCTGGGTCAAACAGGTCCAAGTACAAGGGCCCTCCCTTACCTAAGGGCCCAGCGGTGAAGATCAAAGCAAACCTCTACATTCACAGGGGCCCGTCCGTTTTACACCCAGACTCCCCATGATCACCGGGGGTTAAGATGGATGCACATTGAATAGAATCTGGCCATTAAATATATATTTGTAGTCCTGGCCTTGGCTGCCATCCACTAGTCAACTTAACACAACACTCAGGGATTAGGGTCGGGTGGCAGTGCCGGTCAAAGTTTATACAAGAATTACAAAAATACTTTCCAGACAAGAATATTGATGTTATTATTGGTTTTGGTTGAATATTTGTTGTCAATATTGGTTAGAATTCGGGGGCTGTGCCCCCAAGCCCCCCTTTTTCTTTCATTTTTTCTATTTCTAAATTTTCTTATTAATTGCCCCATAAACAATGACCGACCTAAGACAAACAAGAGGGGATTATCTTCTATCAACACGTTGACTACTGAGGTGCACCCCTGGCCTTAGATGTCTACAAATAGTCATGTGTGGGCGTGTGGCATTTACCATGGCCCTTTACACTAGCAGGGACCATAGTCAAAGAGGGGAGGGGTGGTTGGACTAACTTTTAGGGCCCTGGGCAGAAATAGTTTCCCCGTAGACAAGTTCGGAAAAAGAGGCGAGTTGATTTATAAGGAAACCAGCTGTATTATTTGACAGTATCATTCATTGACTTTAGCTAAAAGCAACGTGGAAATGCCCAATTTGGAGGGTTATGGGAGCATGACATGTAGTAACAGTGGTTTTGCTTAGGTAAAATACTCTAATTTACATGCAAGATATACCCAATACAGGGCATGGCAGACGTTTTAAAAAACATATATTATATATTCTAGGCCGTTGCCGATAGGACCATGTTATACAGGGTAGTGGTACCCGTGAAGGCGGTAAACCAGAGAGCCGTATGCTGAGTCTAAACGGTGCTGATCCATCATGGCGGCGTTGTCATGGTGACGTAATCTGGTTGTCATGGCGGCCCCGAACACCCGGATGGTGATAAAGAACCGTGGTCTGACGACGTGGGTTGTCATAGCAACGTGATGGATGGTGGGGTGGGGGCCGGGGGTGGCGGAGGGTCGGGCGGAGGGTTAAGGAGAATTAACCCTGCTGAGGCCGGGCTGTGGACGTGGGGGTCGGACAAGGTCAGGGGGAAGATAGACATGACGTTCATGATATATGTGATCGTCCGTGATAGACACAGGGGTCCGTGATAGATGCGGTCATCCATGATAGATGCAGGGGTCTTTGATAGATGCAGGGTCTGTGATAGAGGTGGTCATCCATGATAGACATGGGTGTCCATGATAGATGCAGAGGTACATGATTACGTGGTGATAGATGTAGGGTTCCATGATAGATGCAGGGGTCCACGATAGAAGTGGGGTCCATGATAGATGTTGGTCCATGATGCGGGGTCCATGATAGATGCGGGTGTCCATGATAGATGCAGGCATCTGTGATAGACATCCGATGTATTAAAAGGCTCTGATGATGCAGGGGTCCGTCAGACATGAGCATCCCTGATAGAGGAAGGGGGTCCGTGAAAGATGCGAGCGTCCATGATAGACATGGGGTCTGTGATAGATGCAGGGGTCCCTGATAGACGTGGGGGTCTGTGATAGACACAGCGTCTCTGATGTGTTCCACATAGAGATACATAAGATATATTTCTATGGTTATTCTCCGGCATCGCTGTCGGTGCCGTCGTCTCCGGTCAAGCCCGGAGTGTTGTGTTGGTCATTTAGGTGGATCACAGGCTTTGTCCTTCTATGCCTCAAATCATGCTCATACCAGTAATCAGCTTCAGTCTCAGAGGGTGTTGTCACATTGACCCTGTGTGTCCTTGGAGAGTGTGTGTGTATAGCCTTGGTGGCAATGGAGAATTTGGTATGTTTCTCATACCAAGACTCAGTTCGGAGATTGATGCAGTGCCATATATGGTAAAGTCTCCTGAACTATAGTCTGTTCTGTGAAATTGGGGTCATTTCAAGATTGCAGGTATTTTATTATCAACAATTATCGTGCGTGGAGCCCCGTGCGTGGAGCCCCGTGCGTGGAGCCCCGTGCGTGGAGCCCCGTGCGTGGAGCCCCGTGCGTGGAGCCCCGTGCGTGGAGCCCCGTGCGTGGAGCCCCGTGCGTGGAGCCCCGTGCGTGGAGCCCCGTGCGTGGAGCCCCGTGCGTGGAGCCCGGGTCGTGGAGCCCGGGTCGTGGAGCCCGGGTCGTGGAGCCCGGGTCGTGGAGCCCGGGTCGTGGAGCCCGGGTCGTGGAGCCCGGGTCGTGGTCGTTTACATATGAAATGCATTACGTTTCCTTCGTGTCAAACCACAGACATTGCATCAGACGCCAAGATAGCGCTGGCTAGGTCAGACCGCGTGTTGCAGTCCTACGCGATTGACCACCTTTTACGCCTTAAATCGGCATCGTCCAGCAAAATGGAGTATACCTTATGGATTATTAATATTCTGAGCAGGTCTGGGTCGATTTATCTTGAAGAATTATGTCGATATACCCGATCGGCATCGGAAACAAGGTTAGTTTTGACCGCGTGTAGGTGAACGATAATAGAGGAGGATGGCGGCGGGCTCGCATGTGCATCTTTTTGTTTAATTCGCTCGATAATTCGCTTGATAATTCGTATTCCCATACCCATGTTTCATCAACAATTACTTTCATATATAGAAAAAGAAGACGAATAAGGCGGAGCTCTTTCGGTTTCCTAACCGATCTTTTTCTTCTATAATTCCACCTGGGTCCTTGTATGACTTGGTCAGAACATCTCTCCTCCCCATTTTATTGCCCAAAGTGACCCATGTTACAGTTAGGTGTAAATACCTGAGGTTTCAGATGGATCAACTGGTATCTTGGCATCATCGGAATGCCCCTAGACTGAAATGTTCCCACAGACCCCAACAGTGTGGTTAACTCTACCCTGTCAAATGATCCGATAGAGCCATAATCAAGTTCTGTATTGAACATTTATAATTATACCTCCATACACTTTGTATCTTTAATGGCCTACCCCGACCGACCCCCCCCCCCCCCCCCCCCCCAACGTTCCCCGGACACAGTAATCGGCTCATGTATCTTCAGGTACCGGCCATGTTTGAAAACGGTAAAATTTCCCCTCTCTGGCAGGCTGAAACGGTGAAAGTGATCCGGGTCTGTCTCCGCCGCCAGAGGGGGCGTCTCAGGTCACGTGACGGGCCGGTATGGCCACCTAGCGGCGAGTTGACGGGAGCTGCTCTAAAGGTAGCGGGACACGGATTGTTAAGTTTAAAAATCTTAATGATGAGACCCTTATAAGCGTTAGATTTGTGCAATCACCAGGTGCAAAACTTCTTTAAGTGTGCACGCAAGAGCGTTTAAATGCACCCTCAGCAGTAGAAGGCTATGTATTCTATCAAAAATAGGTGCATATACTGATAAATTCATGAACGCTGCTGTGAAAACATGCACCTCGGGTGAACCCTCATATATATATTTCGGTCACTGATAATAGGTGCCGACGAAAGTCTTAATAAGTAGTAAACGGTTGATTTTTTATCAAATTTAAAACCCTAGAAATGTTTCAAATTTAGCATTTTTCTTTCAAGAGGTCTTGAAAGAGTCTTAAGTTTTCTGATTTGAATATGATAGTGTGAACAAAATGCCGGTTTTCATCGAGTGTCCTTACATGAAAATGTTCAGTGTACGTGGCAAATTATTCAAGAACCTACCAAACATGTGTCTTAAATAGGTCTCAGAAAGGTCTTAAATTGATTTTTCGAAAGGTGTGGGCACCCTGAATAATATCATGAGTGAATTAGCCTAGACTGTATCAATAGTGAACAATATAAAGGTAACCTTCGCACACCAAAAGAATCCTCCCGCCTACCAAGGTTGGCCATGCTGGAAAACCATCTTGGTTTCAATTCTCGTAATGAATACCAAGCGTGTCCCAATTTCTTGAGTAATTTAAAGTTTTTGGTTGACCGCTAATATTCCCCCTGCCCATTATGAACGTTTTTCCGTCGCCGCGTGTCGCCCTTCAGGCCCATTCACAACGGATTAAATTAACAACTTCCAATTTCAGCAATGCTTCAGAAAACGTCAACGCTGTAAAAACAAAGCTGGCTCTGCTCCTGGGTCAGATTTCACATGAGAAGAATTATTTGGTCGTGATTTTAGAGTTTCCTTTAAGATTTTTATACAAATTAATTGTAATTTTCTACCACAGTATGGTTTTGTTACATTGACTTTATATTGAAAAAATAAGGCTAGATTATGTTGATCATTTAAGAAAATGTACACAGTAGAGCATTAATAACACATTTGAGCATTAATAAGAACCATATTTATTTAATGATAAAATTAAACCAGTAAATGAAAATATTTGAAAAAAACAACCAAATGTAAGAGATACTAAATCAACAGCGGAAGATGATCACGATTTCAATGGTTTCCTTTTTAGAATATCATTGAAATAAGTTATATGAATAACGTTGTATAATCACTATATGCTGTATAATCATTATACAAGTGTCACAAACTCAAACCCAGGTATTGAGTTAGTTAGGGTTGAGTCGCTCATGGTGTAACAGGTACAGGAGGCGCAGTAGGGAGCAGCCCCCGGAGCTATTTGTGAGTTGGTGCCCCCCTCCCCCGCTGACAACTCATTCCCCGGGGTGTTTTCTCACTTGTCACTCAGACCTAGAGGCAAGGTTCCATTCTGCACCGGGATCTACCTCTATACTCTATGAGAGTAGACTCTGCTATTTTTTTTTTTTTATTAAATTCTTTTATTTATACAGACAAATAATAAGTGCAAAAGCACTTGTTTACATTAGGTGCCTGTAGCATGTATGTCATGCTCAGAATAGTTACATAGATTATGTCACCATAGTTATTAAACAATTACGGTATGCATTTATAAAATTCTTCTAGTTAATAGAACTATGACAATTTTGATAAAATAATAAATAAATAATACATAGTTGGGTTTCAAAAATAGAGTAATAAGTTAAAGCTACTAAAATTCACTTAACTAACATATGATAATCAGTACATGGAACAAGGAATCCAATCAAAACCAAATGGATCACCCAAGAGTCTTTTTCATAGTATTTTTAAAACCAATTTAAAATCATTGAAATTCAAATTTCTTTTCTCAACTATGTAGGTAGAAAACTTGCCAGCAGCGGGATAATTTTACTATTCAGTGCAACGCAAAAGTAGTTCATCGGTTTTCGCTGGTGTGGCCTGGTCTACCCTACCATAGCCAGAGCAAGAGGACGCTACAGTGCGGAGATGATTCTAGGGTTGAGTTTGGGGAAGTGGCAGAGTGGTAGGATCCTAACCGCCAGCCTGGGCATGTCTCCTTATCGCCATAGACATACAGGTACCTTCCTACAGAAACACACCAGAGAAACACCTATCTGTGTTTCCCACCTAGACGAACCCCTTGGGGTCAGGGGAAGAATAGTCCCCCAGAAGCCCCTGTCGATCGTAGAAGGCGACGATAGGGGGACCCAGCACTGACCAACGAGTATAGATACTCGTTGCACTGACCAAGTGGTTCTTTGGGTTCAATTCCCAGTTGGTGCTCGGTTCACTAGGGGATGAGGTACAGCAAAATTGATTTCCAGGTTTTGATCCCCTGCTGTTTGCCTGCCCTGTCACCTTCATCTCATAGATACGATCACCAAAGTCAGAATTCGTCCCAACTTGTTTTCGCCGCGAAAATTACCCTAGCTGTCGGTAAGGCGGAAAACCTCCATCACTTACTCACTCACCTAGACCCTAACCCCGATGATGCCTTCTTTCCCTATACCCCCAGCTTCACAGATACACGGAGCCCCCGTCTACTCCTTTCTATCTGTGCCCTACAGCCCTCACCCAGAGACCACCCCAGTTGTGTCCCCTCTGTTTGTTACTTCTCCCGCCACCCAGCACCGCCTGGCCCCGCCCCCCGCTGGGCCTGGCCACGCCCCCCGCTGGGCAGGATACATATCTGACAGGTGATTGACAGGTGGACAAGCCCGAGCCTCCTTCCACTCTGGTAAATCGTTATTGTAGGTTGTCGGAAGAGGGCGAGTCAGGGAAAGAGATCGTTCTTGTAGCAAAAAGGTGTGGAAATAAATATTTTGCTTTGTGTAAACACACTCCGCCCGTCCCGCTGCGTGGGTACGTGTCGACCGCTGAATTGATTTTCCTGCTTTTTGGGTTGGGCATTATTAAACTGTGCGTCAGTTATTTCTGTCTGTGAAGGAAACTCATTCTGTCAGCCAGCTCCTACTTTTTGGGGATCAGAATGTGATGCTTTCTCACCGTGAGGGGGACATTTTGTATTGTCCAATGATATGATATCATACAGATGGCGAACAGAATGATTTATGGACTAGATTTCTATTGTTTAATACCAATATAAATATTTGGGATTTTACACATATATAATTGACAGACTACCAGAGACAAACCAAAGTCTGACGGAAACAAAGGCGTGTCCAGAACAAGAATAAACGTCTTACGAGACACTAGTTTTGAAGATCTCTATTGTTTGATACCAATCGATATAGTTGGAGTTTATTCTGGGCCCGGAGTGGCCCCGATGGTGAACCTTGTAAAATTTGTCATTCGGACACAGATAGGAACTGGTTTTGAGATTGCTGGTGTCAGCCTAAAACTGTCAAAGTGCTATGCATTAGCATGACTGTGGGAACCAGCTTTCAGAACATTTCTACTTCCGCTTCCAGTTCCTCCCAAAAGACAAAAGAAAATTGCATTATTGTTGTCTCACAGCATTGTGGGAATGCAAGTCTAATTAACATAATGAATATATCAATGCCACAATAGGTCTCACTCAACCCTTTTATTTTCATATGGGGGTAAGGGGGTGAAGGGGGTGAAGAGGGTGAAGAGGGTGAAGGGGTGAAGGGGTGAAGGGGTGAAGGGGATGCCATGGGGATGCCATGGGGATGCCATGGGGATGCCATGGGGATGCCATGGGGATGCCATGGGGATGCCATGGGGATGCCATGGGGATGACCCACATGACCCACATGACCCACATGACCCACATGACCCACATGACCCACATGACCCACATGACCCACATGACCCACATGACCCATGCACATGACCCACATGACCCACATGACCCACATGACCCACATGATAACTAGTAACGAATTAGTAGTTAAAGGGACACCGACATAATAATCAATTAATGATAAATAATCAGCAAATGAACGTCAATAATTTCATCACTTAGTGCCTTTTTGTACTTAGTACTGTAACAAATGTCATGTCAAGGTCGTTGCATCATCACAGTAATGTAACTTCATATTCATAATTAGTAAGATGTACAGGTATGAGTTTAACATCTTTAAATCTAAATTTTCCTCTCAAACTTTTTATTCTTTCATGATTAGGTAGGTCTCCAGGAATTAGTTACGAATTTCGAATCTTTAAACTTTGCAGAGATTTGTACTCATTTCTAGTCACTCAACTGAAAACTAGGATTTCTTTGAAATTTTCTATACTTCATCAGGGCCCAGGCTTTAATTATTGCAATAATTAACCTATTTACTAAGTTTGTATTTATTGCCTTTTTAACTTGTACATATAATTGGCAGGCTATCATAAACAAGCTAAAGTCTGAAAAAACTAACAATTGTCTAACGGGAACATCTCCGGGCATATTACGGGACATTGGAGTTCGGTTTTCTCTTAGTATAAGTCAAGAGCCCCTCTCGCAGTCAGATGGACACTGAGTCCAATTCATATTGATGGAGCCACAGATTCAGACAACAAATCGGCCAACGAGAACCATGCCTGCTAAAAAGCAGCCTTTCCTAATTTGAGAGGCGCTCGGACGGTGGCCAAGATTAAAGATCCCCTTTTGATGTACGCTAAGACCGAGGAGACTTCTTTACCAGGCCTGGCGTGTGGCTGAATCTAATCTCCACCAATCGATGGGAAATCCCTAAAACATAAAATACGTCTTTGGATAAGGAAGCAAGAGGAGATTTTGATCTCCCACTCCCGGGCTTTCACTTTTTGCTTTTATGATGTCGCTGTTGCTATAACCAAAGACCCTTTGAGATAGACTTATACTTAGATTTATATCCCTTTCAGACTGGAGCCGACCATCCGCTTAAACCACATTAATGTGCATCCAGGGTTGGGTCTGAAATGAACCACGTATTGGAATGGCATCACTGTATTCACTGTTATAGATTACAGACTCATCCCAGAATACGCATTTCCACTACATTGTACTCTCATTGTGACAACCTTTTGAGGCTAGTCTGTAAAAGGTAGCGGTATCAGTCTATACGAATGTTTCATCTAAACTACAAGTACAAATGTGTCTAGTTGTTCTACAAACAATATCCAGTTAATTTATTAATGATGTCGCTCATGCGTCTGGGGGCATTAATATACCGATACCAGTATATGCCACAAATCGATTGGATTTCCTTCCGTTTGCTTCACATTGCTGTGAGGTCTGAAATAGGTGTAAAGGAATGGGACAGAATGCAGCATATATCCATTGGTAAATCAGTGCAGAAGTAGTAGGGGACTTGCAGTAGGGTTTCTGTGGTAAATCAGTAGAAATAAGTATGATTCCAGTAGTTGAACAGTAGTAAATCAGTATGTCCGAAATATTGAAATGAGCAATCAGTAATATTTCAGTAGTTAATTTAGATATTTAGGACATGCTGATTTAGGAAGTATCTACTGCCGTTTAGCCAGGGAGTAAGCTGCCTTCCTTTGCCAATCCAGATCGCTCAAGACAACTTATGTTTCAACTATCAGATTTTTAATATGGACCCAGATAATACTACCGATTCATTTGGTCCCAAGCCCTTCACGTTGTAAAGCCAGCCGTCCAATCAGGCGCCGAGCTCATCGATCACGTGACGCCATCATTACCCGTCACGTGACTCGGCTGACATGCGCACTGATTTCATTAGGGCTTCGCGGGGGCAACCAGTGATCGCTGGTTTCTTGCAGGCTGCAGTTGACACACTATCTGGGCCGCCACGAACCAGCGGGAACCTTCTCAGCTTGTCCTCGGTGGTGCTTCGCTGGTTCCCAGGGGGCATTAAAGGAGTGGGTAACGCTCACTCAGACAACCAGCAGTCCGGAGCAGCTCCCTCCCGGGCCGGTTCTGATCGTTGCATCGGGTCAGAGTCTGGTAATTTTACCGTTCCAGACGGTGGCGCCCTCACGTGAGCGTCACTCAGTTTCGCTGGTATCCAGCCTCATTACTGAAGTGGTGGCTATGTTATATTGCTTACTGTCGGGTACCAACGGAGTGGTAACTTCGCCATATTCCAAATAGGGGCTATTGGTAGGATTCTGGAAACAATAATATCTGTAAGCCAAACCCCGTGGGGGTTCCAGGGAAGAATATAGGCCCCCAGTAGCCCCTGCTGATCATATAAGGTGACGATAGGGGGAAGGTCCCAGCACTGACCAAGTGTTTTTTTGGGTTCAATTCCTGGTTGGTGTTGGGTTCACTAAGGGATGAGGTACAGCAAAAATGATTTCCAGGTTTTGATCCCCTGCTGTTTTCCCGCCTGGAACTGGAAAGCTGCCTTTCATCATGATCAATATCCTCATTGCGGACCCAGAGGTAGGGCACCCCATGAATTAGCTGGCACTTACCAACCTCTAATCCTCTTAATCGGACTGCTTCCCTCGGATTAAGGCACTGACCACTCAACTAGCCTCAAGGCAGTGACCAGTCAACTAACCTCAAAGCAGTGGCCAGTCACTTAGCCTCTTTTCCTTGCCAAATGAAGTCCTGATGGACGTCTGCTCCGTCCTTGACCTTAACCCTATTTGTTGAGTAGCTCATGCCATCAGATTTGACCTTATTCGTGACCTGCACCTGTTTCCATGGGGAGCCTGAGAAAAGGCAACAACCCGGATGAAAAACTTCTCTGATAATGCCACCTTCAGTCACAACGCTAAATATAAAGTTAAACGTATTTAGATACAAGAAAAATTGTCGTAACGTGGCTAGGTGAAGTGCGCACTATAAACCATGACAACCAGGCTGTGATACCAAAATAACAGTGGTATTGAATTTGGCTAAAGTTTTTAAATCCAATCTGGCACCAGTGACAGTAACAGTGACAGTACCTGTGACAGTGACAGTGGCCCGTGACTGACATTGCCTGGTGTCACCTGGTGTCTGGGTCACAGGTCAAAGGTCAGAGGTCACCGATGACATCTGTTATCTCACACGTGACCCGTCCAAAACAGACTAATGCCGAATCCAAACAAACCCTCGGCCAACCACAGATGGTCCCGATGGGCTTGTGGCCAGAAAAAACATATAATAATAGTATTTTTGTTCAGGAAACTACACAAATAGCTGGTTTTAGATATCACGGAATTTGCGTTGTGCAGAGGGTGTCAAGAACTTGCAATTCAAACGCACTATTCCACTGTTTTGTATGCATGGGGATATAATTTAGCAAAGTGTGAAAAAAGAATGGTAAAAGAACCGTATAAACATAAATAAAAACAACTCATTGTCAGCCCATCACATTAAAAAGCCTGGAGCCCTGCCATTAATTATCCTAGAGGAAGTATGGTGGCTGGAGTGGAAGTATCTATTGATAAGATAGACAGGTCTTATATAAATCCACATGTAGCCTTCCGGCTCGTAACTATTTGATGACAAAAGCCCCATTGAGGATCCCCAGGCCCGTTCAATAAGGCGGAGGGGGGCTGCAGGACAAAGGCTCTATTGAGGCAGCCACCCCAACCCCCGGCCCGCTTCACTCACGAGCCGCCTACACAGACAAAAGATGAATCTTATTAGCTGCCATCAAATTAAATCTTGTTAATTAATTTCCAACCGATTGCCTCCGCCTGGCCGCCTGCAATTGGATCCGATCGGGCGGTAAGGGTGAGGGTGGGGCGGGAGGTGGGGGAGGGAGGGGGAGTGGCTTCACTGGTGTGTGGGTGAGGAGCAAAAGGACAAGGGGAGAAAAAAACTTGAAGAGGAAATGAGAGAAACAGGAAAGATGGGATGGAAGAGGTGCTGGTGTTGTGGTAATATGGCCGAGGAGCTGTATAGTCAGTCAAGGCGAAGATTTAAAGGGAATCCAAGCTTGTACCGTTGATGTTAACAGTCTTGGATAAGAAAATAAGAGTGCTAGAAAATCATGAAAATCACAGCGGTTCCTGTAATGATATGTTTTATATGCCTGGTAACCTACATATTTGCATATATGTTCCCTTTAGAAGCGTTGTTTAAAGGGAGCCAAAAGCAATGTCAGGTCAAAATTTTGCAAATTTTGTTAACTACTGAAATATATTCTATGGCCATAGCCTAGGCCTGTGGTAAAATATAAATTGTGAATACATACTTAAACTACATCAAAATACATTAAGACTCCTCTCAATTTAATTTTGGTGACCCACCAAAATTGGTTTGTTTACAAATATTGCTGTTTTCAGGCATAAATGGCATGAGTATTATGGAATTTAAGTGAAGTTATAGCTAGTTATCATGACTTATACTGTACCAACGGCTAAAGTAAGACTCTAAGAATGTATTTTCATAGTTATTTGAGTTTGCAAAATTTTGTCATATTTTGACACAACATTGCTTTTGGCTCCCTTTAAAATCACGTTATTTGGGGTTAAACTTGGAAACTTAACTGTTAGTGTTTGGTTGTCACTTGGACCATGGAGAGTAAAACAAGTATTACTCTCCATGCCTGGACTCAAAAGTATAAGGTGAAGGACAGAAAATGGCTGAACCAAAGGATAATGCCTTGACCGTCCATAACTTTAGATGCCTTGGCCGTCCATAACATTGGTGTGACCATGCAAACTAAGATGCCTTGGCCGTCTGTTACATTGGTGTTACCATGGAGACAAAGATGCCTTGCCGTTGGTTACATAAAATTTAAATCTCGTTTAATTGATGTAATGAGAAACTAATAAGGCAGCTCAAAGGGAAAAGTGTTGCCCTCTTGAAGTAAAATTGACATCCTCAAAACCATCACAGACCTTTCGCTCAATGTGCCCCCTTTTATTAGGCATCGAAGGTAAATGAAATTTGTTCCCTTTTCTAAAAACAGAAATGCCATTTTGAACTGATAGGATTTTAGCCGAAGTAAAGTAACAGTGTGCAAGGTACCGATGGTTTTCTTTGAGATAATTTTATTTCACTTTTAGTCGAATGTGACAGAAACAACTTGTTTTAGTTCAGAATGAGTTATGATTATGACACTTTACGTCAGAAACTAAGTAGATATGCATCTACATAAAAATAACGGCAGCCTGTAGTGGTAATGTGATACGGAAATGATACACTATATGCCTTATCCGTAAAACTGGCAGGATATTCAATCTCCTGGGGCGGCTGACTCTCAATTAAAGTGTAAATTGATTTAGTTATTGGATTTATAATCTAATAAAGCAGGATGGAAGTGAATTACATTGGCTGTTACTTTCTATTTTCCTCTAGGGTCCATTGCTATGAATTCGGTATTAATTGGGGTCCGTAAGTCCTTCTTACTGTTATTTGTATTAGACTGAAATATAGGTATATCAAGACTTTTTAATATTTTGCATATTAAGATCACTTGAAAATATCGTAATTTGAGACTCATATTGATGATTAAAAAACACCCGGCAGACAAGAATTTGAAAAATTGATTTCAAGATGATATTCATTGTTTGGGTTTGTCAATAGATATGATAAGGAGATAAGTACAGGCACCTTGCAGTAAAACATGATGGGCTCATTCTTTGCCATGTGAAACAACAACATTATGTCTTACCAACCACAGATGTCCAAAAAGCCATTTCACTGTCACTGGGGAGTCCTGTCCTATTTTTGTATCAGATTATGGTCATATTGCTCATGTGCAGCAGCGGCCCGCTCCTTACGCGCCTTACACCTCACCTGCCCCTCCTGTCAAACAAAATAGGACTCCAGTTGACCTGACTGACCTTGACCTCGTCACCCATGACCTTCAGTGACCTCTGGTGTCAACTATTATGACAGAGGTCAAACAAACGCCGACTCTGCCCTGTTTCTCAAATGGATTGTCATTCCTATCCAGAGGTTTTTTCTCTATGAGTCTTTGTTACTGAGTCGTGTTTTTATGAATGAGTGTTTAATACTTAGATGGTTAGCCTAGATCTAGATCCATCTACCCCTGTGGCGGTATGCATGTGTCCTCCTTTAACGTCCTCCGCATCGAGATCTATGAATTAATGTTTGCTATCCTATCTTGTTTTCATTAACACAGTTTCATCTAGAGTTCATTTTGTTCCAAAGGTTCAGATAAGTATATAAACGTTCCTACGGATATATGTCCTTGTATAATTCTTATTGATCATTAAGTAGAAAGGAGTCAAAAATCCATCAATGAATTAATTTGAGGTATCAAACACTCAGAACAGTCTGAAGATACATGAGGCCTTTTCATATATATACATATATTTCATATTGATTTTAAATTAGGAGAGAGAGAGCTTAGAAACTCTATTTTCCCACCACCGCCTCCCATGTTGTAGCATGGGGAGACGTCCAGCATGGTTCCGTAGCAAAAGGCAACCGGCAAACTATAGTGAACTATTGTTAATGTTTGATTTAAGACTGCGTAAGATTCGTGTATATCCAAGTCTTCGTAAGTTGCTTTCCAGAATGTCTGAGTAATTCAGACCGCGTTTAAGGTTTGTCCATTCACTTCCCAATAGTTCAAAAGAAATGAACGATGAGGGAGCTTCTTAATATGAAAGGGTTTTTATTCAGTAAACACCTCATCCCGAGTCAAAGCCACCATGTATAAGTCTTCATCAGTCCACCTCCCATCTCCTATCAGCAATCAACCACATTTAGAACACGAGTTGCTCCAACGCCTTCTAGACCATTCTAGCATTCAGCTCTAACACAATCCTATGTCCGAGGTAGTGGGTATTGGTAAACTCCAGTCTGTTACACGGAGTCGATGTACTTACTCCAGGTATAACTCCTTGGTTAAACATGTTTCTTCTAACCAACTAACTCACTAACTGCTCGCTCCCTACCTTGCAGCGCCTTTTATACTGGTTAACAGGTGGCGCTAGGAGCGTAAAATGTCTCCTCTAGGAGTAGACTAGAAGTAGACTTGCTAAGCCTGATCCTTGTTGGATTATATATCATAACAATGTATTAAAAGTACTAAGCCATTAGTACATTCGACGGCGGTCAGGTGTTTGAGTTTAAGGAGGTGGACGACATAGCTCAAACCAAATGAAGATTTTTTTTTAACCAAATGTAGCAGTTTCCCAATTTTAATGATTGGATATATTTGTTAAACCATGGTGGGGTGGCCTTGACTCTCGTGGTACATTCAACACAGTATCAATAGATTTGTAGATCCGGTTTCAACACAAATTCACAGTGAAATTATTCATTGAGTTGATTTCCACATTTTGAAGCTCAAGGTTAGCAGAACTCGTTCATAAAATGACAAGGTAAGTGTTAATAATTGATAACATGATTATTTGGATAACAACGTAGATGATGACATAATCATGGTTACAAAATGACAAAGTCAACTTTAGAGGATGAAGTATTCGTCATCTTTAGGTATTCACTTAGTACGTGCCTTGTACATTAAAGTCAGTTCTCAGCATCGTTAGCTGATTTTAAGATTCAAAGATTGCGACACCCGTGCATAAGGTGACAAAGTGAGTTCACAGAATTGTTAGCCCATATTAAGGCCTAGGGATAACGACACCCGTGCATAAGGTGACCAAGTGAGTTTTTGACTTAGTACATGCATGTACAGTTTCTGATATTTATGATTTGTAACACAAGTCGACAGAACTCAACATATATACAGTGTAGGGTTGTCTTAAACTTCTAAGAGTAACAAGTGTACATCAAATCCAATTTCAGAACAAATTAACACAACATAAGTCAATTCAGAGAATTCGGACATTTTGAACGAACGACTTTCATGATACAATGCGTGTCGAATTTCAATCAAATTTCAACCAGAACAACATTATTTACAATAAATACAAGGTCTCTGTATCAGGTTTAGTAATACCGAGCAGTTGGAACCAGAAAATACCACCATTCCCGTCACGCGTCCGCCAGCTATACTTAGTACACGTGTACTTAGCGGGACGCTTGACTGGAGTTCCCCCCCAAGGTTTGACCTCGATTTGGATCCTTCAGGCGCGAAGCGCCCGGATGGCAAATTTCTGTTTCGAACAAATCTGCAAGTTTGATGGTTCGACCTGATATTTTGGGCCTATATGAATTAATTCTGGCGCTTGATTATGTTGGTTGGGGACCTAAACTTTAGTTTAGCACAGATTTTATAAGAAATTATACGATGCTTTGATCATGCTAGCCGATTTCAGAATTTGGATCCTTTGGATCAAAAAGGGGTTTCCCAAATTAGCCTCGTTTTGACGTCATTTTAATTAGTGCCGACGGTCATTCTGTAGCATACAGACGTGTTTTTCTTAGTCCCAGTTTTATTTCTTATTTCTACGGCTCGAGGATGGTCCGCATCGCCATTTTTTGTTCTAACCGCGAGGGAGGAGTTGACGCTTACCACGACATCATTCTAGCCGGATCAGACAAGTCGGTGGTTATTTTTTCCTGTGTGGACGCTACCACCGCCGAGCTGGCGGGGTACGCGTTCGCGCACCACGTCATGCACCCCGAAGACGTGCTGGTGGTCATGTGTAATCTTTTGGACGTTTTAACTTGGGATGAGGACCTGGAGCTATATATCCCCTTGTTCATCAGCGTGGACACCGTCTCAAAGTTCTACGCCGAGACTCTGAATCGGGCATTCCTGAACATTAAATCTCATCCCGAACCGTCTACTCTACTCTTCACAACCCCGTCGGGTTTCGACGCGTGTGAGTGGCCCTTGACGGAGAGTGACAGTTCCTTCCAGAAATGGATTAACCGAGTGGTACCCCGGATCAGTAAGGAAGTTCGTCGGGCCAACGATTGGTTTGGGGTCCCGACAGCGGACACCGGGCGTGCCCTGCACATTGTGAAGGAGGTCGCGGACGGGAGCATGACCATAAATGATTTCAGGGAATTGGTCGATGGCTATATGCCCTCCGACCGGGTGGTCCGGCGATGGGCCCGGACCCTAGGGCGCCTGGTCGCCCGGCTGCCGATGTAGACCGTCGGCACTCATTTTCCTTGTACATACTGATTTCTTAAAGTGATTTTACCTAGTGATTTTCTAATCCAATTCCCGACCAATACTCAGGACACTAAAGAACTATCTATCCAGGAGGCTTCGGCCAGTTTGTTTACACGGGAGACGCCAGACCACGGACCACAGACTGTTCTTTTTCTTTGGATCGTGGGTGTTCTTTGCCGTTGCCGGGCGTCGTCCCCCTCGTCTCCTCGCCTGCCACCGGGTGCCTTCCCCTCGTCGAGTTGGTCCAAGCCCCGACCGCTCCGGGACCGGGTAAGTTCAATCTTCCTTCTCCCACCGTTTCTTGCATGTTAGGCAGGCTACTAACCCGTAGATTTTAAGGAGATTGTTGGCCAAATTCTTCTTGGTGGTTCTCGGCTCGCCTTCACGTGGTTGTATTCCGGAAGCCGATGTCACTCCCGGAACCAGAAACTGTGTTTCGCTGGTGATTTTGGTAACGGGTAGCGTGGGTGGCCACCTAGTGTTTACTTTTGGTTCCAAGATGGTGGACGCGGGCCGAGAACTAGGATCTTACGTACTAAACTTATTATCTTTTCCAGGTCCTGCGGTATGTTAGGGTGATGTAAATGAAGCAATGTGACACGGTTGGCACTGAAAAGCGTCAGGCTATATAATTTTAGTGGGCGGATTGTTTAGGCTAACATGATCAAGCATTTTTTCCTCGCGCGTGGTCGGGCGATATTAGGGGGTTTTCTGACTAGCGGTTTGTTGACATTACCGATCTAAGTAGGTTTTCTGGAGTGTGGGTAATTCGTATCGTATTGTTATTTTTTTTTGATACTATTAACTGTTGGGGACTGACACTGCACATGATAATCAGGTATGGGTGGCCAGAGATTCCGGTCTGAGTTGTACAACACAAGATTTGCTGTAACAGGATTCTTTGTTTAGTCGTTATACGTACAGAACATTAGTGTAAATGTCTACATTGGAAACAATTCACATGGGGTGCCCTAGGTAACAAGCGTTTCCCAGGGTGTTCACCCTGGTAAGTTTAAGTGACAGTAGGTGACCAAGTATTTTGGTCCAGACTTCCCAGCATTAGATTGGCTGTGACAGAATTCTTTGATGAGTAGTTTCCCCTTACAGGTTACAGGAAATATTGACGTGTCGGCCACGTGAGGCGACACCACAGGTGGAGCCGTCCAACAAGTTGTTGGCGACTTCCATGGTAAGTTGGAGATGTAGTGGCGAAGGCCACAGATACCCATTCCATGTCTTAGTCTAACAGCAAGACTGCGTCAGTGTCATTGTGTTAGAATAAGTTTTATAGGAGTATTATTGTCCAAAGTCGTCTCGAAGAGGAAAAAATACTACTGTGAGGAGACCGAGATGAAGTCTCTAAGACACTGAATGAACTCCCAGATGAAGATTCTGTCTGTGTCATTGTGAAAAAAGGAATGGTATCCTTGTTAAGGGCTAGAAAGGCACCAAAACCACAAAGACTACCAAGCGTCTCAAGCAGAGATACACATGTGAACACTGCGGCAGCTCGTACGTTCATAGATCGGGCCCAAGTGGGCACCGTTCCACTGAACACAGAACCACGCCTATCAGCACCTGAGATTTCCAAACACCTCAGATAGTGATATCCTTGCGATGAATGCGTGAAAGCCTGTACCCACAGGTTGGAGTTGAGCCATCACAAGAACATCCACCTACAAAGGTTTCATGAGTGCCCGAGAGGTGATGCAAAACTGTCCCGCTCAGATTCCCTAACCGACCTCATGGGGAGATAAGGATAATGATAGGAATTGGATCCCTGGTGATTTACCTTAAGGGGTCACAAGGGTCAATACTCTTGATAACACTCTTTCTGTACAGTGTGGTAGAATAATTACCCAATACACTTCAAAGATTTATACGCAAACAAGTTAACACCCCCTTCAAGGGTGACAACTGTTCTAACATATTTGACTCCATTTTGTGAAGCCTCCGCTTTAAACCCCCAGTTTTGTTCTTATCGAATGATTATGTCACGACAAGATTTCTTCTCTTTCTGCTAGTTACAGGTGGTAGCTCGGCGTTCACCCCCTACATTCAGCCTGGGGTTTGAAGACCGAGTTCCACTTTATATTGGGTAGTGGCGCCCTTCTGAATGCAAACGGGTGCGCCACTAACTCCAAACGGCTCACTGAATAGATATTATACCTATGTTAACAGTGACATTTCACTGTCTACCCTATACTCTACATCACATGGGAAAAACCAACATGGCAAGCGGTTGGGGTAGCGTTTTCATTCCGTGAGGTATAAATGTCATTAAAGGACATTAAGTAGTAACTGTACAAAGGAGGCTGAGATTATTCGTTCCTTATTTGTTATCACTAGAGGATCGGGTCTCAGATTCAGGTTCACTTCTGATCGGATTCCCGGTCCTCATTAGTTACATGTGGTTTGTCGGTACTCTCCCATTCATAGGACCAGAATGGGCAGCACCGAGTTTCCATTGTTATAATTGGGAGCAGACTGCATATATATTTTTTTTTTTTTTAATATGCAGCCTACACCCCCTTTAAATTATAGAGATGTGTAAATGCATCTCCTTAGATCACTTACTTCCAGACAGCACCTAGTAAGTCGGGCCTTTACCGAAGTACAGTACAAGGTTAAACCCGTTTTCTTGTTCAGGTCTATGCCCGTTTCTCTTGTGGAGAGTCAAGACTACTCCTGAAAAGACTCCGCCCCCAGCTTATCCTAACTATGCGCATGCCGGGCAGGGATAGGTAGTGCTAAAGACAGAGTTAGAATTTTTTATCTCCTTTCTAATAGATCGGGTAAACTTATCAGCTCTGGGTGTCAACCAAGTTTATTGTAGCTTGTTCATCAGGGAATCAGTAGTCCATGTCCCCCCTCTTCAGCTCAACTGTTGAGCGGAGACCTGGATGCTTTTAGCGCCACGACGGCGGTCAAGACTAATTTTCATTCATTTATTTTATTTTCTTTTCTCGACGGCGGTCAGTTCTGAAGCCGCTCATTTCCTTTATTAATTTTAATTATTTCTAATTTTTTACCCGGGTCGAAACTTGACTTCTTGCCGTTTTGTCTCTGTCCCGATTAAAACTGGTCTAAAAGTGGTCTAAATAATTTAGTCTTGAATTATGGGCAGTTGTTCATATACTAGTTGTCGTTGGATCCTGACTTTTTATGTTAAAGTCAGGATCCTTTGACCTAAGACATACGGTGATCCAGTGGCCATTTACACATAACCAAGACGACGGGGCTATTAATAAGGACAGCACCTCGCTCCACCGCCTTGTGAGTTTTCGCTACAGCTTCTCCCCCCCCCCAGGGATGGCTTATCCCGTCTGAGGGAGTCGCAATATAGTGAGAGAGAGCCGAGCACCCTGTGAATGTCACCAATTCGCCGTTGTCCCTTAACTACATTTCCTTGTGACCTCCGTTATAGCTCCCAAATATAGCACGCCTTGTCAGGATTTGCACATATCCTGGCCGCTGCAGCGTGTCTATGCCAGGAGCAAACGAGCCACGTATAAGGTACTCTCGTGTGCTGTCACGGAGCGTCCCCCCCGAGAATGTTACTAATTATACTGCGTTCTTATTATATTTTGCCCAAAATTCCCTGAGGAAGAGCTCTTAGTTACACAAATATTGGTTTGCTTTATATATTAGTTTTTAGGTAAATTTCTTTCTACTCGTCGATTTTTTTTGTGATGAAGGGACCGCTTGTCAGGAGCCAATCCACCCGGGGCATAGTGACTGCCATGGTCGGGCGTCCACCCCAGTGCCCTTCGCAGCGTCAGTGACGCGTAACCCCAACGTCCTGCCTCCTGTCAGGCACCACTGACACCAGGCCTGTGGGCAGGCTCCTGCTGCTTGTGCAACCCCCTCATCTTTGAGAAGAGTATATATGTAAGCATGCTAAAGAATAGACAGTGGCGTTCCCCAAGTGGCTCCTGTACTGCAGCCCGATCCTAGCGGTAACAACAGCACAGGGGTCAGGTGTAGATGGTACTTGCTTGGGGAAGTTCACTTCGCTCGTTGGGAGCATTGGTCCCGTTGAGCGCTCTTAGGTTTTATACAGAATTTTGAGTTTTTTCTTTTAAAATGCTAAAATTTTGCGACACTAGGATCGGTTCCAAATGGTTCCCTACTTTAAAAAAGAGTTGCCAAATCAATAACAATTAGAGTGTTGAGCTAGGCTACCGGGCATGGGACACTCGACTTGAGAGAAATTTAGATAACCCATGGGTCCATAGAGAGACGGTTGGACCAGCCTACCCGAACTAAGTTTTTCCTGACTGGTGAATCCTTATTGCTCAGGCTAGTCAACAGAACCCTACCTACCCAAACAGGTATCGCCCAGCGAACTTCCTGTAACATTTTAGTTTTAGTATTCGTACCTCTGTGTTATTAATTCACCAATTTTACCTGTACAGTACTAGGTCAGGTTTTAACACTCGTTACATTGTCATATGATAACTTCATAAACCGTTCCTGGATTTATTTCGGATGTCCCTGGCCTTATTGTCTTTCGTGCAGATCCTGTTCCGGTCGCTGTTGAGGTGGGCGTGGTCGATCTAGGAGGAGCGTTAGGCATTGTTCCTTGTCCCAACACCGGTTGAGGCCAGTCCGCTCCGACATCGGACCACCCTGCGTCGATGAGGCGAGGTACTCCCATGGGTACAGGAGTGGCTAGCCCCGAGGAATATCTCAGTAGTCTGGCCCTGGTATTGTATTTTAAGTTACTCATCATCAGACGGGCTAGTTTTTTAGATACCCTCAGGGTGTCGGGTAGTGGCACCTTAGATGGGTGCTGTCCAGGTCTAGTCGCTGCTCCCATCAGCTGCGCCCCCCAGGTTACCGTCAGAGTATACTTCAGACACAGCTGGGTCACCAGTAGATCCCTAATGAGCACATAGCCTTCCGTATAAGTGTGGTCTGAAGGCATAGCCAGTTCGCCTAGGAAGATTGTTTCTATCATATGTGGATTGGCAAACTGTACGTACAATCCATCCACAGTCTTTCTTCTAATATTTCTCCACTTTCGCCACACGAGGACCACTATGGCGATGACTAGTACTGCCAGTAATATAGCAAGTACTGCCACCGCAGTGGGGTTGGCGGTCGTGTCCGGGCATCCAGTTAGTTCCTTTTCACTGCGCAGCAGCTCCTCCGGGTCCGCCGCTTCCAAGGCCATGGCCCGAGGTAAAGTCATGGTTAGTCCGGCCAGGGCAGCCTTGCCTTGGTGGTTCCGCCAGCACTTCCAGAGAACACATCCAATAATTGTCACAGCTACCACTATGCAAAAGATGGTGAGGAGACCAAAACCGCCTCCGAAGTTGCCTATAGAGAACCACGGGGCGTGTTTCTCTACCTCATAACGGTCAGTCGCTTTCTTGATACCCTTGGCCAAGTCTTTACGGTGTTTTTGTATTCGTTTGGCCAGGGAGGTTACAGGTATTTTGGCCTTCAGGCTTTCCTCGATTTCCAGCAGGTCTTTCCTAATCGTTTCAGGGATAGGGTCTGACTCTAACATAGTGGGTTCGTTTTTGGACGTCGTGAAATTCATGTCCCACCCCTTCACACGACTTGCTGCTTCCAACAGGTCATTATGTGGGTACACAACCGTGGTGATCCTGGTGTGCCTGTCACAATTTCGCAAGCTATACGGTATCCATGCTCCTTGTGTTTGGAATGCACAGTCGCATTCCACCTGAACCCTTGCATAATTTTCTATGTTCACTCCGACCGCAGGCTGGTTTCTGCAAATCATTTGGCCTCGGGTGTCGGCGCTGACCACCAGCATATCTCCGTCGTCTAGGTACACTGCCATCTCTCCGAAGTCTGCTTCCAGAAGATAGTCCAGTTCACATTTTTCTTGGATCGCTAGGTCGTCGCGCCTCAGTAGCGCAGCAGTGCAGGTGTTGTCTGTAATCTTTTTCATATAGGGTAGGTCCTTACAGAGCGTGATGGTCTGTCCATAGCAACCTGACCAACTGCCACTAGCCAATGGTACGTAATACTGGCGGGACATGGACATGGCGACACTTTTGGGTAGATTAACAATTTGGAGAGCGTCCTTCTTAAGTCGCCCCCTAACCGTCACTGGCACAGGAAAAGTTAGTACTTCGTAGACACGGAACAAATGTTCATCAGCCACCACAGGCACCCTTACATACACTATTAGTTCCTGAGTGGTTTCATTGAATTTGAACGAAGGTTGACTGTTCTCGTAATAGAAGGAAGGATCTGTGAACGCGACGTGGAACCTGGGGTGGATCCCCTTCAGGTATCTGTTCACTTCCTGGACCGCTCCGACCATATATTGGCGGGGTACCAAGTCCATAGTCAGCTGGCCCCGCGTCAGGTGCTGTACACCTTTCCTGAACACGCGAGTTTGTTCTACCATTAATTGAAGATACACCATCTCTCCTAACTTATCTTCCAGAGCGACCGGTATCATATTCAGGTACAGTTCCATCCAATCCACCTTATGTTGCACGAGTTTCAACCTTCGGCGAGTCGTGTTGTGTGCCTTATTTAGTGATCTTAGATTGTCCAGTAGGCCTATCACGACATGGTTAACCTTTTCGACAGCCTCGTCATGTTTTTCATTCATCAGAGCCAAGTCTTCGATCATTTGGTTCGAAGACTCCTGCAATACTCTAATCAATTCTCTGTTATATTTGACATCAGCCGCCAGCCCTTGATTCCAAGAGGTTGGAAGAGGAAAGGTCGGCCATCCTGGATCGTCCAGCATAGTGGGTAACTTCTTCATTCTTTTGACCCTTCCACTAGATTTTAACTCCGACTCTTGATTTTGAAGGTCTTGTTGAGTGTTCTTTATTAGGGAACTTAAGGTTTCATTAAGAATTTCTCGGTACCGACCCTTAAGCGCCTGTGACGTCTGATCCATCCAACTGACCAGCGACCTGATATGGTAGCAGGCCCGATCAAGGGCGTCTCCTCCTTGTAGATATCGGTGACAGACCTGGCCAAAGGTAGCCTTGTTGAAGGAGCGCCTCCTTGGGATAGTGATTAGGAAGCCTTGTCGGACGTGTGTTATATCCGCGGTGGACATTAACTTTCCTGGTTTTAACACTACTCCATATTGTTCTAAAGCTATCACTTCAGCGTTAGGGGCTAGCCCTTCAGGTGGGCTGGAGTCGTTATGCACTCCCCTAATGCCCCCTATTATAGCTAATACGAACAGCACTAGCCACTTCATTGTCTTTGTTTTGGCCTTAGCGATAGTTTGAGAAAATTAATTTTGCAGTTTATCTAAAACCTGTTCACAGCAAAGTTACCTTATTTTTCTGCGCACTACTATCATCCATGCGCCGAAAAATGCTCTCCTCTCGGGCTTCCTGGTCTGTTTTAGTTTGGGACATGCTCGTAGAGGTTTTGCCCGTTGTCATTTACCACTCGCCTGATGATCCCGCTCTCGTCCTTGGTGACCGTGATCCTCAAGCCTCTCATACGTTCGCAGGACGAGGGGCGCATTGCTCTGAGGGGTCTTGGCCTAGTAGGTTCCAGTCCGAAACGGCCCCCGTTGGATCGTACGACGGTTGGCTCGAGGGGTATGGGTTCGGTACCTGTGGTTGGTTTGTCGCTGGGAGTGGACTCGGCCACAGTGGGCCCCCCGGCTGGCTGGTTGGCGTCCACTGCTGCTGGTTCCATAGCAGTGGTGAGGGATTGGCGTTGCAGCTCGTTGTCAAGCTGCTCAAGTCTAAACAAGCGGGGTCCGCAGGCTGTAAGTGGTGGAGGAGGGGAGCTCCCGCTGGCCCGTTCCCCACCGGTGGGGTTGGCGCGTGTTGAACGGGTGCTACCTCCACTTTTAGTCCTGGAGCGGCGACGGTTAGATGTTCCCCTCCCGATCGCCTTTCCAGAGTGGGCAGAGGTCGGCCGCCTCGTGTTGTTGGTAGGCTGGTACTTTCCTTGACGCATTTAGGGTTTTGTGTGGTCCTTTGAATGAAAGGAGCTACCTGAGTTTTAATCTCAGCTAACTGTTTGTTTGATTTTGGCACATCCAGTCCTACTGTCCTTCTAATTTCGTCAACAGTCTCAAATAGTTGGAACAGTGGTTGCGTAAGGTCCCAGAACCAGCCGGCCTGAATCTGCACCGGTTGGTTGGCCGCTTCCTCCTTCTGAACCGGCTTGGCCAACGCCGTTAGTCTTGGCTCGGGCTCCGAGTCACTCACCTCAGACAAATTGTAGAAGTCTTTATCTGCTGTCTTCTTTTTGGCTGGAGCCGATTTGGCGGACCTCTTGGCTCCGCCTGTGTTCGTTCTGATGGGCCGCCGGGCTGGTGTCCTTGGCTTCTTCCGGGCAATCCCGGCGTCGGTCGAGTCCGGACGGACACCGCCCCGGCCCGGCCAACTCCACCGCCTAAGGGTCTGAGCCGGTTGTTTCCTAACACTCTCCTTCTCGACTGCCTTTTCTTTCATTTGGTAAAATCCTAAAAGAATGGCCCAACGAACCTTCCCTTGGTAGGCAGCGCCCTCTGGTGGGGCCGGCTAATCCGTTTCCTTCTCAGGGGGACGATGATCCTTCCCTCCGTGTCCGCAGGGAAAGTAGTGGTTCCCTTTGGATTGCTATGTGGCCGGAGGGCTAGACAGTTCCCCATGAGTCGGTGGATCAGTGTCCCAGCTAAGTTCCCTTTCTGCTCCTTCCAGGAGAAGTCGGAAGTTGAACAATTTCTATCTCCAACTTCTGTTCAGAGATAGAATCAATCTCTATCTCCGTTTCCTCCCGGGCTGGGTTGTGCGCACAATCACCTGCAGCAGAGGTGACCGTCTAGGAGCAGAGTTGCGGACCGACTGGTGGATCGGCGCGGATCCCACGAAATTATAACCGATCCGCTTGTCCATGCCATCTCCATATTTGGAGCTGTATCTTGTTTCAGGGGGGGGGGGGGGGGGGGGAAACGCTTGCATCCGGTCCCAAGAGATGACGCCAAACCACTGGCATCTCTCTTGGTGTGCGCACCCTCCCTTTCTGCCACGCCCCTGGGCGCGGCGAGGTGGTCGTGAGGTAGACCACCTGTTCCATTAGCGCTGATGCTAACGGTGCCGCTCCGCCGAACCTTTATTTTCACAGGGCGGCTAAATTTCCTGCATTAATCATCCATGTCGTCGCTCTCCCCGCCGTTGGACAGAGCGACGTAGTTAGGGCGGCGGTTCCGACGTAGGTTATAGCCACCTTTCGTCGGGACACAGTCCTTTACTGTTTTTCCTGGGCTCTGTTCCGATGTATCCGAAATCGGCACATCACCGCAGGGTAGTTTTATGGGCTTGTTGTTGTCTGGAGGGGATCTCCCCTCCAACGGCTGGTTTTTGCCCCTTCGTTTAGCTCGTTTGCGTTTCCTCTGTCCATTAGCGCCAGCTGTTCCCCGTTCACAGGCGGCTTTATTAGGAACAAAGGATAAGTTTGTTGACAGCGCGGTGTCCGCACTGGTGCCCTGACCATCAGTGATTTGCCCATCCGTTTCTGCTAAATCAGTGGGACTTGGACCAGGTTTTTGTGTAGGTACCTTCCTGGTCATAGGAACTGCATCATGCTCACGGGGACCGGTCGTTCCCGTTGAGTTTTCAGTCTCAGCACCCCTTATTTCGCCATCTTCCTCAGCGATTTCACCCGTCGGAGTGTGATGCAATTCAGGGTTTCGGTCAGGATCTGCCCCTTTTGAGTTAGTGGTTTTCGCTTCTCTCACCAGTTTGGGAATATTATGAGGGACGGCGGGAGACCAGGGCCCATGTGCAGGTTTGAGTTTTGAAATGTTTACTAGATGTGGGACCTGTTTTCCAGTTTTTAAAGACACTAGTCTAACAAGGTGGTCTCCTTTTGTTTCAATTACCCTGAATGGCCCAGTATACCTGTTTGAGAACTTAGACGCTTTATTTTCACTAGCTAAAGGGTCGTACATGTATACCATATCACCTTCGTACATCTGAGTGGGCCGCGCCCGCTCGTCAATTCGCAGCCTCAGATCTTTTTCGTAGTTTTGAACTACCCTTTCAGCCATATTCCTAAACATAGCAATATTATCCTTGGTTTGCATGAAAAACTCGCAGTCGTTCAGCGTTTCAGGAATTGTTCCCTGCTCAGGCATTCCCATACTGATTGGATCTCTGCCAAACAGCAGGGTGTGCGGGCTGTATCCCGACCGTACACTGATTGTGGATCTAACTGTCCATAATGCAATGGGAAGTAGATCGATCCAGTTACAGTGATCGTCAGGGATATAATAAGCAATCAGGTTTTCAATAGTTTTATGTAGTCTTTCTACTCGAGCGTTGCCAGTCGGCATTCGCCCGGTAGTGAACGTTTGTTTGCACGCTAGTCGTGTGGTGATTTCCCTGAATAGCCCTGAGAGGAAGGCCGCTCCCCGGTCTGTGTGCAGACGGTTTACCCGTCCATACCGACACACTATCCCGGTTAGGAAACAGTTGGCCGCGGTTTGCGCAGTGGAGTCTTTCGTGGTGAAAGCCTCCGGCCAACCTGTTAGTAGGTCTATGAAGGTCATGATATATTTTGACCCATCCCTAGCCCTCTTTAGTGGCCCGATGAAATCACACTGTACCACCTCAAAGGGTCGGGTTGGTCTCTCCCAAGACTTAGCTAAGGCCTTGAAATGCGGAGCCCGTCTCCTCAGAGAGCAGGTCTCACAAGCTTTCACATAGTCTACTATGTCGGCGTTCATGTTCCGCCAGTAGAATTTATCAGAGATTTTGGTAGTGAGGTTACTGATCCCTACATGTCCCCCAGCTAAGATGTCATTATGTAACAGTCTCAGGACTTTGGGAATTAACCTACCTGGAACTATCATTCTGGGTTTTAGTCTGACCAGTTGGTCTTGGTGTTTGTTATACCTTTTGATGTTGAACCTACATAGTACTCCCGGTGCCACCATTCCCACAAAATCGGCTTGGTCCATTATTCGCCTAGCTTCAATGGGATCTGTCGGTAGGTCTCCGTCCTGCAGGTAGTCTATCAATTGCGCGCACTCTGCATCTTGGAGTTGCGCGTTTAATACCGTAGCCACAGAAAGCTCTTCCTCCTGAACTTCGGCCTCAAATAACTCACATCCCACAGCGGGTTCATATTCCTCACCTGGGACATGCTCATGATAGACTCTAGACAAATAGTCCGGTAGAAAATGAGTCGCTCCTGGCTCATATATGATTTCAAAATCAAAATCTGATAACGCTAAAGCCCACCGCCTCAGCCGGGCTGACGGGGCTTTGTAGGCACTCTGTAGCAGGGGAATCAACGGTTTGTGATCAGTCACTATTGTGATTTTAGCTCCCTGCAACATGTCCTCATAGTTCTTAATGCCTTTAATTACTGCCAGAGCCTCCTTTTCTGTTACCGAATAATTTAATTCGGCGTCCCGGAGAGTACATCCCCAGAAAGCAACCGGACGATAGATTTCATCTAGTTTGTGACAAACCGCTGCACCGCACGCGGCGTCTGATGCGTCAGTTAGTAGATAGAAATGCCCTCCTATATCTGGATGAATTAGTAAGGGTGGCGAGGTCAGCAATTTCTTTAACTGTTGAAACGCTTCCTCGCAGGCCTCTGTCCACTCAAAATAGACTTCTTTCTTTAGTAGCCGGTTTAAAGGCTTTGCTAGATCAGCGAAATTAGGGACAAACGATCGGTAGTAGTTACACAGTCCCAGAAAGGATTTAATAGTTTTCACATTATGTGGACGGTTAAAGGCTGTAATCTTTTCTGTGGTTACCCTTTGTGTAGCCCGCTTAATCCCTTCGGTTTTCCCTTATGTCATTAGACATAGTGGATTGCAACCTGAGCTGGGATCCTTTCCAGCCATAAGGCTCTCTCTGCTTCCCAGAATGTTCTTTTCAAACCTGATGTTTTCTGATCACAGAGAGCATGGCTCAACCATAACCTACGCTAATCCAAGAAATGAGGTCTTGAATAGGCATGTTTAGCTTTACCATGGCCTGACTGTACATTGAGCCCTCTCCGACGCGATAGGTTGCAACAACTCTACCAGTCCGACAGAGACGACCGGCCAGTGACCCAGTCGATAGCGATTACCGGTCCCAAGTCACCCTGGGTGGTCACCGACGGTCTGATCCAGGTGAATCGTGCAAACCCACACTGAACTTTGACCGTTTTCACTGGCCTTGCCTGTTCACTCCTGAGTGATGGAACTACTGTCAGGAGCTAGGTGAGGTCTGTCGACCCCGTACCACGCACGTACCACTTACAGGTGGCCGAAAACGAAACCACCGGCAGCCCGATATGTGCGCCGACTAGACGGTACCACAGTAGGATGTTGATTCATCCTTCGCTAGACACGGGGGCCTTCAGTAGTTCTCTCCCCTGCACTATAACGCGAGTTTTAACGTGTCCCCGGACTCTCGCGAGCCCACTGCCGCCTGTTAGGAGCTACCGTTGAGGAGCTCATCCCTCTTAGTAACTCCTTCCGCGTTTACTACGTGGCCGAGGAAATTGATTTCACTGCGGCACCACTCACACTTTGACGGTTTCAGTTTAAGATTAGCTCTCGCCAAAGCTTGGAGAACCACCTCAACGCTCGCCAGGTGTTCTTCAAATGTAGTGTCGTAGACAATTACGTCGTCTAAATATGCTAAGCATGTTCTAGGAATCAATCCCTTTAGCGCTATGGCCATTACCTTGGTAAACTGCCAAGGTGCGCCAACTAAGCCAAATGGTACACGCTTATACTGATACACACCCATCGGGGTTTCAAAAGCGGTATATTTTCTACTGTCTTCTTCGATTCGCTTGATCCCTTCGGTTTTCCCTTATGTCATCAGACATAGTGGATTGCAACCTGAGCTGGGATCCTTTCCAGCCATAAGGCTCTCTCTGCTTCCCAGAATGTTCTTTTCAAACCAGATCTTTTCTGATCACAGAGAGCATGGCTCAACCATAACCTACGCTAATCCAAGAAATGAGGTCTTGAATAGGCATGTTTAGCTTTACCATGGCCTGACTGTACATTGAGCCCTCTCTGATGCCGATAGGTTGCACCCAACTCTACCAGTCAAACAGAGACGACCGGCCAGCGACCCAGTCGATAGCGATTACCGGTCCCAAGTCACCCTGGGTGGTCACCGACGGTCTGATCCAGGTGAATCGTGCAAACCCACACTGAACTTTGACCGTTTTCACTGGCCTTGCCTGTTCACTCCTGAGTGATGGAACTACTGTCAGGAGCTAGGTGAGGTCTGTCGACCCCGTACCACGCACATACCACTTACAGGTGGGGGAAGAGCGAAACCACCGGCAGCCCGATATGTGCGCCGACTAGACGGTACCACAGTAGGATGTTGATTCATCCTTCGCTAGACACGGGGGCCTTCAGTACGTCTCTCCCCAGCACTATAGATGAAGTTTAACGTGTCCCCGGACCCTTGCGAGCCCACTGCCGCCTGTTAAATGCTACCCGTCGAGGAGCTCATCCCTCTTGGTAACATTTTCATCCATTTTACCTCGGGATTTCTCCTCAGAGGTTTGGCTTTCCATTTGCACTGCGTCTTTCATTACTTCTACAGAAATCCTACAGATGGACATTGGGGTCTCTGTTTTAGTTAGATAACACAAGTCTAGGAACTCCTCTATCTGATTTTGGTTTACCTCAGGCACTGCGCATTCTTCCGCAAAAGCTAATACTTCCTGGGGAGTGATTTCTTGCATTTCATCTAGCGGATTCATGACTTTGATCCACCACTGGCTTCCCACCGTATTCACGCACCCCTCTACTAGGACTGGTGCGGTTACCGCCGGTGCGCAGTAAGCTACCGGTGAGTCTAATCCCAGCGGCTCTCGAGTGGTTACCGGTATGATGCATTCATTTCCCGGCGGAATTTTCACTGTTTCTTTGCTAACTATAGGGTTTCCACAAAACACTTCTATCTTTGCGCCTGGTAGAGATAAATCTGATCGAAGCACTGTTAATAAGTTTCTTCCGATTACTATTAGGTGGCATAGATCGTCCACTATGTTGAAATCATAGCAGACCACCGATCCCTGGATTGAAAACTTACATCTAATTTGTTCTAGTATTACTTGAGACGAGTTGTCTGCCAAACTGATGTTTCCCTTCGATACCTTCCATTCATCTAAAATGCATTGTTTAGGGATCTGTCGTTTACAATGGGTGGACATGAAGCAATCGCTCGCTCCTGTGTCTACTAAAGATCTAACCTCCTTCTGATCATCAAATCTTAACGTTAAGAAAAATGCTTCGTCTCCTATCTCTCTCCTAGCCGGTCCGTCCACTGCGCCTAATTCTATCGTGGAATGAACGGACCCTTCCTCTAGTTTCCCTGATTCTTTTGTTCGGTACCACTGGCTTTGCTATCTTTGTAGATCCGCGGGGGTTTTTCCCTCAACCTATTCTTTAACCACAAGCACGCTTCTGTAGAGTGACCATGCTGTTGGTGAATGATACAAAACTTACTTTCATCAAAAGGCAACCTGGGTCTCTCTACTTTCTGTTGAGTTGGCAGATTCTTTCCCTTATCGGCCTCTCTGTTCGGGGCGACGTTGGATTTAGGCTTCTGATCTGAATTTCTTTCACTTTTCTGGTTTTCATACCTATCTTTTCTCTCATAACCTTGCTGTTTAAAGTTACCACCACTCTGGGGAGTCCCGCTTTGCCCTGGCTTTGGTTTCTGAAACCATGGAGCGGCCTCCAGTCGGGCCAGCACCACTCCAAACCGTTCGGAGATGGAGTTTAGGGCCGCGGTCTCCTCTGATTCTTGGCTTCCAGCCAGTTCGCTCACTGCATTAGATATTTTAGTTCCCCCTTTGCCTTTGTCCAACGATTCTAACCTCGTTGCACAATCCACCGCTTCGGTGAAAGACTTAGGGTCCAGTATAGCTACTTGCCTGGCTACGCCCTGTTTTAATCCTTCTAAAAACACAGCTAACATCATGCTTTCACTCGCCTCTGCTTTCACTTGCTTTTGTTTCAGAACACCTGCAAATTCGATCACGCTCTGGTCTTTTCCTTGTTTAAGGCCACAGAACTCTGCGTGTTTCTGCCACTTAGCTCTTCGATCACCGAAGATCTTGGTCATTTGGGCTTCTAGCTTCTCAAATGAGTCTTTCTCACTTTCAGCTAACGCTCCTGCCCAGTCGTCGGCCCTTCCCTTTAGGCCTAACAGCGCCATATTCAGGAGGTGGGCGTCCGACCAGTCATAGATAGCTTTCAGTCGTTTTAATTCCCTGAAATACTTTTCTATTTGCTCGTCTTCTTTTCCACTAAACCACGGTAACCTAATGTTTGGTCCCCTTTGGTGACCACTGTGAGTCGTTTCACGCACTGGCGCTGGTGTTTGCCCCAGTGCCAGACCCAACTGTGGTAGAATTTCCCAAATATTTGGTTGATTCTGTGGATTTGGAGGGTTGTTCTGACCTGGTGGGCCCGGCGGACCTGGTGGTCCGGGCGGTGGAGGATTCGGTGGGTTTGGGGGGTTGTTGAGTTGGTTAAGGAAAGGATTGTTGTTCTGGTTCGGGGGAGGGTTATTGGGTCCTGGTGGATTTACTTGATTATTCTGGCCTGCTGGGGCTTGCTGACCCTGCTGGTTACCCGCCCCTCCTCGGCCCGCGCCAAGATTGGCTGCGAGTGCCATCGCCTGCAACAGGTGAGGGAGCAGGTTTTGATCGACCCCACCTCCCGCTGGCTCGGCCCGGCCGGGCTGTTGGCCTGGTTGGCCTCCCCCATCATTTTGTTGCAGTCCCCCAAGGTTTACCCCAGGATTAGGCTGCTGTATTCCCGGATTCACACCACCATTTCCCCCTGCACCGGGTTGCTGGAGTCCCCCAGGGTTTATCCCCAGATTGGGCTGATTCAGAGGGGGATTATTAATAAGGTTTTGGGGAGGGTTGTTGAGAAGGTTTTGAGGAGGGTTAGGCCCTTGTGGGTTGGCCTGATTATCTTGGCCTCCCTGGACCTGCTGATTAAGAGGAGGAATAAGTCCTTGAGGGTTGGCCTGATCGTTCTGGCCCCCTTGAACTTGTTGATTAAGGGGAGGGTTGGCCTGATTACCTTGGCCTCCTTGGGCCTGTTGATTAAGAGGAGGAATAAACCTGCCTGCACGCCTCGGTCCGGCTGCTGGATTAGGATCTGGCCATTCCCATTGTTTTGTTGAGGTCCCCCAGGGTCCATCCCACGGTTAGGATGCCATGCCCCCAGATCTACACCCCCAGCTCCCCCTTCATCGGGTTGCTGGCGTTGATCTCTATCCTCTCTTTCTTCTACTAGATCCATCAAAGGAACGCCTCCTTCCGCCATATTATTTTCGTGGAGGTTTTGTATATCGTGATCGTCCCACTGTTCTTTCACAGGTATTTCCTCTACACTAATTTCGTCCTCACTCTCTAGTTTAGCTTTCTTACCTGTGTCTAGAACATCCTCGGTAATAATTTCGTATGAAGACGAGGTTGATTTATCTTCTCTAGCTAATTTTCTATCAGGACTACCCCCTCTGACATCTGCGGCTGCTTGTTCTGTCTCGCTATTTTCTTCCTCGTACTCGTCCTCGTATTCTCCATACAATTCATGAGTTAGAGTGTTAAAATCTTGTGCTTTAAGCGTTACATTTTCTTCACTATCCTGATCGCTTAGCCTCTCTAAATCTATGTGCTTTTCGGGGCTTGAGTCTGCCCACTGCTTTAATATTTCGGCTGGATCAAAGGCCTGAGCTTCCGCTCCCCTACCAGCCTGGTCTAAGTTCGTTTCTACACCGTAAGTTAATCGATAGGGTTGTAAATTGCCTACTTTCTCGCTGTTTCCCTCTGCTTCCCTTCCCACTCCCCTATCCCTTCCTACTGTTTTTCCTTTAGCTACAGTGGAATAAGGAATGGACGCCCCCGGGTTGGGGTGAGTTGGTGTTACCAGTGGGTGACTGATAAACTCAAGTCGTTGGGGTAATGGATAGGTGAGAGAGCTCCCATCAGGTAGGATTACCGGATTTTCGGGGCGTTTTCCCCCTGATGGGCTGGAGTTATCCGCGGTGTTTTGTCGTTGTTTTAGGTTTCCTGAAGAAAATAGGTTATCTCCATCGGAAACTTCCTGTTCGCCTTCACCTCCCGCTGCGGGCAGTAAACGATAAGGAACACTTTGGTTACACCACGGATTGTTCACATCAGATTCACAGGTGGAGCGAGAGCTAGTACCAGTTTCGTGGTCCGTAGGCGGTACGTACCCTGGGTTCCAATATTGCTTATATTCCGTGAGACGGTTCTTCCCTTCAACTCGTCCCGAGTGTATTAGGGTTTCAAGTCCTTCGTCAAGAACCGGCCTATCTTTGGACCCTAGGTGCCAGGGAAATGGTTTACCTTTGCCACGGGTTTGGTAATTTTGTGCACCTTCGGGGCAGAGCTGCTTGGGTCTGGCTGCGACCTCCTGTCTCTGTGCCTCCCCGTCTAAGGGATTACCTACCAGGTGGCGGTTTTCCACATTCCCTGTATATGATGTTGACACATCGTGTCCTGCGGGCCGCAAAGATTGAGGCTTGGGGTCAGAGGAAGCCTCAAAATCACCGGTGGCTGACATCAAGGATGAGCAAAACGGCACAAGTCATGTTTCGGGTAATCTCCACCAAATGAACTATTGTTAATGTTTGATTTAAGACTGCGTAAGATTCGTGTATATCCAAGTCTTCGTAAGTTGCTTTCCAGAATGTCTGAGTAATTCAGACCGCGTTTAAGGTTTGTCCATTCACTTCCCAATAGTTCAAAAGAAATGAACGATGAGGGAGCTTCTTAATATGAAAGGGTTTTTATTCAGTAAACACCTCATCCCGAGTCAAAGCCACCATGTATAAGTCTTCATCAGTCCACCTCCCATCTCCTATCAGCAATCAACCACATTTAGAACACGAGTTGCTCCAACGCCTTCTAGACCATTCTAGCATTCAGCTCTAACACAATCCTATGTCCGAGGTAGTGGGTATTGGTAAACTCCAGTCTGTTACACGGAGTCGATGTACTTACTCCAGGTATAACTCCTTGGTTAAACATGTTTCTTCTAACCAACTAACTCACTAACTGCTCGCTCCCTACCTTGCAGCGCCTTTTATACTGGTTAACAGGTGGCGCTAGGAGCGTAAAATGTCTCCTCTAGGAGTAGACTAGAAGTAGACTTGCTAAGCCTGATCCTTGTTGGATTATATATCATAACAATGTATTAAAAGTACTAAGCCATTAGTACAATAGCTAGGAGAACTGGTTACAATCAGAGGCCCCACTTTCTAACCGTATGGGCCCATACCGCCCACACAAGGTCATAGAGGTTAAACGAGGCCGGTCGTCATGGCAGCACCCACTGTATGCTCTCTGTATCATGGACTCGGGGCTGGATCAGAGAGGGCAAGTTCCATAACGGGAGACGTTAAACGTCACAGACGCAGACGAGCAATCGGCAGAAGGGCCGTTGGTCCAATAAGACCCTACTGCAAGTAGGGTCTTCAAAGCCTACTTCAAGTAGGGTCTGTATGACAGCCAATCAGAATGCTGGAAGCCTACTTGTAGTAGGGTTTTGGACTTAGAGTGTGGAACTCGGAGGATATCTGTGGTGTGGCATTAGAAGGCTACTTGTAGTAGGGTATGGGACTCAAAGCCTACTTGTAGTAGGCTTTGGGTCCAGAAGCCTACTGGTAGTAGGGTAAAGGAAAGCCTACTTGAAGTAGGGTTTTAGACCTAAAGCCTACTGGAAGTAGGGTTCAGGACCTAAAGCCTACTTGTAGTAGGGTTCAGGACCAAACCCTACTTGTAGTAGGGTTCAGGACCTAAACCCTACTTCAAGTAGGCTTTGGTTCCAGAAGCCTACTGGAAGTAGGGTAAGAGAAAGGCTACTTCTAGTAGGGTTGGGGACCTGAAGCCTACTTGTAGTAGGGTGCGAGACCCAAAGCCTACTTCTTACCCCGAGGGACTTGAAGCAAGCCTACTGGTAGTAGGGTAATGGACTCAAAGCCTACTTCTAGTAGGCATTGGGACCCGAAGCCTACTTGTAGTAGGGTTTAAAAACCCTACTTCTAGTAGGGTTCAGTACCCGAAGCCTACTTGTAGTAGGGTGAGAACTTGGAGTTACAGTCATGGAACTTGAAAGTCTTTATTAGATATCCTATGTATAGATCTAACTATGAACTTCTAAGTTCTATGCAGAAATTACTTCAGAACACCTAATTGAAGCAGTGTCTGAATGCACCACATTACTTCTAGTAGCCTTCCAGACAAATATACAACTTCTAATACTATGCAGAAAGTAGTTAGAATATATTCTAAATGGTTTAGATTTTCATTTGCTAGCTGAGTGTAAGACCCTACTTGAAGTAGGGTTGGAAACCCTACTGGAAGTAGGGTCTTATTGGACCAACGGCCCGCCTGCGACAAATCGTCCAGCCCCGCTCAAATATTTACCGCCCAAATATCGCCCGGTGTCTTCTCGGTGGTGCCGTGGGCAGAAGGGCCGTTGGTCCAATAAGACCCTACTGCAAGTAGGGTCTGCAAAGCCTACTTCAAGTAGGGTCTGTATGACAGCCAATCAGAATGCTGGAAGCCTACTTGTAGTAGGGTTTTGGACTTATAGTGTGCAACTCAAGTCTATCTGTGGTGTGGCATTAGAAGGCTACTTGTAGTAGGGTATGGGACTCAAAGCCTACTTCTAGTAGGCTTTGGGTCCAGAAGCCTACTGGTAGTAGGGTAAAGGAAAGCCTACTTGAAGTAGGGTTTGAGACCTAAAGCCTACTGGAAGTAGGGTTCAGGACCTAAACCCTACTTGTAATAGGGTTCAGGACTTAACCCTACTTGTAGTAGGGTTTAGGACCTAAACCCTACTTCAAGTAGGCTTTGGTTCCAGAAGCCTACTGGAAGTAGGGTAAGAGAAAGGCTACTTCTAGTAGGGTTGGGGACCTGAAGCCTACTTGTAGTAGGGTACGAAACCCAAAGCCTACTTCTAACCCCTAGGGACTTGAAGCAAGCCTACTGGTAGTAGGGTTATGGACTCAAAGCCTACTTCTAGTAGGCTTTGGGACCCGAAGCCTACTTGTAGTAGGGTTTAAAAACCCTACTTCTCGTAGGGTTCAGTACCCGAAGACTACTTGTAGTAGGGTGAGAACTTGGAGTTACAGTCATGGTAGTCATGGAACTTGAAAGTCCATATTATAATAAGAAGACACTATTATGGAGTATGAGGTGAGATATATTTACCCCGGGGCCGACGGGACCACGGTAAATATATCTCACCGATATACGACATAAGTGTGTCTTCTTTATTTTATGTGATGGCTACACACATCAAAATCGCCACTCTGACATCACCAGCGGCACTCCGACATCGCCGTCGGCACTCCAACATCGCCGTCGGCACTCCGACATCTTGTTTGTTTACCTTATTCTCGATGCTGATTGGCCGAAACCATGGCAACGGTGGTCACGTGATGCCCGAACGTCCCGAGGTACGTATAATCGGGAGATTTTTACCTCGGGCGCTGCGGGGCGTATTTACGTTCGAAAGCCCCAATAAGCACCGCTGCTCCCGCCAGCCATTACATAATAGATATCCTATGTATAGATCTAACTATGAACTTCTAAGCAGAAATTACTTCAGAGCACCTAATTGAAGTAGTGTCTGAATGCACCACATTACTTCTAGTAGCCTTCCAGACAAATATATAACTTCAGGCCCGTAGCCAGCTTTTCTCAGAGGGGGGTTCGTTTTTTTGAGAAGCAGTTTGTTTTTTTCCAGGGGGGGTTCGTTTTTCGAAAAATACATATTTTTGGGATTTATTGTTATATTTTACATTAAAAATTAAAGAAAATATCCTCCAAGGGGGGGTTCGTACGAACCCCTCGAACCCACCCTGGCTACGGGCCTGAACTTCTAATACTATGTAGAAAGTAGTAAAATATATTCTAAATGGTTTAGATTTTCATTTGCTGGCTGAGTGGAAGACCCTACTTGAAGTAGGGTTGGAAACCCTACTGGAAGTAGTGTCTTATTGGACCAACGGCCCGCCTGCTTACCTGATGAGTGGCGGGGGCGGTATGAGTGGGGGTTGTAGGGAGTATCAGTTCCTGGGTACACACAGACTTACACCTCAGATCAGAGCATTAGGGGCGATGACCCTGTAGGGGTACCAGCATGGGGCTTTTGCTCCGGGGAAGAGTATAGGCCCCTAGTAGCTCCTGCTGATCATAGAAGGCGACAAAAGTGGGGAGCCAGCACTGACAAAGTGGTTCACTGGGTTCGATTCCTGGTTAGTGTCTGGGTTCACTAAGAGATAAGGTACAGCAAAAATGATTATCAAGTTTTGATCCCCTGCTGTTTGCCTACCCTGTCACCCTCGTCTCATAGATATGATCACCAAAGACTGACCAAGTCAAAACGCTTGCCTGAAAAGTCAAAATTTGTCCCAACTTGTTTTCACCATGAAATGAACTTGGCTGTCGGTACAGGGAAAACATCCAGCACTCACTTACTTAGGGCCAATGACCCGTATTTCTGACTTCTTCATTGGAGATAGGAAAATACTTGTATAAAAGGCATTCAAGTAAATATTGTTTATGGTGCCCTGCTAGCTTACAATATTAATTTTGATCAATGATAATTTGGCTCCGTATTCGATGTTTGTATGCATGTACTTTATTTGGTAAAACAGGCTGCTATATACACCCTTTTCATGAGTCTGCGCTGTGAACCCTCCTATAGACAACTTTTTCCAAACACTTTTAGCCTGGGCCCATAGAAAACCATATCTCATCTCATTGTGTGAGACCTATACCGCTAGCAGGGCGCCACACTAACGGAAATTTTCTATAAATGTACACGAACAAGTAATAGGGAAATCGCTGTTTCCTGCCCAGAGTGAATGTGGTCATCCTGTTGTGAGTGTGACCTCTGTCCGCCCTCATACTTAAGTCTCCTGTACCGGTGAATCCAACCTGGACACCCGGGGGACCTCCTGGGGTCTGCTCTCTGTGGACCCAAACCGCAGAAGGTCACAGGCCCTTTTCACTGAGGGCTACCACAGAGTGGTCACCTTGTGTGCGCAGACTGACGAGGACCACCACAGCGTGGTCACTGTCACTGTCAACAAAAGGCCTAGGAGCACTGTCACTGTCAACAAAAGGCCTAAGAGGTCTTCAGAGAAGGTGTGGTTCACTTATAATAGGCGTGGGTGACAGATAGGGTCAGGACAAGGTCTTGTCTCCTTAGGCTTACAGCTTAGGCTCTTACGCAGTTTGTTGTAAAATAAACCTTTCTTTTTAAATCCATTCACCTGCTTCTTTTATGGAGCAATGGAAGTGAAAATTGTATTGGATGTTACAAAGGGTACCTTGCAGCTTTAATTTCAGTTCACTTGGGTAGTTTGGCAGAGAAATAGCCACTTCCATATGCCTAGAAAGTTCGAGTCTCTAGATTTAGGACAGTTCACTTGGGCAGTTTTGTTCACCCCCCCCCTAAAAAAACATGCCCCTGTTTTATTTTGGTCTCCCCAAAAGAATCCCTTTCAGACACTTGGGGTAGCCCTCCCTTGGTAATATAATATAGTTGAATATGAAATCATTATGTATATATATATATATATACGCTCACTTTGCGTCTCTAAAATTGGGGCAGTTCACTTGGTCATTTTCGTTTATTTCCCCCCTAAAAACCATACCCCTGTTTTATTTTGATCTCCCCAAAACAATCTCCCCAAAACAATCCACTTTTCCTTGCCTGTGGAGACGTAAAGTGAGAGATACCTTGACCCAAAAATCTTCAGCCCGGTTCCACGAGAACCCAGACCCCCAAAGCTTGGTACTCTCCACACGGCCCCTGAATGGTCAGCCTACTCCCACACCTTCCTACTCCCCCCCCCCCCCCTCCCCACCCCCCGACACTGGGGACCCTGGTCCAAGGGGAACAATCAGTACCTGGCCGTCCGTGAGAGGGCTTTACGCCGCCACCATTGTCCACCAGGGGGCACTGACAAAGTAGTCCGCCGATTACTCCGCCACCACTTAGCGGCACACGGCCCGTCCGCCGCGCCAAATAGTGCCCCTTCACCTGGACACCAGCCGAGATGATCACGCGATTAGGGAGCAACAGTTGGGTATCGTACAATGGTGGTGTCGAGCGCACAGAAGGGATGAGTACGTCAAGTTGGGCCTGTCAGGGCGTCAGAGATGGGGGGGGGGGGGGGGGCACTTGGGTCTCAAAAGGGTACCCACTGCCAAACGGACCCACGAAGCTGGGGCAGTGAATGTCAAAATTGAGGGACGATTAGCTACTTTTATGCCAATAAGGGGGGGGGGGGGGGGGGGGGGTGAACTACTTCTATAAAACATTAATGGGCAATAAATTAACACTTAGCCTAATATATTACATTATTTCATACAAAAATCTTAAAGTGTTTTAATCAGGAGTTTTTCTAAGCAATTTTGGTGATTTTGGTCTATTTCATGATATTGAGACCCCCTGATTTTGGGGGGCAGTGATCTTCATACCCCAAAAATAAGGGGTGGTCAACTAAAATTCAGGAGCAGTCAGTTGCAAAAAGTAGGGGCGGTAGTTTGGCAGTGGGGAGTAACCTTCAAAGACCTCTGGAGGTTACACCACCCAGTGGTCCCGGGGGGGGGGGGGGGGGGGGGGGGCATTATTGGCCGCTGGTGAGTGGCAGGTGTTAAGTGTGGGGCAGTATGGGTGTACAGGTGGGGCACCTGTTGGGACCGCTGGTACCAGTCAGCCCTCTCCCACCTTTTGTTGGCCCCTGTGGCCATTGTGAAGTGAAGTGTCAGTTTGTGGTGAAGTGTTTTAGTGAGGCCTGAATTATTTGACTCTCAAGGCCCATTCGCCGTGGCCGAAAATGTGTCGCTTGGATGACCGACAAAGTTATCGTTTGGAGAATATGATAATATAGGGATGCTAAAATTATTGGATGGTACCTTTTTTTATCAATGTGAACGTAATTTTATTAGCGTGAATAATTTTATCACCCCTAGATCATTGTTTTCTCCATGCGATATCTTTATTGCTCCTCCAAGCGACACAATTATCGGCCACGGCGAATGGGCCTTCACTGTCAGGGTTGGTATTGTACCCTGATGCCCACTGAATCTCAAGAGGATAAGTATTTAACGATTGACGGGTTTGTAGAAATGTGAGAGTAAAAATAGTCCATAGATTGTTCACATTATTACCCCGGAACCTATATTCTTCCCTTTATGCCGTGTATCTAGTATTTTTTTTAAATGCAAATACATACAGGAGTATCTTTATGTATAGAGATATATGACTTTATTTGTCTATGCTTTATGTTAATTTTCCTTGATAGTTTTATATTTTAGAAATAAACTTCACCAAGAACATAAAATGTACTGGAGTTGATATGAAATGCGAAATATATAAACCTCAAGTATCATATTTTTATATTGCTATTACAAATATAATTTGTAATAGCAATAGAGTTCTTAAAGGAAGGTAGTCGTTGCCATCGGAGTTGATTGGAATCGAAGCCCAACTGTAGGGAGCATAATTATAAACTAAAAGCACAGAGTCTCTGTGTGGACGTAGACAGTTCAGTCTCCGAGCCAGAGTGGCTCTCCAAGGCGACTCTCCGACACCGAGCCCCCTGCGCCCTGTGCCTCCTCACGTCCACAGGCTCAGATCTGGACCTCTCAGAAAACGGAGCATCTAGAAATACAAAAACTGCCTCCCTCATTAATTAGTTGTTGTCAGGGAGACCCAGAATCGCCATACTTAGCATTGTGCCATGTCTCTGGCTCGGTCCCAGGGCAGGGCGGTGTTTTTTAGGCTCCGGAGAGGCCTCGGAGGCTCCGTGGGAAAGCTGAGCGTGCAGATTTATCTGCCTGGTGTATTCATTACTGACTCTCAAGGGCATTCTTTAAAGGGCATTGCTCGTCGGAGGCATATACTGCATTGAGCTAGAGGTACCCCATAAAGTGACCGAAATAATGTAGAAAACAACACACTCAGAACCTGTCAGACATTGAGGATGTTCCTTAGTGAATGAGACGTTATCTCAACAGTCTCCTTTCCTTTCCCCAGGGAGACAAACGTCGCCTTTTGTTTCATAATCGTCTCTTTCTGTTCCTGTATCACAAAGAAGATATTACTGTTATTTTGCCCTCTGGAGTCCCAGCCATGTCCCAGCGAGGGGAGATTAAACAAAGGACCATAACCAGTGGAGGATGTATTCATTTCTGTATTCATCCCGCCTTCGTCTCTTTATCCTAAAGACCCATACCCACACGCCAATATTCACAGAGTCGGCTCACAAATCGACTTTGCATTAGGTGGAATGGACTGATTTTCCATCCATTTTTCCCACCGACTGAAAGGCCAACTGTTTGTGGGTATGCCTTGTCCAGTTAGAGTCGGCTGGAAGGAGTAATAGGCATATTTGATCATTTGATCGTACATCGTCCTAGTGGGTAAGGGACTTTATATACCACCATAAATACAAGGTAGTTCAACTGTACATGTCTAACAGAAATATCTTACATCTGCTAGTTTCTCCACAGAGGTGAGTTCTGTCAAATCGACATCGTTGGCTTTAACAGTCAGTTGTCTGGTTAAATATTGAAAAACAGCAAGGGATAAAAGACAAGCTAGCCAAATAGATCCATGAAATCCTATTATTGGATTATTCCAACTGTCTGAGAGCCACATGGTATCCCCCCCCCCCCCCCACACACACAAAAAAAAAAAAGGAAGAAAAAAAAGAAAAAGAAAAAACAACCTCCCCCTCCCCTGTCGGAGAACAAGGTGTTCCTCCAGCACTCCTCCCGCCGGTGACAGTGTTACATCCGGGCTAATTGTTTTAGCGCCTTCGGCACGGGAGGCCCGCGGGGGATGGGGTATAGCTGTAGGTACATCCCAGGGTACACCCTGTAGGTAAGGGTGTACACCCTCCCAGCCTGCAGCCTGTATCCTACATAATTTACACGTCTCCATTCTCCCGAACCACATTTCTGTAATACAGCTTCTCGTTCTTTGTTACATGATAACGTCTGGAAGATCGGGGAAACCTGAAGATGTTATTAAGTAAAATGAAAAAAGATATTCCTGTTCCAATGCGTTTATTAGTTTATCAGGATATTCCAAAATATGTTTACAATACCGGTCATTAGTATATAGATTCAAGTCTTATTACATCTTGTCAATTCTCGGGGTCTTCATCTGCATTGTTTCCGAAGCATATGACGTGTTCATCACGACCTAGGAAGAAATGTCATGATATCCAATTTCATATTATGCTCCCATTCATTGCTATAAATACATGTACTACTAATGTGTATGAAAAAAACGGGTCCTTGTAAAGACGTAACATTACATATGTAATAGAAGAAATTACATATTACAGAACTGTTACAACCATCATGTCATGCAGTTAAGAAATAAATCAGGGCATATCCAACCCATTCCATTTTAAAAGTCGTCTACATAAAAACAAGATATTCACGCATTGATTCGTGAACTCTGGGGATATTTCTACGTCATTTCAGGTTTTATCATGTCAGAGAATTGTTGAAAGATTAACCGTTGAAAAAAATCATTGTGTCTAATCTATATTTTTCCTTTTCTTTTTAGGTAAGTACACGTATTCCGTAGCTGTTGACATTCCCAACGTAATGGTGAGTTGTTTTATCGTTTACCTATTTACATTCCTGTTCTGAAGAGAGTCAGCAACCCCCTATAAGCTGTTTATATCACTGCATCAACTGTCATTTTCGTTGAAATTGACTAAAGGCCCGGCCACACTGACCAACTGAACCCAACTCGACGGTCGAGTTGAGTTGAGTTGGGGGCAGTCTGTTAGTGGGGCATGCCTCTACGACTGGTTTGCCCCGACAGTTGAGTTGAGTCCTACATCTTGAGAAGAAGAAGATGTACGACTGGATGGTCGGGTCTTAGGGGGGAGTGCAGTATATATGTATATGCATATATATCCTTGAAGCTACAACTATCGGGTCGTGCCCTATGGCATGGTAGAGCTTTTTGGATAAGACTGGATAGTCGGGGGATAGCGGTGCCATTTTTGCTTTTGGGGCGTCATCTAGTGGTTACTGGTAAAGTCCGCCCCAAAAGCCTTACTGTCGGAGGTTTTACCATTGTGTTTAGTCAACAGGCGTGAAATTGGTGCTAATTGCACCCTTCACTTTCCCCACTCCAACTCCCCTTGCCCCCTGTGCACTCAGTTATTCCTCTGTTCTCATTGGTCACTGGTTGTGGTTGTACCTGAGGAGTAGGAGGGGTGAGAGGTGTGATTGACACATGGTGCACGGCTACTTGGGCTGACCACTACAGCAAGAGTCCTCCTCCACACCTCCCTGGCCCACCCAAGGTTACATGCCTTCACCAGCGGCGACTCTGACCTGTGATATGTTCAGTGTGCTGTTGTCGGTGGTCCACCCTCACGGTGCCGGGGAGGGGGCCCGGGAGGAGGGGTGACCTAGTTTTGACAAGGGGCTGACCGTGGGTCCGAGTCCCGCCCCTGTCCCGCTCTAGCTTCGTATATGTCAATTACCATGGGGAACCAGTGTAGGGTCCGAGTCGCACTTGTTAAGGGGGTCCTGACGTCACACTGTTGGTGAGATTAGGCAGTTTGGTGGGGTACAGGTAGTGTGGGCGGTGCGAGAGGAGTGGAGGGGAAGGAAGGTGGGGGGGGGTGGGGGGGGGGGGCATGTCGTATATCATTTGAAAGGTTATTTTCTGAGGGCCATGATGCTCATTAAAGTTAATTAAAGATGCACAATAGAATGCAACCAAAAGTAATATAGCTTCATGCAAAATCCCGCCTCCTGAGTGGCCGTAATTCTGGCCACCCGGTCGACTGGAAACAAAAGTTTTTTTTAGGGTGGCCTCAGCCCCAGGTCATGGCAGTCATAAGGTTGAGTGGGCAGGGGAGGGGAGGAGTGGGCAGGGGCAGGGGCAGGGGCAGGGGCAGAGGCAGGGGGGAAGAGGAGCAGGCTAGTCCATTCCGACCCCTCCCAGCATAGTTTACAGATGATTATTTTTCGCCTCAAAAGCAAGGTTTTTCAGTCCAGAGGACTGAAAAATACATTTTCCTCTTGTGTCTACGACTGTCGAGTTGAGTTCAGTTGGTGAGTGTGGCCGGGGCTTTAGGCTTTTTCCTCGAAGGAAGCCCGCTGAATTATTATGTGCGAAATGGCCTCTGCACGTATTTTGCAACTCCCAGTGGAAATGGAAGGCGACGTAATGTAATAATCCCGGCGTCAGGGGGCCGTAAAAGGCCGACTGTATGCCCCGGCAGATGGACTGCCGCCAAACAGAGAATATTGAATCATTCAGGGGCATAAACACATCTACTGGTGTGTAAATTCACCAGGTCAGGGAGTCACGGCCCGCTGACCTCCAGCCACCTTTGGCCAAGTGTGAAACAATGTGCGGGGAAACGGTCCAGAAAGTAAGGACCACTCGGGTACCGTTTGGTGGAGGGCACAATGCTGGCATAGTTTCAGGTGAGGCCACCTTAAATATGGACCTGTTTACTGTTCAGTGGAAACCACAGACACTGTGAGGCTGGCGGTTGAGATTTTTATCATTGAAATTATTTTGTTGCAATAAAATGATGTTATTGTCATAAAATGACAGGCATTTCTAAGCCCCAAAAAAGGTATACTTTTGATGATAATATAGAAGAAAACATCTCACAATCTGGGAAAAATAGGCACTGGATAAGAGTCAGTGTCTAAAAATCTATTATCAGAGACCATATAATATCATAGAGACCATCCAATATTTGTCTATGATAACATGCAGTCTTTTAACGTGTTTCCTGACTCACACGTCAGAGTTGTAGCATGGCCAGCCGTGGGGGTGTCGCAGGTCTGTCTCTCCCACAGTGACGTTGGTTGGGCCTTGGCACACGTTGCCCCCCCTCCCACCACCCAACCCGTCACCCCCACTCACCTCCACTCCCACACCACCTGTGTTTACCACCAAAACAACAATTAGAAAAACTCCTCTAATCCACCTTTGTAAAGACCCAACTGATTAAAGCCTCAAATTTTAGGCCAAGAGTTTTTATTTTTAAGTTGGTTAAATTATGGACGCATGGAATAAAACCTGTTTTAGAAATTGGCCAAGATACGGAGGGGAAGCGCATTCTCATAGGGATTTGTTGACTTATCATATTTTACGAGAGGAGTTGATTATAAAAGTGTTTTCTTTGATGCATTGCATCTAATAATGTTTTTAACAAAAGTTAAATTTTTGTACCAGGGAATTTTATAAATTAGACGAAATTAGATCCATTTAATATATATATCGTGTTCTAACTTTGATAAACGAATACCAATATAACTGTACATTGCCCTCTCACGAACACAAAACTCAGGCTATAGGCTATACAGAAAATGTAACGTTTTACGGTATCACATGACCACCCACATGATGTCGCTGAGAACAGCTTGTAGCCTGCGGCCGTGTTGTGACAGACTCGGACACGTTCAGTAACCAGCGACACCATGTCCGCCAGGCGCGAATACCTGGCTGTCGTCTACACCTCGCCATATCACCATAACGGTGGGGGAGGGAATCTAAAACAGACTGGGATGACAAGAGCTGATTGACTTAGTTGTAGAATATATAAATATTATCGGATAAGATCAGTTTCATGGGGTGAATCTCTGTTTCAATGCAGCTGCGGAAATTCATCTGAGAAAGGTACAACATTTGGGCAGATATTTGCCTTGTATGATAAACCATAGACATATAATGATATATATGGGATGTATCTATATGGATAAACTGACTAATGGAATATATATGTATTTAACGTATCTTTGATCATTATCGATTATGATGATAGATATACAAACAATCTAAACAAACTACCTGCTATTTTTCATCATGTAAAGCAATCAACAACAGTAATACAGTTGATTATAACTTATCTACTAAGTTGGCTTTGTGGGTAAAATTCTAATGTTGACAAATTTCCCAGAGTGCATTTTGAATCTGTCTGCAGGTACCCCAAAATACAGAAAAAATATTATCTTCCTCCAGGATAATTAATGCATTGTATGCACTTGCGAATGACATCATGAAAATTGATAATGACATCAGCCAATTTTCAAAACAAAAATAGAGCTCCCAAAAACCTAGCAGCAGTCTGTAAGTTAGGAGTCAGTGCCAAGATAGACAGCCCGTCTGTCGACCAGCACATACATCACCTCATTACACTTGGGGCACTTTTTTAACTGCCCCGCTGGGTCCTGGTAACAGAGTTTGCCACTTCTCTATGTGTTGACAGCTAACAGGCTGGTAGGCATCTGTGACGTCAGTCAACATGGCGTCAGTTAATGTGTTATGTAAGTTAATTTGATGTCAGTTAAAGTAATGTCAGTTAATGTAACACCAGTTAAATTGATGTCATTCACATAATATGTCATCGGTAAGATTATATGTCAAATTATATGTCATCAGTTATTAACTGACGTGACATCAGTAAAAGTGATGTCAAGTAATATGATGTCAGTCTACTGATGTCAGTAACTGTTATTAATTGACATCATATTAAATCATATTTAACTGTTAAAATGATATTACTGAGGTTGATGTCTGTCAAGGATAATGTGACATCAATAGACAGGACAGCAGATAATGTGACGTCAGTCACTATGACATGAGTGAATTGAAGGTGACATCTGTCAATGTGGTGTCTGTCACTTTGACATTGGGAGGCATGATGCCAAGTTCTCTTACCCATCATAGGGAGTGATGGCAAGACGTGAAGGCTAACTCTGTAGTTCTCATGGGTAACCTCAGGCTGCCCTTTTTGCCCTCTCGTTCCATCCAGTACTTGTCCTATCCATACAGGCCATGTAGTTTAATATCCGACGCGGCGGGGGTTAGACGCATTTCCAATTGAGTCTGTGTTCGTCAAAAATTCGAGCATGGTCAACATATCCTGTCAGAGAATACATTTGAATCTCAGACATTCAAATTTAATGGTATTATTTGAGTCTATGGTATTGTCATGACGCCTTTATTATTTCTAAGAGGATATTGGATTTTTAATATCAAAGATAATATTTCACCTCATGTAAACCAAACCATTAGATTCTGAGTTGACAAGAAATAAATCGGTTGCAATTCGCCTGAATTTGATGTCCGTGGCTAGGCTTTCATGTGAGAGCGCACCAGTTTCTGAGGGGATCCAGGCTTGAAGTCAAATAGAAAACTGGCTTTTGTGGGTAGTTTTGCTCGGCCGACGACCCTGAAATTCCAGGAATCCGTTCAGTTTTAAGTTACCGGGAATTGGTTAAATGAATGGAATCAAAAGAACTGACGTCAGTAGCTATCATCATCATGCCACATTCATGTCCATCCGTTTTAGTTGGAAATATTTCATGTTTTATAGAGACAATATGCACGCTTTTTATATATATTCTCACGGTAAATACCGGGGACCATTCCTTGCAGGCGTCCTGGGATCGCCTCGTTCAAGTCGCCCGCCTGACCCTGGGCCGTTGAATACTGAATGCTCCCTCCGGCGGCGACCTAATGTGATTACAGAGAAACTGAAGGCTCCCTTACGTCGTCCTCGGGTGTTTTGGCGTTCTGTCAATCCGGGGACAGGTTTGGGACATGCAGATTGATCCCTCGGAGGGGCCCCATGCAATGTGTAGGGGTTTGGTCCGGTCTGTGAATGCGCCTCCACCCCCTTCCCCATTAAAAAGGACTGATGAATAGGGAAATGGTTAATTATGAGGCGGCAAGGCTTTAAGATCAAATAAAGTCTTAGGTCACCTTAAGATCTTAGCCGCCGAATTCCCCTTTCGTCTATACGACAATCGGTGACGCGTTTATGTGTAACACCCGATGAGACGATCGCTCCTGGGCTTAAATAACCACATATTTGGGCTTATTTGGCCTTACATCGCAGAGATTTTGATATATAGAAGACATAGGAATCGTTAAAATCGTCCAAAACGGTCAAAATTAGACATTCAAGCGCGGAATCCAAACCGTTATATCAGTACGATCGCCGGGCTTGCCCGCCATCTTACTTGATCACGTGACCCCTCTTGCTCGACCTCTGTCAGACCGGCCGGTGCAAGCGTGCCGGTTGGACGTTTCGGCGGGAGGCTCCTCTTTCACCGCCTGTTTACCCGGATTACGGCGGTATCTGATGCTTTCAATATATATATTTTGATATATGGATACCCTTAAATGCATACAACGCATTGACAATTCATGCGGGAATGATGCGTTCGTATCGAAGGGAAAACATTGGATCGATCGGACACGAGGAGCTCTGTCACTGTCATGGCGTCAACCCTTCGCTGGGTTCTCTCCCCGCACGCCTGCATCGATACTTTGAAATCAGAAAACCAGGATGACATTAAACGCATGAATTGTGGAGGATATACGCATTGAAACGCATTGAGGACTCCAGGCGTTAAAGGTTAGTTCATATATTTTTTCCAGCATTTGAAATAATACCGTTCGTATCGAAGGGACAAAGCGCCCTCCGACACTGTCAATGTATTATGGCGGCTCTGACAGCAATTATTTCTGATCAAAAGATTAAATTATTTGTTGAATTGTCACTATAGTGTCATTCTTTCAGACCTACCATCAAAATATTAAATCTCAGTTCTAATATGTCTAGGCCTAAGTCACTGTCACTGTCTGAATCATTCCCATTCAATGTTAAAACATAGGCGTCACACTGTCAATAAGTTCTCCGGTGCTGTCAGTGTCTGACACAGATTCAAAGATCAATGTCTTACCTTGAAAGAAAATATTTTTTCAGATTGACACTATAGTGTCAGTTCAGACCTACCACAATAAATCATTAATATTATTAGGCCTAGTACCGCCGCCTCATGTGTATCAAAGCTGGAAGCTTTGATACTGTATAAAACATTTTTTACTATATATTACATTAAGACATTAAAACATTAAAACATGCCGCCGAATTGATCAGTATGGCTAGACGTTTGGACTTGTTTTAGATGGTTTGTACATTACTGAGACCGAAATGATGCATCCAAGTTTACCTATAATATTGGCTAAACTTCCTATTCCTTGCCATTATTCTTTTAAATTTGCGACATCCATTTGATGCATGTTCTATTAATATAGCTGAACTGCCTTTCTCCCATTAGTACATGCGCATAGAAACACTGGTTCATCATAGTAAAACAGCATAATGCATATAATATACACATAACGCCCCCCTCCCCCCAGGTACATGGTAAAACCCCCAGACACAGAAACCCCCTTGGTACATGGTAAACACCCATAGTACATGTACATAGACACCCAGTGGTACATGATAAAGCGACACAATGCATAAAACGACATACTCAGTGTGCAAATGCTCGCAAATTCGCACCAATGTGCGAATTTTGTCACAGAATGTGCGAAGTTTTAGCACAAATCTATATAGGAAAGTGAAAATGCTATACAAAAATGTGCAACTTTCTGACTAGATTGTGCGAATTTTGCTGTGAGTTTTGCGAAAATAAATGGGGGTCTGCATGCTCACCCTATTATTTACTTACTGTCATATAACACATACCCCCCTCCCCCAACGTACATGGTAAATCTCATAGGCCTAGTACATGGACACCGAAACCCCCTTGGTACACGGTAAGGCCCTCAGGGCGGACCCAGAGGACTATAAAAGGAGCCAGAGGTCAGCTTTAAGTCTGAGATCCGTCTTGTCCGAGTCAGGGATCAGCGTCCCCACCACCCGACGCCCTCCTATTGAAGTCTCGCGAGATAACGCTTCAACTGTCACGTGTTTCCTGTGCGGAAGACGAGTGCGCAACAGGAAGGAATTGCCAGGTGATCCGCGGAAAGGTCACGTGCCTCAATCGACCAATCAGAGTTGGCGAGACGGCGGGCTTTCGGGCGAGGTTGCGCGCTTGGTTAGGCGGAAAAGGCGAAGATATGAGAGGATGCGCCCAGGGCCCGGCAGGGGGCGGTGCGGGGGGGGGGGGGGGCTCCAGGCGGAGATCACGTCGGGGTCTCGGGCCGACGAGACGTTAGCGGTAGTCCTTTCATGACCTACCTACCTCTTACACGTTTGGTCGGTACACCAACAAGAGTCCATGGCTACTAGTGGCTACTTAAAATTTGCAAGGAATTCTTTTAATAACCGTCTATAAATGGCTTGGGGAACCCCTTTGTTGGTTGTCTGGGTGCTGGCTGGTTTATGGTCCTACCTGCCATACATCAGGGGCTGCAAAGCATGCTGGGATTTAGGTGGAGATTCCTACTCAAAATTGTTGCTGGTTAACAGTCCTAGTTTGACCACTTAGCGGACTTGGACGTAACTACAGTCTACGTAAGCAGACCTGTTGTGTGTGTGAGTCACGTGATAAGATCAGCTGACTCCAGACGAGATTAGGGCGTCGGAATGTGGGTCAGACCAACGAGCTCGTTGGTCAGACGAGCAGCAGACGAGCGGGGGGAATGTCGTCTGCGCAACAATGGTGACGTCATGAGTCGAAGACGGGCCATCCGTGGTGATTAGATCTATTGCCTGACCTTAAGATGGTACTGGTTTAAGAGATAAAATATAAAGCACGACTCGTGGGAATGAAATGTTGGAAAACTGATACAATATCAGGTAACTTCAACGTTCATTTACATCCTTAGCAGCAGGACTTGGCTCTATATACCGGCCCTAGGCGACATTGCCCCTATTAGAGCTTACTGAAATTTGACAGGGAATTTTTCTTAGATTCGACAGGGCAACATTGCCCATTCGACGTTGCCCTTTCTTAGACTTGACATGCGATATTGCGACCCCCCAATCAAAGGCCCCTATCCACATTGAATCGTCATTGCCTTACCGTCGTATGGGGGCCGTCCATAAATGACGTCATGCCGCGGGAGGGGGGGGGGGCAGCTCCCTATACATTATAGTAAAGCATGACAGACGATGGCGTTACAGTTCAATCTCAGATAGGACTCTGCTCCGTGTATGTGCCCTTCTACAGGTTATCTGGATGATTCTCATACAAAAGGCCATCGGGATGCAGCGCCTCGTTCTCATAATCTCACACCAAGGTCATCAGATCTTGACCCCCGAGACGCTATGAGGTGCGCGCGCACCCCTCTCGGCGTGCCATCTCTCCGGAAGTGAAGCCGTCCCAGCATCCAACGCGCGGCGTTCCAAAGATGGCGACTTTCCGACCCGACCTCATTACTCCCTTATCGTCGAGAATCTGTTCTTGTTGCTGAGTCAATCGTTATCTCAGACAAGGTAATCATTTCTATTCTGCTCGTATCTGAGTCTTCTCCGACAGCTTGCCCTTATCGAGGACAAGCAGGCCGTAAATAAGACGATCGGTCCGTTCTCCGTTTGTAGGAGCCCGTCTCTTCATTTGTCGGCCATGATTCAGGCTCAATGAAAGGTATCTGTAGAGACCTGGAGAATGACTAGGGGGAGGGGGGGCACTTACTCTTTGAAGGTTACTTCCCACTGCCAAACTACTTTCCATGACTGACCGCTCCTCAATTTAAGTTGACTGTCCCGTATTTTGATGGGAAACAGATCACTGCCCCTGCAAATCAGAAGCCAACTCAGTTTCAATACTATGAAATATACAAAAATCACAAAAATAGCTTAGGAAAATCTCTGATTTTTTTTCACCAATTAAGTAAAAAATAAGGTTAAGTTTGAAGTCATTACTTCTGAATTGTTCTATGGATGTAGATGCGCCCCTCCTCCTCATAGGTGGCTGATCACCTCTGATTTTGATGTTCGAGGCATCCACGTCACAGGTCAGTTTGGCGGTGGGTACCCTTTCCAGACGTTAGCCCCTGAAGTACTTTAAAGTTTGGTGGTTGTAGTACTTTCTAATTGTGGATGTTGTTCAGGGGAGTAATGAAGATGAGGGCAGGAGTAGTATTTAGATGGTTGGTTGGTTGGTTATTGGGGTTTAATGCCGTAGCAACATCTAAGGTCATATCACGGCGAGTAGATGTTGTATTTCTTCAGTCACAGGTTAGAGCATGGCCTCAGGCCAAAGCTCCATGAAAGGTTACATGTGCATAGCTCTGTGTCTCCAGCCCCACTGCCCAGAGTGGAGCATTCAAGATTCCCTCCACAGGCCTCCAGGGCCCTGATTGGTTGGTCAGGTTCCAGGTGGACCCTGTGGCTCCACCTGGAGCCTGTGAGGGTAGTTAGACCTACTTTAAGGGTATAGTTTTAGTTTTTGTTAATTTTGAATATATTGTGTTTAATCTTATACTAGTTCTCACTTAAATATATTTAGAAATAATATGTTTTATAATACTGAAATATCCTACCGATTTTATGGTATGACACCCCCCCCCCACCCCCACCCCCACCCCCACACACACACTCACACAGCTCGTGCGGGCTTGGAGAATGGGGGATTGTAATGATAAACAAATCATCCCCTCTCAGAGCTACCCAGACGTTGACCTTTCTGTTCACATGGGAAACGTTTCTTTCAAAAAGTAGCCGCTTCTTTTTGTCTGGCCCTCGTAACTGATTGAAAGCCCTGCCCAGGAGGAACATTATTTCTCTCGTTTAATGTAATTGTTGAATAGATCTTGTTGACTTCAGATACGATTTTAGTAATTTATATTAGGCTCATTAAAATCTTACTTGTTTATACTGGCAATGAGGGTCGATATTCAACCAATCAGAGAAACTGGAACTATATTGTTGATAACCAGAACTAGTTTGTGAAGCAACTTTTAACATTTTTTCAACTTATTGAAGAAAAAAAATCAGTCTAGGATATATTCAGATTCATAACTTTAAGCCTCATTAATATGTTTGAGGTGAAAATAACATTTCACCCTCTATACACCTTGAAACAACGATCTATCAAAAAACAAGTTGGTGGAATCCACATGTTCGACATAGCCTTGATCAATGCATTTACTCGATATCGGGATTCTGCCATCTTCCTACACTTCAGGAAAGATATTTCTTCCAAAGAATGTTTAAGCAACAACACAATACATTATAAAGCAGTCAGTGTCGTGACATTACCCCTCCTGTGCCCACTGTGTGATCTATGTCTTGTAGCAGACCAAAGGGGCCGGCCGTTGGCACCCAGCCGTTGGCACCCTGGTAGCCGTCGGCCGTCGGCTTCTGTAAATGACGGTCTGACATGCCACTTCTGTGGACACATCTAGAGTTCAGGACCTATAACGGCCAAGAGAGATCCGCCAAATTGTCTGTTTTTACTCTATTTGTTGAACTGTTCCTCCATCTCTAGTCTTGATACTATAAGTGTCAATGTTTTGATCCCTAAAGCTAGTTGAGTCTTAAACCATATAAATTTAAAGTAATTCAATTTAAATTAAATCATGATATTTTACTCTTTTTTTTTTTCAATTTAACGTTTACGGATTCACAAACTAGTTCCGCCCCAAACAAATCTAGTTCCGGCCTTCTTGATAGCCTCAGTCATGACCCTCAAGGGTCGTATAGGGGTTGTGTCTACCGTTCAGCTGCCCTCTCCTTCTTAATCTTATGGGACACCACCTTGATATAAAACGGAGACTAAGTCTCCTCCAAGTAAGCAGACTAATCGGTCAACTCTAGTAAATATACTTAGTTAGCTAAACACACTGACAATGTATTGAACCCTTACTTCTACAAACCAACCGAGTAAGACATGATAGGCCGTATCCCCTGAGGCAGGAGGCAATACCCTGACTGGGTGATGGGCGTATTGAGGTAGCCCAGTGGTCCGTGAGCCATAGGCCCACTCTGCCCAGTTGGCTGTGTAATTGTTATCCCCGATCAGGACCCCCTCGTCTCCCCTCAGTACCCAAACCACCATTAAAGGTGCACCGTCCATCCTTATGGGTCTAGACCCGTGAATACGACAGCGCGATGCGGCCATTTCTTAGATTTGACGTGTGACCGTTAAGTTTTTGCAACAGCAGGCGACGGCCATTTCTTAAATTGGCAGGGGACATTGCTATTGTTAGAGACGACGACAGGTGATATAGGCATTTCTTTTTTTCAATTGAGCAGGGCTCCTTTTATTTACCCTGCTACTTCTAAAACGGTGTCCTTTCACATGTTGCCATCTACACACTTAACTTGCTTCAGGTCATACCAAGGACCAGCGAAATAGTCTATTACCAGCCTGTCTTATTGGTTGCTGATTTGTTTTACTGCTTTTCAAAGGACCTGTGGGAACCAGCAAATTGGGTCATGACCGCATTATTTAGTTCTTGTTCAAGAACAAACAGTAAAAAACTTTGTCTCTGCTACATCTTTTTTGGTACTCTGAAACCAATTAGTCATCATTTAAAGTAAATACCCTTATACTCTTTTTCGAGAGTTTTTAAATGGGAACATAGGCTTTTCTTGAATTCGAAAAGGAAGATCAGAACCCCCCCCCCCCCCCCCCACCCTCCCTAATCCAGAACCCCCATCCCTTACCAGGGGCCGGTCTCAGTGACGGGTTAGACTACCCTGGTCCTCTGGTCTACCCCTTGGTCTTGAAATCTTGAAGATAGTTAAGAATAAAGCTTTTAAAAGAAAAAAAGGGAAATCCCAGGTGAGGTCACAAAACCTTCCAGATATCCCCTAAATTCCAAGTTCAGGTTATTCCTTCCCTTCCGCTACGTGTAGTGTGTACACTTAGTGGTATAAGGCAGTGTATGTTGGAGTTGTCATAACACAAATAAAGTGTGGCTGTTCACAAACATGCCCGTCCCGCGGCCACCCCCAGGCCTTACTAATTGGGGACCTAATGACTACTCCCCTACCTCTCACCGTCTCCAGGACCGTCTCTGAGGGGTGGTCTTCCTGGAAGGGGGGGAGAGGTACTTGGTCCGAAAATGGGTAGTCCCTGTGCTCCCGACAGGGTCATCAAAGGCCAGGGGGGGGAGGGTGTCCTTTCTATGGGACATTGCATATAAAAGACCCCTTGCCACTCTTTGGAACGAGTATGGTATCGAACCCGATGTCATTCTCCTAAATCATGTCATAAATACAATCACCCAAAGCTGAAAAGCTTCACCTCGGGCAGTTTGGTAAAAGAACTGAAAGGGTTGGCCGGACATTAAACTTACCCAACGAACAAACAAAAAGGGTACCAACTGTGATTGGGCTAAATTGAGAAGATGACAAAAAAAGGGGATCGGGGGCTGTCAAATACTGAAACTGCCTAGATAGCTGACAGCAATAGATTATCTCTGGTACTAGATGAAAATTCAATGATGGCAATTCAATTCCTTTGTAATGCCTCTCAAACCAATTATCACAATATGGAATCACATTGTCACCAAGAAATTTGTCGATTGAGAAGTCAGATGGAAGACAGAAGTCACTGGATGAGAAGGAAATTATAAAGGAATTGTAAAGAATATTCAAAATTATATAAGTATGAGATTGGCAGACGCTGCTGGTAGGTGATATACCTGTATAACCATGGCAGGTGCAAAGCACCTCCCAGTAAGTAGTGCTGCCTGGGTAAAAGCGATAATTGGATAGCATATATAAGGGGCTGAGACGGCAAACGAAGCCAGTGAACACTACCTGTTTGGATCAATACGAATCTATACGATTCGGGGTTTGGTTTTAGCCATGTACGCAGACATCGGGTGACTTGGATAGGAGTTTACCATTGTGCTGCTGCACTAAGACAAGCGGACTCTCAGGACGAAGCTAGCCTTGGGCAGTGTTGAACGAGGGCCGGATACTTAGGCCCTAACGCACCAGCCATTTTATGCCTTGGATTAAACACCTATAAACTTCCTCTCAGCCAAGCGAGATTCTTGTTGTGGATATGAATGCCCATTTCACGGATGTAGTCTACCACTCGACTAGCGACATTAACTGAGGCGATAATAGGCAGTCTTGAGTAACAATTAACTGCAAACTCCCCATATCTAAATAACACCCATAAACAACCACTAGCGTTCAGATTCATGCTCTTTGGCAGGGACTGTCCATGCATGAACTATCCTAAAGAGGGGTTGTAAGAGGACAGTAGTTTTCGTCAAAATTTCAAAATTGGAGGTGGGGGGAGAGTTAGGTTCGCAGTTGTAATTAAGGGACTAAGTACCCCCCTCCCCTCCCTTAGGACTTAGTAAAGCCCTGGGACTGTACACAGATGAGTGGGCTGTTTTTAGGCCTAGCGGAGGCGCTGGAGTGTGATATTACGGTTTTTAGTATTTCTTTACCTGTTGAGATGGGATCAAACATATGAGTTGTGTTTTTAAACAATAAAAAGGTATGTCCTGAAAGACCGGAGACGATGTGGAAGTAATCTGGTGGACTATTTTATGTCTATATTGAGTGTTGTTGTCAGTAGATTTATGGTTTAAGCTCCATATCCACTAAGCAACTTTTACACAGTTGGGCAACGGATTGGTGCTCAAATCAGCCAATTCTTATGATCGCCTGTTAGTATAGTATATTGAAATGTGCATCTTTGATTTAAATTGGTGCTAAAATTGGCCGATTCTATTGGTAGAAACAGCATATTTTAGCGCCGATCCGTTGCCCAACTGTGTAAAAGTTGCTAGTGGGTATGGGGCTTTAGACTTTGGTGTATGGTAGGGGAGAAGAATGGCTGTAGGAGATTTATACCCTGGGAGTATCAGGCTACAGGTGTGGTGTCATCTCCTGGTAGTTTTCAATAGGTGTATGTTTTACCCTGTGGGTGTCAGCTTGTAATACGTCACCTGGCCGATAGGTGGCCTCAGATACCGGTAACAAGGAGAAAAGACAGACTCGATGAGATCGATACTCTCTCCTGTTATACTTACCTGGTGGTATCAGATCGTGGGTGGCCTGGGCTGAGTGTAGTCGTTCTGAGAGTGGGGGGATACACTCGATCTGAAAAGGGGTACCAACTGCAGTCGGAACCTCCAAGGGCTGTAGCTGTGAACCTCCAATTTTGCTCAAATGGGGGACTGTCAAATAATCAGACTACCTTTCAGGAGAGCTGCAAATGATATATTATATTTTATCCTAGATTAAAAGTTTATTGTATGTAATTCAGTTTCTTCATAATGCCTCTCAAACAATTTATTGAGTTCAGAAATCAAATTATGACCACAAAATTTGTCCATAATTTTTTTCTGCTGGGGATACCCATAAAATACCCTGAAAAGTTGGCTGCCAGAGTACTCCCGTCCCGAAATGGGGGGGGGGGGGGGAGAGCTGTAGCTTTGCAATAAGAATAGACATAATTTATACAGGCCTATATATTGATCTTCTGCCTCCGTTTTTGTCATGTTAACTTAGGCATTGGGGCATCAGACTCGAAATCCGGAAGATAGTCATGTTTATCATAGCCTGGGATGATACCGGTTTAGTGGCTTAGAGTGCATCAGCGAGACAGGCAGGGTGATAACCAAAGTGTTATCACCCTGAAGGGGGCAGGGTCATAACTAACATGTTATCGCCCTGGAGGGTGACATGTAAAGTTTTCTTTTAGCAGTTGCTAGTTTTGCAAGTTCAATAATTCTCACCTTCAAATTCTCTTTAATATTGTTCAAGGATATCAGAAATATATACCTGTGAACATGGGGTTTGGTGTGGTATAAATTGAGAGAAGACTTGAAGGCAGCAGGTTGTTGTTGATGATATATTTTCTCTACATTCTCAGGAGTGTAGGCCTAAAGGCCTGTTGCTGCTTAGTGGGTTACATGTTGTCTCTTCTGCTGCTGGACTCAGAGTGTCCCTACAGCATACCTGCACCTTCCCACCTGACATCTGGTCAATGACCTAATTACAACTGACCAATAGAGGGACAGGGGAGTGCTAACTAATTACCATACACTCTGTAGTATAGAACCTTCTATATATATATTTCATATATCTTTAAGTTTTGATAATTATTTAGGAAATGATATTAATATTATTTGATATAATAAATCTAGCAAATATTTGTAATTATTAGGGGAAGGATATGCCATGCCTAAATTTAAGTATGACATACCCAACCCTCTGACAGTGGTTCAGGGATACCAGCCTGAGGTCAGGGCCCGCACATACAGTTCACAACCTTGTGAAAGTAGTTTCACAACTTATACACTGAGGCCTATATCGTTTATAAATATAAAAATACAATAACTATAGCAGAATCTTATAATGACTGAGAACATTCAATACATAATATTGCGTCTTGCAATTGTCGTTAGAACCATAGACATACATAACATAATGTATCTCTATGTTAGAACCATGTAAATGCCTGTGATATACAAAGCCCTGACACGTTACTAGACCAGCAGCTTGCTCTTACATCTTGTGACGTCACAGGAAGCACTGTGAGCGATAATAAGTGGGTTCTGGAGTAACTCCACCCTGGCGCCACCTTGCGGGCCTATTTGTCAGAATTATCGGGGTGCGGGTTTCCTTTTTATCCGCTTCCACTTCCGCCGATGATAGCGCCATCTGCCACCTCCCACTGGGCTTCTGGCATACTCCTTAGTCGCGTCGGATTCCACAAGTAATACTCGCTCCGACTATAGCCTTTTTTCGTGAAGCAATTTTATTGTAGTACTACGCAACCGCATCACGCACGTGGCCCTCCGCGAAAAAGTAGTTCTTATAGAAAGTGCCAAGTCATACTCCACGTCGCTTCAGATTCCCGTGTAATCATCGCTCCACCCTTAGCATTCTGGGGTTTAGCAAGTGCCCGGATGTAGGCTTGACCTAGTTAATGGCGGCGCGTAGTGATACAATAAAATTACATAACGAAAAAAGGCCAAGCTCGTAGCGATGATTACGCGGGAATCTGAAGCTAGAAAGTAGTTTGGTGCCAAGTCAGGCAGGTAACAAGTCCCAGCGAAAAATAGTCCCGGCAGTTCCCCTAGTGCTATAGTCGGAGCGATGATTACACGGGAATCTGAAGCGAGAAAGGAGTTTGGGCTTCTGGTGGTTGTACGGACAGAAATGGGGACAGGTGAGGAAAACCCAGAGGGGGAAAACGGACATCATGTTGTAACTGTCTGACTACAACTAACAGTTATACCAGTTGACCAGAGGATGGGAGGTTATAGTATTGTATTTGGTAAGATTTTGAGCTCCATCTGGTAAACCTATTGTATTTATCTGTTTGCAAGAATAAGTCGCTCATGACCCACCTCATGATTCAGTAATCAGGGATGAAGAGTTCAAAAATCAAAGATCGGCCCACTGCCTAGTGCAGACGACTCTCAAGGAACAGATTATAACATTTGTTATAATCTTCCGCTCATTCGGAAGCAGTGTTCCTCAACCTTGATGATGGTGATTGTTGGAGCTTTTTGTAGGTAAGGTCCAATATTGACGTGGTTTAAATGGAATAATATGGGACTATCAAGATTTTCACTCTGGTGTTTTGGTCATGCAAAGTGATTCACCTTGAATTCGAATTTGTCTGCAAAAAGAAAGATACACACCTTGGTTTCAACTCATGTGAAAGTTTTTATGACAAAATATGTTGTACCTCTATACACTGACACAACTAATTTGTCACTAACTTTGAATGTCCCCTAAAAAGGACCTATTTCCTGCACTTTAGTGCAGCCTATAATAAAGTATATTGCAACGTGCGCCCATCTCGGGCCAATCCCTTTGGAAACCAACCAGCCCGCCGCCCGCCGTTTATACTTACATCAGAAACAGGATCTATTCTATTATTGTGCCATCCAATGGTGCCACACTGCCCCCCCCCCCCCCCCCCACACACACACACACTCTCTCTCTCTCTCCAAGGACAGTCACAGCTTGAAAAATAACCAACATTGCCTGGTACAATAGCCTCGGCTTGGAGACTTCCGGTGCCCAGGAGGAGCCACTGGTATTACTACAGGCTACTTCAGCATCCCAATCGTCAGCTGGTGGTACCAGCTAGTGGCCCATCACACAATGACTTTGCATAACAACGACAACTTTAAGATAACTTTAAGAAAGGAGTCGTTATTATGATAGTTATCATTATTACGTGGTTACATTATCTTTGTTATAACTGGATCAAATTGAATTTTGTAAATTGATATATGAAGGGGCACCATAGGGCTATATTCTGTAAAAATAGCAGATCGTTAACAGCATTCTAAATAGCTTTTTTTTTAGTTTCAAAACGTGCTTTATTATGCACAAAGTTGCTTACGAAAGGTGTCATAATAATGATAGTTATCGTAACAACGCAAGGTATTGTGCAACGGGCCACAGGGGAGGCAGTGTTAATCCGGCTGGAGGGAGGAGAGGCTTAGGACCGGTGGGGCTGTGAAGTAGGGAGAGATTATAGACTGAGGCTGATGTAACCCGGTTGGCTTATTAAGTTATAGTCTCTTAAAGCGCGGGTGGCTGGTCGACCCTGGTGTGGATTAATCACAGATGTGTCAGATGGTTCTTGGCAGTAGACTGTCTGTAGCCTCATTGAGACTGGCTTTAGCACTATTGTAATCTGGCTGTAGCGTCGTCATAGACCAACTCTAGACCAGCTGTAGCCTTATCCTAGGTCAGATTTAGCTTCACTGTAGCTATTTAGAATGCTGTTAACGAGCTGCTATTTTTACAGAATATAGCCCTACGGGGCCCCTTCATATATCAATTTACAAAATTCAATTTGATCCAGTAATAACAGAGATAATAACGTAACAACATAATAACGACACCTTTCTTAAAGTTGTTGTTGTTACGCAAAGTCATTGTGCAACGGGCCACTGTGTACCACCAGCCGACGATGGGGGTGCTGGAGTAGCCTATACTATAGACCACCTCTAGCCTCATAATAGACCAGATGTACCTTCGTCATAGACCAACAGTTGAACTGTAGATTGGTTGTAGCCTCACTGTAGACCAGCTGTAGCCATATTGTAGACCAGCAGTAGACTAATGGCTGTAGTCACATCGTACACTTCATGGTTGGAACCTCGTCAGAACCCCAACTTCTGCTTCTGGGAAGAATATAGGCCCCCAGTAGCCCCTGCTGATTGTAAAATGTAACTATGGGGGGACCCAGCACTGTTCTTTGGGTTCAATTCCAGGTTGGTGTCAAGGTTCACTAAGGGATGAGGTACAGTAAAAATGATTTCCAGGTTTGATCCCCTGCTGTTTGCCCGGCCTGTCACTCTCATCTTAAGGATAGACAACACCTCTCAGCGGCCAATGTGCAGCACTCCCTTTGATTCTGAATTAATTCTATACTGTTCAGAGCATCATTATATATAATAAATTTCCTAAAAGCCAATGCAAAGCCCTATCTATTGGTACAAATTATATTAGAATGTGAAGAACTGCACCTTTGTAGGTAAACCAGAAAGTGAAAAATGCATTTTTCACTTTTATTTTTTGAACAAGGATATTTCAGTAACTACTGAATATAAATACATGAAATTTGGTGTACATGTAGATAACATTTAGATGCAGGGAAGCGTGTCTCAGAATTTTGATATAGGTCTTATTTTTTGTTTTATGAAATGTAGAAAATAATGTTGAAAAAAATAACCAAAATCTTCCCGTTTTTTGTCATAAAATAAAAACTAGGCCCTAAATAAGAAATCTGAGACACGCTTCCCTCCAAAGGATCATTATTGACATCTGTAAAAAAATTCATAACAATCTATTGAGTGGTTACTGAGATATCCATGTTCAAAAAATAAAAGTGAAAAAAATAGTTTTTTTCACATAATTCCTAGAATTTTAAAAATTTGATAACAAAATGTTTACTAAAAGATGCAGAAAAATATGTTCTTTCATTTGATATTTGGTATTTTGTTATAGCCTTAATGGTTACTGCACAATCTTCATTGTCACAAATGAAGCCACTCTGAGGTGTTGTCTATCCTTAAAGATACTATCACCAAAGACTGAAATTGTCCCAACCAATGACTGACCAAGTCAAAACACACGTCTGAAAAGTCAGAATTCATCCTAACTTGTTTTTCCCATGAAAATTACCCTAGCTGTTGTTATGGTGTAGAACATCCATCGCTCACTCCCTCACCTCATCAGAGACCAGCAGTAGACTAATGGCTGTAGTCTCATGTGTACACTGGCTGTAACTTCATTGTGGACCACATTTAGACCGTCTATAACCTCCTCATGGACAGGCTGTAGTCTAATTGATCATTACCGGCCAAGGCGGCCCCTCCCACATTAACCAGACAGCCGGTAATTGCATTATACGGTGTAAAACCTCGTCTACCAGGTTATTACGGTGTATACACTGGCTATGGCATGCACGAAAACTTCCCCTATGTATACCATTATATGGTTCATTAGAGGATGAGTAGAGGAAAGATCAGCTTTTAGGGGGATTCTATGCACTAAAGAAAACATGACATTTTGGGGCCTTCCATAAAGTACATACGTATCGAGGGGGGTCGGGGTCCCACATTTTTAGAAATGTGTATATATTTTAGTACAAATCAAATACGTATTTTTGTCCAAGGGGGCGGTAGAACGGGGGAGGGGTAGGAAATGTTTGAAAATGTGTGTACGTACTAAATGGAAGGCCCCTTACCAGCGTTGTCTGTCAATCAACAATATTGCCTAATTAATTAAATAAATTGCTTATAGCATTTGCTTAAACACAATATAAATTCCTCCCGAAGTCGATATCATATAGGCCTATTCACTTTTCAGAATGAAGATGAAGGCATTCTGCTCATGCTTCCCCTCCACACCAACCTGGCCTTTTCCCCTGCAGTTTCTATCAAAGCAGGATTTGGTATTCCGCGAAGGGCCCTTGGGGCGTTTTTGGTTCATTCCGTTTCTTCTCTGAGATATGCTGATCATAGAAACAGAGTCTAATCGCCTTAGCTGGCCTAAGTCCCCGGGCCTGTGTAGTCTGCAGGTCGCCGCGTGTTACAGCACACTTGTCACGGCCCAGGCCCTGCTACTGATGTTCTGTAATCCGACCGACCTGCAGGTCATCAGATCCAAATCAACTCTCCACTGGTTCCCGGGGCTTACTAGAAACTTATACAAACAGCACCGATTGGGTCTGGGGACCAGCGAAAATACACCGAAACCATGTCTAGAGTGTCTATTCCAGAATCATATGTTTTTTACCCCTTTTTGTCCACATAGAGGAACTAAAGAAATATTGTAGAAATGAAAAGTTAATAGAGTATAGATAAAGGCAACAGCTAAACTATATACCGAAAATAAGTTGGGAAGCAACTTGGGACATGATATATCCTAGATTGTGTCTCTTAGTTAGTGGTGACTGTAAGGTTACATAGATATGTATTACTGAGGATCTTCAATCATGAAAATAGAAAACAGCTCAACACTATCATCTGTCCGCGTCTTTGTCCGGTGAGGAATTATTATTTTTGATATGGTGAAGAAGAGTTCGTACTCTAACACCATAGACATACATATAATTATAACATGTTATGTATATCTATGATGCTACATCATTGTCTCTTTTGTCATAGTGCAAACAGTTTATACTTTTTAGAGTATTTAAGTAGTTTTGTTTATAATCAAGTATTGGAGTTCCCATTAATGTGCTCCACGTGGTAGATTACCGGTGATCTGTCTTGATGATGATAGAGTAGCCTCTGAATTATTCTGCCTTAAATACTAAGTTAGGGCGAAGTCTACTGCTCTAAGCCCTCGTTCTATGTCGACAGGAGGTACACTTCCAGAGACATGATCACATCCGCCTGTATAATATGGCAGTTTGAAATATTCAGATTGCCACCCAACAAAACGCGATAAGAGCCAATGGTGGTGATCTAAGGCCGCCCTCTCACCTCCCTGCCTACCTGCCATCACCATGAGAGTTTTCTCCCAGGTAGGTGAGGGGGGTACTTGGTTCACAAAAGGGTACCAACTGTGGTTGGACCCTAGAAGGGTTGTAGTCGTTGATTGCCAATTTTGCTTAAAATGGGAAGCTGTCAAATTATCAAACCATGTTTTTGAAGACAGCTGTTCATAGTAAAATATCTTTATTACTAGATTCAAAGTCAAAAGTCTGCCTACATAGACTTGAGTACACCCCCTCCCCTCTCCCCGCCGGGATTTCGTCCTGCGTGGGCGATGCGGTTAAGGGGCGGGGGGGGGGGGGGGGGGGGTCAGAGCAGTATGGGATAATGGCCGTGATGGGGTGGGGCTTCATAAACGGTGGTTATGGTGGATGGTATGCAGCAATGAGGCGGTCCTCAGGAGGACGGGGAGGTGAGAGTCATGTAGGCTGAAGCCTTTTTTTCAGATTTATTTTTCACTTAAACACTTGTAATGATAAATTTTAAAAGGTTATGTGACATAATGTAGGTGTGTCTCCAACATTGATGCCTACATCACATCTCAAAACATGTTGGGATAATTTTCAGATTTGTATATATATATGTGCTGTTTAAGATTTTTTCATTAACTAAGATTTATATCCCTCTGAGCTGGGCAGAAGGGAGGGGGGAACCCAGCCTTAAAATCCAGGTACCAACTGCGGAAGCACCATTTCCACTACTTCGTGATGCTCATAATCTGCCAGCTCCCCCTTTTAAGGAAAGCCATGGACAGCCCCTCCAATTTAGCATTCAGATCTCAACATTTGGTTTGAGAGGCATAGTGAAGAAAATGAACTTAAAATGTCTTTTAACTGTTTCAGCTATAGGATAAAAAACATTGACAGCTCTCCTAAAAGGTGATTATTTGACAGCTCCACCTTTTAAGCCAATTTGTCCAGTCACAGCTACAGTTCCATGAGGGTTTGATTGCCATTGGTACCCATTTCCGGACTGAAGGGGGTATTACACTACACGATAATTTATGAGCTGCGATATGATGATGTGGCAGAGACATTGCACAGATTAGATACACATTTCTTTGTCACACATGAGTTAAATGACACCAAATTAACTACATGTATTGCAATTTGTTAATATCACCCCTGCATGTGAATTGTCTTTGATATCAACATATCGCGCCGTATCCTCCCATATTTCTTATGAAAACAGACGAAAAACAGAAGCATCACGGTGCTGGAAAGCGCCAATTGGAATACCAGCTTTACTAGTAATGCCGAAACAGGGGGTTGAATATATCCAGAGGGAGGTAATCTCAGCCCTTGATGTATTGCCGACAAATTGCAAGCGTCGGCAATCTCGCCTTGCACAAAAGAAATAATATCTTATCAGCTGTAACTCCGCTTTGGCCGTCAGAAACGTCAGAGGTAATTTGGGAATGTGGCTGTACACACAGAGGAGGCAATAACCAGGCAGGGGTAACGCCAGCAACGCACAGGAACAAACCACCAAAACGACGAGAACTGCAGAGGAAAAAGCCCCCAGACATATCTGTGATGTCGGAGGGTTGGTATGTGTGTGTGTGGGAGGGGGGGGGGGGTGCGCAGACCTTGTTCAACATCCCCGCTGCACAGGGAATTTTGGAATTTCACCAAAACAAAGAAAATTCTGTTTTCCCACTTGCTGGATTTTCTGGTTCTTAAGATTCAGGAGATTGCATTTTCCCAAGAGCAAAATCTACCACTTTGAGAGTAGACAAAATCATTGTGATCATGGCAGGGGAAACGTACTGTGGGATAGGGAGAACTCGGGGAGTTTGACTGTTAAATATATGAGTGTTTGTAGGACTGGTAGGGGCCACAGGGGGCGGGGGCAGGGCTGAGAATCTGAGGACATGCAAGATAGGATTGTGTCGGCGACACTCAAAGAAAGGTGGGATAAATCTCCTGAGAACACTGAGATTTTCAGAGGCAAGCGCCACCAGACATATCTGTCAAGTCTCGAGGTTGGGAGGGAGGGGGGGGGAGGGGTGCGAAGACTTTGTAGGAGTCTGAGGGGCTTCAGAAAGGGAGGGCTGGCTGGGGGGATGCTACAGACCTTGTGCAGACCTGGTCACGTGATCACTTTTTAGTGATCTTATTAGGATAATCATAGGCATGGGGCCATGAAATTAATTCTCGATCATAATAATGTCAATTATGATTCCATAAGTTAATTTCAGGTAAAATTCATATAAATATCTGATCTAGATGTTTTAAAAATCAGAAAATGACAACTTATAACTGATCGCAAATATGACGCCAAGTCCATCAATAGGAGGTTTGACGTCATCTGCACAGCGTCTATAGGATCATGTCGTTGCCAATAAAAGGAAGGTGAGATAAATCAGAGCGGGTAGGGTCATCCCCCCCCCCCCCCTGCCCGACGGCCCCATGATGGGCGGGGCGGGCAGCAGTCCCCGCCGTGACAGGGCTACATCCATCTGCAAAGGCCCTATTACACAACACAGCTTGAGCTGCGTTATTGACTCAATATCTTGACATTACAGACACATTCGCACATATGAGTCATTTAATCATTAAAAATTGGCAAATTGGAGTATTTTACATCTGTGTAACAAACATTTTTTTCTCTAATATACTGCAAAAAGTTACTGCATTTTTACAGTATTTTAGCAAGTACTTAGTAATTCGCCACCATTGATTGGGTGATCACATTTATCAGGTTATGTGTGGTGTATTGAGTCTCTACATGCACAGGCTTCCTAGACTAGGAATGACCAGGCTGTGTATTGCATCATATACCACTTCCTGTCCAACTTCCTGTCATTGGAAACCAAAGTATATACTAGGTGGCACCACTTAATAGATCTTTTGCATTCATTTTGGAGTCATCACATTGATTTATTTCTTTATGTTTCAATATTGATAAAGGTAACCAAGCATCCCTAAGTTTACACTCTCCAACCAGATATTTAGTTTTCATTTTTCATATATTCTCAAATTTCATTATATTGAATTTTAGGATCATTGGAGTGGTTCTAGTATCAGACTTGAATGAGATTTTCATTGTTTATTTTTTGTTTTACTTCTATTTTCAAAAGTTTTGACTGCTGGTAATATCCAAACAGGTCTTTATCACTCACCAAGCAGATTTTCGGCTTACACTCTCCAAGCAGATGTTCAATTTCAAATTTTTGTTTTTGCATCAAGTTTATATGTTTTGACTGCTGGTAATCCTCAAAATAGATTTTAATCATTCTCCAAAGCAGATTTTAGGGTTTACACTCTCCAAGCAGATGTTCAATTTCAAATTTTTATTTTTGCATCAAGTTTATATGTTTTCACTGCTGGTAATTTTGGAATAGGTTCTCAGCACTCTCAAAGCAGATTTTAAGGCCTACACTCTCCAAGCAGATGTTTGTTTCAAATTTTTATTTTTGCATCAAGTTGAACTGTTTGACTGTTGGTAATGTCAAAACAGGTTTTATCACTCTCCAAGCAGATTTTAAGTTTCACACTCTCCAAGCAGATGTTTGGTTTTCAAATTTTTATTTTGCATCAAGTTTCAATGTTTTGACTACTGGTAATGCCTAAACAGGTTTTTTTTAATCACTATCCAAGATGATTTTAGGGTTTACACTCTCCAAGCAGATGTTTGGTTTTCAAATTTTTATTTTTGCATCAAGTTTATGTTTTGACTGCTGGTGATTTCCAAACAAGTTTCATCACTCTCCAAGCAGATTTTAGGGTTTACACTCTCCAAGCAGATGTTTGGTTTTCAAATATTTATTTTTGCATCAAGTTTACTGCTGGTAATATCTAAACAGGTTTTCATCACTCTCCAAGCTGATTCTAGGGTTTGCACTCTCCAAGCAGATGTTTGGTTTTCAAATTTTTATTTTTGCATCAAGTTTACTGCTGGTAATATCTAAACAGGTTATCATCACTCTCCAAGCAGATTTTAATGTTCACACACTCCAAGCAGATGCTTGGTTTTCAAATTTTTATTTTTGCATCAAGTTTACTGCTGGTAATATCTAAACAGGTTTTCATCACTCTCCAAGCATATTTGAAGGCCTCCACTCTCCAAGCAGATGTTTGTTTTCAAATTTGTGTTTTTGCACAAAAAGTTTAAATGTTTTAACTTAATATCTAAACAGGTTTTCACACTCTCCAAGCAGATTTTCGGTTTTCAAATTTTTCTTTTTCCAACTAGTTTATATGTTTTGACTGCTGGTAATTTCCACACAAGTTTCATCACTCTCCAAGCAGATTTTAAGCTGTACAGTCTCCAAGCAGATGTTTAGATTCTTTCTTTTAAATTTTTCCATAATGTTTATGTATATTGTTATGCTTTCTCATTCCAATCTACGATTATTTATTTGTTCTAGGCAGACTCAGAGTTTACATTCCCATGCAGAGTTCAAAATTTTTCTCATGTCAGCATCATATTTAGATTAAAACTAAACAAACTTATTTTATTAGTAATTAACATCCGTCATTTACACTTAATCACATTAATCAGTGGCGTTCTTTTGTTTTTTAAACAAATGCGAACTTGTTTTGGATTCGAATTTAGTGTAAATTTAAAATATATATTTAAGACTTTTACTGTAAATTTCCAGTAAGTCTGTAAAATTACAGCAAACAGCCATATCGTGGCTTATGACGACTAGTGTTGTGTCGGCCTTACAGAGACTGTCTAGACGCCTGCTCCCTTTAGTCATATATCATTTCTGTGAGCCGCAAATGCGCAATATTAATAATAGATCAGACACGACTTTCATACAGGGGGGAGACGAGCTTTGGGGGTTATTGTCCAGAGTGGGATTATTCGTGCGCGTTTACCTAAATCAAAAGTGATTCTTTTCCGAATATCATTTGAATATCCCTCTCGAAATGTGTAATACATAGTACATAGGGCAGAAAGGCAATTGTTTTTGCCCTGGTTTGCACATACCGTCGATGGCTTTTGGCAGAGACATAGGTGTGTGTAAACTGGGGCGATAACAATTGCTGAGGGCGCTACAGGTCTATACTTGTTTTATTCTATATCATTTACACTGAGAATATTGAAAACTTTCACTGACAACAACAAAATTGACATTAGCCTGCGCACTGTAAAATCATGCAACCTGTAGGGTATTACTGCTCGTTGGGTATAGGATACACCCTTAATTTTGGGCACTGTAAATTATAGTATAGGCTATAATAGAAGTAGCTGACAATATAATGACAAAAACATCGAACGATAAACGTTTTACTGATTACCTAAAACGGTTGACTGCAATAACTGGAGAAAACCGCCATATTTCTGTCGCCTCCCTCTCTTGTAGTCTGGAGAGAAGGCTACTTTAACTGGCCCTCATTCGGCCATGTCCCGACCATGTCCTGTACCCAAGAAAAAGTCAAATTTAGTGTAGGCAACCAGCGGTCCGCCTGCCGGCCACCAGCCACTGTGACCACGTGACCCCGTGATGGCGGCCCACTGCTGGTTCCCGAGACAGCAGGCTGTGGTATGAGGGGTACCCAGCGTGTGGGGGTGGTATATAAGGCAGGTCGGGAGTTGTACCATGGGGGCTGCCATTGTCCCCCAATTCAGGCCACCCGGGGGACAAGCTAGACCCCCTCCACCAATGATGAGCTACCCTCACCACCTTCATGTCCACCCTGTGCACTCGACAGGGTCATCAAAGGCCGGGTGTGTGGTGTCCTTTCTATGGGACATTGCACACGAAAGACCCCTTGCCACTTTTCGCAATGGCGGGTTTCTCCGAAACCATATCATATATTCGGACACCGCCCTTGTGGCGTAAAATAAGCTGAAAAGTATTACCTTGTGCAGTCTGGAAAGAACCCATAAGGGTTGGCCGGACGTTAAACTACCCCAACAAACAAACAAATTCATGTCAGTGCTGCAGGACAACCGTGTATAAAAAAAATAGATTTATTAATTTATCTCAATAGGTACAGTTATAAACCTGTGCTCCTTTGGAATAGTCTAATGATATTGACATTAAGAGAATTGTAGGTAGGTAAAATTTACCCCTGCTCCTCCCCTCTGAGGGGCCCCCAAATAAGGTGTGTGCACAGTACATTGTATCTAAGCTGTGAACAAGTGAATGGGTTTCCTATGACAACACAGAGGTGAGAACCCTTGTCTGCCTCCTTAATCATCCCTCTGTCTACACAGCTAGGCCTTATCTTTTGAGGGATGTGAGGCAAACACTGTCCGCTGAGGCCAGAGAAAGGGGTTTTTGAAAAGTGTAACGGCCTACAACTCCCGAGTGGTGGCTGGGCGGCTGTAAGTAGTGTATGGAGAGGGGCCGGTGACACGGGCAGCACGGATGGTTCATGTGTGGCATACCGTCCCTGCAGGACCAAAATGTAATGATTCACTTGAGCCAATGTTACTATAAGCCAGAAAAACATAGACTCATTGCTGTAGAAAGCTGTTTAAGTTTAATAGATGTATGTATGTGTCTGGGGACTAAAAAACCAGTTGCTGGGATGGCTAATTCGGGCATTCGGTATGCATTAAGCTTTACTGTCTGTACTTAACACGTATATACAACCAATTTCTACATATCAGCAATTATTTCCATCACCATCTTTCAATTCACAAACTCCCTCACTTCCCGCGGTATATTGTTGGAATGTAGATGTGTTTCCCTTTCTCTTGACGTCGTCCTATACATGCCTTTCTATATGTCCCACAATTGACCACCGCACCCCCAAATACATATATACGTTTAAGCCGGGTCCCCACTGGGCCGGCGAGAGTGATGTCGTCGGCAGAATATGGAAGTTTGTCGCTCCCAGAGACCAAAGTAAGTCGCTCAGAACGACAAACACCACAAAAATCAAACCTGTTTGATTTTTTTGGTTGTTTGTCGGCCGACAAACCCCTTAAAAATGGACTTTGTCGCCAGCCAACCTGGCGCCAGGACAGTTTATCGCTTGCAGGTTAGTCGGCGAGGTGTTGGTTTGTTCAGTGGGGACCAGGCTTCTGACAGTGCTACCCACCTAAGGGGAGACAGGGGCTATTTCCATGGTGATATGTGATCTCTGTACCCCTACAAGGAGGACGGTCTATAAGGGAGAGACCGGGAGGAGGCAGTCGGCACTTTATCATACAAGACTGTAGTCTACTTCTCAGTGCCTGACATCAGATGAACGGATTTGTACATTGTCAAAATTTGTGTATACTTTGTATACCAGATAGACGGGTCGCACTGACCTGCGTTAAATGTGTGGATATCTTTGCCTAATTAGCATATAGATTGGCGCAAAACGGAATCCTGGACGGCCTTTTTGCTTTAAGGAATAAACGGGGGTATATACCACCAACTCACTAAAATAAATATAAGAGAAGATGTTAAGTAAGAAGTATTGATAAAACATATGTGTTGAAAATAAGGTATGTTGTGGTATTTAGAAATACAATCGCTTATTTTTGGGGGTTGAGTGATTTTGGGTGACTACCTCCGGGAAAAAACGTTCGTTTACCAACCCGTAACCTTCCCCATTCCCTGGGGACGTTCGGTTACCCGCCCGTACACTTCGTCAGTTTCCGACACGGGTTCCGACCCCAGCTCCCCCCCCCCCCCCCCCGAGCGGGCTTATCTGTAGCTGATAACCGGCGAGAAATGTGGATGACATGAGGTCCTTCTGATAACAGCCCCTCTACGGCCTCAATGGAGAGCCTAAAACCCTCATGATGGTTTTGCTACCAAGTTTTACAATCGGCTGTGAGAATAATGCTATATCACAATAAAGGTTTTTTAATTCTCTTTAGCATGATATATAGGATGTATGGCCCCATGGCATAATATTCACTGAGAAAATCCAACAAAATGATACAAAATCGCCATTTTAAAAATGGGTATGTGGAATACATGCCTAAAGGTGGAAGAATTGGGTTATTTAGCACGGTAATGTTGGGTGTATAAACTTTGTTTTTCTATGTAACATTTTCTTTTATATAGGCTACACGAGTACATTACTAATATTCATTAATAGTTTAGGTCTCTCATTCAGTGTCATGTTGTTTGTTGAATGAAATAACGTTTGAGAGTGAATGCCACCTGTACTTATAATTATATCGTTATGCAAGATTTAACTGAAAAAAAGAAATGTGTTTATTTAATCAAGGGTCTTTCACATCATGTCTTCCACTATTGATCATTTTCTAATACTCTTTTTATGTTCTCTATTTTAGGTAAGTCCATGGTTCGCTGTTCTAAGTGTCCGGTCGGTGAGTCAACTCTACCACAGTTTGGTCTCCAAACAGATGTTTTATATTTCCATAATGCAAAGTGTAAGACCTTGGAAAATAAATAAAATAATTGTATAGTGCTACACTGAATAATTGTATAATATGTATCCTGAACAATGTGGAACTACTAAAGGTATTTTTGTCCAAGCAAATAACAGCCATATTCCCTTTGTTATACTGTCGATGGAAGCTGTGATGATGTCCAATTCCTCCATTACCTTCCTTAATCCGTCCTCTAAATCCCCATCCCGGTGAATTAGTGTGAAGGGCTGTTATTGGAGGGAGTTATTACAGAGACTAATGATCCCCACAAACAGACTCCGACCCCCCTGACCCCCGCCACACCTCCCCACCCATCACACTTCACGTCAGCCATCTTTATTACCCATCACGTGGTACTCGGGTCACTACTATCAGATCCACAGCTCTCCAAGCACTATCCAGTGGCAGATCCAGAAGTTCTGAAAGGGAAGTTCAGCATTTAGGCTAAATACTAAAACAGTGTGTATTCGGGCATACACGCAATATTTTCCCATTTCTGCCTAGTTTAGGTGTCCACTAAAAGGACAAGGGGTTCAAGACCCCCGGTTCCGCCCCCTGCAATTGGGTCCTCGAGGGTACCAACAGCACAGGGAAAACAGGGAAAATGGCAACAACGACAAAATCCCTGACAGGGAAAACACAGGGAATTTGCAAATTTTGCCCAAACACAGGGAAAACACAGGGAATTTCATTTGGCCATGTTCTGAAACCCCTGATTCCCAAAATATTAGGAATTCGACTTTTTGTTGTTGGGTTTCTCAAATGTTGTCTTCGTGCAGGCAAACTTGTTGGATATATGACACAGGAAATATTGCTGCGGGACAGGGAAATCTCAGGGAAACAGGGAATTTGAAAATGGACCTTGTGTTGGTACCCTGTTCCTCACACTGCATCATTGTGAGGATTCACAGACCTAACCTTTGCTTGGAGAGTGTTTGCTGACTTTTGATTGGTGGAGGCCGACCACCAACGTGGTGGGATTAAACTCCGGCCCTCTTGGATTAACGACACACGCCCTGTAGACGACCATTACCCTGTGGACGACCATTCCGCCGTCCCCCGCCCGTCCCGACCAATAATAACACGGGTGGCCGACGTCCGGCGGGGCGTGGTTTCCCGGAACGGGCCGAGGTCACGGCAGATTACCCCGGGAAATTGAATGTACACGGGAGAGGCGTTCTCTGGGGCGGAATTATTTATGTATCTGCCCTTTTGTATTCCCCGTACAGTTCTGATGTAAACAGGGGTAGTAAAAACCTATGTCAAATGTCATCTGTTGATTATACTGGGGGCGGATCCAGAGTCAGTCATCTGGCAGGGGGGGGGGGGGGGGCATGTAGGTAAGTGGCAACCCCCCCCCCCCTCCCTTATAAAAACTGAAAATAAATAACCTCAGATCAGTATGAATCAACAAACGTAGATTATTCCAAATAAACATTTACTTGGTCGGATCAACCCTCCTGGGTCCGCCACTGTACACATTGAGCATTTCCTTAGAATCTGGTTAGATTGATTGGGGTACGTGCCAGTAATGTCATTCATGGCCATTGTGTACTATAAGTACATGATGCATTTTCCATATGAAGTCGCCTTTACATAAGTGGACTCGTTCATAGCATGAGCCCCATTTCCTCTTCAGTTTGAACCCGGAACAAAACGCAGTTGGAATACAGTGTGTATTGAGTGCAATATCTGTGTCAGCTTGCGGTAGCATTTAGTGGAAAATAAGTAAAAATAGGTGATAATAAAGTGGTTGAGCAGTCGTAATTCATTATATCCAGAATATTTAAATGAGATGGAGTGTACATTCAGTAGCATTTCAGCAGCTCATTCAAATATTTTGGGCATACTGTCCTGCCATTTATGAACGCAACAAAACTGGTAGACATATATAAATATATGCACACGCATGCCACACTCCTCTGCTGAACCAATGTCTTATTGAACAGGGAGTCAAGATAAGGACTATTATATTACCAGCCGCGTAATTCTACTCTAACGCTAACATATACCACTTTTGTTCAATTGGTTCTATTTGGCTGTTCAGGGACAGTCATTATTGATAGCATTGTGGGTGGGTGCCAACAGGGTGTGGTCGGGCTCTGCAGCTATATACGCCTGCCAAATGGCGGCTCACTCTACCAGGAGGTAGGTGATACGGGTAAATGACAATCACCGCTAGGGGAAACACAGGGAACTTGGGTATTTGACGAAAAACTGGGAAATCAGGTATATTCATTTTACTAGGTGTAGGTTCTGGAAATCCTGTTTCTCAAAATTTAAGATTTTTGACTCTATATCAAAGGATTTTCCCCAGCTTTTTACTGCACTAAAATCCTTTTGGATTGGAACATATTATTTAGATATGCCAAGTGGAAAATTGTCCTCTTACATTTCGTAAAGGTTCAATGGAATAATGAATCCAACGCGTAAATCCTAACGAGTAGGTGCCAATGGGGTTACGTCCAAATAGATTAACTGGAAATAAGACTTCATCTTTTTATTGTGAATAAATCCACAATAACTAAAGATCCCTGCATGTACAAGTACTTGGACGGCGTGCTTTGTCGAACAGGCAATGCCACATAAATGTATGATATAAACCCACAAAGTGAGTGTTGATTCGGTTGAATGTCCCCCATGTACATAGCACGGCCATACACTGAGTGACTTATCCACCCCTAGGGACAACTTTATTATACCCAAGACGGGCCCAAAAGCTTTATAATGCCCGGGAGGGGCCGGGTATCATACCAAACGGTGGCTGAGGGGCCTCTGTCCCTCTTATTTAAGGTGATACCCAGACCCGGATGGGGGACATAAGTATTCCCCGCTGGTAGTTCCACCATAAACCTGCAGGCTTTGTCACCAAGACTGGTAGTGTCCGAAATTTAAAGCAAGGTAGCGCCCTGGGCCTGTTGTGCACCCATATTTCGAGATTATGCGCTCTGTGTACCGTAAAACCCCTAATTCAAGCCACACCTGAGTTTGTTTTTTTTTTTTGTTTTTTTTTCCAGAACCTTGTTTTAGTAGTGGCACAGTTCTTAAGTTAGAGCAGGACCTTTTATTTTTTATGCCGCACCTTCAAAGATGATGCCTGATGAGTTCTCTTTTTCTCGGCTAAACCTAGTTTAAACTACGGCTTAAAATAGAGGTTTTATGGTTCTCACAATTTCTTATACAATTTCAAAGTTTTGATAATTGCGTTCACATTTGAAAAAGAAAGCCAGCTGCATAATTCCAGTGTGTATGCACCGACTTCCCGCCACTGCCACCTGGCGGTCACAGAGAATAACCCCTTAAAACCAGACACGGCGGGCATGTTTAAAGTTGTATTCCCTGCTCTCAGGAAGTCGCGTGCTTAACGACCAGTGTACCTCCCCCTCGGTGTGGGGTTACCATGTAGGCCTCCTGCAGACATGTCTGCGTGCCCTGCAGGGGTATTTTCTACGTGCACGGTCAGCATCTATGTTATATGTATATGCCATTTATTTTACCTTAGGGTGATAAACGTTTAGTTTAGAGTTTAATAACGGGTGCTGTATCAAATGTGGGTGATAACCAGCCTTGTAGCGCCCTCCAGGGCGATACATAAACTTTTATTTTTCAATAATTCACAAGAAATAAAACTATTAAATAAATATATTATCTAGCATATGCATTATCTGGACAACATTCCAAGATACATTTTACTTGCTTACTGTTTGTGGATTTGATGGATATAAAAAAGGTATACAAAGAAACATCAAAACATGCGCAGCATCACAGCCGAACAATCACTGATTGCTGTGTGACCTTCCTTGGGAGCTCGGACCTTACAGAAAAGGTATAATAAATCCATAAACAACCTCAAAGGGGGTCTTCGGGGAGTCAGCACCCTCGTACCCCCTTCACAGTTGGTTATGTGGTAGATAATGCACGAGTGAGGTGGGTTACGCGAAATAACACACGAGGCGTCAGCCGAGTGGGTATTTCAAGTAACCCACCTCACAAGGGCATTATCTGACATAAAACACGGGAATTCTTTGGAATTTAAGCTAATAACTCGTTTAATACTCATCAGATTTCCAAATATTACGCATGTTAATGTAGCTAAGAACCTTATGAAGCTATTCATATATCAAATATTTGATTTCTAAATGTATTTCTATTATTTATGATTTAATGAAAAATAAAAGTGAATTTTTTCCATTACTTTTATTTTTCATTAAATCATAAAAAATAGAAACCGTTTAGAAATTAAATATGTGATACGTGCATTATGTTCACAAGGTTACCAGCTACATTTTACTGCGTACTATTCATAGCTCTGATGAATAGTAAAAAACTTATATGCAAAAATGTACAAAATAAATACATCAGCACAGCACCTGAGTCCCGTGGAAGTGCCGTGTGCATCTTGAGATTATAGCGTTCCGCTCCATTGCACCCAATACGTGATATAACCACGGCCTATTTCCTTTGTTCTCCCCGTCTACCGTGTGTATGTATTTAAGATTTGTGACTTATAACCTGGACGTAGAAGCTGTAGATGATTTGCTGTGCAGAGAAATGAAGAGCAAAACTAGATAAATAGAAGACTTGTTCACTTACAAGTTACATATCGACTGAAATCAAATATGTTTGATCAGTTCTCATACTTTTGGCAGGGAGGAAGCACAAAACTTATCGAGAGAGTCTCAGAAAACGGATCTCGCATGTAAAGGAGGTCGGGAAAGGAGGACATAGACAGCTCACCTGAAAACTAGAATTCGCATACTGTGCCTATACAGTGTGCGAAGTAAAATCATGCTTGCCTTGGTAAAAGTGTGGGGGCAGGGTGTCTGCCTCATAGATATGGTCACAGTCACTGCCCTTGATATGACCCTGACAGTTGAATGGCGTCATCTTAGAAATATGATGCCTTAGAAAAGATAACACCTAGGTAATACTAAATATTGTTCGCACTAACTGAATGTAATCCACACCTTATGAGACACTGCGGCGGAAATCTTCTCGTTCATTTTTTTTAATTCGGGGAACTCCTCAGTACAAGGCACGTGTCCGCCAATGACAGTTTATTTTCAACTCCAAATATTTCAAGGTGAAAACAAGTTTTTGTCGTTTGTGATTATTTTGTTTTGGACCCCCTGGACATACTTCTTCCCACACATCCCACCCTTTTTTACTTCCCACCGACCCTGCTGTTTGTTTACCCCCCTTCCCTAGTTGACGGGACCCATTTTGACCAATTTAACCTATTTGTTTGTGATCCCCGGCGGCCCATCCGCCCCCAGACAAACCACACAGACCCACGTGTCGAGGTCGGTGGCTCCAAAAAACACGAGCCCGGCTGCAAACCCCTTTGTATATTTTGGTTCCATTTGGCGGAACATGTCCCGTATGTGCGCTCAAAAAAAGGTAGGCAGAAGGCTTGGAGCGGTTGGCTTCGCTCTCGGTGGTGGTGTGTGTGTGTTGGGGGGGGGGGGGTCACCACCACCTTATGGTGTAGTTCTGAAGCCATGTCCTGGAGGCAAATTTGCTGCACATCCCCCCAATGACACGGTGATAGATTCCTACATCATCAATAGATCAACATGTAACACAGTCCGACGGATCAGTCACAGGAAGAAGCTATGACTCCAGTCGTTAGCCCGGCTCTACTGTAGGACTGAAGCCAACTCGTTTTAATACTCAACTCGATTGTCGGGCAGTGGAGCCCAGTGGCAGTCTAGGTAGGGGAGCAGGTTGGGATGTGGTTGGGGGGGGGGGGGGGTCTAGTCTACATGTAGAGAGAATTTTGCTTCATGTTATGTTTTGGTACGAAATACCCTTTATAATGCGTGTTGATGTTGGGGTTCATCTGTACTCTCTTGACATTTGACACTGTTTGGAATTTTCCCCTTGTCACCATCCAGTGTTATTCTTGAACATGCATATCTATCAAGCTCTAGTTTATGACCTGCATATTGGGCTAAGATTAGTGGGGATCTTGATAGGGAGGGGGCGGGTGATTACGGATTCCTTATTTGGAATACCACGTGGCATGAGCACTAATGGATTTCATCGTTTATGTTGATTATAAGGTAAACACATATTGTTACAATTTGAAGGCCACTGTCTCTGTCACAATGGCTAATATTGCAGTGTCAAATTATAAGAATAAAAGAAGTGTCGTCTTGTCGATTTTAGGGTTTGAGACCCACAGCAGGAGCATGCTCTCAGAGAGACAACAGCCATCCATCAAAGACAACCTCCTCTGCTTCTCCCCCCCCCCCCCCCCCCCCCCCCCACCCTCACGTGTGTTTATCCAGAACTAATGGTATAGCCAGTCTACCGGCTCTGGGCCGCCACTTGGACAAAGAGACAGAAGAAAAAGATAAAATAACACCCACGCTTAAAGCGGCTGTCTGTGGGTAGGAATAGACGGTGGTGTGTGGGGCACTGTAGCCGTGATGGTGGGAAATAAGGACGGACCGGGCTGGGGGTCTATGGATAGATACACTCTTTGTTTCTGAATAAACTGAATAAAGTTCCTATTGCCTATCATTTATTGGATTGTTGGCCGTTGCTGCCTTGACTTTTCTGTGCCTTGATACCCTTACGGTTCCCTTCTGTGTGTACTTTCGATATAGGGTAAATAAGTGTGCTAGATTCAATTGTAGAGGTAACTGATTGTTGGTAGTCTGGTTGGTTTTTAGGTTTCAAGGTTTCAAAGTATAGGGGTAGGTAATTGGTCATCTCATGAGGTGCTCAGATTGTATGTTTTGTGGTATAGAGGAAGGTAAATTGGTCATCTCTCTCTCTCTCATATATATATATATATATATATATATATATATATATATATATATATATATATATATATATATATATGTATATCATCTCTCTCATATATATCTATATATACATATACATATACACATATACATATACACATATACTATATATATATATATATATAATCTGAGCACCTCACAGGGGCATATATGCCCCTGTGAGTGCTCAGATTATATGTTTTACGGTATAGTGTTGGACAAGTGGGTCATTTATGCTTCTAGGGGGTCCTCAGATTCCAGGTTTTACAGTCTACCAGCTGGGTTAGCAGTCTCCCTGCTGAACAACTGGCTCCTGTCCCCCAACTCGGTGCCTGTGTTGTGATAGGGCGGCGGCTTTGTTGTCTATAGTTGATGGCGTCCCCAGGATGCAGGGGGAAACGGGAGTCAAGACTGCGTGTCTATATATTAGGGACCGCTGCAGAATGTATTATAGACAGAGTCTTTACACCACAGGGGTCCTGTGACAGCTCTGTTAGGTCTTTGAGGGGTGTTGCTTACTGTAAGAAAATAAGCCATGAAAAAAAGGCTTAGATCTTTGCTTCATCAAGAGATGTAAGGTCTTTGCGAAAAGTTGTCCTGTATTCAGCAGATTGTATGTGTTCTGTAGTCACTGTTTGCTGTTCTCCAAGATTCTCTAGAGAAAAAGGTAATTTCTATGGACACTGTGTGCATCTACCTTTATCTTAGCAAAAAGAAATATGATATTCATGGTTTTTTACAAGATTTTGAGGGGGTAGCCTTTTTCGGTATTAGTTTTCTACCATTGTTTAATAATTAACTTTTCAATTCAGCTAATAAATGTTCCATTAGTGATAGTGTCATCAGTTGATACATAATATTTAGCACATTAAACTGTTCGCACATAGGCTTGTACTCTCAGTTTGTTCATAAATATACATACATGGATATTATTTTGGTACATGTATTCATATATTTTTTCCATACATTATTGGCAGGGGCGTGGGAAGTGCGAAAAAATTTGACAGTCTCCAAGTTTTTATGGAGTAGGACTGACAACAAATTATGACCCCTCTCCTCTTCTCTGACAAACCGCTATACCCCCCCCCCCCCCGCCCCCTGTTCAGGTCATAGTACGCCCCTTCCCGTCGGCCACCTCCCCCACCTCCCCCACCCCTCTACTTGATGTCCACGCATGCGCACTGGCCGCGGGGTGTTCGCCAGGGGCAGCGGGGTTCCGGTTCCGGTCTTGAGACCTTGACCGGAAGTGGAGATGAGACGGCGGCACCGGAAGCCCTTGGTGCCGACGACCGTCAGTCTGCGGGTGGTCGGGGGACTCGGGCCTGGTGGGGGGGCGCCTTTAAGGGCGACTCCTTCTGGTCAGAAGTTGAGAAAATGAGAAGAAATGTAATATAGAGAGGATGTTTCTTTCTTAATACAGATTTCTGTGTGTTTAGCATGATGATTTCCCCCTCTCCCTTCTGAAATATTGTATTATTTCAGAAAACAAAAACACTTATATGAGAGCCTTTTTCGTCGGCATCAAAACCATAATACTGATGTTAACCTTTCTTTGGTTTGTTCCTCCAGAAAAGTGGTTTTACAAAATTGTGTATTTAAGAAATATGGGGTATAATTTAGGAGAAAGCAAGAAAAGCAGACAGTAGAGCTTAAGTATTACAATCAAAGGAATCATTGCATACCTAAATTTCTCCATGTTTTCTATATCCTAATACATGAATTTAGAGGTATAAACATGGTATTGCTATTTTGGATGGATAAGGTGAGATTTCAGCATATCCTTCAGGGACGGATGATGCCTGAAAGGTACCTTGAAGCCATTTTGAAACGTCAGTATAGTATTCTTGTCACGTATCGAGCGCTTCTTATACGAAAGCCAAGTGAAATGACTGCCAGTTAAGGTAAGACGGTACTTGAGGGGAGGAAAGACTGACTGCAGCAAAGATCACGTAGTCTGCCCCTCTGTACCCCGCCGGTAGTGACGTCACGTTGTGTCTACCGCGGTGACTGATGGGAAAGTCACGTGGTCTGATTGCAGCCAATCAGGGCGGGGCAGAGGCTGACGGTGGCGTTCCCTGGTGGTGGATGGGCGTATGACGGAGACGGGGGCAGATTGGGTATGGCGGAGAATGACAGAGGGGTAAAGACGCGGAGATGTATGCTCTTTGATGGTAGGTACCAACTACAAAACTAGTCCCCCGATTTTGTAATATGACAGCTCTGTATGATTCTCGTATAAGACTTTACAGCCCCCTGCATCCTAAGACGTCAGGGGAAAGCCAGTTGTTTTTCACTGCAGCTGCTGCGTTTGCATTTGAAACAAAGCTTGTTGAAATCACTCGTCTGGGTCACTCAGGCCGAAATCACTTATCCTCCCGCACAAATATTCTAATTTAATCAACCCCGTAAATAGTAATCCTTGACACTCCGCTCCCCCATATTTTTTAGAATTGTTAGATCACTTACAGTCCCCACCTTGTCCTGCCTAGTCACTGATTAAAGCCAGTTTCCGAAGTAAAATTTGCACTGGGTACCAAAGCCCGAGTTGAGTTCACCCCCCTCCCCATCCAGGGCAAAAAGACCTTCTGTAAGCCCAGCTTTGGTCACTCCTTTGATCACTACACGGACAGGTCAGAAGAGTTGTGAAATGATGTGTCACCGGGAGAAGCTTGATGTATTTCATAGGGAAGACCCCCTTTGTGCTTCTCAAGCAACTTACAAATTGATAATTTTGATATGAGTTATCTTGAGAACCTTCAGAGGCCATGGAAAACAAACCTTATCGTGTCTAGTTCCTCATCTCATTCTGTGACTTTAATCTGATTGGGGCAGAGGATCGAGGTTGAAGGTCTTGGCTGTGGTAGGTTGTCCACTGGCCACGCCCTGGGAGCTCCTTAGTCAGGATCTGGTTAGGAAGATATGTCAGGAGGGTCTCATGATCACATCGTAGATGTTGGCGACATGGTGATATGTCAGTATAGTCTGATCATATGTCAGAGTGTCGGAGATAGGGGTGGCAGATATATATCCAGGAGTTTCCCTAGCCTAAAATAGTCCAATTTCCCATTTTAGCTTCTTATTAAAAGTGCTTTAGACAAAAAGAAAACCCATATCATGATTTTAGTTGCCAAATGACAACTGAACCATTATAGTTGTCATTTATAGAGCGACACGTGATGACTGGTCTGATCAGCTCAAAGATGAAGACATATCACTTTAGTATATTGAGGAAGGGGTGGCACAGAGATGTCTCAATGGTGTCTGATTGTGTCACAAACGAGTTTGTCACTGAGATATCTCTTTATCATTTGAGACAGATGAATATCTCCAAGTCAAACGGATTCCTTTTTGCTGAATAAGTAACTCTGGTTCAAGTCTTATGAAATTTAGAGTGACAGTTTATCATCTTTTAGCAGGAACGCATAAACTAGGAAGGGTGATGCCATTCTCATTAAAAAAAATCCAATGTATTATTTTCGGAATTGTGGACACAAAATAGGAACAGTGGGACTAATATGACTTTGCAGACTTTGTCTAATAAAATTCCAATTCCTGCCTTGGGGAGAAAACAATGGATTTATTTTACGGAGCTGGAACCCACAGTTGACCAAATAAAGTATGCATGCATCAAGGGTTTAGGGGGAACAAAAGGAGGACAGTTTGTAACATCTGAACCATGGTCCTTCACGTCGGCGAAACCCAACACGGGCTAACATACTCTGAACACTACACCTTGTATGGGGATTCTAATAAATTCTGAGAAATAAAACACCGCAATGTTTAAACAATTCTGAAGGTAACACCGGTTGAATTACATGTACTGCAAAGAGATGCATACTGACTGGTTTTCAATTTGTAAGAAAAAATCTTACGTATATGGGAGTTATTTAATTGCTTTCTTGTTTGTGTAATGACAGGTATCCTGGAATGGCCCAGGGAAGACAGACTCACTTACAGAAGTTGTAAGTATTGACATATTCCGGTCAGATGGGAGGCAGTCCACAAAAACTGAGCTGTCAGTCAGCTCCCCCTCCCCTCCTCTTACCATTCACCTGCTGCATACCCCCACCTCTCCTTGTCAAGGTCCTTGTACTAGTTCTAGTCAGACCCGACCCTGCCTGTTGCAGAATGGGTCCGTACACCCACATACAGATGGTGGCCCGTACTGGTCAGTTGATAATCTGCATGATACACTATGTGCCCCCACCAGGGTCATCAAAACCAGGTGTGTAGTGCCCTTTCTATGGGACATTGCACATGAAAGACTCCTTACTTCTCTTCGAAACGAGTAGGGTATCACACCCAGTTGCAGGTTTCTTCTAAATCATATAATAGATACGATCACCCGTAAGCTGAGAAGCATTACCTTGTGCAGTCTGGAAAGAACCTTGTGTGGTTGACTGGAAGTCAAACTACCCCAACAAACAAACAAACAAATAAATAAATAAACAAACAAACTGCATGATATGTTAGGATTATTTCCATTGGGTAACCAATATAATACTTAACTTATATTATAATCGGTGCTTCCCCCATCGCTGGTTATGTGAATGCTGACTCTGTATGGCCCTGTCTTGCCATAAACCAGCAGCCCCAAAGCACGCGTGGATATGGGGTGGAATTACCACCAAAATGGTCGAGGTGTACAGACTCACTTTGGGAAACAGTGGGTCGGGCTTGACAGACGAAGGTCCTTGTCGCTGGCTGAGGGGACGCTGAGGGGACGCTGAGTGGCGGCCCCTGGCGGGCAGCGTCTCGTCGCGCCTCCTGGCGGCGGCGTTCCGCGTGCAGCAGACGACAATTCGCCTCCAGTTACTAAGCTCCCGCGCAAACAGTTTCCGGGGCTTCCCACAAATATTGAATATAACTCTTCCTGGCACGGATCACGGCCTAACGAAATTCAATTTGCTTTAATGGGTCTCTCAAATAAATCGAGAAAATTGTGTTATAACCATTATGTCTGAATAGTAAACCGCCCACGTCACCGGCCGTTTAAATCAGAATTTTACGTCAGATGAGACTCTTTCTCTGAAAGGATTTCAGTTTGTTGGAGAGGGTTTTCTGAGAGGTCGGTGCGAAAACTTAAAAGCCACCTCCTTGTCCTCCCTAATGTGGTAAGTTGGCGGCGCTCTGTTTGCTCGCGGACTCGCACCAGTATGTGAATTGCCTCTCTCGCCGTGTGTGTATTCCTCCTCCATGTGGACTATTTTCTGCCTGACCTCGGACAAACCGCTTCACACCTCAGACCTGCCTCTGTATTACCTGGGAAATTGCCACCGTTCTCCGCCTTAAATACAGCATAGAGGGGAAAGGTTCTACCCGTCCTGTTTTTGTTTTTTTTAAATACACTGATATTTATATACAGGGATGAAAGTTTTAAGATTTTTCGTCTGATATCAGATTTTTTTTTACGTTATCACATCTTGGCTTAATTATCAAAAAATAATTTCTTACATCATATTTCATAGCATTTTAAAGATAATTCCAATTGTTCTTTCTGAAGTTTCTGATTTTTCCATATAATCTGACTTGTACTGTCTAACCACAGAATGAAGAAAATCAGAAACTCCTACCTTTTTCATATTGATAAAACTTCATAACCATAAAAAGCATCAAACATATTCATCTTTCACAGTTATAGGTTCACCGAACCGACGTGGCTTTTTAAAGGAGACTGTTTTGCTGAAGTAATAAGGGAATTAAGGCATGTCTCCTTATTCCAGACAGATCCGATGGCTGGAGCTTTTTACCACAGAGAATAGCATTCTTCGATGCGGCGGTTGGCGTCGGAGACATGAATAAACAAGACTTTGGCGCACTAAGAACAAAGACGGGAGGATTAGGACTTAGAAGTCTTCAAAGTAGATGGCATTCCTTCTCTATATGTTATATGTATTTTTTATGTCATTCCAGTATGCGAACTTTCTGTAATATCTTATTAAATGAGCCCATCCCACGTAGGGTATTTCCAGGGTTGGACAAGTGTCAGACAAAATTCACATATAAAGCTTCCTCGTCTCCTAGAAATAGGGTTACTGAAATAAGTAAGAATTACATTTTTCCATATCCCCGAGTATTCATAAAACCTTATGATTTCCAAAATTATACCAATTTAAAGGTTTGCAGGTTCGATAACCAATCAAAATGCTGTATTTCAGGGCAAAATAGGGTCGGACATAATAGGTTAGGCTGACAGACTTTAATATTGATTCCTATAGGAAAAAGTCCAATATATAAAGCTGCATTTTACAAATTTAAGAAGTAATTTGTGAACCAAATTACTTTGGTTATTTTGTATCATATAACTCTCTTATGGAAAAAGCACAGAAGCAATTTTAAAAATATTTCATAGCAAATTTTGAAATTGGTGTAAACTGGGATAGGCTTATTTACACGCCGATATCACAGCTCAAGTCGTGTAGTGTAATACCACCTTCACCCATCATGAGTAGGATTATGTCCAGGTCTAACAGCATGCTGTTACCTGATCAGTCAGTTGGCAAAGACCTATTTGTCAAGAGCTTTCATTTCCATACAGGTAAATATCCCAGTTTTACACTGCAGTGACATGCATATAACGAGTTCGGGACCTGGCCACTGTTTGATAAAGTCAGCGTGTCCTATTCCTAGTCCCCAGCAGAACACATGCACAATCTGCACTTCGGAGACGCGAAGCTGGTCCCACTCCGTAAAACTATACTCTGACCGTAGATCTGTCTAGAGGCATCAGGAAAATAGCCAAAGATTTGTGAGTTGAGGGATGGTGAAGGAAGAGGATGATAGGAAACCGACATACCACGAGAACGTTGTCTGTAGTAAGTCAAATGCCTGATTTTTGTCAAGCATTGTCAAGAATCCCAAGACACTCAGTTGCCACCATGTCAAGTTACAAGTGTAGACAAATTGATGAGGGGAGGCGGCGTCTCCTATGGGAGGTACTGGCCCAGGGAATCCAGGAATGGCAGTTCTAATTAAGTCTGAAGTAGGCCAGTTGTCCCACCATTCTCCCTCCCTCACCTCCCCTCCCCCTCCTGCCTCCCTCCACCCTCCCCCCTGCCCCCTCCCCTCTCAGGCCCCGCTCGGCCCTAATGCCCATGTGACCATGGAGAGTTATTTTACTCTCCATGATGTGACAAATCAGCAGCTCACACATGGGTCACGTGACTCTTGCCACTTGCTCTTATCTGCTCAGTAATTGCTCAGAACCGTCCGTCATGTTGGGAAGGGATCATAACATTACCTGGTGTCCTATCAAAACAGGATGTAAAATGTTACAGGGCAGTATCATTCAAGATCAAGAGAAGGAAAACTTTAGAATCTGAAATTCGATGAATGACCTGGAATTTCATCTGACGAGAGCAAAACGAAATGGTCATCTCCCCTTGAACGGAATAACCAGAGTTCAGGGGCGGGTCCAGTAATTTATAGACGAAGGAGGGGGGGGGGGGGGTGCAAAAAATGAATGTACGGGGGACGCCCCCCCCCCCCCCCCACAAACACGATTTAACAGGGGAGAGGGGGGGGAGCAAGCCCCCCCCCCCCCCCCCCCGAATCCGCCCCTGAGTTCCATTGCCTATATTTTGGAGAAAATTACATTAAGAAATGCGATTATGCCGCTCCTACCACTTAAATGTGTGTGCCTCAACCCCGGGACCTCAACCCAGCTATAATTATGACATTATTGGTGTTAGTCAGTAATGTAGTGGTCCAACTTCTGGTATTTTCCAATTGACCTTGACACTGTCCTTTGACCCCAAGCCATAGCCACAACCCCCAGATCCCGCCTGGGGTCATGGGGTCAAGTCGTCTGGTGTTATTCATATTCCCGGGCCCACGGTCGTGATCATTAGGCCGAGAGGCCTTCAAAGGGGGCCCAAGCACCTGGATAATAAATCAGGCCATCTAGTTCAGGTTATCGCCGGTAGATGGGGTGCTCGGACGTTAAGTCCCCTTCCGGAGAGGGTGGGCGGGTCGTTTCCGGTGATCGTTTGATCCACAAATAACGTCTGTGATGGTCCTCCCGGTATTTGACCGTTTGGTGGGGATCAGTCACTCCTTCCCACTACCCGTGAAAGACTATTATCAGTCTCAGACCAGATTTCTCTCTTCTTTAAAAAAATAAACCACCTCAGTGTCTTATTTTGTATCACCATTGACAGTGTTCTCCCTGATAAAATGTAAAATTACATTTTCTCAGAATAAAGGTATCTCGTTGACAGAAAAATAAAGATGGCGTCGTTATGCACCTGGTTAATAATCATATCACCAGGGCTTGACAAATCAATTTGAAACCTGGTTGCCCACTGGGCAACTTGAGCCCAGAAAGTGGTTGCCCAGCTACAAAATGTGGTTGTCCAGTAACATTTGAAGAGAATAACATAAAATATATAGATTACAAATGAAATAGGATTTAGATGTTGATTCCATAAATTTATGGGTAAAAGTTGATATTCATAATTTTCAAACCCAAATGTTAGACCTTGACTACAGTTGCCCACTGGGCAACTCAGACACTCATTTCAGTGGTCCAGTACCACTTTTTGGTGGTCCTGGGCCACTGGACACCTGATTTGTCAAGCGCTGATCACAATCAAACCGACAATGCGGATTCCACCATCTTGGTTTTATACCTTTTTGTGCGAAGGGTTATGGATATGGATAAGGTGTCACTCCAGTCTATCAATGATGCCAAAACATTACTATTAACCTGTCTAAACCTACTTTGTTTCTGTGATTTGTTGAGAGAAATATTTCGTTGTTGTCACGATATCGTTGATAGACTATGTAGTTTAGATTTCTGTGATTGTCTGAATCGTACCCCTCATGGACCGTGTATGGGTAGTACCACCTGAGAGGTTGATCCTACTGTCCCTGGTGCCCCGGGTGCACCCAGTAACCCCCTGTATGGGTGGGTAGAGGGCAGGAACTGGCCTCCACAGACAATCCCGTGATTTGAGGCCCTTTGTCGTGGTCTGGGCCTCCGCCACACACCACACACTGCCAAGCCGACCACAACTGTCATAGGCACTGTATATGTAAGGTGCTTTTCCATAGCTGCGTTGCGGATGCGTTTTTTCCATATAGGGTATGCGGAGGCTATCCGGAATTCCATGTATGGAAAAACGCATAGCTCCGCATACCTTATATGGGCAAAAACGCATCCGCAACGCACATATGGAAAAGCACCTTTTAAAACAGAAGAACAATGTCGGAGACGGTGTTATTTTACCCCACATTCCTGAAGGAAAGGGGCAACAAATGTCAAGCCTTGACAATATCTTATACATTTTAATCAAGGAAATTACACGCTACAGTTCTACCTCTACAGAACACGTGGTTAATTCGGCTCAGCTTGTATTCCTGCGCCATTTCCCACGTGGACTACTTTCTGTATCACCCTGGAGGGTGATACACAGCTGGGTATCACTCAGGTTTGATACGGCATTAAAACGACCCCGCACTCCCTGATAGACTTCTTTAATAAATCTGTATGTAGGCAAAATCTACAACATTTACATGAAAGGCATTGTATTTACTTGAAGTTGTTTCTCTCATACAGCAGTATCATTATTACTCTGGCGAGTGTAGAGGGATAGCATGAGGGAAGTCTTTATTTATACATCCGAGTTATATGGCTGTCGTTTATCATCCTCTCCATAATTTGTATCTCCGCAGTGGCGTTATACATAAAGCACACTCTGCCTGTTGTCATGGAAACAGGTGAAAAATGGCGGGAACGGCTGCAGGCTGAGCTAAATGTCGTCTGCCGAGAAATGGCGCCTTCTGATCGGGTCAGACACGGTTGTCATGGAGACCGTATCCCCCACCCCCTCCTGTAGTCAGTTGCCATGGTGAATATGCTCCGACAGTACAATATATGGTAAACCAACATCCATGGAGAGATGCCGTCACCTGCCGCTAGGACAACTGTCATCGCGGTGATTAAGGTAATGGCCGCCGCCACGTGACTTATCATCCGCCTCTGATTGGACGAGGAAAGAGCTAATGAAATCAGTAGCCAAAGTCACAGTTAACTCGCAGTACTTACCGGAGGGTGTTTAATCAGAAAAAGGAGCGGATTTGAGCGGAGAATGACCCTTATTAAAGGTCTGAGCTTATTTGCATCAGTTCCAGCTAATTAACGACGGAATAACCAGCGCTGTTTGAAATAGGCGGAAATTTCTCATGATTTATTTTTTCAATTTTTATTTTTATTTGGTAAATACCTGGGTTTGGTTTAGGTAGTCTTTTATAGACGGTAATTAATATTAGAGGAGCTCTGAGGTATGATACTTGCAACATTCCTGTCATAAATGACATATGATACATGAAATGATATGTAGATTCCAGCCTTAAAATTGTTGGTTTACATTACTGTCAGTTGCTCATAGTTTCACCTATTCTATTCATGTTTCAATACATAGCAATTAACCGAAAGGTTAAAAGTAGTAAGTAGTATAGGAAAGAATGGTTTGAAGATTAGGGAGATTGAATAAGGTGATATTTTTCTGTCAAGTAGAGAACAGATGCCAGTTGTCATCCATATTGGCTGAGAATGGGTGTGTTCTATCCGTTTTGTTGCTGGTCCCCATCCGTCAGTAGGGTTTTTCCGACGTATCCCGGGAACATCCATCTCTATGTTCTTTCCGAGGGACATACATCTCGCTGAGACATGGACGGTGTAAGCGGAATGTCATTCCCGCTTATGTTTCATATCATACGGGGGAATATGGCATACATCGAGCCTCCTGTGAATAGGTCTACCCGGTTCATCCTGCCTCCATATACACGGATAGGGCTGTGAATGTCGACTGCTTTATACTACCCCTACAACTGAATAATGCAATACACTCACCTTAAACCTTTAAACCTCAAAAGATGTGTATGTAGGGATAAAATCTATACATAAAGGGATAAAGTGATCTATAAGTGTCCTAATGATATACCACTTTTTTTCAGTGTGACACCTGACATTTTTAATTTTATGAACCAAGGGCTTAGTCAGAATGTCTAAAATTTTGTTTTAGGGATAGTCATTTTACCTATAACTTAGTTAAAAAGATTTGAAGGTTCAGACAAATAGGCACCCTAAAAATGCTAAGGTTTTTGCACAAATTTTGAACGTTTGACTAAGTTTCTAACCTATATATTATCTGTGTACAGTAACTGACACTAAAAAGATTAAAATATATATGTAAGTCTTCTTTCTCCCACGGTCCAAGGTTACTGCAGACTACACGTCTATAGGCACCAGCGGATAAACAGATAATTACGTCGGCTAGATTTTTCTCCCAGCTGACAATTACGGCGATGAGTTGAGGCAGGAGTCTGCACACTATAACAGTCACATCGCTAGCACGGAAGCCAGAAAAAGGAAAACTAGTTTATTAATTCAGTCAAGCAAGATTAAAATCTTCAAAAACAACATCTAATTCACAGTTAAATGGGAGTCCAGCGGGGATACTGATATTATAGCGAAGGGGAAGCCAGATAGAATCTTTAGCCATTTGGACTTTGTCTCATCTGAAGCAGCAGATCACTTTATAGAAGGAATGTTCTTTTCTCGATAGACTTATTTTCACAGAACTCTTGATAAGATAACAATACCGTCTTCGGCTCACTGGTATTCTTAAAATAAAAGAATACTAAGGAGTGGAATTCGGTGGCATTTTAGTTGAGCGAGATTGGACACATCTCAGTAAGCCTTTTGTCATAAACGGACTTTATTTTCATTAATTGTATGTATTAGATGGTTGGTTGGTTATTGGTTGCTTTTTACACCATAATATTTAAACTGCCCAGGTCATATCATTGGGCAGTGCCTATTTGTAGCAGTAGGACCCAATGCCCTCTTTATAATGCTGCCTCACTGACGTACCATGTCATATGCCCACATGATACCCCATCCAGTCGCATTACTATTGGCCAGCCATTTATGTTTTGTGGTTCTAACTTCATACCGAGTGCCAGACAAACAGCAACCACTACCCTTTTTAAAAAGTCTTTGATGAGACTCGGCTTGGGTTGAACCCACGACCTCTCACACTTGAAGCAGACACCCTACTAACTGAGCTAGCAAGTCTGGTCAGTACCTAGTAGATGCGATCCTGCCTATGACTCTGAGAGAGTTGAACCACCTCAATCTGCCCATCATAAAATATTTCTTAAAGTGTACCATCTCAGTTTCCTTATGTTTTGAGCCAATTCTCCATTTGGGTAACATTGTATAGTGGTTTAGCACTGGGTTTAGCATAATCAGATCTATACATTTAAATACGTTTCAATGTCATGCCATTAATAATTTGAAATCACTGTTATGTCGGCATGATAAATTGCCATATACATTGCATTGTAAGTGGGGGTAATGGAAAGACCGTCTATGCCGATATTACTTGCAAAAATGAAATGAAATATAAAAAGAATAATGTTGTTCACATATCATTCACATACAGCTGGCCTGGGAGGTGAAAAACGGCGATCACTTACGGCTCCGGTTACCAGACAATTTTAAATTTTCCATCAAGAGCAGTGGTGGTTAAACTATTTTCATTTGTTACCATGAGTGTCAAATATTATACAAAACGTAGACTGCAAATGACATGTACTGCCGGGTGAGCATTGTGAATACCTCATGATCGTTGTGATAACTCTGAAAACCTAGGGAAACATTGACGATTACTACGAAAAGCAGATTGAAATAAATTATTTCAAACTAAAATGGGGATACCCATATTTAGTTTTAAAAAATGTGGTCCTGCCAAAGAATTGTACCAGGAGCAACGTCCCCAGATTATTACGAAAAGCCTTTTAGAATAACTATGTGAGGGACTCAAGAGAAAATATAAGAGGGACAAGCTTTCAATTTACTCTGTAATCAACCTTCATTGGGTTGTGACTGACTCTAAGTCCTGCCGTAGGATTATTGATTAGGGATGTTTTTGTGAAAACAGATTACAGAGAAAAAGAGCAGTGGCACTTAGCTTATAATACCACATTAGGCTTATCAGTCGTTACGATACGCTGAAAAAGTAATCAATATGGATTTAACCCTGGGTTCAAGCCCAGCTTTTATGGGATAGAATACAAATACATGTATAGGCCTCCAGGAACTCTCCCTACTTTTGTACCCCTTCCTCTTAACTCTCACAGCCCTACAGGCAGTAAGTCCTCAACGTATGATTTATTCAATATTTTTTGTGTAAAAAAATGTCGAGGGTCTATTCAAAATGGCCCAATAAATTTGGAGTGTACTGAGCGATATTAGGCAATAAAGTGCGGGTAATAGGCCTGCCATGTCGGCGGTGCTGGTCTCACACATAAAGTACAGAGTTTGATGGCCGCTCCACGAGCCCCAACAATAGGCGGTTATAATTAAAACCCGGCCTTAATAGCTTCATGGCCTAGAACCAATCCTCACGAACGGCTTTTTGGGGGAAGTATAGGATCCTAGATGTGCCTGTATCAATCAAACCAATCAGTTTGTGACTTTTACTGCTGTTTAAAGTGTGCCAAAATGTATTGTCACTTTTATTATCTCTTAAAAAGGAGAATCGGTTCTTCTGTGGTTAAAAGGAAATTAAACAATAATTTTAAGCCGCCATTAGATCTTAATTGACGCACAAGAATTATTTTACCTCTTTTGAAAAGGGTATATTGTGGAGACCTGAATGGGGCCTTCCATTAAACATTAAATACAGACACATATTTTCAAAAAATTCTTCCTTGGGCTGCTCAAGGTACACAGTTGATATGTACAGGAATCTATTATACTGCTGGGCGGTTTTGGTTTGGGCCCCCTAGATGACTGTCTCTGGACCCTCCCATAGACGCCTTGTACCCAAATCATCAGGAAACCATACCCCGAACTCTTTGGTTCACGCAAATCCGCTGGCGGGGCGCCATGCACGCTAAGTAAAAGGATCTATAGGGTAATTCATCTTTCCCGAAAGGCGCCTCCCCCATCCCTCCACGACACACACACTTCACCATCCCACCCATACATGCAGATATATGGCTTTTATACAAGTAGCCCTTCCGCTGCCGCCGGCGGGCCTCGTCCATAAAACAGGAACATGAATAACGGCGCTCAAATTTGTTATAATTATGATGTAACTGTACTACTCGCTTGGCATATGCATGTCCATAATTGTCTATTAAATCAAAGATGACTTGGAGAGGTAATACAGGTATAATCAATAATTTATTAATAAAGGCTGACTCCCGGAGGAGATAATGTTATACAAATAGGAAATGGCAACTGTAGAACTAATATCATATACGTTGAGTGTTACAAAGGTAAAGTGTCACAATGCAAAGTATGACAACATAAGGTATTACAAAATATAAAGGGTCACAACAAATGTGACAGTGGCAGTCTCTCTTAATAAAAGTCCTATTTAGGCAGATAAGGTTGTAATCTAACAGCAGCAATAAATCAAATAGGGTCTCACCAAAAGTCAGGCAAACTGTAGCACATACCACTGGTACAGGGTCTGTAGGCAGGAGCAGGGATAGGGACTGGGGAGCCTACACAGTCAGCAGAGGGCAGAGCTTATTCCAGGTTAAAGTCTGCAGTGGTGTGTGTAGGTCCCAATAGTCCCTACCCTGAAGGTGGTCCAGGGTGAACTGATTTGACCAGTGACCCACTGCTCCTTTTCTACCCTTCTGGCCAGGGCTTGAACACCTTTGGGAAATGTGCCCCCGAAGGCTTTAACACCTTTGAGAAATGTGCCTCCAAAAATGCAATCACAGTGTTTTCACACCTCTGAGTGTGTATCACAAAGAAGAAAGCTCAGGGCTAATATGCTTTGACACTAATTAAAAACCTTGTACAATAATTCCATACAATGTCAAAGTATTTCATATTATAATAATGTTTTTGATACTTATATAATTAATCTTTTCATATATATTTCATATACCATTCCTATAAAACGTTTTTGTCCTTTGAATTCATATAATTCCAACATAACATATACCATTCCTATAAAACGTTTTTGTCCTTTGAATTCATATAATTCCAACATAACACTTCCCTTTGGAGAATAAGCATTACCACTATGCTTGCTAACATAATATGGCTCATGCTAAATATTTATACAAATGTTGGATTATATACAACACATAAAAATCAGATAGTTAACGTACCATAGACATATTAATACAGTTCATTGGAATCTTATTTACATTCATGTAATCAAGAGCATACAATACAAGTCCTATATATCAAGTCGTGCATCAAATCTATTAGCTGGGGGTAGCAAAAATAGAAGTGATTCTTTCAGAATATCTTCAGTGACTGGGGAGTGATCACCATCGATACCCTTAGACTTTACATGTGAAAAAGCTAAAACAAAACATCATAGAAATTATATTGCTCAACAGGATCCAGGTCCACTTCCTGTCCGAGGCAGGCTCACTTGTTCTTCTGCACTGCAAGACTAATGGCAACAGGTCAACAAGATATAAAGGTCATCACACACACATAATACAGACAGACACATCAGCTGATCACCACATGTATATTCTGTTAGCATATTTCTATAACCAGATCAAGTACCCATTCAGTATCGCAGACTATATTCAATCTATCTCAACTCTTCAACCAACTTGACTTCCTATCAAGTACACACAAAACGCGTCACTTCTTTCTATACCATCTTCAATAACTCAAACTACAAAATGCTTCACTCCTGTTTTGTAATGTTAATTGGGTTTGAAAAGTAACAGACACAACTACATAGACTGGTCTGCACAAACACTCTGATAAGATGTAGGCCAGATAAGGTCTTTAGTAATTTGTACTGTTAAGTTAAATTAGAGTAAGTGGACACTGTAAAGGATGATATATTACTTAATCAGTATACAGAAAATACGTCAAAGACCTAAAAATGCGAAAGGTCTTATATAATTCTGCACCAACCCATATATACATACCTTAGAGTTCTGCCTAGATACATTTAAAACAAAGCTTTCGTTTTATTAATCACTGTAGTTATTAAAGACTGTAGTTGCCTCAAGGCTGGAACCTCACGTATCCTACCATGAATTTCAGATGTAACAAATTTGTCAATAGCAGCCTGATTAAAATGAGTGCTAGGTAACCACATCTTATCTTTATCATGGAAATGAACAAGGTATTGGACATCTTGTCCTCTTGGCTTGCGAACATCCGTTACCTTCTTGATAAGATGGAAACTATTTTCTGTTGGATCATCATGTAATATCTTCACAGCTTTTGGAGGCTCAGTGTCTTGATCACTATCAGAATTCAAAGCGTCATGTTCCACCAGTTCTTCGCTTATGACAACAGGTGATGGATTTAGAGGACTTTCCTGGCTCTCTGAGTTTTGAGCTGGTGTAGTCTCGTCTTCTTCAACAAGTACATGATCTGCTTGTGTATTGTCTAGAGTCTCTGTGTCTTGTGCGGGCATTGTCTCATCGTCTACATTATCATCGTTTCCAGCACGTGGTTGAGGTACTGGCTCTAGTACCTCAAAACTGTCCAAAGGTAGGTCACCTTCCTCTAATTCTTCAGGATCCTCTATCTCATCTTCCGGTGGTTGCCATCGTTTATTCACCTCTTCTCGTGACATCCCTCTTTTCAAACGCATGATATTCACTGGTCTGTTGATGAACTTTCCTGTATGAGTGTGCCTGAGAAAAACAGTTGTTTCAGTGTGATATCTGACAATGGCATAGGGACCATGAAAGACACGCGCCAACTTCAACTTCGTCTTTGGATCTTTGATTCGCGGCCAATACAACCAACAAATATCTCCTTCTTTCAGGCCCGGATCATAGGCAGTCTTGTCATACCTTTCTTTCATCTGTGCATGTACCTTGCGCATATGCTCAGCTGCATACTTGCTTGCCTTTTCTTGTGTCTGAAGGATCTTTGCAAAGTGATCTGAGACTGTCTTGCCAACATCAAGGTCTGCTTTTACTTGCAGTTCAGTTGGAAACAGTGGATCACATCCATGAATCAGCATGTGTGGGCTATGTTGTGTTGAATAAGATGGTGTTGTATTCACACTAAACATCAATGCGTCAAGATGCTCATCCCAGTCTGTCTGATTCTCAGAGATATAGTTTCTTAGGACTCCTAGTATGGTCCGGTTCTGACGTTCAACAACACCCGATGTCATGGGGTGCGCTACTGATGTAAAAGACTGGGTGATCCCAAAAGCTGCACACAGCTGTTCAAAATGCTTACTTGCAAAAGCTTTGCCATTGTCCATCACAATACGTCTTGGGGCACCAAACCTACAGATGACTTTGTCATAGAAATGACGAGCAACAGTGGCTGCTGTAAGATCTGGTAAAGCCATACAGATAGTGTAGCGTGAATAATAATCAACAACCACAACTATGTGTGAGTTGCCTTTTGTAGTCTGTGGCAACCGTTCCAATGCATCCAAATTTACAACGCTCCATGCATGAGGTGCTGGATCACGTAAGATGAGACAAGGTTTGATTGGTCGTGTTGTACTAATCGCTTAGTACTTTTAATATTTCTTCATGTTATATAACCCATCAAGGATCAGACTTAGCAAGTCTACTTCTAGTCTACTCTAGACTTTACGCTCCTAGCGCCACCTGCTAACTAGTATAAAAGGTGCTGCAAAGTGAGGAGCAGTCAGTTAGTGAGTTAGTTGGTTAGAAGTTAGTAGTCACTTAGTTTAGTGAGAACATCAGCTAAACATGTTTAGCCAAGAAGTTATACCTGGAGTAAGTACATCGACTCCGTGTAACAGACTGGAGTTTACCAATACCCACTACCTCGGACATAGGATTGTGTTAGAGCTGAATACTAGAATGGTCTAGAAGGTGTTGGAGCAACTCGTGTTCTAAATGTGGTTGATTGCTGATAAGAGATGGGAGGTGGACTGATGAAGACTTATACATGGTGGCTTTGACTCGGGATGAGATGTGTACTGAATAAAAACCCTTTCATATTAAGAAGCTCCCTCATCGTTCATTTCTTTTGAACTATTGGGAAGTGAATGGACAAACTTTAAACGCAGTCTGAATTACTCAGGCATTCTGGAAAAGCAACTCATGAAGACTTGGATACACACGAATCTTACGCAGTCTAAAATCAAACATTAACAATAGTTCATTTGGTGGAGATTACCCGAAACATGACTTGTGCCGTTTTGCTCATCCTTGATGTCAGCCACCGGTGACTTTGAGGCTTCCTCTAACCCCAAGCCTCAATCTTTGCGGCCCGCAGGACACGATGTGTCAACATCATATACAGGGAATGTGGAAAACCGCCACCTGGTAGGTAATCCCTTAGACGGGGAGGCACAGAGACAGGAGGTCGCAGCCAGACCCAAGCAGCTCTGCCCCGAAGGTGCACAAAATTACCAAACCCGTGGCAAAGGTAAACCATTTCCCTGGCACCTAGGGTCCAAAGATAGGCCGGTTCTTGACGAAGGACTTGAAACCCTAACACACTCGGGACGAGTTGAAGGGAAGAACCGTCTCACGGAATATCAGCAATATTGGAACCCAGGGTACGTACCACCTACGGACCACGAAACTGGTACTAGCTCTCGCTCCACCTATGAATCTGATGTGAACAATCCGTGGTGTAACCAAAGTGTTCCTTATCGTTTACTGCCCGCAGCGGGAGGTGAAGGCGAACAGGAAGTTTCCAATGGAGATAACCTATTTTCTTCAGGAAATCTAAAACAACGACAAAACACCGCGGATAACTCCAGCCCATCAGGGGGAAAACGCCCCGAAAATCCGGTAATCCTACCTGATGGGAGCTCTCTCACCTATCCATTACCCCAACGACTTGAGTTTGTCAGTCACCCACTGGTAACACCAACTCACCCCAACCCGGGGGCGTCCATTCCTTATTCCACTGTAGCTAAAGGAAAAACAGTGGGAAGGGATAGGGGAGTGGGAAGGGAAGCAGAGGGAAACAGCGAGAAAGTAGGCAACTTACAACCCTATCGATTAACTTACGGTGTAGAAACGAACTTAGACCAAGCTGGTAAAGGAGCGGAAGCTCAGGCCTTTGATCCAGCCGAAATATTAAAGCAGTGGGCAGACTCAAGCCCCGAAAAGCACATAGATTTAGAGAGGCTAAGCGATCAGGATAGTGAAGAAAATGTAACGCTTAAAGCACAAGATTTTAACACTCTAACTCATGAATTGTATGAAGAATACGAGGACGAGTACGAGGAAGAAAATAGCGAGACAGAACAAGCAGCCGCAGATGTCAGAGGGGGTAGTCCTGATAGAAAATTAGCTAGAGAAGATAAATCAACCTCGTCTTCATACGAACTTATTACCGAGGATGTTTTAGACACAGGTAAGAAAGCTAAACTAGAGAGTGAGGACGAAATTAGTGTAGAGGAAATACCTGTGAAAGAACAGTGGGACGATCACGATATACAAAACCTCCACGAAAATAATATGGCGGAAGGGGGCGTTCCTTTGATGGATCTAGTAGAAGAAAGAGAGGATAGAGATCAACGCCAGCAACCCGATGAAGGGGGAGCTGGGGGTGTAGATCTGGGGGCATGGCATCCTAACCGTGGGATGGACCCTGGGGGACCCCAACAAAACAATGGGAATGGCCAGATCCTAATCCAGCAGCCGGACCGAGGCGTGCAGGCAGGACTTATTCCTCCTCTTAATCAACAGGCCCAAGGAGACCAAGGTAATCAGGCCAATCCTCCCCTTAATCAACAAGTTCAAGGGGGCCAGAACGATCAGGCCAACCCTCAAGGACTTATTCCTCCTCTTAATCAGCAGGTCCAGGGAGGCCAGGATAATCAGGCCAACCCACAAGGGCCTAACCCTCCTCAAAACCTTCTCAACAACCCTCCCCAAAACCTTATTAATAATCCCCCTCCGAATCAGCCCAATCTGGGGATAAACCCTGGGGGACTCCAGCAACCCGGTGCAGGGGGAAATGGTGGTGCGAATCCGGGAATACAGCAGCCTAATCCTGGGGTAAACCTTGGGGGACTGCAACAAAATGATGGGGGAGGCCAACCGGGCCAACAGCCTGGCCGGGCCGTGCCAGCAGGGGGTGGGGTCGATCAAAACCTGCTCCCTCACCTATTGCAGGCAATGGCACTCGCTGCCAATCTTAACGCAGGCCGAGGAAGAGCGGATAACCAGCAGGGTCAGCAAGTCCCAGCAGGCCAGAATAATCAAGCAAATCCACCAGGACCCAATAACCCTCCCCCGAACCAGAACAACAATCCTTTCCTTAACCAACTCAACAACCCCCCAAACCCACCGAATCCTCCACCGCCCGGACCACCAGGTCCGCCGGGCCCACCAGGTCAGAACAACCCTCCAAACCCACCGAATCAACCAAATGTTTGGGAAATTCTACCACAGTTGGGTCTGGCACTGGGGCAAACACCAGCGCCAGTGCGTGAAACGACTCACAGTGGTCACCAAAGGGGACCAAACATTAGGTTACCGTGGTTTAGTGGAAAAGAAGACGAGCAAATAGAAAAGTATTTCAGGGAATTAAAACGACTGAAAGCTATCTATGACTGGTCGGACGCCCATCTCCTGAATATGGCACTGTTAGGCCTAAAAGGAAGGGCCGACGACTGGGCAGGAGCGTTAGCTGAAAGTGAGAAAGACTCATTTGAGAAGCTAGAAGCCCAAATGACCAAGATCTTCGGTGATCGAAGAGCTAAGTGGCAGAAACACGCAGAGTTCTGTGGCCTTAAGCAAGGAAAAGACCAGAGCGTGATCGAATTTGCAGGTGTTCTGAAACAAAAGCAAGTTAAAGCAGAGGCGAGTGAAAGCATGATGTTAGCTGTGTTTTTAGAAGGATTAAAACAGGGCGTAGCCAGGCAAGTAGCTATACTGGACCCTAAGTCGTTCACCGAAGCGGTGGATTGTGCAACGAGGCTAGAATCGTTGGACAAAGGCAAAGGGGGAACTAAAATATCTAATGCAGTGAGCGAACTGGCTGGAAGCCAAGAATCAGAGGAGACCGCGGCCCTAAACTCCATCTCCGAACGATTTGGAGTGGTGCTGGCCCGACTGGAGGCCGCTCCATGGTTCCAGAAACCAAAGCCAGGGCAAAGCGGGACTCCCCAGAGTGGTGGTAACTTTAAACAGCAAGGTTATGAGAGAAAAGATAGGTACGAAAACCAGAAAGGTGAAAGAAATTCAGATCAGAAGCCTAAATCCAATAACGCCCCGAACAGAGAGGCAGATAAGGGAAAGAATCTGCCAACTCAACAGAAAGTAGAGAGACCCAGGTTGCCTTTTGATGAAAGTAAGTTTTGTATCATTCACCAACAACATGGTCACTCTACAGAAGCGTGCTTGTGGTTAAAGAATAGGTTGAGAGAAAAACCCCCGCGGATCTACAAAGATAGCAAAGCCAGTGGTACCGAACAAAAGAATCAGGGAAACTAGAGGAAGGGTCCGTTCATTCCACGATAGAATTAGGCGCAGTGGACGGACCGGCTAGGAGAGAGATAGGAGACGAAGCATTTTTCTTAACGTTAAGATTTGATGATCAGAAGGAGGTTAGATCTTTAGTAGACACAGGAGCGAGCGATTGCTTCATGTCCACCCATTGTAAACGACAGATCCCTAAACAATGCATTTTAGATGAATGGAAGGTATCGAAGGGAAACATCAGTTTGGCAGACAACTCGTCTCAAGTAATACTAGAACAAATTAGATGTAAGTTTTCAATCCAGGGATCGGTGGTCTGCTATGATTTCAACATAGTGGACGATCTATGCCACCTAATAGTAATCGGGAGAAACTTATTAACAGTGCTTCGATCAGATTTATCTCTACCAGGCGCAAAGATAGAAGTGTTTTGTGGAAACCCTATAGTTAGCAAAGAAACAGTGAAAATTCCGCCGGGAAATGAATGCATCATACCGGTAACCACTCGAGAGCCGCTGGGATTAGACTCACCGGTAGCTTACTGCGCACCGGCGGTAACCGCACCAGTCCTAGTGGAGGGGTGCGTGAATACGGTGGGAAGCCAGTGGTGGATCAAAGTCATGAATCCGCTAGATGAAATGCAAGAAATCACTCCCCAGGAAGTATTAGCTTTTGCGGAAGAATGCGCAGTGCCTGAGGTAAACCAAAATCAGATAGAGGAGTTCCTAGACTTGTGTTATCTAACTAAAACAGAGATCCCAATGTCCATCTGTAGGATTTCTGTAGAAGTAATGAAAGACGCAGTGCAAATGGAAAGCCAAACCTCTGAGGAGAAATCCCGAGGTAAAATGGATGAAAATGTAAGTAAAATAGATCTAACCGAGTCGTGCTTAAACGAAGAACAACAGGTAAGGTTTAGACAAATGCTTAATAACAACAGGGATGCACTAGCGTTTTCAATGGAAGAGTTAGGTCACTGTGAAATAGCGCCGATGAGAATAATTGTGGATGAGTCGCAGGGAGTAATAAGCTCTAGACCATACCGATACTCTCCACAGAAAATGGATATCATCGATGAACAGGTTAGGCAACTCATAGATATAGGTGTCATAGAACCCAGCGAATCGGCTTGGCGAAGCCCGCTGGTGGTAGTGCAGAAGAAAGATGGCAAACCTAGGCTCTGTACAGACTTTCGCATGCTTAATCAAGTCACTTTTAAAGATAAATTCCCCATGCCCACGGCTCGCTCGCTTTTCCTATATATGGCTTACAAGAAACCCACTATGTGGACAGCTTTAGATCTGTTGAGCGGCTATCATCAGTGTGTAATCGAAGAAGACAGTAGAAAATATACCGCTTTTGAAACCCCGATGGGTGTGTATCAGTATAAGCGTGTACCATTTGGCTTAGTTGGCGCACCTTGGCAGTTTACCAAGGTAATGGCCATAGCGCTAAAGGGATTGATCCCTAGAACATGCTTAGCATATTTAGACGACGTAATTGTCTACGACACTACATTTGAGGAACACCTGGCGAGCGTTGAGGTGGTTCTCCAAGCTTTGGCGAGAGCTAATCTTAAACTGAAACCGTCAAAGTGTGAGTGGTGCCGCAGTGAAATCAATTTCCTCGGCCACGTAGTAAACGCGGAAGGGGTGGCTACACAAAGGGTAACCACAGAAAAGATTACAGCCTTTAACCGTCCACATAATGTGAAAACTATTAAATCCTTTCTGGGACTGTGTAACTACTACCGATCGTTTGTCCCTAATTTCGCTGATCTAGCAAAGCCTTTAAACCGGCTGCTAAAGAAAGAAGTCTATTTTGAGTGGACAGAGGCCTGCGAGGAAGCGTTTCAACAGTTAAAGAAATTGCTGACCTCGCCACCCTTACTAATTCATCCAGATATAGGAGGGCATTTCTATCTACTAACTGACGCATCAGACGCCGCGTGCGGTGCAGCGGTTTGTCACAAACTAGATGAAATCTACCGTCCGGTTGCTTTCTGGGGATGTACTCTCCGGGACGCCGAATTAAATTATTCGGTAACAGAAAAGGAGGCTCTGGCAGTAATTAAAGGCATTAAGAACTATGAGGACATGTTGCAGGGAGCTAAAATCACAATAGTGACTGATCACAAACCGTTGATTCCCCTGCTACAGAGTGCCTACAAAGCCCCGTCAGCCCGGCTGAGACGGTGGGCTTTAGCGTTATCAGATTTTGATTTTGAAATCATATATGAGCCAGGAGCGACTCATTTTCTACCGGACTATTTGTCTAGAGTCTATCATGAGCATGTCCCAGGTGAAGAATATGAGCCCGCTGTGGGATGTGAGTTATTTGAGGCCGAAGTTCAGGATGAAGAGCTTTCTGTGGCTACGGTATTAAACGCGCAACTCCAAGATGCAGAGTGCGCGCAATTGATAGACTACCTGCAGGACGGAGACCTACCGACAGATCCCCTTGAAGCTAGGCGAATAATGGACCAAGCTGATTTTGTAGGAATGGTAGCACCGGGGGTACTATGTAGGTTCAACGTCAAAAGGTATAACAAACACCAAGACCAACTGGTCAGACTAAAACCTCGTATGATAGTTCCAGGAAAGTTAATTCCCAAAGTCCTGAGACTATTACATAATGACATCTTGGCTGGGGGACATGTAGGGATCAGTAACCTCACTACCAAAATCTCTGATAAATTCTACTGGCGGAACATGAACGCCGACATAGTAGACTATGTGAAAGCTTGTGAGACCTGCTCTCTGAGGAGACGGGCTCCGCATTTCAAGGCCCTAGCTAAGTCTTGGGAGAGACCAACCCGACCCTTTGAGGTAGTACAGTGTGATTTCATCGGGCCACTAAAGAGGGCTAGGGATGGGTCAAAATATATCATGACCTTCATAGACCTACTAACAGGTTGGCCGGAGGCTTTCACCACGAAAGACTCCACTGCGCAAACCGCGGCCAACTGTTTCCTAACCGGGATAGTGTGTCGGTATGGACGGGTAAACCGTCTGCACACAGACCGGGGGGCGGCCTTCCTCTCAGGGCTATTCAGGGAAATCACCACACGACTAGCGTGCAAACAAACGTTCACTACCGGGCGAATGCCGACTGGCAACGCTCGAGTAGAAAGACTACATAAAACTATTGAAAACCTGATTGCTTATTATATCCCTGACGACCACTGTAACTGGATCGATCTACTTCCCATTGCATTATGGACAGTTAGATCCACAATCAGTGTACGGTCGGGATACAGCCCGCACACCCTGCTGTTTGGCAGAGATCCAATCAGTATGGGAATGCCTGAGCAGGGAACAATTCCTGAAACGCTGAACGACTGCGAGTTTTTCATGCAAACCAAGGATAATATTGCTATGTTTAGGAATATGGCTGAAAGGGTAGTTCAAAACTACGAAAAAGATCTGAGGCTGCGAATTGATGAGCGGGCGCGGCCCACTCAGATGTACGAAGGTGATATGGTATACATGTACGACCCTTTAGCTAGTGAAAATAAAGCGTCTAAGTTCTCAAACAGGTATACTGGGCCATTCAGGGTAATTGAAACAAAAGGAGACCACCTGGTTAGACTAGTGTCGTTAAAAACTGGAAAACAGGTCCCACATCTAGTAAACATTTCAAAACTCAAACCTGCACATGGGCCTTGGTCTCCCGCCATCCCTCATAACATTCCCAAACTGGTGAGAGAAGCGAAAATCACTAACTCAAAAGGGGCAGATCCTGACCGAAACCCTGAATTGCATCACACTCCGACGGGTGAAATCGCTGAAGAAGAGGGCGAAATAAGGGGTGCTGAGACTGAAAGCTCAACGGGAACGACCGGTCCCCGTGAGCATGATGCAGTTCCTATGACCAGGAAGGTACCTACACAAAAACCTGGTCCAAGTCCCACTGATTTAGCAGAAACAGATGGGCAAATCACTGATGGTCAGGGCACCAGTACGGACACCGCGCTGTCCACAAACTTATCCTTTGTTCCTAATAAAGCCGCCTGTGAACGGGGAACAGCTGGCGCTAATGGACAGAGGAAACGCAAACGAGCTAAACGAAGGGGCAAAAGCCAGCCGTTGGAGGGGAGATCCCCTCCAGGCAACAACAAGCCCATAAATCTACCCTGCGGTGATGTGCCGATCTTGGATACATCGGAACAGAGCCCAGAAAAAACAGTAAAGGACCATGTCCCGACGAAAGGTGGCTATAACCTACGTCGGAACCGCCGCCCTAACTACGTCGCTCTGTCCAACGGCGGGGAGAGCGACGACATGGATGATTAATGCAGGAAATTTAGCCGCCCTGTGAAAATAAAGGTTCGGCGGAGCGGCACCGTTAGCATCAGCGCTAATGGAACAGGTGGTCTGCCTCACGGCCACCTTGCCGCGCCCAGGGGCGTGGCAGAAAGGAAGGGTGCGCACGCCAAGAGAGATGCCAGTGGTTTGGCGTCATCTCTTGGGACCAGATGCAAGCGTTCCCCCCCCACCTGAAACAAGATACAGCTCCAAATATGGAGACGGCATGGGCAAGCGGATCGGTTATAATTTCGTGGGATCCGCGCCGATCCACCAGTCGGTCCGCAACTCTGCTCCTAGACGGTCACCTCTGCTGCAGGTGATTGTGCGCGCAACCCAGCCCGGGACGAAACGGAGATAGATATTGATTCTATCTCTGAACAGAAGTTGGAGATAGAAATTGTTCAACCTCCGACTTCTCCTGGAAGGAGCAGAAAGAGAACTTAGCTGGGACACTGATCCACCGACTCATGGGGAACTGTCTAGCCCTCCGGCCACATAGCAATCCAAAGGGAACCACTACTTTCCCTGCGGACACGGAGGGAAGGATCATCGTCCCCCTGAGAAGGAAACGGATTAGCCGGCCCCACCAGAGGGCGCTGCCTACCAAGGGAAGGTTCGTTGGGCCATTCTTTTAGGATTTTACCAAATGAAAGAAAAGGCAGTCGAGAAGGAGAGTACTAAGAAACAACCGGCTCAGACCCTTAGGCGGTGGAGTTGGCCGGGCCGGGGCGGTGTCCGTCCGGACTCAACCGACGCCGGGATTGCCCGGAAGAAGCCAAGGACACCAGCCCGGCGGCCCACCAGAACGACCACAGGCGGAGCCAAGAGGTCCGCTAAATCGGCTCCAGCCAAAAAGAAGACAGCAGATAAAGACTTCTACAATTTATCTGAGGTGAGTGACTCGGAGCCCGAGCCAAGGCTAACGGCGTTGGCCAAGCCGGTTCAGAAGGAGGAAGCGGTCAACCAACCAGTGCAGATACAGGCCGGCTGGTTCTGGGACCTTACGCAACCACTGTTCCAACTATTCGAGACTGTTGACGAAATTAGGAGAACAGTAGGACTGGATGTGCCAAAATCAAACAAACAGTTAGCTGAGATTAAAACTCAGATAGCTCCTTTCATTCAAAGGACCACACAAAACTCTAAATGCGTCAAGGAAAGTACCAGCCTACAAACAACACGAGGCGGCCGACCTCTGCCCACTCTGGAAAGGCGATCGGGAGGGGAACAGCTAACCGTCGCCGCTCCAGGACTAAAAGTGGAGGTAGCACCCGGTCAACACGCGCCAACCCCACCGGTGGGGAACGGGCCAGCGGGAGCTCCCCTCCTCCACCACTTACAGCCTGCGGACCCCGCTTGTTTAGACTTGAGCAGCTTGACAACGAGCTGCAACGCCAATCCCTCACCACTGCTATGGAACCAGCAGCAGTGGACGCCAACCAGCCAGCCGGGGGGCCCACTGTGGCCGAGCCCACTCCCAGCGACAAACCAACCACAGGTACCGAACCCATACCCCTCGAGCCAACCGTCGTACGATCCAACGGGGGCCGTTTCGGACTGGAACCTACTAGGCCAAGACCCCTCAGAGCAATGCGCCCCTCGTCCTGCGAACGTATGAGAGGCTTGAGAATCACGGTCACCAGGGACGAGAGCGGGATCATCAGGCGAGTGGTAAATGACAACGGGCAAAACCTCTACGAGCATGTCCCAAACTAAAACGGACCAGAGGACCCGGGAGGAGAGCATATTTCAGCGCATGGATGATAGTAGTGCGCAGGAAAATAAGGTAACTTTGCTGTGAACATGTTTTAGATAAACTGCAAAATTAACTTTCTCAAGCTATCGCTAAGGCCAAAACAAAGACAATGAAGTGGCTAGTGCTGTTCGTATTGGCTATAATAGGGGGCATTAGGGGAGTGCATAATGACTCCAACCCACCTGAGGGGCTAGCCCCTAACGCTGAAGTGATAGCTTTAGAACAATATGGAGTAGTGTTAAAACCAGGGAAGTTAATGTCCACCGCGGATATAACACACGTCCGACAAGGCTTCCTTATCACTATTCCAAGGAGGCGCTCCTTCAACAAGGCTACCTTTGGCCAGGTCTGTCACCGATATCTACAGGGGGGAGACGCCCTCGATCGGGCCTGCTACCATATCAGGTCGCTGGTCAATTGGATGGATCAGACGTCGCAGGCGCTTAAGGGTCGGTACCGAGAAGTTCTTAATGAAACCTTAAGTTCCCTAATAAAGAACACTCAACAAGACCCTCAAAATCAAGAGTCGGAGTTAAAATCAGGTGGAAGGGTCAAAAGAATGAAGAAGTTGTCCACAATGCTGGACGATCCAGGATGGCCGACTTTTCCTCTTCCAACCTCTTGGAATCAAGGGCTGGCAGCTGATGTCAAATATAACAGAGAATTGATTAGAGTATTGCAAGAATCTTCGAACCAAATGATCGAAGACTTGGCTCTGATGAATGAAAAACATGACGAGGCTGTCGAAAAGATTAACCATGTCGTGATAGGCCTACTGGACAATCTAAGATCACTAAATAAGGCACACAACACGACTCGCCGGAGGATGAAACTCGTGCAACATAAGGTGGATTGGATGGAACTGTACCTGAATATGATACCGGTCGCTCTGGAAGACAAGTTAGGAGAGATGGTGTATCTTCAATTAATGGTAGAACAAACTCGCGTGTTCAGGAAAGGTGTACAGCGCCTGACGCGGGGCCAGCTGACTATGGACTTGGTACCCCGCCAATATATGGTCGGAGCGGTCCAGGAAGTGAACAGATACCTGAAGGGGATCCACCCCAGGTTCCATGTCGCGTTCACAGATCCTTCCTTCTATTACGAGAACAGTCAACCTTCGTTCAAATTCAATGAAACCACTCAGGAACTAATAGTGTATGTAAGGGTGCCTGTGGTGGCTGATGAACATTTGTTCCGGGTCTACGAAGTACTAACTTTTCCTGTGCCAGTGACGGTTGGGGGGCGACTTAAGAAGGACGCTCTCCAAATTGTTAATCTACCCAAAAGTGTCGCCATGTCCATGTCCCGCCAGTATTACGTACCATTGGCTAGTGGCAGTTGGTCAGGTTGTTATGGACAGACCATCACGCTCTGTAAGGACCTACCCTATATGAAAAAGATTACAGACAACACCTGCACTGCTGCGCTACTGAGGCGCGACGACCTAGCGATCCAAGAAAAATGTGAGCTGGACTATCTACTGGAAGCAGACTTCGGAGAGATGGCAGTGTACCTAGACGACGGAGATATGCTAGTGGTCAGCGCCGACACCCGAGGCCAAATGATTTGCAGAAACCAGCCTGCGGTCGGAGTGAACATAGAAAATTACGCAAGGGTTCAGGTGGAATGCGACTGTGCATTCCAAACACAAGGAGCGTGGATACCGTATAGCTTGCGAAATTGTGACCGGCACACCAGGATCACCACGGTTGTGTACCCACATAATGACCTGTTGGAAGCAGCAAGTCGTGTGAAGGGGTGGGACATGAATTTCACAACGTCCAAAAACGAACCCACTATGTTGGAATCAGACCCTATCCCTGAAACAATTAGGAAAGACCTGCTGGAGATCGAGGAAAGCCTGAAGGCCAAAATACCTGTAGCCTCCTTGGCCAAACGAATACAAAAACACCGAAAAGACTTGGCCAAGGGTATCAAGAAAGCGACTGACCGTTACGAGGTAGAGAAACACGCCCCGTGGTTCTCTATAGGTAACTTCGGAGGTGGGTTTGGTCTCCTCACCATCTTCTGCATAGTGGTGGCTGTGACAATTATTGGATGTGTCCTCTGGAAATGCTGGCGGAACCATCAAGGTAAGGCTGCCCTAGCCGGACTCACCATGACCTTACCTCGAGCCATGGCCTTGGAGGCGGCGGACCCGGAGAAACTGTTGCACCATGAAAAGGCACTAACTGGGTGTCCAGACGCGACCGCCAACCCCACTGCAGTGGCAGTGCTGGCTATATTATTGGCAGTACTAGTCATCACTATAGTGGTCCTCGTGTGGCGAAAGTGGAGAAATATTAGAAGAAAGACTGTGGATGGGTTGTACGTACAGTTTGCCAATCCACATATGATAGAAACAATCTTCCTAGGCGAACTGGCTATGCCCTCAGACCACACTTATACGGAGGGCTATGTGCTCATTAGGGATCTACTGGTGACCCAGCTGTGTCTGAAATACACCCTGACAGTTACTTGGGGGGCGCAGCTGATGGGAGCAGCGACTAGACCTGGACAACACCCATCTAAGGTGCCACTACCCGACACCCTGAGGGTATCTAAAAAACTAGCCCGTCTGATGATGAGTAACTTAAAATACAATACCAGGGCCAGACTACTGAGATATTCCTCGGGGCTAGCCACTCCTGTACCCATGGGAGTACCTCGCCTCATCGACGCAGGGTGGTCCGATGTCGGAGCGGACTGGCCTCAACCGGTGTTGGGACAAGGAACAATGCCTAACGCTCCTCCTAGATCGACCACGCCCACCTCAACAGCGACCGGAACAGGATCTGCACGAAAGACAATAAGGCCAGGGACATCCGAAATAAATCCAGGAACGGTTTATGAAGTTATCATATGACAATGTAACGAGTGTTAAAACCTGACCTAGTACTGTACAGGTAAAATTGGTGAATTAATAACACAGAGGTACGAATACTAAAACTAAAATGTTACAGGAAGTTCGCTGGGCAATACCTGTTTGGGTAGGTAGGGTTCTGTTGACTAGCCTGATCAATAAGGATTCACCAGTCAGGGAAACTTGGGTCGGGTAGGCTGGTCCAACCGTCTCTCTATGGACCCATGGGTTATCTAAATTTCTCTCGAGTCGAGTGTCCCATGCCCGGTAGCCTAGCTCAACACTCTCATTGTTAACGATTTGGCAACGCTTTTAAAGTAGGGAACCATTTGGAACCGATCCTAGTGTCGCAAAATTTTAGCATTTTAAAAGAAAAACTCAAAATTCTGTATAAAACCTAAGAGCGCTCAACGGGACCAATGCTCCCAACGAGCGAAGTGAACTTCCCCAAGCAAGTACCATCTACACCTGACCCCTGTGCTGTTGTTACCGCTAGGATCGGGCTGCAGTACAGGAGCCACTTGGGGAACGCCACTGTCTATTCTTTAGCATGCTTACATATATACTCTTCTCAAAGATGAGGGGGTTGCACAAGCAGCAGGAGCCTGCCCACAGGCCTGGTGTCAGTGGTGCCTGACAGGAGGCAGGACGTTGGGGTTACGCGTCACTGACGCTGCGAAGGGCACTGGGGTGGACGCCCGACCATGGCAGTCACTATGCCCCGGGTGGATTGGCTCCTGACAAGCGGTCCCTTCATCACAAAAAAATCGACGAGTAGAAAGAAATTTACCTAAAAACTAATATATAAAGCAAACCAATATTTGTGTAACTAAGAGCTCTTCCTCTGGGAATTTTGGGCAAAATATAATAAGAAAGCAGTATAATTAGTAACATTCTCAGGGGAGACGCTCTGTGACAGCACACGAGAGTACCTTATACGTGGCTCGTTTGCTCCTGGCATAGACACGCTGCAGCGGCAGGGATATGTGCAAATCCTGACAAGGCGTGCTATATTTGGGAGCTATAACGGAGGTCACAAGGAAATGTAGTTACGGGACAACGGCGAATTGGTGACATTCGCAGGGTGCTCGGCTCTCTCTCACTATATCGCGACTCCCTCAGACGGGACAAGCCATCCCTGGGGGGGGAGAAGCTGTAGCGAAAACTCACAAGGCGGTGGAGCGAGGTGCTGTCCTTATTAATAGCCCCGTCGTCTTGGTTATGTGTAAATGACCACTGGATCACCGTACGTCTTAGGTCAAAGGATCCTGACTTTAATAAAAAAAAAAAAAAAAGTCAGGATCCAACGACAACTAGTATCAAGAAGAAAGAAAATAATGAGCAACTGCCCATAATTCAAGACTAAGTTATTTAGACCACTTTTAGGCCAGTTTTAATCGGGACAGAGACAAAACGGCAAGAAGTCAAGTTTCGACCCGGGTAAAAATTAGAAATAAATAAAATTAATAAAGAAAATGAGCGGCTTCAGAGCTGACCGCCGTCGAGGAAAATAAAATAAAATAAATGAATGAAAATTAGTCTTGACCGCCGTCGTGGCGCTAAAAGTATCCAGGTCTCCGCTCAACAGTTGAGCTGAAGAGGGGGGGACATGGACTACTGATTCCCTGATGAACAAGCTACAATAAACTTGGTTGACACCCAGAGCTAATAAGTTTACCCGATCTATTAGAAAGGAGATAAAAAACTCTAACTCTGTCTTTAGCACTACCTATCCCTGCCCGGCATGCGCATAGTTAGGATAAGCTGGGGGCGGAGTCTTTTCAGGAGTAGTCTTGACTCTCCACAAGAGAAACGGGCATAGACCTGAACAAGAAAACGGGTTTAACCTTGTACTGTACTTCGGTAAAGGCCCGACTTACTAGGTGCTGTCTGGAAGTAAGTGATCTAAGGAGATGCATTTACACATCTCTATAATTTAAAGGGGGTGTAGGCTGCATATTAAAAAAAAAAAAATATATATGCAGTCTGCTCCCAATTATAACAATGGAAACTCGGTGCTACCCATTCTGGTCCTATGAATGGGAGAGTACCGACAAACCACGTGTAACTAATGAGGACCGGGAATCAGATCAGAAATGAACCTGAGTCTGAGACCCGATCCTCTAGTGATAACTAACGAGGAACGAATAATCTCAACCTCCTTTGTACAGTTAATACTTAATGTCCTTTAATGACATTTATACCTCACGGAATGAAAACGCTACCCCCACCGCTTGTCATGTTGGTTTTTCCCATGTGATGTAGAGTATAGGGTAGACAGTGAGATGTTACTGTTAACATAGGTATAATATCTATTCAGTGAACCGTTTGGAGTTAGTGGCGCACCCGTTTGCATTGTCAGAAGGGCGCCGCTACCCAATATAAAGTGGAACTCGGTCTTCAAACCCCAGGCTGAATGTAGGGGGTGAACGCCGAGCTACCACCTGTAACTAGCAGAAAGAGAAGGAATTTTGTCGTGGCATAATCATTCAATAAGAACAAACTGTGGTTTTAAAGCTGAGGCTTCACAAAATGGAGTCAAATATGTTAGAACAGTTGTCACCCTTGAAGGGGGTGTTAACTTGTTTACGTACAAATCCTTGAAGTGTATTGGGTAATTATTCTAACACGCTGTACAGAAAGAGTGTTATCAAGAGTATTGACTCTTGTAAAAAAAAAAAAAAAAAATGATGACCACCTAAGGGAAACCACCAGGGATCCAAGTCCTATCATTATTCTTATCTCCCCATGAGGTCGGTTAGGGAATCTGAGCGGGACAGTTTTGCATCACACCTCGGGCATTCATGAAGCCTTTGCAGATGGATGTTCTTGTAACGGCTCAGTCCCGACCTGTGGGCATAGGCTCCCACACATTCATCGCAAGGATATCACTGTCTGAGATGTTTGGCAATCTCGGGCACTGATAAGCGTGGCTTCTGCGTTCAATGGAACGGCGCCTACTAAGGCCTGATCTATGAATGTACGAACTCCCGCAGTGTACACACATGTATCTCTGCTTGGGACGCTTGATAATCTTTGTGGTGTTGGTGCCTTTCTAGCTCTTAATAAGGATACCATTCCTTCTTTCACAAGGACACATACAGAATCTTCATCTGGAAATTCATTCAGTGTCTTAGAAACTTCATCTCGGTCTCCTCACAGTAGTATTTTTTCCTCTTCGAGACGACTCTGGACAATAATACTCACTCTAACACTTATTCTAACACAATTACCGAGAGGGATGAGCTCCTCGAAGGGTAGTTGTGAACAGGCGGCAGTGGGCTCGCGAGAGTCCGGGGACACGTTAAACTTTAGATATAGTGCAGGGGAGAGACCAACTGAAGGCCCCCGTGTCTAGCGAAGGATGAATCAACATCCTACTGTGGTACCGTCTAGTCGGCGTACATATCGGGCTGCTGGGTCACAAGGGGCACATACGACTAAAATTTAAATCCGATTCAGAGCTAATGGGTGCGGGGGAGGCCAATCCCATACGGCAGAGTCAACTAAATCAAGGTCTATTAGGTGTGCACCCGCCAGTAAGTGGTACGTACGTGGTACGGGGTCGACAGGCCCCACCTAGCTCCTGACAGTAGTATCATCACTCAGGAGTGAACAGGCAAGGCCAGTGAAAACGGTCAAAGTTCAGTGTGGGTTGGCAGATTCACCTGGATCAGACCGTCGGTGACCACCCAGGGTGACTTGGGACCGGTAATCGCTATCGACTGGGTCACTGGCCGGTCGTCTCTGCTCTGCTGGTAGGTCCAAGATCTTCCGGTAGCAGAGAGGGCTCAATGTACAGTCAGGCCATGGTAAAGCTAAATGCTGCATGTCCAATACCCTATTATTGGATATCGTGGGTTTAGTTGAGCCATGCTCTCTGTGATCAGAACAAGTTTGAAAAGAACCATCTGGGAAGCAGAGAGAGCCTTATGGCTGGAAAGGGTTCTAGCTCAGGCGCAATCCACTATGTCTCATGACATATGGGAAGGCCGAAGGAACCAAGTGGACACTGACGAAGTCTTGCTGTTAGACTAAAACATGGGATGGGTATCTGTGGCCTTCGCCACTACATCTCAAACTTACCAGGAGTCGCCAACAACTCGTTGGACGGCTCCACCTATGGTGTCGCCTCACGTGACCGACACGTCAATATTTCCTGTAACCTGTAAGGGGGAACAACTTATCAAAGAATTCTGTTACAGCCAGTCTAATGCTAGGCAGGCTGGACCAAAGTACTTGGTCATCTACAGCTATTCTAAACTTACCAGGGTAACCACCCTACGGGACGCTCATAACCTAGGGCGACCCCATGTGAATTGTTTCCAGTGTAGACATTTACATTAATGTCCTGTACGGGAACGATAAAACTAAGAACTCTGTTATAACAAAGGTAGCACTGTTCAAATATAGACCAGAATGACCGATCATCTAAATAAATCTATTGGGGCAGTGTCATCAGACTAAACAAGTAATAGTAATACAATAACACTTAAAGCCAACACGGCGCAAAACTACCCACACACACTGAGAGCCTGCTTGAATCGGTAATGTCAACAAACCACTAAGTCAAGAAAACCTCCTATTATCGCCCAACCACGCGCAAAGTAAAGTGTTTGATCATGTTCGCCTAAACAATCCTCCCACTAAAATAATAAGCCGAACGTTGTTCAGTGTCCGACCGTGTCACGTTACTTCATCTACATCACCTTAACCTACCAAGGGACCTGAAAAGACAATAAGTTTAGTACGCAAGGTTCCAGCTCTCAGCCCGCGTCCACCATCTTGAAGTCAAAAGTAAACACTAGGTGGCCGCCCCACTCTACCCGTTACAAAAAATCACCAGCGAAACACAGTTTCTGGTTCCGGGAGTGACATCAGCTTCCGGAATACAACCACGTGGAGACGAGCTGAGAGAACTGTTGCCTAATTTCCGAACAAACAATCTCCTTAAATCTACGGGTTAGCAGCCTACCGAACACGTCAAGAATACAAAGGAAAGGACTACACTTACCAGAGCAGGGAAGAGCTGCCGCTGAGGTAGAGCCGGCGGAGGAGGAGCACACACACCCAAACAGATCCGACGAGCCGCCCCGAACAGTCCGGCAAACAGCCACAAAGAAAAACATCTAGTCCTTGGTGGTCCGATCACTGGCCGGGAATTGGATCCGATGAACTCTTGTTGATTGTCAAATAATGTTTATGGCTCAATCACTAGCCGGGAATTAAGGCCCACTAATCACCGCAGGCAATCAGTATGTACAGGGGGGAAGGGGTTGGACTAGCGGGGAGCTATTGGGAGCTGGCGAAGGAGCCGGCCCAGGGCGCGAGCCCACCGTCGAAGCTGTCGATGGGTCGGCATGAAACCGTCCACGAACTCTCGGTAGTCGTGGACGGTGAAGGCCCCGTCGGCAGTCTGACGCGTGATGTGGAGGCGGTGACCCAGGTCGGCTGTTGGAACGCCAAACCAGCGGTTCGCATGGCGAACCTCCCGGTTGACCCGGGGCACCAGGTGGTTCATCCATCGTTGAAATGACGCGTCCTCGCACGTCAACTCCCAAGACTCCGTGTTGATGCCCGTCACAGTGGTGAACATCACGGTGGCGGGGACTGGGTGACTGCGTAGGTTAAGAAAAGCCCTGTTGAGCGTTTCCCCGTAAAAGGTCACCGCGGCCGTAGTGGAAGAGAAGAGGGGAATGTATAACTCCAGCTCCGCGTCCCATCGTAAAATGTCCAGAAGGTTGACCACGATCACTAACAGGTCGTCGGGCCACACGCAATGGTGCGCGAAAGCCGCCCCGGCTAAATCGGCAGTCCCGGCGTCTACACACTCCACCACGGTCAAACTGTGGGCTGTATCCCCGACGATCAGGTCGTTGTACCCCTCGATCCCGCTCTCCCTTTGACTACAGAAAACTGCGACGCGGGCCATTGTTGAAAGAGAGCGAAAACAAATACGTCCTCTCCGTCCAAAAAAAAATGAGCGACACTGATTAAAATGACGTCAAAACGAGGCTAATTTGGGAAACTCCTTTTTGATCCAAAAGATCCAAATTTTGAAATCGGCTGGCATGATCAATCCATCGCATAATTTATTACAAAATCTATGCTGAACTAAAGCTTAGGTCCCCAACTAACATAATCAGGCGATAAAATTAATTCATATCGGCTCAAAATGTCAGGTCGAACCTTCAAACTTGAAAGTTTGATCGAGACAGAAATTTGCCATCCGGGCGCTTCGCGCCTGGAGGAATCATATCGAGGTCAGACCCGGGAAGGGGAACTCCAGTCAAGCGTCCCGCTAAGTACACGTGTACTAAGTATAGCTGGCGGACGCGTGACGGGAATGATGGTATTTTCTGGTTCCAACTGCTCGGTATTGCTAAACCTAATACAGAGATCTTGTATTTATTGTAAATAATGTGGTTTTGATTGAAATTTGACACGCATTGTACAATGAAATTTGTTCGTTCAAAATGTCCGAATTCTCCGCATTGATTTCTGTTGTGTTAAACTTGTTCTGAAATTAGATTTGATGTGTACTTGTTACTCTTAAAAGGTTAAGACAACTTTACACTGTATATATGTTGAGTTCTGTTGACTTGCGTTACAAATCATAATTATCAGAAACTGTACATGCATGTACTAAGTTAAAAACCTAACTTTGCCACCTTAAGCACGGGTGTCGCAATAATGATGTTTCTCATTCTCTAAAACTGATCTTACTGTTTGTCAACATGATTATGTCATCATTTACCTACCATAAAATGATCATGGTTCATTAACACTTACCTTGTCACCTTATGCACGGTGTCACTATCCTTGGGCCTTAATCTGGGCTGATCATCATTACTTTATCTGGTCACCTTATGCACGGGTGACACAACTCTTAAGCCTTAATATGAGCAGACAATGATAGGAACTCTTCCTAAAAACCTTCATGTTCATGAATATTTTCACTGATCTCAAGTCTTAACATAGACTACTGGAAATGTACTTATGTATTAAGTAAAACTGAATGTATCTTTGTTTACAATCTTCAAATGAACAAAAGAACTTGATTATCACCACCTTGTGCTGAATGTACCACGAGAGTCAAGGCCACCCCACCATGGTTTAACAAATATATCCAATCATCAAAATTGGGAAACTGCTACATTTGGTTAAAAGTCTTCATTTGGTTTGAGCTATGTCGTCCACCTCCTTAAACTCAAACACCTGACCGCCGTCGAATGTACTAATCGCTTAGTACTTTTAATATTTCTTCATGTTATATAACCCATCAAGGATCAGACTTAGCAAGTCTACTTCTAGTCTACTCTAGACTTTACGCTCCTAGCGCCACCTGCTAACTAGTATAAAAGGTGCTGCAAAGTGAGGAGCAGTCAGTTAGTGAGTTAGTTGGTTAGAAGTTAGTAGTCACTTAGTTTAGTGAGAACATCAGCTAAACATGTTTAGCCAAGAAGTTATACCTGGAGTAAGTACATCGACTCCGTGTAACAGACTGGAGTTTACCAATACCCACTACCTCGGACATAGGATTGTGTTAGAGCTGAATACTAGAATGGTCTAGAAGGTGTTGGAGCAACTCGTGTTCTAAATGTGGTTGATTGCTGATAAGAGATGGGAGGTGGACTGATGAAGACTTATACATGGTGGCTTTGACTCGGGATGAGATGTGTACTGAATAAAAACCCTTTCATATTAAGAAGCTCCCTCATCGTTCATTTCTTTTGAACTATTGGGAAGTGAATGGACAAACTTTAAACGCAGTCTGAATTACTCAGGCATTCTGGAAAAGCAACTCATGAAGACTTGGATACACACGAATCTTACGCAGTCTAAAATCAAACATTAACAATAGTTCAGTGTCATCCTCTTTGTTTGAGCACATGTTTCACAAGACAAGGCATAGTCAACAACATCTTTCGTGAGATTAGGCCAGAAATATCGACTTCGCATGACACCTAACATTTTGTTAGCTCCAAGATGTCCTCCCAAAGAAGAATCATGATGTGCATGCAACACTACTGGTTGCAGAGTCAAAGGGACAACTACTTGTACTACCGTGTCAGATTTAGGTCCTACTCCCGTTTGTATATGATACAGAATATCTTTGACTATGGCATACTGTGACTCCCTCAATACAATGAGTTTTGCCATTTTGATGTCCTCAGGTAGTTCTCCTTCAGTTATGAATGCTATTATCCCTTTACAAAACACATCTTCATTTTGTTCCTTCACCATGGCTTCTCGGGAGATCCCTATCTCTGGGAATGTGTCTGCCTCCTGTGTGACTAACCTTGCCATGTATCTATTTCTCTTCACATTGTTTGGTCTTGCTTTTGCTGTTTCTATTTCACTAACTGAAATTTCCTCTGGTTCAACAGGCAAAATGTGAACTACTGGATGCAAATCAAAATGCACTCTGTCGATTCCCTCAGTTTTTCTCCTTCTCCTTCTTTCTCGCTTTGGAGTGCGAGGTTCCGTGGCCAGTGGAGCAGTTTGCATCTCATCAATTCCAATGGTAGTTAGCTCTGGAAATACATCTGTAACACCCTCATTCGGAGCAGCTTCCGTTTCATCTCCTAAACGAGACAGGGCATCGCTCACAACATTGCTTGTTCCTTTCACATGCATCACCCTAAATTGGAACTGCCTCAAATCAGCAGCCCATCTTATCTGTCTTGGTGTCAGCTTACTTCTTGGATTGAGGATGTACTTCAATGGAGCATGGTCGGTTTGGATCAGAAACTCTCTTCCTTCCAGATATACTCGCCAATGAAGACAGGCATGAACAATAGCAGCTAACTCTCGATCCAAAGTGCTGTAGTTTCTCTGAGCACTGTTGAGTAACTTGGCCGTGTATGCTACTGGCCGAAGATTACCATCTTTGTCTTTCTGGCTAAGGATTCCACCTATCCCTACATTACTGGCATCTGTCGTCACAATGAACTCTTCAGAGAAATTTGGGTAGATAAGCAAGGTCTCCGAAGTCAGTGCCTGCTTCAAGTCATCAAAGGCAGTTTGATGATCTTCGGTCCATGTCCATTCCACATTCTTCTTGGTCAAAGTGTACAGTACTCGAGCTCGGGTAGCATAATTAGGGATAAATTTCCGATAAAATCCTGTCATCCCTAAGAAGCGTCTTATCTGAGTCCGAGTTTTGGGAGGTTTAATCGCATGGATAACCTCAACCTTCTTCGGATTTGGCTTGATTCCTTCATGATTGAGAATGTGGCCCAGAAATGGGACTTCAGGTGCAGCCACAATACACTTGTTAGGTTTCAGTTTTAGTCCGGCTGCTGAGATTCTAGATAAAACCTCCCCAAGATCTTTCAAGTGCTGGTCAAAGGTCGGTGAGAAGACCACTATATCATCTATATAGCAGATACAGTTCTTGAATTGCAATCCCTGCAAGACAAGATCAACTACCATCTGACAAGACCGAGCACTGTTCTTCAGTCCCATGCTTAACCTTTTATAGGCAAACTTGCCAAAAGGTGTGAGAAATGCAGTCAATTCCTTGCTTTTCTCAGAAATGGGAATCTGATGAAATGCCATCATAAGATCGAGAGCAGTGATGTAGTTTGGCTGAACTTGTCCTACTGCATCCAGCACATCATCAATCCGTGGGATGGCCAAATATTCAGGCACTGTAACCTCATTAAGCTTTCTGTAGTCACACACTAAACGAAATCCACCAGAGCTTTTGGTCAACAGAAAACAAGGACTTGCCCATGAACCAGTATAAATCGGCTCAAGAATGTCCAAATCCACTTGCTTCTGGACCTCCTTCTCTAGGTTATCTCTCATCATAGGTGACATACGGAAAGGCATCTGCTGGACTGGTTTAGCATTTGGCATCAGCTCAATCTCATGTTCAATTAAGTCTGTACATCCTACCTTACCATCAGGGCCTACAAACGCATCACAGTGAGCCATGAGAAGAGCGTCCATTCTCTCCCTCTGCTCCATAGTCAACTGTGAGTGTGAGTAGTCAACCTCAGGTAAGAACTTCTTTGTCTGTTCAACCTTACCTACACCTTTATTGGGTGTAGAGGAATCAGACTCAGCAACACTTGATAATCGCGTACATTCAGACAGGCCAAGGGGTCGGGCTGTTCCAAGGGCTTCCCCCTTTTTGATCATCACTTTATGATCCGAAACATTGGCAAATCTGACTGGTATGGTATGATTGCTTACCTTCACACAACACCGTGCAGTCCATACCTCAGGCTGCTTCGCCAGCCTAAAACCCACATAATTCAGAAAAGACCCTTCTTCTGCTAAAGAGTCCACTTTCTGACTGCACAACATCTCAGTGTGTGGAGGCAATTCAATATCTCTATCAGCACGGATAGTATACTCCTTTATAGACACCACATCCTCAGGGATGTACACAATATTCATACCATACTTTCTCAGAAAATCTCTTCCAATAACAGCATTATGCTTTAAACCTGGAACAACATGGAAAACTACACGATATGTTTCATCATCTATACGTAAATCTGTTTCAATATCACAATGAACATTTGCAGTGTTCCCCCCTGCAAATGCCACAAACACATGAGATGGTTTCTCAATAAGATTCTGCAAACCTGGTTTGATCTGTTCATAGAAATCATAACTCATACAACAATGATCAGCACCCGTATCTATCAGCATTCGTGTACACTGAGAACCAATACATCCCGTCACACAGTTATCATCAGTCAGCAAGTGAGAAGACATGTAAGCCTTACCTCCGGCCTTTTGTTTCGTCGTCTGTTGGTTGCACACCGCTGCGATGTCAGCCCAAGTTGATGATGATGTCCCAGATGACTGATGGTTGGTCACCTTAAGATGCCCCTTGGTAGACACTGGCAAGGACCTGTTGTTGTTACCAGTTGTCGTTGATGCATCGGTAGATCGAACATCAGCTGTAGATGTAGTTGATAGGTGATGACGACCCTCACGCGCTGTCTTAGTGTCACTTACGTAGCGAGAAGTTGAATGTGACATATGGGATGAGCTGGTACCATGATGAGAAGTCCTGCTAAGATGTGAAGACTTGGGTTGGTAGGAGGTATGATCACATGCACACCCCCTACTAAGCTGATTACTTTGAGTTCTTGAAGGTGTCTGGGCATACCCAGATCCAATATCCTGTTGACATGTCCGTGTCGGCTTCAGATTTTCCTCCCTATTCTCCCCATCATAGGAAGGATAATCTAGTTTTTTCGGTTGCTGTAACTGGATGGTGATTGGCTCCGCCACCTACGATCATGACTGAGTGATCTTCTTGAGTGTCCTTGATCATGATCCCAGCGATCTTTCCTCGCACTTCGCTCAGTATTCAGAGTACAGTCTCTGGCAATGTGATTTTCACCCTGACACTTGAAACAGATAATAACCTTTCTGTTCCGATCTCTATCTGACCATCCTCTATTGTCTCTTGCGGCTACCTCCATTGATCGAACCTTCTCATCTAAAGCTTGGATCCCACTACACACAACTTTCAGTGAATCCTGAAACATCCGCGTGATCTCATGCAGATCAGAATTATCTTTACTGCCCTTTGTAGGAGATACAGAGTTCACAGAAGAAACCTGGCCAGGCCTGTCTGCTAGTTTCTTTTCTAATAAAGCATCCACTTCTGCCATTGTCATTCCCCTATCACACAGTACATATTCTGCGTCCAGAGCAGCACACATTGCGTCCTCCATCGTGGTAGGATTCTTCTTTAATATTTCCACTCTATATTGTGGAGTCACAGCATCTAAAAAGCGTGAGAGCTTCTCAGAGGGTGACAGCTTAAGCTTACGGTAAGCTGTCGATGCTAAGTCCACAAAGTCTGAGATATTTTCGTGTGGTTTCATTTTCACTGTTGTCAGCAAATCACGTTGAGTAGGGGAAATCCTGTCAAAATGTGCTGTGAATCTCTCTTTAACAATGTCCCAACTGTCCACCTTGCACATATCATAGTTGACATACCATGCTTTGGCCTTGCCAACTAGATAGCTACTAAACATCCTGCGCTTTGCCTCTGACCTTGTAGGTTCAACCCATGACATGTACTCGTCATATTCAACCAGCCAAGTCTCAGGATCTTCTGAGGATGATCCTGAAAAATTTGCTGGCCTCTTGGCTATCAAGTCATTTCTGGGTTGTAGCACTACCTCCTGAGTACCCACTAATTGATGCACATCACCAAGTGCTGTCAAAAGCTCCTGCTGCTGTTTCTGACTAGACTCACTCAACCTTTTCTCCAAATCTGCCAACAACTGATCCATTTTGAATTTTGATAATTTTGACAATTTTGACAATTTCTTATTCAGCCTTATACCCGAAGGTTCAACCACCAGCAATGTTATAATTATGATGTAACTGTACTACTCGCTTGGCATATGCATGTCCATAATTGTCTATTAAATCAAAGATGACTTGGAGAGGTAATACAGGTATAATCAATAATTTATTAATAAAGGCTGACTCCCGGAGGAGATAATGTTATACAAATAGGAAATGGCAACTGTAGAACTAATATCATATACGTTGAGTGTTACAAAGGTAAAGTGTCACAATGCAAAGTATGACAACATAAGGTATTACAAAATATAAAGGGTCACAACAAATGTGACAGTGGCAGTCTCTCTTAATAAAAGTCCTATTTAGGCAGATAAGGTTGTAATCTAACAGCAGCAATAAATCAAATAGGGTCTCACCAAAAGTCAGGCAAACTGTAGCACATACCACTGGTACAGGGTCTGTAGGCAGGAGCAGGGATAGGGACTGGGGAGCCTACACAGTCAGCAGAGGGCAGAGCTTATTCCAGGTTAAAGTCTGCAGTGGTGTGTGTAGGTCCCAATAGTCCCTACCCTGAAGGTGGTCCAGGGTGAACTGATTTGACCAGTGACCCACTGCTCCTTTTCTACCCTTCTGGCCAGGGCTTGAACACCTTTGGGAAATGTGCCCCCGAAGGCTTTAACACCTTTGAGAAATGTGCCTCCAAAAATGCAATCACAGTGTTTTCACACCTCTGAGTGTGTATCACAAAGAAGAAAGCTCAGGGCTAATATGCTTTGACACTAATTAAAAACCTTGTACAATAATTCCATACAATGTCAAAGTATTTCATATTATAATAATGTTTTTGATACTTATATAATTAATCTTTTCATATATATTTCATATACCATTCCTATAAAACGTTTTTGTCCTTTGAATTCATATAATTCCAACATAACATATACCATTCCTATAAAACGTTTTTGTCCTTTGAATTCATATAATTCCAACAAATTGAATATCCCTACAGCAGGCAATGGGTCGTCACTGGTTTACATGGGTATACAGGTTCCCTGTAGGGGGCGCTGACAACGGGAGGACCTCCAGACCCCCCCCCCCCCCCCCCCCCCCCGTGGGACCCTGGAGAGGGGACACTGGTACTTGTCTGCTATACCTGCCTCCTGCATTGCATTTCGAAAGGTCTCATCATATCACTTCTCAGTTTCCCGTCTCCCGTATTCTGCGCATCCGGTTACTCATAATAATGACTTAATAGCTGGAAAACAAATAGACCTTTGCATATGCAATGACTGCGTGTTAACTTTGTCAGGGTCCCACCACGTAGAGGGGTCGGCGTAAGAAGGGCAGGGCATGGGGAGGAGGAGAACTGACGACTGCCTTGTTATCGTTTGAACGAGAAGAACTGACGACTTGTTATCGTTTGAGCCCAGCGAGAAGTGAAGTGCACCATGGGAACATGCGACGTGGGTGCATTGCATGACGGGAAGAAGCAGGTCACGTGTGTGTAACTACGTGAACTGTACTCATTCACACACCCCGCCCCCTCCCACAACAACCACCCATTAAAACTACCCCTATCCCAGCTAAACCAAGACCCCACTCTACCCACTCTGCCACTTACACCATTTCACTACGAAACTATATTAATTTTTTTTTAGCTACATTACCACTTGCCGCGGCCCCAGCGAAATCCGCTGGGATACTTTTGAGCTGTAAGGCGTAGTTATAATTGTAATGCTGGTGTATAGTTAGCGCCCAACATGGCAGAGTCAGTTCTCACGGACCATCATTGGATGTTAGTTTTTCGACTTTTGTCGGATTTTTCGATTTTTTTCTCTCTAATGCGCTCAAAAATCAACTTCAGAATTTCATATTTAGAACATGTTTTACGGCATTTTACTATTTTAGGATTTATTCACTGATTCAGATTCTATTTTTGCTATTCCCGATTCCCCCCTGTCCTTAACATACATTCTGGTGAGCAGCTCAATCTGGCGCAGAGTGTCAACCCACCACCAACCCACCATACCAACTCCCACTGGACACAGGGGTTTGTGGGTTATCAGCACGTCGTCACGTGACCCGCTGACGTCACGTGACCCCTGACGGCACGCGCCCCCTGGTGGTGGGAAGTGGCACTTCTCGGAACGAGGCTCGGGTCGTCAGGCAGCCAGGAAATCTTCCCGGAATGGCCGCCTAACCGGAACCACCTGGCCCCCGGCCCCGACCCGCCCCCTAGCGGCATGTGCCCGACCTGCTGGGGTCAGAGGTCAACCCCTAAACGGCCGCGGGTCGACGGGAGGGGAATGAGTGGGGATTGGGCACGGGGTAAGAGTGGGAGATCAAGGATCGGCAATGAGGGGGGAATTCCTATAGGGCTGCAATTTTGTATATTTACTGATAGAGATAATGTTTCCATTTAGAAAGGGCAATTATTTGTGTTGCAAGGGTTACATTCAGGGTAGTGAGGAATGCCAAGGACCAGCACTTACAGAGCCCATTGCGCAGGCCGAGGTGAGGTGAGGGCGGCAGGGGGGGGGGGGGTGACGTCAGGATGGGTTTCCTCACAGACCTAAGGGGTTCTAAGGGGTTCTCTGAGAATCACCGCCCTCATTTGTCCCAGCCAGGCCCTATCGGGGTGTGTCGTCAGTCACAGTGTCAGAGGCTAGGGGCCAGGAGGGGGAATCTGGTGCTGCACAGGGCAGAAGGTATACACCCTTTTCACGAGTCTGCGCACTGAACCTCCCATGGGCAGCTTGTTCAAACCATTCAAGTGTGGGAACCCATATCCACTAGCAGGACGCCACACTATTGAAAAAAGTCGAAAGAATACATCGCCAACTTGTTTGGGCCTTAAAAATAGAAAGAACAGTCTTAACCACATGCACCGCACATAAAATGCCATCTTATCTTTTCGAAAAGAAGAAGAAACCAATTTAAAATGAAGTGAACAGACTTTTGTAAAGGTGTCAGACCCGTCTACCTATTAGACCTCTAGGCCCGCCTCTAGGCCTTTACTAACCAACCCAGACCCTTTTCATTTAGCCAGATCTCCGGGGACTAGCGTCTCTCCGTTCGTTACCATGGTAACTGCCCATTAAGCCTCAGAAAATGGCCGCCAAGTGGTGGAGACGACGCCCCACTTTAGGCGCCATTTTCTCGCTCTATATGATACTCCTGATATTCTACTTCGACATGTCTATTTTCACTCCCAACTTTGGCATTAATCAAATTTTCAGTAAGTCTGGGACCCATCGCTCTTTCTTAAACTGCTTTATTTGACACAGCCGCCTCCTGTATCCAGTCCCTCCACGCCTAGGGGTGTCTTATTTTGGGAAACACTTTGAAACTTAATCATAAAGATCGTCTGCTCGCTCTTCCAGACAGCCTCCTTCGGGCCTTGGGTTCGTCAGGCTCCACTCTTCAAGCACAGCTGCCATGAGGCTTTCTATACATTATAATGGGTTGGATTGTCCTGTACAACTATGGTGGGAGAGTGACCATCTCAACTTGTCCAACAGGAAAAAAATTGGTGTCTTTAAGAGGAAGTCCATGCTGCGCATGACGGGAACCGGAAGCCACGTGCAAACAGTAACCATGGCAACTCAATTACCCATGATCCAGCTAATCCAGCTCTGTCCTTTTAATCCCCCCCCTCCCCCACGTAATGGCGGAGAAATTGTCAACTGTCGGAACTAAACTGACCAAATCTGTTCGACTTGTAGTTTGGTTATGGCCGTTCAGGGAGGGAAACTTTCAATTTTTTTCCCGCCACACGTTTTTCCCCAGAAATTGTTTTTCAAATGTTTTCTTTAAAGAAAAGAACGAATATTGCCAGCCTGTTTGAAGGAATGATTGACGGGTTTGAGGCCACATGCAGGAACCAGCGGGAAGCTTTTACTGGTTCAAATGTCGTCTGCTGCTTTGGGTTCCCGCCATGCAGTGATTCAGACATCACTCGCACAGTTTTAGGGATTCATAAGAATCTGTCTTTGTTGTTTTCCCCCCATTTTTCTTACACTCATCGATCGGAGTGTGTGTTTCTTTTTAATGATTTTTTTTTAATTATTTGAAAGAGAAAATCCTGTTTGAAAACTACTAAGGTGTGGCTATGTGTCGTGGGCATAAATTAAATCCCAGGACCTTCCGCGCCCTTGCCCAACCTGAGCACACATTATCTTGATTACCAAACATATATTGCCAGGATGCATATCGCTGATTTCAATTATTTTTCATATTGGATTCTTTAAAAAACCTGTTTTCTGTTTGATTTTCCAGAAACCTCGAAAACAACAAGATCAGTAGAATAGAGCCCGGGGCGTTCGAAGGCTTGGAAAGCCTTGAGAAACTGTAAGTACTTTTGCATTCTAATATGTAATAACATGCGCAACTGTTTGTCTTGATATTTGCAGTACTACATTTGGGCAATTTGGGGTGAAAACTATAGGAACTATTGACCAGAAAGAGGAATTCATCTCTGGGTACACAGATTTGCACCGACGACAAATATGTGTAACTTGAAATATTTACCCTAATTGCGAATGATCTTCAAAAAGTAAATTTAGATATAACTGCTCCCCGTTCATATCAAATGGTCGTACTGACTCACCCTAGGGCGCCAATAAACCCCTAATGGTCCTTCCATAACTCTCCCCTCGTGCCAAGGAGATACCACTCTCTGGGCAAGGAGGCAGTAAAGGGGTCCAGGATTTATCGCCTGTTACCCCCGGCCCCTTACCCCTGTACCTCATTCCCCTCACCAACCCAAACCTCCTCTCTCCCGCTGACATCAGAACTAACTTTTCCTTGACTTCAGTGGCCCCTTTCTGCTCTGTTGACATGGCAACCGGGGCCATCATGGCGGCCACATGTGTAAACAAACCGCCAACGCCATCTGGTGGGACGCCGGCCACTCACGGCCGGGGCCTCGTTCTGGTGTTGTTTGTTGGGGTCAAGGCGGGAAGATCTGGGTTGGCGAGGTCAGGAGTAGTCTGTCAAGCGGGACCCACTGTTTCCCAAAGTAGGTCTGTACACCAGCAGCCATTTTAGGTGAGAATTACACCGGGTGACCCCGTATCCCAGCATGCGTTGAGGCCGCTAGTTTATGGCAGGTAGGACCAAATATGTAAGCCAGCAGCCAAACAACTATCAAAAGGGTTACCCATTCTACTCAAATAAGCCTAATAAAAGTATTTGTCATCAGATCTGAAGTAGCCAATAGAGTCATGGATTCTTGTAGGTAGGACCCATTACACAAGGAGTTCCCTGGACCAGCACTAACTGGGTTGGCTAAGTCAAAGAAGGTTTGGGGACTGAGAGGTCAAACCCCGTCTGTTTGGGACCGGTGTTTTTGGGTGATAAGACACAACATGTGTTTGTTGTATGGGAAGGGATGCATGAGGGAAAAAAACATAAAGGAGTCACGATTATGTTTTTGCTGAGAAAAAGTCCACCAAACCCAAATAACTTACATTATCTCTCCCAATCTCATTTCCTATCGCATATACATTTACTACAGCAATAAGGATTGGGATCCGAAATGAACAGATAGAACAGAATCAGAATGAACAGATAGAACAGAATGAGACACCCTTAGAGACCATTTCACTACATAGATGTAATAGGAGTTGCCCTTTGTTAGCAAATTTGTCAGATAGCGACACAGTAAAAAGGTCTCATAGGTCAGGCAAGTCCCTCCGGTAGTTTTTCTATGGTTCATGGAAATCCACCAGTCTGTCAATAAGGCAGTAGGAATCCTGTGTGTCGCTGCCTAGAAACATGAGATCTGGAAGTCTTTCCCTAGAAAAATTACAGCGCAATTGAATATTTGTGAATTTGCCATAGAAATATAACAAGAAATTAGGAGATCAATGCGTCTGTCCCTAGAAACATAAGGTAGAAATAACAGATTTTAAAGTCTGTCCCTAGTAACATAACGCAGCAATAGTAGACCTGGGAGTCCATCCTAGAAGCATAACGAGGCAATGCGAAATTTGGGCGTCTGTACCTAGAAACATGGGGCAATAGGTGATCTTGGAGTCTGTCCCTAGAAACATAACAGGAAATTAGGAAATCTGGGAGTCTCTCCGTAGAAACATAATGGGTAAATAGGGGATCTGGAAGTCTCTCGCTAGAAACATAGGTCAAAAGAAAATCTGGGAATTTCTCCCTAGAAACATAATGGGTTAATAGGTTAATCTCAGAGCTCGGAGCTTGGCACGTGCCTAAGCTGACAGTGCGGCAGGGGGCAGGCAGGTATAATGGGAATGTTCATACAGCAGGCAGGTGAGGGACGCAGGCAATGGCCCACACCTGGCTGCCTGTCAGTGGCTTGGCCCCTGAAACGGCCATTACACTACAAGATGAAAACTGCCTATGATATGAGGATTATATTGTACAATGACGTTAGCTGGTATCGTAGGAGGCGCTGGCTTGTCTCACCTTTCATAGGGTTATCTAAACGCTACTGCACCCTTTAGGTCTACTACATTGCGGTGTTAACTTTCAGGCTTTCTTGTATGGAGAGATCTATGTCCTCTATGACTAATGCACTTTTTTTAAGTGACATCCTAGGAGACTGTCATGGTTATGATATGGTAATATTGCACTCGATATCGCAGCCCAATTGTAGTGTAGTGTAATCCCGCCTTCACCTGGGTACCTGTCATTGGCCGGGGCCTTCAGGGGGGAGGGGTCAGACAGGGGAGCAGCTCACGGGTAATGACTAAACCCTGAGCTGCTCAGACCTGCTCAGGGGGATGTAATGAGTTGACTACCACCCTTAGCCGCCCCTGCTGCCTGCCCCCTGCCTGCTGGGGGTACAGCCTCACCACCCAGTCCTTTCCCCAGTCTGTCAAGCCTTACCAACAGTTTCCCAAAGTGAGTCGGTTCACCGGCAACCATTTTAGTTGAGAATTACAGCACATATCGAAGCATGTTTTGGGGCCGTTGGTTTATTGACAGGATGGACCATGAGCCAGCCAGCACAGAGACAACCATCAAAGGGGTTACCCCAGCTATGAGTAGTGGAGCAATGAAATAATTCTTTACGAATTTTAGGTCCCCAATCAGAGCCATGGTCACTTGTGGGTGCTATTACGTAAGGTCTATCTGGATCAGAAAAGACTAACTACTCCTAGTCCTGTGACAGTTAGGTTCATCCCCTCGCGCATTAGGCAAGTCAAGGCCAACCATTTGGGTGTTCTAAAAAATTTTAACTCTCGATTTGGATATTACATCCAGTGTAATATTTATACACTTTGTATACGGTGGCCTTGATAAATCAGATATTCGTAACCCTAATGTTACCGTACTTCTAATGAACCCTGTGACACCGATACATGCTTGGTGTACGCTTCGCTCATTCATAGAGGCATTTACCGCCAGCGCCACCTACAGGCCATACACGGAGTGAACAGGTCAGTGAGCAGCTCGTCACGGCTGTCAATCTCCAGGCGCAGGTCGCTGGTTTTTCTGTACCCGGGGCTTTGTAAGTAACTGCTTGGAGAGCGGAGGTCTGGAGGCCAGGGGTAAGTCTATGGGTTTAGGCGTGGCAGTGAGGGGTGTCAGGGCAGTGAGGGGTGTCAGTGTACGAGGACTGAAGGGAGACTTTTCAGGGGACCATCCCGGTGAAAAAGGAGAGGGGATTAGCAATGAATACATGCATGAAGCCTGTGGGGCTGTCAGAGCCGATTGCCTCCAATCCTACCCCCACATAGCCCCCATTTCCTCATGGCCTCCGCCTGGGAAAGGGGGGGGGGGGACTTTGGTCTTGAAAGGGTACATACTGCCAAATGGACCCATGAAGTGGAGAGGTGAACATCTAACTTGAGGGGTGGTCAACAGCTTAACAGCTTTCAAAGTAAAACAGGGGAGCAGTGAAATACATCCATAGAACAATATGGGGGAAATAACTTGAAATTTAGCCTTATTTCTACTTAATCACACAAGAAATGATGAAATTTTATCAGGAGAACTTCAATTTTAGGGACAGTGATCTTTGCCCCCCTCCCTTATCCGACAATGAAATGAAATAAATAAAAAGAAAAAAGAAATAAGTAAAATGATAATGAATTCATTTTTAAAAAATGGGGGGAGTCAACTACAATTTAGGAGCAGTCATTAACGCAAAGCAGGGGTAGAAGTTTGGCAGTGGGTAGTAACCTTCAAAGAGTCAGTGCCCCCCCCCCCCCCCCATAGCCCCTGCCTCCTCACCCTACCCGCCCGTGGTATATACATACGTGAGTGTCCCTGTCCAGTAATGCTACGACGGGATCAGTGGTAGTGCCAGGTCAGAGAAGGTTTGGGGACTGAGAGGTCAAACCCCGTCTGTTTGGAACCGGTGTTTTTGGGCGATAAGACACAACATGTGTTTGTTGTGTGGGAAGGGATGCACGAAGGTAAAGAAATAATAAAGGAGTCACGATCACGTTTTCGCTGAGAAAAAGTCCACAATATACCCAAATATCGTTCATTATCTCTCCTAATCCCATTTCCTATCGCATATACATTTACCAGAAACATTGAGGATTGGGATCCGAATGAACAGATAGAACAGAGTGAGACACCCTTAGACACAATTTCGCTACATACAAGTAGGTAATGGCAGTTGCCCTTTGTTAGCAACTCTGTCATATATAGCCACGCAATAAAAAGGTCTCATAGGTCAAGGAAGTCCCTCCGGCAGTATTTCTATGGTCCATGGAAATCCCTCAGTCTGCGGTGCTGACACTGCCAGGTAGTGGCCCAATGGTAGGCCCAGCTTGGATAGGCTTGTCTGTCAATAGGGCAATAGTAGATCTGTGTGTCTGTCCCTAGAAATATGACGGGGAAAAGGGAGATCTGCGAGTCTACCCTGGACATTTTACGGGGCAATCGCGGATCTGGGAGTATGTCTCTAGGAAGATAATGCAAAATAGGAGGCATGGGTGTCTGTCCCTGGACATAATGGTTTCATGGGAGATCTGTAAGTCTCTCCCTAGAAACATAATGGGTAAATAGAAGATCTGGGAGTCTCTCCCGAGAAACTTAATGGGTTAATAGGAGATCTCAGAGCTCGGAGCTCGGCGCGTGCTTTAGCTGACGGCGCGGCAGGGGGCAGGCAGGTATAATGGGAATGTTAATACAGCAGGCAGGTGAGGGACGCAGGCAATGGCCCACACCTGGCTGCCTGTCAGTGGCTGGGCCCCTGAGGGACTGCTGGAGGTAACATCCACAGAGAGAACTGGTCACGTTTTTCATATTCATACGACATGGGATTAATGACATGGATAGCAATTCAAGTAATTTGCAACTGACCTACACAACATTGCTATACATGTCAAATAGATGTCGTTGCCTATGTATACAATTCTAGAAATAAGGGGGTGCCCCCCCCTTCTATAAGCACACCCCCACCTTTTGTAAATGCTGGATCCACCACTGTTTTATGCCATGGTTACGATATGGTCATATTACACTCAATATCGCAGCCCAATTGTAGAGTAGTGTAATCCTGCCTGCACCTGGCTGCCCGTTAGTGGTCGGGGCCTTCAGAGGGGAGGGGTCAGGCAGGGGGAGCAGCTCACGGGTAATGACTAACACTGAGCTGCTCAGACCTGCTCAGGGGGTGTAATGACTACCTCCCTGAACCGGCCCTGCTCCCTGCTCCCTGCCTGCTCGGGGTATAGCCTCACTGCCCGAAACGGGAACAACTTCCCAATCGTATGACAGATAGATTCATCCCCTCGCGTATTAGGCAAGTCAAGACCAACTATTTTGGTGTTTTAGAAATCATGCCATGGTCGGCCCTTTAAACCCTTTCCGACCACAGTGATTAGAGCTTCCTGCAGACTCCTCTGTCGCTGCAGATGGAAAGAGTTAACACTAGTCTCTCGGCGACTAAATTCTTTATCTCCCAAGTGAGAACCTGTCTTTTGTCTATTAGAATCCTACCTATATGTCTTGCTTCCCCATGCAAGTCAGTATATTAATAAAAAATTCACTTTTAAAATAGATTAGCATAAACTACAGCAAATTATTCCCATGAACAATATATCAATTTGGATATCATATCCAGGATTGCATTAATACACTTTGTATACGGTGGCCTTGATAAATCAGATTCATGTATTCGTAATCCTTGCGTTACCGTACTTGTAAAGAGCATTCTGTAATACCGATATATGCTTGGTGTACGCTCGCTCATTAATGGAGGCTTTTACTGCCAGCGCCCCCTACAGGCCATACACGGCGTGAACAGTTCAGTGAGCAGCTCATCACAGCTGTCAATCTCCAGGCGCAGGTCGCTGGTTTTCTATACCCTGGGCTTTGTAAGTAACTGCTTGGAGAGCGGAGGTCTGGGGGCTATGGGTAAGTCCCTGGGGTAAGTCTATGGGTTTAGGCGTGGCAGTGAGGGGTGTCAGTGTATGAGGACTGAAGGGAGACTTTTCAGGGGAGCATCCCGGTGAAAAGGGAGAGGGAATTAGCAATGAATACATGCATGAAGCTTGTGGGGCTGTCAGAGCCGATTGCCTCCAATCCTACCCCCACGTAGCCCCCATTCCCTCATGGCCTCTGCCTAGGAAAGGGGGAGGGGGACTTTGGCCTTAAAAGGGTACCCACTGCCAAACGGACCGCCGAAGCAATGGCAGTGGACGTCAGAATTGAGTCAGAGAGGTCATCAAAAGCTTTCAAGGCAATAAAGAGGAAGAATTGAACTATAGAACAATACTGGGGCAACTTGAAACTTAGCCTTGTTGTTACTTAATTCGCACGAACAACGATGACATTTTATGTACATCGAATATTATGAACAGTGATCTTTGCCCCCCCCCCCCCCCCCCCCCGGCAAAAAGATAAATAGATAAATTAAATATTGATAATAAAAATCATTAGAAAATTGTGGCAGTGAACTAAAATTCTGGAGCAGCCATTCACGAAAAGCAGGGGCGGTAGTTTGGTAGTGGGAAGTAACCTTCATAGAGTCAGTGTCCCCCCTCCCCCCGCCCCCATAGCCCCTGCCGCCTCACCCTACCCGCCAGTGGTATAATATTATGTACATACGTGAGTGTCCCTGTCCAGTAATGCTACGGCGGGATCAGCGCGGTAGATAACAAAGGCTTAGACTCCTAAATCCGTGAATAACGTCGATTCTGCTAATATACTCATCTTCACACTGCTAATATATACATGTTCACACTATGTCAAACAACCTACATGTATTAGATTTAAAATATAACACTATCTGTATTTCTAAAGGTTTATGTCCAAATAAACGCTCTTTCATGAAGAAATGCTCGGGAGAATTGCATAACGAGCTGGTTAAAATTCCCAATATGTAACGGTGAAAAGAATAATATATGCAAATATCTGCAGGCCAGAAATCAGGTTTACTGTGTGGCCTGTTTTGGTGTTACAGGTCGCTCTGTCAGGTGGAGATGTGTGAACTCTGAGCTCTCCCTGCAGGTTGTCCGGGTACTTCAATTCTCTCTTGGGAAATTGAAATTATAACCTTCTTTTTCTTGCCGAGGTCTGTAAAATACCCAGCCAATATATATACAGGGATGTAATAGGTTTTCCTATGTTTGTCGGATTTCCGCCTTTTCTATCCAGCACCGATTGCGTCCTACCCCAGGAGTAAAGAAATTGTTTCAAAATTTGATATTTAGATCAAGTTTCACAACATTTTTAGACACATTTAGATGTTTTATTGCCATTTCCAATGTTTTAACTGTCCTCAACTTACATCCCTGTATATATATCCAACTTTTTTATACCAGACTTTTCCGGCTTTTGTGGACCTACATCGTACCCACATGTGGCTTGTACACCTCATCCAGACAGTCGGGCCTACATTTACACTGATACAGTGAATCCCTAGAGACTGTGCATCCTGGAAATTAAATAGGATTATATCTGATTATTTGGACATAGCGGCGTTAGCGGTACTACCTGATTAATACCAGAACACTCCCCTCTCTCCCCAGAGCTTCATTGGATCCGATGTATCAATAATCCACTCGGGGCCAGCGGTACGGCAATCACAGGCTGTGAGAAGACCCTCTCCAGACACATTCTTCAGGCCTGTCTCCTATATAACAGCACGCTGATTGTGTTTGGAGACCGGCTTTGCTGAGTCGTCCATCTCCCAGGGCTTTGACTGGGGAGATCGTCCCACTTGTCTGCTAAGCTTGGGGAGGGGATACAGGGGTGGATGCAAGTTTTCGGAAAGAGGGGATCCACATATAGGTTAACTACTAAAACATTGCATTCACGCGCGCACAAGCCATGTATTTTTCTCAATGTCAAGTTTCCACTAAAGGGGGGCCAGGAACCCCTGGACTGCCCCCCCCCCCCCTGGATCCGCCCCTGGGATGGCCGGTATGCAACTATTTAGTCTTAGCACTTTTCCTCAACATTGTAATACCCTTGGGGGGGGGGGGGGCGTCTAAAAACCCAAAGATAGTGAAAAGTTTAGGGAACGGAACGTAAAACACGGCAACATATCCTTCTCAGGACCCCCCCCCCCCCCCCCGATTACCCCGGATCCCCTGAGATTTGAGGGCTGAGTAAGGCCCTGCTTAAGGTCATTCGGGAGTGATAACTTAATATACCATGAGCTTGGAGAGCAAGGACAAACTTGTTTAAATAAAATATCTATGTTTGTACAAAATAAAATGCTATCAACATTGTTATAGAAACACTCGCGCTTGCACATGGATTAATCTTTAGGGACAGTGGGAAGATAGCATAGCCCACGCATGAGCCAGATATAATAGCTCAATGCACAGATATGTAGTAGGGGTAGCGATCACTTCTCAGCCAAATCTGAGCCAATCAGAGTAGAAAGTTTCTTCTACTGTGCTCGACCTAATAGGCCTGGTCCGGGCCACTCACGTGTCCCGCCGATGGGGAGAATTACCCACTCCCGCACCACTCCTCGACCTGACGTGCCTGGTCCCGGCCACTCAGGCACGGTCTCTTAGAGACGGCGGGCGCTGGCTGCTCGACCTGAGGGGCCTGGTCCCGGCCACTCAGGGAGTGACAGAGAGGGAGGAGCAGCTGGGGCCAACTGGGTCACGTCCTAGGGCTTATTTACACTCCTGATATTAGAGCGGACTGCCGCGGCTGTGTGCCTGGCGCGTGCCGCGTGATGGTGGTCGTAGCCTTTGGGGATGGGCTGTATAAGCTATACCCACCTATACCGGCCTATTTAGCTAATCAGAAGGACCGGAACAAGATTGTTTTAAACCAAACAATATGAGAGAGAGAACTTTGGTTTCATCAGAAAATAATTAAGTAATTGTTTTGTAAACCGTGAGTAATACCTGAATTGATGAAATTTGTTCTGTTTCTACAGAAACTGTTACAGTAATTTTAAGAAAAATAAAACTAAAAGAATGGTGGAACCTGCATATGCCGTATAATAGGCTGGGATGTTGTGAGAGGTCAAGATCTTAACTACAACATCACTGTAATATCCCAAAAAACCTTCTGAAATGGCGAACACATTGTCCTCTTGATAGATTTTTTTTCTAATTTTAATCGATTCCGGAATAATACAAGATCTTCCATCAAATATAAGAATCGCGATAGGCCTGAGAATTATGAATTTAGAAATTAAGCAATTGAGCCCTGCATAAAAAGTACTCAGCACGGAGTCCCTGCTCGAGCTGTGAGCCAAAGAGTCTCCTGTAAACTCCTTGCTAGAGCCCATGAAGGGGTGGGAGGGGTGCATGGTGATGGGGACGGGGGAATAGGTGGTGATGGGTTGGGGCGTGGTGGTGCGGCGTCAGCTGTATGCTATCACTGTCTTCGGGTGACATGATTTATAACCCTCCTACATAACCTACGACCTGTAGGGAGTTTGTCTACAGCACGAACTGACGGGAAGTTCATCTTTGTTTATTTTCATTGCATTTCCTGTACATTGTGATAAAAACATCTGATACGCGTTTAAAACAACAACTTCTGTGCCAGAAATTATTTAAAGCGATCCACGCCGAAGGCGCACGGAGCGTAGCGACGTGATCGCTTTACCCCCTGTCCAAAATCCATGGGCAATGTTCTGATAGGTTCTGTCCTTACTTTCACAACAACAAATCCTCTGAAACAACCTAATCCTCCTATGTCACTGCCCCAAACTGTCAACATACCTTTTTAAGTTCATTCCCTGCTTAGATTAATCCATATTATGGCTTTTGGTCAAAGGATTTTATCAATAATCTCCCTCTTTATGCTGCAAAATGTTCCAGTTTGTTGGAGTTTTGGCTCCCCTTAGAAAAACCAGAGTGAGGCTGGTGGGCCAAAGCTGGTTGTAAGCTCCACTCTGATTGGCCCTTGTCCTTGACATCATGTCATGGAAACATCTAACAAACAGAACAGCCCGGCGGGATTATGAAACGAAATAAAAATATTTACAACATTTGAAATCAATTCTGGGTGGGCGGGATATTATGAAATGGTAAAAAAGAAATTTGAAAAAATTATGTAAAGTTATTAAACAACATGTAGGGTGTGTGGGATATGAAACAGTATATAAGAAATTTTAGAAAATTATGGAAAGGTATTAAACAACATGTTGGGTGTGCGGGATATTATGAAACGGTATATAAGAAATTTTAGAAAATTATGGAAAGGTATTAAACAACATGTTGGGTGTGCGGGATATTATGAAACGGTATATAAGAAATTTTAGAAAATTATGGAAAGGTATTAAACAACATGTTGGGTGTGCGGGATATTATGAAACGGTATATAAGAAATTTTAGAAAATTATGGAAAGGTATTGAAAAACATGTTGGGTGTGCGGGATATTATGAAACGGTATATAAGAAATTTTAGAAAATTATGGAAAGGTATTGAACAACATGTAGGTTGTGCGGGATATTATGAAATGGTATATAATAAATTTTAGAAAATTATGGAAAGGTATTAAACAACATGTTGGGTGTGCGGGATATTATGAAACGGTATATAAGAAATTTTAGAAAATCATGTAAAGGTATTAAACAGCATGTTGGGTGTGCGGGATATTATGAAATGGTATATAAGAAATTTTAGAAAATTATGGAAAGGGATCAAACAACATGTTGGGTGTGCGGGACATTATGAAATGGTATAATTATAAGAAATTTTAGAAAATTATGGAAAGGTATTAACCAACATGTTGGGTGTGCGGGATATTATGAAATGGTATATAAGAAATTTTAGAAAATTATGGAAAGGTATTAAACAACATGTTGGGTGTGCGGGATATTATGAAATGGTAAAAAAGTAATTTGAAAAATTATGTAAAGGTATCAAACAGCATGTTGGGTGTGCGGGATATTAGGAAATGGTAAAAAAGAAAATTTGAAAAACTATGTAAAGGTATCAAACAACATGTAGAGTCTTTGGGATATCATGAAAGGGCGAATGAGAAATTTGCAGCAAAGCTGCCACTGAGCGAAGCGAAGGGTTATCGTAAGGCAGACACGGATCGCTTTTTTCCCGCGGACACTACGCATTTCTTGTTACAGGGCTGTATGTTTTCGGACACACGTCTCATTTAAGATTTTTTCACGACATTACCCTTGCTATTTGCTAACATCATGTTCCACAGCATCTTAAGATAACTTCAAATTTCGTTTCTTGAGTTCTTTTTTCTTTTCTTTTTTTCAATAACCCTGGCTTACACCCTAGAAATTATCCATGTACTTAAAATTTTGAAAGGTGAATGAAGACCTTATGGGTCCAAGGAGGTGCTGACATTAGATTGGGACAGGTAAATTGAGAAGTACGGATAAGGTGAAGTTCTATGTGGAATCTACTAGTAAAGAACGAGTTGTTAAGAGCCCTTTCTATAGGGGAGAAAAGTTATGGAAGGATTTGTCTGTTAATACTCAGACGGCAGAATGTTTTGCTATCTTTAGGAAAATGTTGCGAAATGAAATTTAATGTGTGAATTATGAGTACTCTGACTATTAGTGAAATTGCTATGTGTGGAATTAATATAGTTTGGATGCAAGTAATGATTTAAAAACTACTGAATTATTTGAACCGACTATGAAAGAAGTACAGGACATAGTACCATGACGTATTGTTTCATTTTTGTTCATCATGTAGTATAATCATTGTATATCATGAAAATCACCTACATCAGAAGACCTTTTGTATGAAAGAGATGTTTCAATAAAAAAAAAAAAAAAAAAAAAAAAAAAAAAATGGATGTCATCGTTCTGTCGCCGTTAGAAGTCGGTTTGGAGCTCGTTTATCTTGTAACCTTTATCTGCAAGTACTGTTTGGAAGTGGTGTCTTCCACCACGAGGAAAGGGTAAACTCAACCTGAAGTGGCACTGCCTCTGGGAAGGTCATCACCCACTGCCAGATTACCACCCGGAAATGTTCGTACATATTGTGGATAAAGAACAGTGCTGCTCGCAAAACCAATGAGTGTCTCAATCCCCCCCTCCCCAAAGTGACAAATAATACTAATGGGCCTAGGTATTATTCCCAAGGCTGTCTTACCTTGCTGTCGTTCTCACTACCATAGATCCGATCATAGTATCTCGTACAAGTCAAAAACGTGAGCTGGTCTTGATATAACTAAAATACTGCTGAGCGGACCTTAAACTCCAGCAGTCATCATTGTGGATAGGAAGTGGCGAGATCTTACTCTTACAGCTTAAAAAAATCAACAATATTATACTTATGGAATCAGTGCCCCACCCCCCACCCCCCACCTAAATGCCAGAAGCACCCAGAGAACAGACCCCTCGCGCAGGGCCCTCTGGGTAGACGCTGGTTGTTGGCTGGTGCCTGGCAGCAGGTTTGGGACCAGCGTCAGTTGTCTGATGTTCCACTTTTTGTAAGAAAAGTATTTTCTTTGGAAGACGACTATTATTCGCCGCTCGTTTTTAAGGGGTTTCCGTTGGTTCAGGTCGCAGTGGGAGTCTGGTAGGGTCTAGTCCGTCCCCTCTTTGGGGGATTTATTTTTAAAAACTATCGAGGACGTTTAGTGCACTTGTCACCTCAGTAGAATTAAATGGGCATCACCTCAGAAGTCAATGTGTTGGTGGAGGATAATCTCAAATTGTTTGTGTTAGGTCGGTCATTGTTTATGAAACAATTAAAATTAAAGAAAATTTAAAATTAGAAAAAAGAGAGGAAAAAGGGGGGTTACGGGGACACAGCCCCTGATTACTAACCAATATTTACAACCAATATTCAACTGACCTGAATAATTAATATCAATATTCATGTCTAAAAAGTAAACTTGTAAATATAATTCTTGTATGCACTTTGACCAGTGCTGCCACCAGACCATAATCATTGGGTGTTGAGGTTGGTTGACGAACGAATGGCAGCCATCAAATGACTATCATGGATGGGCTTGGCACAGGAAGTGTGTTAAATATCATTAAAGAGAGGACCTTAGTTTAATATGAATTATGATAACTTTCCTGTTAATTCCTAGATATAATCTTGTAACGTTGTTTCCATGTTGAGACCGGAGTGTTTACAGCATAACATTATTTTAATCCAAGACAGGTGTCAGATGATTACAAGGGACCTATCATTAAGTATGTATATATCAAGGGGGGTTGGGAGTATGACATGCTTTTAAATTACTCATTTGAACTGTAGAAGTATTTTCAACAAAAAGGATTATATAGAATCAACGTTTTCTTTTAATGATATATTGTGTTGTACTGAAACATGGCTTACCAGTAGATATGTGGATAGCATGATATCAATACCTGGGATGCGAATGTTTAGACTTGACAGGGATACTGCCGATCCTATCTTATTGAAACACAAGCTTATCCCATCTAGAGGTGGTGGTATAATCATATATGTTTCTAATAAATGGGCACCATACTGCGAAATTATTGAAAAGTATTCAACTATAACCCAGGACTTTGAAATACTTACAATTTCTATCATTAGGCCGAACCATCGCAAAATGTTCTGTACTTGTCTTTATAGACCTCCTACTGGGTCGATTCCAAATTTATTCAAATATCTAGAGACCCTTCTGTCTGATATAAGTGTCAGAAAATTGGAAAAATGAATTTCTGGTGACTTCAATATAGATTATGCTGTTAGAAACAATACTCATGTAATAAAACTAAATACCATTTAAAAAAAATATGGTCTCTCGCAGGTTATCAAGTCACATACACGGTTAAATAGAAAAGGGGGTTCAACTATTGATCTTATCATAACAGACTCAATTTTTGTTATGGAATCAGGTGTACTTGACGACTTATTATCAGACCATTTTCCGATATATGCAATTCGAAAGAAGTCTAGAGATAAGATTGAACACGTTATTAAGGAAGTTAGGTCTTCTTCAAGATATGACCCTGAGATTATGAAATCACTTTTGTTGAATGATAATTGGGATAGTTATTATAATGACACAGATGTTGATTCCCTTTGGGATGTCTTTGTTGGAAGAGTTAGAGAAATTCTTACTGTAATGTGTCCTTTGAGAAAAATGCGTCTGAGAAAAGTTAAAACACCTTGGATGACGCGTGACATAACAGATAAAATAGCATATCGTGCAAAATGTGTTCGTGAGCATAGACGTCTCCTGACCCCCACTACATTTAATAGAATGCGAAAAGCACGTAACATTGTAAATGCTATGGTACGTAAAGCGCGTTCAAGTTATATTCAGAAATGCTTACACTTATCTTCAAATAACCCAAAGAAATTTTGGAGGCTCACTAATTCATTGCTCAAAAACATTAACCTCTGTAATGTTGATGTTCAATTCATCGCCTGTATAACTGGTGTTAAGATTCCTAGTGAAGATTCCTGTGATTTTCTGAACGATTACTTTATCAAGATTGGCTCTTTGAATAGTAATCTCAATAATGATATTCACTTGCCTGATGATGTAGTATGTGGGAATTTTGACTTTGATCCATTTACTCTTGATGAACTTGTAAATCTATTGAAACAGATTGATGTGAGTAAATGTAGTTGCATTCAGGGTGTTGATACAAGGTTCATAAAGGATGCTATGATTGGTGCTTCTGTACAAATGCTATATTTATTCAATACGTCTCTATCATACAGCAAATTTCCTCGTGAATGGGCTGTTGGTATTGTAAATATGATCCCTAAAGCTGGCATTTTGTCAAATCCAGGTAATTGGCGACCAATAACTCAAACTCCTGTGCCAGCAAAAATCTTAGAGAAACTAATACATATCCGTCTTATGAACCATATTAATGATATTCACTATCTCCACCCTAAGCAGTATGGCTTTTTGCCAGGTCGCTCAACTCAAGAAGCTGTCTTTGATATTCTCAAGGATGCACATCTAGCTCTAAATAATAACTTAACAACAGGTTTAATTTTCCTCGATGTACGGAAGGCTTTTGATTCTCTAAATCATCCATTATTAATTGAAAAACTGAGAAATATTGGACTAAATAGAAAGATTCTCCTCTGATTTATAAGCTATCTAAATCGTCAGCAGATAGTTAGATTTAATTACAAATCATCTGCACCAGGCAAGGTTATTACTGGGATTGGTCAAGGGACAATATTAGGTCCTTCTTTATTTATCTTTTATATCAATGATGTTATTAATGTGCTTGAAGGAGTTCAATTGAACATGTATGCCGATGATTGTGTCCTTTATGCTAGTGTTTTAAACTGGAAACATGTTCATACTACTTTGCAGACTGCCCTTAATGTATTTGTTCATTGGGGCAAAATAAATGGTTTGTCTCTTAATGTGGAAAAAACTAAATCTATGGTTATTGCTAAAAGTCATGTTAGGAAGGCAATATATGCAACGTCCGCTTTTAGTGTTGGCACTGGACTGGTATCATGGGTTGATCACTATACATACCTAGGTATAGTGTTAGACTTTGAATTGTCATATGTACATAACTTTTTGAATGTAAGGAAAATTGCAACTAATAAGATTTTCCAGCTTTCTAAAATGCGGAAATACATAAATGCATTTACTGCAATTTCAATTTATAAACAGACCATACTGCCCTACTTTGATTATGCAGGCTTTGTATTAATTGCAGCTAACCTTGAGCATAAAAGGGAACTCCAAATTCTACAGAATAATGCCTTACGCACCTGCCTTGGTGTTTCCTTGAATGATCGAGTTCCTATACATGATTTGCATGTCAGGCTTAATATTATAAGTTTGGAGCAAAGGAGAATTGTACAATTGTTGAGGCTCATATTCTTGCACAGTTTTAAACCTGGTGTTTTATTATCCCCAATAAGAGAAACAAGATCAGCTGTCAAGAAGGTGTTTAAGCTTCCTGCTAAAATGAGCACTAAATTTCAAGAGTCCATTTTATATAGGGGTTTCCCATTGGGATAAACTGATTGTTAGTTTGCAGCATATGGTAAATGTTGATTCATTCTGCTCAGAAACCCGTAAAATGTACAGACGTTATCAGGATCTATTGTTGTAACGAACTGCCAATTGATTGTCACTTAAATGTTTTTTGTTTTATTTGCTGTGCTTAGAACAATGTTCATTGTACAAACTATTTCAAAATATTCCTGTACATATATATCTTGCTTATCACACTACCTGATGTAATATCCTGAAAACCAGGGGAAACCCTGATGTATATTACAAAAATAAAACCTTTAAAAAAAAAAAAAAATGTGCGTAGTAGTTAATGGAAGGCACCAGCCCCCCTTCCCCACTTGTTCACCAACCACCGCCCCCTTGTTCACTCTCCGGCCGTGTCGGTACTGAAGGCCGTATCTGCTCGGAGAGTGACCCTCTATACTCTAGCCCCCTCTGGTGGGCGATCCTGTCAGCTTTGATCGTCCTGCCTGAGGGCAGTAGAAGGGCGTCTCAAGGTCAACAGAGGAAAGTTACCTCTCTGAAGGTCGCCGGCCCTGACTGCCCCGACCAGGGAAGTTTACATGAAGGCGTTGGGACCTTCAGCCTGGATCATTGAGCTGTCATCCTCGGTTTTGATTGGTTGTATACAGATATACATGTCATAAAAATCCCTTTAGATTTTCTTATTTCTAGACGATTGAAAATGAGCAATGTGAGAAATAACGTGATATTATCATAAAAGTTATGGTTTCTTTTTGGTGTTTTTTTTTCAAAAGTCAAAACGATGTCTCAATAGACCTTTTCCAATGCTTGACAATTTCTGTTGTAGAAGAGCGTCACCCTTCTCCCTTTTAAAGATATCTGGATCCACCCATGTACCAGTACCACATTGCACTGTATAATGCAGTACAGTTCACTCCTTCAAATCAGATTGCATTCAAGAATTTTTGGTCCGATGTATATATTTCAACCCTCTCATTAGAATCGGTCTTACGTATAAACATTACAAAATAAGTGCATTCGTTGCAGGTTTCAGGAAAAAAGAATCCTGAAGATACACATGCCACTTGCCTTAAATTATAGCCACCTGCTGACAGGGCCTATTAGAAGCCTTCGTCGCTCAGGAGTGGAGGGCTTGAGAAGAGAGTAAAATCACCTCCGTTTTAACTTTTCTGGCTGGAGGCAGGCTGAGAAATTTAGAACCCCACACGGCGCCGGGGCCATCCCCCTGTTCTTGGTCTCTAGAAATTAGGCACCCTCTTCAGTCTAATGGGCTTCCAGATTTCCCTTCTAGTGAGCCATTAAGGAGGGGTGGGGACTTGCTTGGTATGAAATTTGTTGAGAATTGAAAACGAAGTTGTTATCATTGATGATGATTCAATGAATGATGATTAAATGTTGGTTTTCCTGATTTCACTTGCTCTACATCTTCAGCCCGAGTGCTTCAGGACATAATGTGACGCAATTTATGAGGAAAGTATGCCCTAGACCCTAGCACTGGTAGGATCCCCCAGCCCCAGCCCGACCACATGTTTAGCATGCTAGTCACGTGCCGGCTATCATGTCACTCTAATGTAAGGAGCTAGAACCAATGCTCCTCTAATTGCTCCCACTGCTCCCAGGGGGCGCGGCACGGCCCTCTGGTGGCCACATCTGGTACTTATCATTACCCATAATCCCCCAATGGTCATCCCGCCCGAGGCATTATGGGTAAGGGGCCCATTAAAAGGGCACTGGGGGGATCGGGGGAGCTAGAATTGGAGAAGGGCATTATGGGATACCCCTTCAGAAACTGAGTAGACTGCTGGTACCCTCAAGTAGCAGTCATTGGTTCGGACATTGGTTACTTCATCCCCCGTTTAGAGATAAGCCTGCCTGACTACACCTCCTGATATTTACACATTTCTGCCAATTCATAGTCAAATGAATTAGACATTTTGTTTTTACCTTGGTGTTTATCTTCTTATCTCCCAACACCAGAAGAACACTTTTGTTTGGCAAACAAACAAGAAGGGTTATAAAGTGAATGAAAATAGATATATCTGGTTATATACGAGATCACGCGAGAAACGGATGCACGCCGGGAAACACCAGACAGGAACGCGCTCTCGGGGAAGAAAGACGTGTCTTCACAGTGGTATGTATATTTTCTTAATTTCCCTCCTTTTACACCCTTCCTTTTCATTCAATTAAGGGTTCGGAGGGTTTTTCTATCTTGTGTCCCCCTTTTGGGATGCTTTTACCCCTTTTGTCTTTGGGGCTTTACTCATTTTCTCTCTTTTTTCTCTTCGACAGACTGCCGTGGCGTCGAGTTCGAACGAGAAGATGGCCTCTAGAAGGACTACAAATAACTCTACGGTTGCTAACCTAGAGGATCAAAGTTCGGTTATTTCGGAAGTTTTGGATGCAGGAGGTGTTACCGCTGCAAAATCTAAGACTTTGTCTAAGAAGAAGACTACAAAGAATAAGACTTTGGGGACTTCTGCGGTTTCAGTTCCAACCGAACCACGTGCGTCAACGGACGTGGTCGTGTCGGCGCCAGTTACGTCTGCGACGGCTACAGTTTCAGTCTCGGTGGCGCCAAGTAATGGGGGCGGGGGTCTGGTGACCCTGGCTCCTAGCAACGTGCCTAGCAACCCGATTGTTACAACCCAAGAGGGAGGGGGTTCGCAGGACACCCTGACCCAGTTACAACTCCAACAACAAAGATGGTTGTGGCAGCAATCCATGTGTTTCCCGTACGGTAACTTTGCCCCTAACTTTACACTTGGGGCAGATGTTCAAGCCAATTGGGATGAAGAGGAGTCCGTTGATTCAGAAAATGAGGGTTATGCGGCCAAGCTGGTACGGGAGAATCGTCAAACGGCCCACGAGATTAGTGAAGATGAGGATGATGTGTCAGTGATTCCAATCACTCAGTCGGCTCAGGCGGCGACTACGGTGTCAGTTACTATGACTACAGCTAATTCCGAGGGAATGAGAGTTACCGCTTCGACTTCGAACGCGACGGGACCATCGGTTAGTGCTTCTTCTGGCCCAAAATCTACCCTTAATGTGGATGGGGTAGCAGCGGAGGTCCTGCGAGAACAACTGGGACAGATCAAAGAAGCGGACAAGGTTTCTCCCAAGATTGACCAGGACTTGGCTGACTTGTTTAACAGATATTTAGAGGAGTCTACCAACGTTGTTGAGTTGGATAAGTTGGCTAAGACGTACCCGCGCATTGAGAACGTTGACTACATGAAGACCCCAAAACTGGATAAGGAAGTATTCCAAGTGGTTGATCAAAAGTTTCGCACGGCGGATCAGAGCATGCAGGGGATCCAGAGAGGGGTCCTAGCTTCTATGGCAGCGTTAGCACCTATAGTAGAAATTATGGTGAAGAGAGGCAAGTCGGACCCTGAGCTGAATGCTTTGGGCAGGAATGCGATGGACAGTATGCAGTTACATGCCCACGTGAACAACGCTTTAATTAGCAAGAGGAAAGAGGCTCTTCGATCAGAGATTTCTCCAATCTACGCAAAAGAGATGACCAAGACTCAAATTCGATCTCCGGATTGGCTGTACGGGGGTGATTTGGATGACACTACGAAGTTGTGTGAAACGGCTAAGAAGATAGGAGACAAGATCAAGAGGAAACAACCTCAGCCTCCGCAACAACAACAACAAAAACAACAGAAAAGATTCAAGACTCCATTCCAACAGCCTTTGTACAGAGCATTTAGCCCGTTCCAGGTGCCTCAGATGAGGTATCTTCCGCAGCAGATCCTTCCACCGTTGGGCCAGTTCGGCAACCCAGGGTTCTACCCGCCGACCGGGTTCATGGCCTTTCCAAGGAGGGGCAAGCGCTTCAGGTACCAACAACCTCAGCAAAGGCAACAGTTCGCAAAGAGGGGAGGCCAGAAGTAGTGACTCTTGGGAGGAGCCACAGGTGAGCTGTCAAATAGCTGATATTTCGGTGAAGCATAAAGAGTGGGCTAAGATTTCCAATGATCCCTGGTTGTCTAATACGGTCAAAGGAGTCGAGATTCCATTTTTTGAGAAGCCAGTACAACATAAAGAACCGAGGCCTTATCATCTTTCACAACAAGAGACTGATTTTGTAGATGAGGAATTGTTAAGATTGCTGAGTAAAAATGTCATAGAAATAACCGAACCTTCCATAGATCAGGTGGTTTCCAACATTTTCCTACGTCCTAAAAAAGATGGATCGTACAGAATGATTTTAGATCTTACTTGGTTAAATACTCATGTTCTTTATGAACATTTCAAAATGCATTCTCTTAACACTGCATTACTCATGATGCGACCTGATTGTTGGATGGGTTCGGTAGATCTTAAGGATGCTTACTATTCAGTTTCTATAAAGAGTGTACATAGAAAATTCTTGAGATTTAGATGGAAAGGTATTCTTTACCAGTTTACTGTGCTCCCTAACGGACTGGCATGTGCTCCTCGTATTTTCACAAAACTGTTGAATCCAGTATTTGCTAAACTCAGAGAACAAGGAATAGAAGCTTTTCAATATATAGACGATTCCTTTGTGATGGCAGATTCATTTAACAAGTGTAAACAGTCTCTAGAGATCTTGAAGGATCAGTTAGAAAGTCTAGGTTTTGTGATACATCTCCAGAAGTCAGTTTTACAACCGACACAAGAATTAGTGTTTCTGGGATTCATTTTGGACTCGATACGATTCAAAATTTTCCTTACGGAAGATAAAGAAGAGAAGCTTTTGAGAGCAGCTCAGGATATACTGGGGAAGACTTGGGTCTCGATCAGAGAAGTAGCAGGCTTCATAGGCCTAACCATTGCTTTCGCAAACGCTTTTACCTATGGTGAAAGACACACAAAAATTCTAGAGATAGAGAAAGTGCAAGCCTTAACATTAGCGAAAGGAAATTTTGATCAAAAGATGAAATTATCAGAAAAAGCTAAGTTAGAAGTCCTTTGGTGGGGCAAAAAAGTTAGACACTCAGGAAAAGAGATTACTTTACCAGAGGAAGATCTTGTCATTTACACAGACGCTTCAAATGAAGGCTGGGGAGCGCACATAGGAGATAATAGGACAGGAGGGAGATGGTCGGAACAAGAGAAACAACTCCACATTAATATCTTAGAGCTTAAGGCTATTAACTTTGGGTTACAAAGTCTTTGTGATACACAGAATGTCCATATTAAAATATTTACGGATAACATGACAGCGTTAGCTTACGTTAAGCACCAGGGAGGGGTAAAGTCCCCAGAGTGTAATGAAGAAGCCCAAAAAATTTGGAATTGGTGTGAAGAACGAAAGGTTCGCCTAACGATAGCACACATACCCGGAGTGGATAATGTGATAGCTGATTTCGAATCAAGACATTTTTCAGATAACACTGAATGGTCCTTGAACAGGAAATTGTTTGCCAAAATTGTAAAAATTTTTGGACAGCCAGATGTAGATCTATTTGCTAGTAGATTAAATGCAAAAACAGGCAGCTATGTTTCTTGGAAACCAGATCCAGGGGCAATAGCAGTAGATGCGTTTTCTATGAGGTGGTCAAACAATGATATATTGTATTATATCTTTCCACCTTTCAGTTGCGTGGGACGAACGATTCAGAAGATACTAGCAGAGCGACCATCAGGAATCCTGGTAGTACCTCATTGGCCGGGTCAATTCTGGTGGGGAACCTTAGTCAACCTAGGTTGGAGACAGCTACAGTTCAGGGAGAAGAAGGGCAATTTGATCCCACTAGGGAACCCTCAACACGAGTCTTCAATCCACAGATGCCCATTGGTGGCCTTCCGCTTTTAGGTAACAGCCTACTAAAGCAGGGTTTTGATAAGGAAACGGTTTTGTTATTAATGGACGCTTGGAGACCGAGCACAAAAAAGATCTATTCGACATATTTAAAAAAGTGGATGACTTTTTGTTTAGAGAAGGACATATCGGTGCTGTCTCCTACTTTGCCTCAGGCATGTAGATTTTTGAGAACTCTAGCGGAGAAAGGCCTTGGTTATGGGGCGATCAACACGGCAAGAAGTGCCCTTTCTACCATTCTACCTAGTTATAATGGAGTAAGTTTTGGGAATAATCCCTATGTTTGTTGGATTCTCAAAGGTTGCTATGAGAGAAACCCACCGAAACCAAAATATGAGAGTTTCTGGGATGTAAACTTGATTTTCGCGATGTTAAAAGATTGGGGGCCTTCGAGACAACTGTCTTTAAAGAATTTATCCATGAAACTTGCAGTTTTGCTGTTACTTGTATCTTCTCAAAGAGGACAAACGATCCTTAGTCTGAACACAGACACGATGTTACAAGATGGTGATAATTTTGTCTTTAAGCTCAAGGTCTTGCTCAAACATAACAGGGTTGGAGACCCACTAGATGTTTTAGTTTTTAAACCTTTTCCAGAATGCAAAAGGATTTGTGTAGTTCACACGTTGAAATGTTATTTGAAAAGGACCCAACCTTTTAGAAAGGATGGACAACTTCTTCTGTCCATAGTGAAACCTCATGGACCAATCTCAAGAGATACGTTAGCGAGGTGGACTTTAAAGTTAATGAAGCTAGCGGGAATAAATACCAATAAATTTGGTGGACATTCAACAAGAGGAGCTTCCTCTTCGGCAGCGAAACGGTTGGGAGTACCATTAAACCTCATCCTAAAGCGAGCATCATGGAAAAGTGCAAAATCTTTTGCTATGTTCTACGACAAAAACTTGGATACAGATGTAAACCAAGTGGGACAAACGCTGCAAAGGGCAGCCATGAGAGTGTAAGACTTCTGATTAGAAGAGATGGTTTTGTATGCAAGAATTGATTACTGTGTTCTGAATAAAGTTGAACATTCAAATCCTGTGTTCTTTCTTCCACTATTGATGCGAGCGTTAAGTAATATAATTAAATTAGAAGCTTTAAAGTTCTCGCGTGATCTCGTAAACACTTTATGTGTTGTACGAGGTAAAATTGTAAAATTATACGAGACTTACCTGTAATGTTGAAGTAGAATTATAATTTTACCGAGGACAACACATAGTGTTGTAGGGATCAGGCGCCCGCCCGACCCACCCAAAAAAAAAAAAAAAAAAAAAAAAAAAAAGAAGGATCTTAAGCCTGATTTAGAGATCATGAGTTAATGACAGGTAGTCGTATAATTTTAAGTTACTTTTCTAATTTATTATTTTACTTCTTTAAATACTGCTGTTTCCCGGCGTGCATCCGTTTCTCGCCTGATCCCTACAACACTATGTGTTGTCCTCGGTAAAATTATAATTCTACTTCAACATTACAGGTAAGTCTCGTATAATTTTACAATATATAACTAACAAGCTCATGTTTAATTATGTATAGCTGTACATGTTTAGATCATGTTTAGACCCACATGTTTAGATCAGGTAGTGTTCATGGTCCTTCTTGGGTTAGTTCTCAGATTTGGCCCCATTTCTCTGAGTGCAGCTCACCCTGAAAGGTTCTGCCAATATCGCCGTCAGTAAACCGCGCCTACCTGCCCCCAAATAATCACCACTGTGAGACCTTGTTTATGGACACTGCGCCTGCCTCTCATTGATGGCCCAATGACGAGCCGTCTAACAACCGGCCCGGTCACGTGTCCACCTGTATGTTAGACGAGCTGTGATTGGTCGGCAGACCTAGTGGTTTCTTTGTCATCAGCCCGTCAGGGGGCATTAGTTGGTTCAGGTAAGATGGGGGTTAGGGCGACGACAGGTTGTCATGGAAACCTGTACGTTACTGTAGGTTATAGGAGCACGTCTATAGAGGGGCACATGAAATACAGGGTGAGGATTATTTAACAGATACAGGAAGAATGGCCTGTTCTTAAGTTTTTAAGTTCCACTTTTTGTTCTATTATTCAATATGAATATCCCTAAAAAGGGAAAGAAATTCCACTTACTCCTACTGGCCACCCCCCACCCCATTTTGCACTGTAATTGATTGAAATTATAAACAAAAGTTCCGCTTATGGAACCTAACCACCACCCCACCACCCCACCACCCCCAAACAGCAGACCATGTATACAGGCTTACCCGGGATTTAGCAAGGTATGGGAATTAACCAGATGGATGCCACAATTGTGTACATATGGCAACAGAGGGTCCTGTCAATGTGGGCCGGCACGTGGACGTTTCCCTGACGTACACATAGAGGGCGCTATATGTAAATATAGGTCATTACTCTCATATACAGGCCCTGATCCATTTAGTCAAGTAGATGTATATGGACAAATGCAAACCTGGATTCAAGAAATACTTTTGATAGCAGTGCATTTCCGCTGAGGGATTTTTTATGCATATCCACGGAATAGTCGTCGGAAGGCCGTAGAGAGCTTGCTAACAAAGCCCATTTGAGGGGTCAGGAATGATGTAGCCTGATCTGTGCTAGGTACCGCATCTCTGAAAATAGATCTTTAAAAACAAATAATAAAAAATACCCTATCGCTATAGGATATCCACCTCATCTTTATAGTATACCTCAAACACTCTCTGTGAGGGCTCATTAAATATGAAACGTGTCTTTTTAGAACCGCTAGGCATTCTTGTAACACATCTTGGATGATATTAACGTACTCACCTTACCTAGTATCTAGATTAAAACACGTGTATATCACCATACACCTATAAAACGTGCGTTCTGTCTAGGCGTATGGGTGCCTACGGCTGCAGGAAGGTTATACCCTAAACGAAAGTAAAAAAGAAAAAAAAGAAAGAAAGATTGAATTTTTATTTGGAGGAGAAGTAGAAGCTATTATAGAACCACGCCCACTAATAGGTTGTGAACCGACGTGGATAAGATAAGTCTTGTCTGTGTGAGAAACTCTTCACACCGAACCCTCAACCTGGGATGGTGGTTTCCAGGTTTTTGTCAGAACTTTAATTTTCCATTAATGTTTATTTCAGTGACCAAATAACTGAAACAATGAGGTCAAACATTCAGACGTTGACCAAATGATGTAAGAAATGAGTTGAAGATTATAATTATTGTAGTGGGACAGATACAAAAAGAAAGGCAGTTAAACTTTCTTAAACCTCAGTAAGCTGTCGATAAACAGATGCGATATTTCTCGGATTAAGTTTCTTTTTTAAACTGGAAACTTTTAAACGGGGAAGTGTATCAATGGTAGTAGCTGATTGGGTATATCCGATATTTTATCCTTTCCCCGAATTGCATCCATGCTGGGAACGTGTGGAGTGTAAATCGTGCAATCCGGCCGTCGGCCCGGTATCCTATATCTCCAAAAGGATGGGGGGGGGGGGGGGAGAGGCGGGGGTGTATGACTTTCCAAGTAGGAATGTTTGTGTCCGATGTTTGAAGATAATCGCATTTCGAAGAACCCATTATGCTATCAAACATACCGATTAAGAAGGGGTGCACTGAATCGCTAATATCCCTATTGGGTGTTTTGATGGCAATAAAAATCATTATTTCATTAAGCCATTCATGTTTCATGATATATTTTCATTTTTTTGGTCTATTCAACATAGAATTCTGAGTGCTTTTCTACATAATTTTTGTACAATTTCTCAAGAATTCCTTAATCATTTAGAGTGAAGCAAGCAGCAAATCTTTTACCCATTTGAGTAAAATCTTCCCACCCATTTCACTCCCTTGAAGATGAAAAGGGGCCCTTCTTCACTTTTCGACACCCACATCTGAGCCTACTTGAGGCAGAGTAACCCCCCCCCAGCCCACCTGGCTGAGACAGGTAGGGACAGGTGAGGCCAGGTAATAAGAGGGGTGCCTAATCCCACCTCACCAGGTAAGCATGCCTCCTGGGGGTTCGCCCCACGTGAGACTAGGCAGGCCTGGTGTCGGAATTTACATCCCTGAACGCCAGTGGAGTTTTGATTGCCTCACTCCCCATGTGTTTAGGGGTAATAGATCTGTGCAGCGCTGTAAATTTTGTTTTGTCTCTGTAGTTTGGGGCCTTCCATAAAATAGGCACGCACATTTATAGTTTCAGACCCAACGTCCGTCATTAAGGCTAGTTCCCGGACCAAACAGCAGCGTAAAACTTCCTTAATCAGTATGTCATAAATACATGTAGTTAAATTAACTGAAAGTATACTGATTGCCTTACCTAGATATTCAAATATTTTGGACATCTTTTACTGTTCAATCTATGCTTCAATGGAATGCTTGCATTATGTTTACAAACGTTTACATGTTACTGAACCCTAAAAGTATATTGTTTAAACTATAAGATGAGGTCTTTTCAACAAATTCTAGTTTATTTATGTTTTTCACCTCTTCCTTTTCACTGTTTTGTCACTACGTTATCTTAATTACATTTAGGAAAACCATATTTTCACTGGACACTGAAATATTTTAGTCTTTCTATACCTGTTTTCACCGTGAATATGACCTCTGTTGTCGACACGGCATTAAAGCTCCATCACTCACTCACTCACTCACTCACTCACTCACTCACTCACTCACTCACTCATTACCCTACTTATTCTAAAATGATGTCCTTTCGCATGTTGCTGCCTACATACTGAACTTTCTTCAGGTCTTACCAAGAACCAGCAAAATGGGCCATAACCAACCTGTCCATCTGGCTGCTGTTTTGCTAAACTGCTTTCAAAAGGACCTGTAGGAACCAGCAAATTGGGTCATGACCTCATTTCTTAGTTCCAGCCTCATCCTCCATGGTGTAGTGGTTAAGACCCTCACCTCCAAACCCAAAGGTTGTGGATTCAAATCCTGGCAAAGCCACTTGTTCATTATAAGATGAGACTAGATTATTGTTTAAATATAAAATGGGACGAGGTTACAGCGAATGACAAATACAATTTCGACTGAAATGATGCTCTGCTCCTAGACCAGTATAAATATCTTATCCCATGTAAAAGTTAAAAGTAGCAGCTTCAAACATGTAAACAGTCCCTGTCCATTTCTTGCTGAGAAAAGACAAGCAGGCAACAAATTACATGTGGGTAAATTTAACTCCTTAATACTGGTGCAGAAAGGGCGTAGACTGACTATGGCGGCGTCTGTCACGTGACAGGAGCTCTCCTCGAGTGGAGGGAGGAAAAGCTTTCAGGCCGACACAAATAGTATCTGCAGTGGCCATAGAGCGGGCGATAATGGGGGAGAAGACGCACTGTCTCCTGCCATCGGCCTCCTGTGTGGGAGTACAGAAAGCCCATTGGTGGACGGGGACACGTGACCGGAAGTAGGGAGCCCCGCGTCTCCAACATGGCGGGTCGTGGATAGAGGAGGTCATTTCATCTATGGCTTTATGTCAGATAAAATAGTGCCGGCGGGTTAGGTTATCTAGTTCTATAGAGAAGCATAACTACAATGTATGTCTGTACTAGTTCACATAAGTGAATGTCGACAGAGAACAATGCAAGCTGGATTGATCCTGACATTCAGAAAATTGGAGGTGACGGCCACGATATGATAGTTTGTATCCGAACATAAATACAATAAAGCGTACGCCCACCCCTCCTACCTTCCCCCACACCTTTCTCCGTTTCCAGAATTAGACTCCACACCTGCCACATCAAAAGAAACCTCCCATGTGCTGATGTGATTCAGATAATCTGTGAAGGACTACAGAGAACTGTCCTAATAAAACCTGCTTTTACATTGCACACCAAGCGCTGCAGTGTGCCCGTTCCCACGACCGGCGCTGAGTGATAGGGCGGGTATTATGCATGCAGACATATTATTATGCATGGATGTAAATTTTCAGACTTTTGTCTGATTTTCCGTCGGTTACACATGAAGCACTGCGGCCAAGTGACTGAAATTGTGGCCAAATGCGGCCAAAGCCCCGGGGTCAAAGACTAGGGACTAGGGAACTTAGTCGCCAAAGAAAAACAATGGCACTAAACCTTAAAAGAAAGTGGTGAGACATTTGTCAGAAAAAGCTCAGATTTTCATAAAAATGAAAAGGTTCAGGGAAGTAAATTAATGGTGATGGCTGATTGGCTATTTCCATTTATTTTTACCAACCCCGACTCAGAGTGTCGGGGCTCTTTAGCACCCCTCAGACCCGACGATCCGACCTTGCATCATTGACATTTCAATATAAGACCCAACTGAATGTACATGAGGAATGCCACACGCCATTAGAGTTGCTGGGGAAAAAAATTATGTTATCCTTCAAGTTATCGGAATTCAGAAGAATTTGGGAAATAAAAACTCCATGTACTATTGTAGTATTTATAGTGACTTTACACAATATATGGAGACTTTTTAATCTGTACATGAGGAATGCTAAACGTCATTAAAGTTGAATAATTATTGGTGTTTTTATTAAGAAACTACACAAGTGAAGTTTTGAATGTTATCGGAGTCCATGTGTCAGGAGAATTGAAAAAATAAAAACTCCATGTGGCATTTGTTGTGACTTTACACAATATATGGACACTTTTTGATATACATGAGGAATGCTAAACGTCTTTAGAGTTGAATAATCATTGGTGTTTTTGTTGTTGTTTTTTAAGAAAAATATAGAGGTGAAGTTTTGAATGTTATCGAAGTCCATGTCTCAGAGCAATAGAAGAAATAAAAACTCCATGTAGCATTTATAGTGACTTTATATGGACACTTTTTGAGATATACATGAGGAATGCTAAACATCATTAGAGTTGAATATGTATTGGTGTTTTTAGAAATCTACAGGTGAAACTGTGAATGTTATCTGAGATGATGTGTCAGTTTTCGCATCGTGGTGTGTAGATTCTCACCAATCAGTCACATACCTTCCATGCTCATTATAACCACGATTCCCCACGCCCCTCCCCCTTACCTATCACCCGCCTGTCCATGTGTATCATCGGGGCACCTGATCAAAGAGGTCCAGGTAGGCCAGGTGGGGCCGCTAACTAGCACCTTGTGATGGCCCACCTGATTCGCACCTGACAGTGACAGATCAGTAGGTGGGGGACGCCAACAGGCAGGGTGTGACTTCTGTATCAATGACCCTCCTGTGGGGGCCTCCAGCTCTGAAGGCCCGGCCACACTGCACGACTCAAATCAAACGGACGGTCTGGTAGAATGGAGTTGAATTGATCTCAATCGTCAATGGCTGGGGGAGTCATAGAAATATGACTGGATCGTCGGGTTGAAGGGGATGGATTGCAGTAGACCTGCATGATATTATATTTTGATGTAGGCTACGATAGTTTGGTCGCATGCTATGGCCAGGTTTTCCCCCCTTGTTTTTTTAAAAAACTAAAAGTCTTGAATCCTTGTACTTAAGGAGCTGCGACAGTCATGGTTGAGTTGGGCCGAATCGGTGCAAAAAATCAGCCAATTACTAGCAAAAGAATCAGCTGATTTTATGCGCCAATTCAGATCATTAATTTGTATGCAATATTGAAATATACAGGGATTAGTCAGGGATGTAGGTTTTCATATCTCAGTCTGATTTCAGATTTTTTGACTTCGAGAACTCTAATGATAGTGTTCGTTAATGAGTGCTTACATGAGTTTTTTTTCTAACATTCTGGGATACTTACAGCATGCAGTTTCAGAATTTTCTATTGACCTCAACTTACATCCCTTTTCGATATTAATCGGTGCTTAAACCGATTATTGAATTAGAATCGGTCAAATTCAACGCCAATCAGTCAGCTGACTCGGTCGGAATCGCCTAGTGTGTACGGGGTGTTAGCGTACAATGTTACAGTGTTAGAGCATAGATCTATAATACTCTCTATATCTGTGGTTAGAGGGAGCAGGTAATACGGGGGTAGCGCCCTCTATTGGGTGACACCTGAGTGGTTCTCTACACCTTGTCTGACAGGTTACACACCTGTAAGGGTACTCTTCACACCCCTCTGCCCGCGATTCACACCCCCGAGGTGTCAACAGTCACACCTACCTTTCACCACCTGACACTACCGTCATTGTGGTACATTCATTGGTCTGAAACTAGTTAAGTTTTGTTGTTGCCCTCTTTCCCCTCGGTTACATTTCCCGTAGCAGTTACATCTATTGTCTAAGGAAACAGATAAGACTACCTAAGATTCCCGCTAAGATGGTGAGATTCTAGGACCAACAATGGCGAATGTGTCGATTTCAGGTAGGAAGAAATCATGACTGACTGCCGATCTTTGGAATTGTTTATAATAGTACCTACATTTTCAAAGCCCACCTGTCTTTGGCCGACCTGTAGTCCCCCCCCCCCCCCCCCTCCCTGAGGATGTAGAGGTGAGTGAGTGGCTCCCCGACAGGTGTTACCTGACCCCTGACCTTTGACCTCGGCCCTAAGTGGGTTAACACGGATTATCTGCTCGGACAGCCCTGCCTGCTGCCCACCTGCTGGCTTACCTCACAGGGCGCCCACTGCACGGGGAAAACTGGGAAAATGGCAAAAAAAAAATCATGTCGGGAATAACAAAAGGAATTTAGAAATTTTGCCAAAACATAGTGAATTCCATTTGGCCAGGATCTGCATTTACTGATTCCAAAAAATATTAGAGATTTGACTTCTTGATGCTGGGTTCTCCAAATTGTTCCTGCACGTGAAGGCTTTTAGGTCTGAACAACTTGCTGGAAATGACGCAGAAAATCTCAGGGAAAACACAGGGAAGTGTACAATATTTGATGAAAGGTCTTTACAATATTCATATGATTGACTACTATGTACATTTACATTTATCAAATATGCTCATATGATGGCAGAAAATATCGACTACTGTTGGAAGATCATGTCTTGTATGTGAAACAGCTCAATTTAAAAAAATTCAAAGCCATTGCATGTTTGTATAGATTTGTCACTCAGTTAATAATCTGTTTACCACTTCTACAACACGTTTTTGTGTCCCCTAAGCTCCTCCACTGATTCCCAATGGTCGTAAACTCCGTCATCGTGTTCAGCACGTCATGACATCGGCCTTATTTTACGAGTCATGCAACCTTTGGATTTGTTGCATTCCGGATTGCATTATTCCGTTCCGGGTGGCAGCGACAGAGCAGTGTTGTCCGGGCCCACAGTTCCGGTCAGCTCTCCATGGGATCCACAGGGATCCCCACCAGCCTGGTCTTGTTAGGCTAAGTAAACATAGGGGAAAAATAGCAGGGTCCCCACAACGCAGGGAAACAGGGAAAATGGCCACAAAAAAAATCCCTGACTGCATGGGAAAACACAGGAAATTTGCAAATTTGACAAAACACAAGGGAAACACAGGGAATTTCATTTATCAAAACACAGGGAATTTCGATTGGCCAGGTTCTGAAATTCCCAATTCTCAAAATAGTAAGGATTTTACTTCCTGTTGTTGGGTCAAATCTTTTTCTGCAAGCAAAGGGTTTTAAATTTGAAGAACTTGCTCAATATGGCACAGGGAAACTTTGCAGCAAGACCAGGAAATCTCAGGGAAAACACAGGGAATTTAAACATGGATTTTGTTGTGGGACCCTGGCACATGGAACTTGGACATTTGACAAAAACATAGGAAAAATACAGGTATGTGTGTTTGACCTGGTTCAAAATTGTAATACTTTAGATTTGTCGTCAAGAGATTCTGCCTGCTTTTTCTCCACTCAAAAGCTTTTAGACTGAAACGAATTAATTATATGAAATGCCATGTGGAAAATTTGCTCTTGGACGGGAATAGTTCAGGGTCCCCATTGCACGGGAAGAGTTGTCCGGATGCTAATTAAACTACCCCAACAAACAATATCAGAAAACTTTTTATAGGAAATCTTTAAGATGTACAGAAAAGAATCAATTTCTTCAACGTATCAGAAAGAGTATATCGATGTAGTGATACAGATGAGTATACCGTGTTATGGGGAGTCGAACCGAATCGATCTCTTTGCTTGGCCTAGAGCATGTTTGAGTCACGCGCATTCTCCAAAATAGTAATTTCTGGAATGATTTTTGAGCTACAATGAAATGAAATTGCATGGACAGAAAATATGCGGAATGGAACAACACTATCGGTGTTGGAGCGTTTAAGGAAAGGATATAAGATAACCATCTAAATTCGGGACGGCTGATCGTACATAACCATTCAGATTGGCAAATGGAAAGATTACGATTTGATAAGGTGTCCAATGGACCTAATTTATAACTTTAAACTGAAAGAGAGAGTTCTATAGAACTTGGAATTGGATTTGGTATTTAGCCTCAATTTGGTAGAAGCGAGGATCACGAACGAGTCTTCTCACGGAATCCATTACATTCTGTGAGTCAAATTACAACCTCTCCTGCTTTTAATGAATGAATGTTTAATATCTGGACCCTTGGGAAATCTTTGTAAAATCGAGTAATTGCACCTGATTAAAGTGTTTGGCTCTAGACTGCAATGCGATTCTGGCAGTAGGCTAACTATAGACGGAAGCCGCAGAGTCGACGCTACAACTCACATCGTCGCCAATAATTAGATGGCCGTTTTTGGCCGGTAACCCAACTTGATTCCCCTTTAAGGGCACGTGGCGGCCGACCCAGGACGATTCGTTCAGCAGTACGTTGTCTGAGCAGGAACCATCAGTCATTGTATTGGGTTACAGGAGAGAAGTGTCAATAGCACAGCAAACACTCTATGACACAGCAGGGACTGTAGCAAACTCAAATAACAAACCAAAACCCTTGTTTTAATATTTTGTTTTTATATACAATAACCTATCAACAAATAGAGTTGCTATTTCCTGAAATATTTTAAATGCATATGTTTTAGGCTTCCCCATCATAGCACATGTACCGTATCATTTTGAAACGCATGTCAGATATAATAATTACTTTTAACGTTCCTAGCTATAGTTCAACTATAAACGTGAAGAACAAAAAAGAATAATATGTCATAATTTCGATCGTAGCAATCTGCAGAATCTGCCAATAGATTCTACCGTAAATCCCCTAGCTGCACCCTATTTTAAGCCGCACCCTAAGGTTTTGAGTTTTTCTTTGGAATTCTTTTCAGAACCCTTTTCTCAGAAGTGCCATATTGTTAAAGGTTAGGCAAACCCTAAAGTTAGGCCACATCCCCCCTCCACGCCACCCCCAAAGTTGAGGCCTAATTGGTTCTCATTTCTGAAATTAATCCTCATTTAAGGTAAACCCCAAAGTTGTGCCACCACCCCAATTCTTAAATTAATCCTTATTTAAGCCGTAGTTTAAACAAGGGGTTTTATCTTGATACCGATGTAAGTGCAGATGCACCTAGCCGAGTGGAGAGAGGGCCAATCATGGTGGTTTGTTTGTACAACTTTTCACCTGATTGGCCCTGACAGCCGCAGATCTTCATCTAGTCTGCACTACCACTAATTTGATTTGTCGATCAGTGTCCCCTCCTGATGAGTCTCAATTAGCCCTCCGGCCGCCCGCATTTATCGCCTTCTGATTGCTACTGGTCGGGAACATGGCGGCCATGGAGCGACCATGACTCAGCAGTTTATTGAAGGCTCTTTTGCTGTCACTTGTACCTTTAAAAAGTGACGTCAAGTCAGTGGTACTGTTTAACATTGAAAAGTGACATCATGACAGCGCTACTGGTTAACAATAACAGTGAAAAGTGACGTCATGTCAGTGTCACTGCTTAACAGTGAAAAGTGACGTCATGTCAGTGTTACTGTTTAACATTGAAAAGTGACGTCATGTCAGTGTTGCTGTTTGTCAGTGAAAAGTTACATCATGTCAGTGTTGCTGTTTAACAGTGGAAAGTGACGCCATGTCAGTGGTGCTGTTTAACAGTGGAAAGTGATGTTGTGTCACTGTTACTGTATAACAGTGAAAAGTGACGTCAAGTCACTGTTACTGTTTAACAGTGAAAAGTGACCTCATCTCAGTGTTACTGTTTAACAGTAAAAAGTGATGCCATGTCAGTGGTACTGTTTAACAATGAAAAGTGATGTCATGTCAGTGTTACTGTTTAACAGTGAAAAGTGACGTCATGTCAGCGTTGCTGTTTAACAGTGAAAAGTGACGTCATGTCAGCGTTGCTGTTTAACAGTGAAAAGTGACGTCATGTTAGCGTTGCTGTTTAACAGTGAAAAGTGACGTCATGTCAGCGTTGCTGTTTAACAGTGAAAAGTGACGTCATGTCAGTGTTGCTGTTTAACAGTGAAAAGTGACGTCATGTCAGTGTTGCTGTTTAACAGTGAAAAATGACGTCGTGTCAGCGTTACTTTTTAACAGTGAAAAGGGATGTCATGTCAGTGTTACTTTTTAACAGTGAAAAGTGACATCATGTCAGTGTCACTGTTAACAGTGAAAAGTGACGTCAGGTCAGTGTCACTGTTTAACAAGAAAAAGTGACGTCATGTCAGTGTTACTGTTTAAGAGTGTAAAGTGACGTCGTGTCAGTGTTACTGTTTAACAGTCTAAAGTGACGTCATGTCAGTGTTACTGTTTAACAGTTGTAGATAAACGCCCTTCACCTCTCTTTGACCACGCCTGAAAGATTGAATCGTGCTCCGTGACCCGTGACAGGTCACCTTTAAGGCTTCTGCCGGGCCCCACGGGACCTTGTAAATCATGTCCAAGTCATGCCACCCCGACGGGAGTAGCGGCATTTATCACGACATGTCAGGGGCATCTTTTTGTTTCTTCTGACAGTACCCCCGACGTTCGTCGGCGATAAAGAAGGATGTTGCGTGACGCTAACAATTGGTTTGTGCCTTTGTTGGAGGTCGGACTTTGTGGAGGAGATAGCCGCGGTCCGTTTTTTATGTGTGGTACCCCAAAGCTTCACTTTCTCACGTCAACCATCCCACGAACGGCAGGTCTACAACCACTTAAAACATAAAGCCAATCTTGGCTTCCCAAAGGCAGTCGTTCATTTTGATTCGCAATGTAAGGTTTTTTGTCTGAACTGGGGGATCCTTTAGATGAAAAGAGCCCCGTATAGTACTAGTTTTTGGGCTCTTGCCTGTGAGGTTTTAGTATTTGTGTATAGAGAGAACATTCATATTCGTGTTTATTGTGCAGAGCAGAGTTATATTCGGAGCGTCCGGAAAAAGAAAACATTCGCAGTAGAACAATAACTTATACTTTTTGAATGTGAAAGTGTGGTCAGATATAATGGCCGGCAACGTCAATCTAGAATAGAAAAGTCAATTGTAAGCCTAGATACATGGTAAAACCCTTTTGCCATAAAGAGCACTGGGTCTATAACATGTCTGATATATTATCTTGCATTCCAAGTGCACCATTTGGTTGTACAAGTTTGTAACACTTTACAGGGCTCAACATTAAGCATTGCCCGCCTGCCCGGGGCAGGTAAAACTTGAGAAGGGGCAGGTAGATTTTGACATGTACCTGCCCGAAGGGCAGGAAAAAATTCTGTGATATTATAATAAACTATCAAAGCTGGGCAGGTGAATTTGAGGGTCGGGCAGGTAAAATTTAACCGAGACCTGCCCGAGGGGCAGCCAAGTTCAAACCCTTAATGTTGAGCCCTGCTTTATGCCTGAAAGTTGCATAGGTTTGACCATGAAATTGTGCAGGTAATAGGCCTATAAGATTACAGTCTCTTGCAAGATTAAAAACCACTGTTTTGCAAACCAAATTAACTGTGGTAAGTAACTAATGAATCACTTTCTTATAGGCGTACAAAGGCATGCATTAGCCTTAAAGTAGAACCGCAAAGGCAGTTTTAAACTTTATATTGTGTTGAATATGTATTTCTTGAGATATATCTTCAAAATCACTGCTAACACATCATTAATACAGGAGTAATTGATATTCAAAATTTAACTTGCACAGTGGCTTCTTCTGAGAGTGTGTGACGTCATCTAGGCTCTTTCACACATGTAGGGCAAGCTGATAAGGCTATTGTTATGGGTGACTGCACACACAGACACCTGTGAAAGAGAGCCTAGATGACATCACAGCCCTGTGAGATAATCTGTGAGAGTGGATTCATACTCCTAGAAAAAGCTTATTTATCTTATTATATTTTCCCTGTATGCTAGTTTGAGTCTGATTCTGCTTAAAATATACATTAATTAAGAGTTATGTACAATATTTGGGATTTTTATTTTCTCCTTTGCGCTTAACCTTTAACAAGAATTTGGCTAATAAGACAAATGGTAATTATTTTTAGAATACAGATTGGGTGGGTGCAAATCACAATAGAAAGAGACGTTTATCTCGATCTACAAAAACAGAATTATTTTCAGTGGAAAACCCATAAACACTAATTTCTCTGAATTAGTGCTATCAGTGCATTTGGTCGTCCCCACAATTAGTACCCAGCATCGGGGATGTCCGCGACAGGGCCGACATGTACTGTTAGGCCAAACAAAAGTTGCGTTCAGGTTTTATGCAAATAAAATAGGGTCGGTAGGTCGGCACTTAGAAAAATAATTAAAGCAATGTTAAGCTGAATGCTCATTTTAGTCACTTTGTAATTAATTTCCCCAATATTTTCGAATAAAATCTTTAGGGTCGGGGCAAAATAATAGGGTCGGTCGGGAAACCTGAACACAGCTTTTTTGTTGGTCTTATGTCCGAAACAGAATGAGAAACTGGCGATAACTCGTCATTACACCGACCCCCGGCTGGTGACACCGAATCCCAGCAGGGGTATCGATGACTGTCATCTGTGTAAAGTTTGGAGCCAAAACGGGGCGAAATATTGACATGTTGTTGGTCGCCATGGCAACCGTTAATTGGCGAGAGGCAATCAATCATTGTGATATTGAGGCCCTCGACTCAGACAATGGGGGCTGATGAGGGGGGCTGCGGGTAGGGGGCGCCACTTGACGGGGAGGGGGCAGCCTAATGAGTAAAACTCTGGTCAGCTGAAACAGGGGTCCTGGGTTCGATTTCCCTGGAACAAAAAGAGGTGAGAATACAGTGTGTACTATGTGCAGAATCAGCGTCAGCCTGTAGCAGCATTTTAGTGGTAAATCAGTGAAAATGAGTGGGAATACAGTGGTTGAACATAGGTAAATCAGTATGTCCAAAAATATTTAAGTGAGCTTGGATATGAAACCAGTACCATTTCTGTAGCTCATTTAAATATTTTGGGCACAAGGACGGTACCCCTACCATTTGTTCTGGGACCGTATCTGCATAACCGGGCTCCCGCTCTAATCAAAACTTCCAAATTTCTCTTTTGGATTTCTCTCAGCTAGTTACGGAAGACGGCATGGAACCCGCTTCTTACTGTAATTTGTTCGTCATCAGTCACACAGTGTAGGTGCAGATGCAGGTTGCTCTGGTGCACTCAGCATTCTTTCAAAGGGATACAAATATGAGGGTCCCGAATCATCCAATAAAGAATAAAACAGAACTTGTTTGATTTTCACCAGAAATTGTATGGAAGCCACTCTACTCGATAGGCTATAAAATTGTAACTATCATAAATATTAATCAATAATCAATATGAGCTGTTTACCTGGATGTTTCAATTTAGAGTATAGGGTAATCGTATATCGTATCCATACTTAATCTGGAATTACATTATATATATATATATATATATATATATATATATATATATATATATTCGTTCGTATGTATAACACGGCCTTTTTTTATGAGATATGTAATTTGCCTGAAAACCAGCGTGGCCCTGAAGGTAATTATGAAATAAAACCGTTATGGCAATATGGCGGACTCGGGTGCAGTCTGGTGCTACTGGTGCCCAGACACTCCCCCCTTGTGGTCATGGTAACGCATAAATAACAACAATAACCCCACCCCGTCTCCCGTCTGGGTGTGTAACTGTTGCTAGGTAACGGTGGCGGGCCTTGGCTGGACAGGCCGTCCTGGTGAGGATAGGTCCGTGTGGAGTGGGGTGATACCGCATTGATGGAAAATGTATGGAGCAGTAAAGGTTTTTATATTACACGAAGGATATTGTTTATATGCCTGTACAGTGGGCTCATGCGAGCGGCGTAAACTCCCCACATCCAGAGGTGGTATAGGGCAGTGTAGTTCAGCTAGTGCATTAGGCCCAGTCTAATGAAAACGTGTACCTATTGAACTCAGACCCGACAAACCTATTATTAATGTGCCTGAAACTACTTTCCAAGCTGGCACGAAGTTTTATCCAACTCCAACTCCATTAGGGTGTGTTTCATCGTAAATGCTTTTCAGTTTTTACGTAACACTTTATCACTATTTCGTATTTTTGTACCAGTCTTCTGTTGTCTAATGCTTTCCCAGCACATACCATATCCCTATGCACTTATTACTAAAATTGTACTCCCCCAACCGTCGGCATCACCCGACCCCACTGGATCTAGTAAAAATGAAAACTCTCTAACAGTATATAGAGAGGCTGCGCCATGCGTCTCGCCTGTTACTCTCGTCTTTTCTCGTCAAGCACGAGACCGAGTGACGCAGTCACGCGAAGTGGTCTAAAGTACTTCCTGTTTACATGGAGATCTCGAAGTTCAGAGTGAGCATTGCTGTGTAGCTGGCACAGACTAAAGGTGGTCCGATAGAGGATAGTTGGAGGTCTATAGGCCTAGAGGTAGTTGAGACAGAGAGGGGCTCTGACAAGTTGTCAAAGACCAGAGGGGCCCCTGACAAGCTGTCAAAGGGCAAACAGCTCGGGTCCATCCATTAATTATTTTTGTCAGCAATATTGATTTCACGGTTAAAAAAAACCCATCACTTTCCATGTGCTTAACGGTTAGCTCTGTATTACAACATGTATTATCCTGGTTTTTGAACTGACAAGGGATCTGATTTCAACACTGTTTGTCCCAAGCCTGTCAGGATTCAATTTTTTTTACTTATAATTTCCAGTCGTTATGGCGGAACTAAACCTGGTCATATAACATTGGGTTGAATCATTTGTTTAAGATGTTAAGATGTTCAAAATGTAGTCTACAATTAATGTCTTCGTTTTGTTCTTGCAGAGATCTGTCCGGTAACAAACTGACGAGCATCAATAAGACCATCTTTGAGGGGATGCCCAAGTTGGAGAGACTGTAAGTAACCACGTCAATAACCAGTCAACCATAATTATAGTGTTCTGAGTACAAAGATATTGTATATTGGCCAGAAGTAGGAGTATACTGCGAAAAGCTTATTAGATTTTTTTTATCTGTGAATCACACTTATTTATTAATTATGGCGCCCTTCCCCCGTGCCTACCAATCCTTCCCCCCTAAAATATTTGTCTCTCACTCCTTGCATGCGGGCGGGCTGGGTATGACACTGCAGGGGGCTGGTTTCTTCACCTCTTTGCTTTCCCCCAGTCGCAACAACTGGATTATCAAAGGTCTTGTGTCACCAGCTGTCGTGTGTATGGCCCTGTCTATGGGATCAGGCACATTAAGGACACCTGCTTCTGTGGAGGTGTAGATATTTGGTTTCTACCGTTTCATAGATTCAGTTATAATAGACACAATTGTCTAACTTTGTTCTTGCCGTCATATAACCGTCATATAACCACCTCTCTGCCGGCCAGTGTCCACACACCGCCATAGCGCACCCATATAGGCGTGGGAGCCAGAAACCAACCCCCATTTGCCTGTACTACTCACTAGGACAAATCTGTCCGTTGGATACGGGTCGTCCACCAATTACGTATGTGTCGATATGTGGTGAAATTTGTGTGTGTGTGTGTGTGTGTGGAGGGGTGGGGGGTCAGGTGGTTAATGGAAAACTTGTATTAGATGAACAATGTGTAATGTGCCTAGGGACTGGAAATTATGGAAATTGAAAAAAACATGGAATATCATAAGCAAAATTCCAAATTTGCGGGGGTAGTCGCGGCAAATATGTAGGCCTATATGCTTGGTGTAGTTATGATGCAAGCGAAGGTAAAATAAAGGTAAAAGAAACAGTTTCTGGCTTACTCTGTCTAAAAAGACTTAAATGGAAGAGTCTAGAGCGCATATTTTGCCTACTGCCATTCAGCCAAAGTAAAAGTCAAGTACACGCGGCTTACACATTGTTCTTCCCTCGGTTTAACATGTGTCAACTCATCTTAAAGTAGGTCACCTACAATTTATAAACCACTTAAACATGTCAGTCCAAATGCCCAGAGTAGAGGCGGCTTGTGAGATATTTTGAGCTTTTAAAACATTGTCAGGTCAGTCCTCTCCCGGGTCCTGTTCTCTTATAGGTCTCCCGGTAGTTTCTAAATTGGGCTCTGCCGGCCAGCATGTTACCTCAAACCCGGGTTTCACCTTAGTCCTTTCGTGACCTAGATATCTCTTGCATAATAGGTTCTTACACCCACAAGAGTCCGTGACTGCTACCGGCCACCTATAATCTGTAGGGAATTCTAATTTGGCCCTCTATAAATCAATGGCATGGGGAACCTCTTTGATGGTTGTCTGGGTGCTGACTGGTTTAAAGTCCTCCCTGCCATGAACTGGTGGCTGCAAAGAATACTGGGATTTGGGTGGGAATTCCCACCTAAAATGGTTGCTGTTGTACACTCACTTTTGGGAAACAGTAGGTCTTAACTCAACAGACTAACCCGGGTTTCGCCTCGGCTTTCTCGCAGCTGTCAATCAGGGCCACAAAATGACTCCCCCTCCCCCAAACAAGCACTTTGTCGTTAATTACGACGTTTTTTCTTCGGTGGGGGACGTGTCATGACATCCTAGGTAAAAGGGTTTGTCGCCCGCGGCGCCGAGAGAGGGACCCTCAGATTGGCCGGCGACGTACGCGCATCTTTTGTGCGCAGCCCGGAAATGGCGGGAGTCGCCCCTGGCAACGCCCGGAGCAGACGACATCGGGCCGACGCCCGGGAGGCGACCTCGCAAGTAGTTAAAGGGGAAAGAAAGAGAACTTAACCCGCTCTACGGCTAATGGGGGTTGTATTAGGCGTTAAATGTGGTCCTTTTATTGTAGAGTGTTCGGCCCGGCGGTGTTTGCACTAGAATGCCACGTGCAGACTCACGATAAGTCCATTAAAACACCCATTTCTGAGACGACGCTATCATAGGGCACAACTGAGGTCAGTAATTTTAAAACGAAACTGGCTATGTTATAAAAGTAATGGTTCTTTAAAAAACATGAATACGTTTTCCCAGATGGATTTCCGAAAGGGAGGGGGTCAGCATAATCCAGCATAGGCCTATATAGGCCACTGAAACGGAAAGCAGTGAAGCAGGCGCGGAATTTCCTCCACTTTTTTGTTTAGGTAGTAGTTTAGGGGTCCACCAAAAGGGGGGGGGGGTCAGGACCCCCTGGACCCCCCCCCCCCCCACACACACACACACACTCAAGTGAATCCGCCCCTATGTCTCCAGTTGTTAGCTATACCTGGTTATAGCGTTGTAGGCCATATTAAAAATGGGCTCTAAGTAGTACATTAAAAGTGAAGTTTGGATAGGGCGGTTTTCAGACCCTAACATTTGATCAGTCAATTGCAGCCCATCATTTTATGATAACCTATGCATTCAAAAATGAGAAATATTTCCATTGATAGAAAAGCGTGTCAGTTGGACTTAAAAGCCGTCCCTTCCAATAAATAGAGAAATTACATTGATCATTAACGGTTCATTAACACCGTTCCAAATTCGATTGCAAACTATGTATAGGGGGTAATTGTTACTATAAGCACATGCCTATTAGTAGTATTATAGTGTGGTACCCCTACCCCTACCCCTAGCCCTATATCTGTCGAGGTGAACCACAATACACATTACGTACGGCCCCATCAATGCCACTGCGCATCCCCAGTGCGCAAGACCGCCATTTCCGGTCACGTGCCTTATGTACCGATCACATGATACAGTCACGTGTTGGTCACGTGTCCCCTATCGGCTAGAGGGCGCTGATGGCCGTAGGGTACGGGCGGTGTTAGGGGGGGGGGGATATGGACACAGGGGGTGAGGGATGGAAGGGTTATAGACATGAGGGAGGGGGTACAAAGGGGTATGGAAGCTGGTAGGGGGGATTAAAGGGGCCATATGAGAGATAAACCCTGCATAGGGGTGATGTACTGACCTCTACTCATTAGACACATCTTAATAGTGCCACTAGACCCAACTCTGTAACTCAGTTGGTAGGGTGCCTGCTTCGAGTGTGGGAGGTCGGGCACATATGGGTTCAAACCTCAGATGAATCACAACAAAGACTTTTAGAATGGTAGTGGTTGCTGCCTGCAAGGACTCTGTATGAAGTACGAACCATGAAACATCACTATCAGTTTTATGTGACTGGGTGAGGTTTCATATGTGGGCCTATGCCATGATATCTCAGTGAGGCAGCATTATAAAAAGGGTACCACTGCTATAAATAGGCACTGTCCTTCATATGACCCTGGTAATTGATTAGGGCGTAAAGCAACCAATAACCAACCAACTTATAGCGCCACTATTGTTTTCTGTTTAACATTTCCTATTTGTTTTAAGATTGTTTTTTTTACTTGCATAAGCCTATGTGTGTCGAAAGACGATGAGTTTCCTATTACGTAGAGAAGAACCTAAATGAAAGCTAAAGTAACTAATATGATCTGGTATACCGAAATATAATAGGACTATGTGGATTAAATTACCTGAAGCTATTCAACACTCAAAAATACTCTAAAGACACTGTATAGAAGATTTTACTACGAAGACGTGTAACTCTATACGTCATTTATATCTAGCAGGGAGGAAAATTTAATTACAATAACGCTCAGCAAATATTGGTCGAAATGATTTTATAGAGCAGTATCTTGTGTCCATCATTTTACATCCTTTATTTCTCTTCATATTTTACAAGTTTGACATCAACTATCTCTTCCCGGTCTTATTGTATATCCTCTTTACACATGTATTGTCACAGAACGGTCTAGAGAACGTTATAGATACAGGTTGTACGTTAATGAAATATACAGGTGACCGGGATATCGCACAATACATAAATCATCTCGATACAAATATCAGCAAACGCATAAGGCCAAGGGGAAAAAATAGTTGCATTCCGGTAACCCCACCTATCCTAACTTTTTGACTCCACCCTAAAGTCTTGAGAGACCATTTAGTCAATAATATTAGAATTTTCTAAAAAAAAAAAAAAAAAAAAAAATCTAAATCAAAATTGAGAAATTTCTTCACATAAAGATATTTAAGAAAACCAAAAAGAAAAAAACGACCTACCGACCCTATTTTTCTTGGACTGAACGCAACCATTTTTTTCTGTTGGCCTAACCGGTGTCTGACCAACTACTTAAAACAAAGATACATGTAGTACATGCTTAGTCAATATGATAAAACATTTTCACACCATTTCTATGATATGTTTCTAAAGGTGTATGTGTTTGTCCTTGACAGGTCGTTGTCGGGGAACGAGCTGAAGGTCATCCAGGCGGGCACCTTCGACGGGGTGCCCAGTCTCAAACGGCTGTAAGTACACGAGTCACGTTTTGTACTTTCTTTAATCCATCTCAATAAAAGTAACCATTGTCCACAAAACTTGGAGTTTGAGTTTGACACGGTTAATATCATCTTTCATTTTGTATGTTGGTAAGGGCAGGCAATCGTTTTCAGCATTGTCTCCTATGGGGAAAATGCAGTTACAAAACTTTGCAAACATTACATGCAATTTCCAGATAGAATTTACCCTATTCATTCAGTTTGAGTCTACTACATTTCGGGATAAACCATGAAAGCAACTGTAACATTATGTAACTGCAATATTGACTTTGATAAATATAAGCATGGGCTTTTAATATCAAGGGTGATGCACGAGCAGCCATGAATGCTGTCTTCCTAGTAATACATGTATATACATCCCCAATGTTCGTGCCATACTCTCTTCACTCTGCCCACTGTATCAGTAGAGACCCATAAAGTACGGTTATACCATAAAGCTAACCTGACAAGCCTACAGTCCCACAGAAGGCTCCTACAGTGACACCAGAGTTTATGTGGACACAGCACGCAATCGTTGACAAATCCCTACTAAAGCGGACAGATTATGGAGAGTTGGCGGAGGGGGGCTGCTAATTGGACAAACCGTATGTTAATTGATGGTGGTCACGTGACCAGGAATACACCAAATTGATACCATCCATGTAACAGAACTCGTTAATTGGGTTAATTGGTACCAGCATGGGATTCTGCTTCTTGATGTTTGTATGGTAATAATTGTCAGTATTTTGTGGGCCTTGAACTGTTGAATTGCGAAGGAACGGTTTGTGAATAATTATTTTTATGTTTTCATTTTCAAGATCTAGATCTGTGCTTTCTATAAATCGGAACACCTTTAAAGAGTTCCTTGCACAGAAATTTTCTCCAATTTTCGTGTATTTATCACTTCAGTTATGTATCATAAGAATGTAACAATCGAAAAAAAGTAAAATGTCAAGATATTAGACAATACTTTAGGAAAGAAAACTTCAATAGGAAACTTTTTGGCTTTCAGTACTGTCCTTGCTACGTCATAATTATTGGGATTCCCTTTCCGGCAGTCAAAATCCCTTCGTGGAATTAAGTCTTTCAGCCTACATTCCACTGGCCAATTTTGATGGTGTCGATTTTGTATTTGTTTGAACTCCTTCCGAGAAATTGCTTGGAACCAAACATCCTTTATAACTGTTAACGAGAATAATAAAACCTTTCTAGCGATATGTAAGAAGTCTGCACCTAACCATTGTTTCTCCTGTGGCAGCAACATCAGCATTATAGTGTTCATACTGTATGCCGTTCTACCTAACCTCTTGGTACCCTATGCCCTTCTCTTAAGCTCCATACCACTGAGCAACCTTTAGCGAGTTGGTCAACAGATCGGCGCTAAAATCAGCTAATTGGACCCCTGGAATCGACCGATTTTAGCACCAATTTAGATCAAACATGTACATTTCAATATACTGTTCTAACAGCCAATCATAAGAATCGGCCGGTTTTTGCACCGATCCGTTGCCCAACTCTCTAAAAGTTGCTTAGTGGGTATGGGGCTTTAACGTGTGGATCAGTAGGTCGGAATGCTCATAAAGGCCCACTTGTACCAGGCTGCCCCCGAGCTGCTCCTATAGTTTACGACCTGCTCGCGAGCAGAAGAGACTTGGAGTGTCGTAATCGGCCGGTTTACGGCTCTCCTACGGGTTTACAGAGACTGCCGCTAGGTGGGGTGACTGGTGGGCTAGGGTTACGAGCGGCTCGCGAGTCGTTACGAGTTAATGTTAGACACAGGTGTGTTTTGAGCTGGGCCAGTGTGGGCTCAGGTGACATAGACTGAATAGGGTCCCCACTGCACAGGGAAAACAGGGAAAATGGGGGGGGGGGGGGGGGGAATCCCTGTCGGGGGAATTTGGGGGAAAAAATTCTCGTCCCTGATATTGACGAGTACTTAAGACATCTTACAAAACCCTGACAGGGAAAGCACAGGGAATTTGCAAATTTTACCAAAACACATGGAAAACACAAGGAACTTCATTTGACCAGGTTCTGAAATTCCTGGTTTTCAAAATAGTAGGTATTTGACTTCTTCTTGTTGGGTTGTCCTACACATGAATGCTTTTAAGTCTACTGTGAGACAGGGAAATCGTAGGGAAAACACAGGGAATTTGAAAATGAAATTTGAGTGGGGACCCTATATGCTTGTTGTTGTTTGCTCACTTAATCCGTTTTTCATTGCAGAGACTTTGATTCGGCGTATTTGATGTGCGACTGTCACCTTGAGTGGATTGTGAAATGGATGAAGAACAATCAAGTGAGGATAAATTCCGGGACCACCTGCGCCGTGCCCTCCCAGCTGAAGGGGCGCTCCATCAAAAACCTCAAAAGGAAGGACCTTCACTGCGGTGAGTGATACCTTTATCTATTGGTTTATCTTTAACTGTTTGTTTTACCATTTACTTTTACAAACATGGTTAGGGGGCCTTCCATTAAGTATGTACGCACCAAGCAGGGGGGTGGGAAGGGGTTCTGAGATTTTTTGAAAATGTGCGTACATATATTTCTAGCACAAATCAAATGCATATTTTTGTCCAAAGGGGGATGTTGGGGGGTCTGAGATTTTTTAATATGTTTATTTATTGGTTCGTACGTGTTACCAGTTACTTTGCAATCAGATATGCCACTCTTCCACACGGTCCTAGGGTAGTTAACTACTTTCTTATGATCTGTGACCCCCCACTGACCAATCAGGTGAGCTGAATAAGGCAGAGTGCTGTGTTGGAAAGTGGGACACCCCCCCACTTCACGGTTGCCGTCGGAGGAGGAAGGAACATACGTTTACCACATTTCTTATGATCTGTTGTTAACATGGCAAGCCAGGACCCCCCGTAGTTGCATCCTACTCCTATCACTTTGAATTAGAATGTGGAAAAGAGACACGTCCGGACAGTTAGTAAAACCACTCCAGAAGTAAGATGCTAGTCATAATCTATAGGCCTAAACCTGGTGAGCAACTCCAAAAACCAAACTCTGGACCGTTGGATTAGTGCACCAGTGCTTTACCACTTACCCAACACTCACCTAAGATTGCTGGAGCTTTTGTCTTGTTAGAGAATTCTTTATTTTTCCTTTATGGAGAGATATAGTTCAGCTATATTGAAGTATCAATTCGACACAGGTGGTGCTGTAGTATCAATGCTGCCACCTGGGGATACACTCCTGTCTGGTCAGGTGATCGCAGTGGCAGGGACTCTCACAGTAACCCCAGCACCACCCCGGCTCGGACGGATCAGCCTAATTTTTTCTCTCCATTGCCCCATGCGGCAACTGGATTAAGAGAAAAAAAACATTGACCAAACTTCTAGGCAAAACAAGTAGAAATTGGCCCAGCCATCAATTAAAAACCTATTTAGGTCTTAAGACTAAAAGCAATGGCAAAGAACAGAAGCCCTACATGCTTTAGGGTAAGCCTATAGTCTGTTCTATATTATTAGCTTAATCCATTTCATTCTGCTCTGATATGAATTTAGATTTTTGGCAAGCCCCTTGGATGCAACTTCGTAATTGTAATATAGGTGACTTAAGCCTATGTTTGGTCATTGCTTTCCAGTATTCCAGCTGAAAAACTTCACCATAATAGCAGCCTCTTTAGACCGGGTTGCGGTCTACCGTATTATTCTTCGCGTTGTATTAAGTTTCACCAATGGTATAAAGTTTGATAGGCGAAGTATAGGATGGCTTTTTCTTTGAACAAGTGAAAGAGCCAGTTCACCCTATTATCACACATTTAATCCCCTGGTTCCTGTCCTATGTTTGGAGAGTGGATGCATGGGTTTCCTTGTGAGAGGAGATTTTAGTTACATTTAGTTACGTGTAGATGTGTCCTATGGCCTTTGACAATTTTTACATTAAAATGGATTTTGTGTTGTTATAATTCTTTTAAAACATACCTTAAATGTATTTTACATAATTCTCTTATAGGTTTATATGTATTTTGCTTGTATTCATGTTATTTGATTAGAATTTACAAGTTTCGGGATAGTTAAAACAATAATAAACAACTTTGAGTTTTGGGCACATCTAGTGGGAGAGTGGAATCCAGGTGAAAGTCAATTGCCTCTCATGTTATTAGCTGTGCGGCAGACCGGAACAGACTGGAACAGAAGTGTCAAATCCCTTACATTCTGTTGTTATGGTGTGCCAAATGAGAAAAAACAAATTCACAATTACAAATTTGTATAAAAAAATTTCTCAATTCCAACATTTACAGAAGTTCATCAGACATGTTTGTAAGCATGGCGGCCATGTTTTTATGATATGCAGAGTGCCTAAAAATGACTTCAAAATTTTTAATTTCCAAGGAATTTCTTTTCACATCCAAGTTCTAGACAAGGTCATCAGACATGTTTGTCAGCATGGCGGCCATGTTTTTATGATTCGCCAAGTGCACAAAAATGACTTTAACATTTTGTATTTTCAGGACTTTTCTTTTCGATTCCAAGTTTTAGACAAGGTCATCAGACATGTTTGTCAACATGGCAGCCATGTTTTTATGATGTGCCAAGTGCACAAAAACTACTTCAATTTTTTTATTTTCATGAAATTTCTTTTTACTTCCAAGTTAAAGACAAGTTTTAGACAAGGTCATCAAACATGTTTTTCAGCATGGCAGCCATGTTTTTATGATGCGCCAAGTGCATAAAAACGACTTCAAAATTTTTTGATTTTCAGAAAATTTCTTTTTACTTTCAAGTTTTAGATAAGGTCATCAGACATGTTTGTCAGCATGGCGGCCATGTTTTTATGATGCGCCAAGTGCCCAAAATGACTTCACAATTATTTATTTTCAGGAAATTTCTTTTTACTTCCAAGTTAAAGACAAGTTTTAGACAAGGTCATCAGACTTGTTTTTCAGCATGGCAGCCATGTTTTTATGATGTGCCAAGTGCACTAAAACTACTTCAAAATTTTTGATTTTCGTAAAATTTCTTTTTACTTCCAAGTTTTGGACAAGGTCATCAGACATGTTTATCAGCATGGCGGTCATGTTTTTATGATGCGCCAAGTGCATAAAAATGATTTCAAAATTTTTGATTTTCATGAAATTTCTATTAATTTTACTTCCAAGTTTCAGACAAAGTCATGAGACATGTTTATCAGCATAGTGACCATGGTTTTATGATGCGCCAAGTGCATAAAAATGACTTCAACATTTTTAATTTTCAGGAAATTTCTTTTCATTTCCAAGTTTTAGACATGGTCATCAGACATGTTTTGTCAGCATGGCGGTAATGTTTTTATGATGCGCCCATTGCCCAGAAATGACTTCAAAATTTTTGATTGTCATGAAATTTCCTTTACTTCCAAGTTTAAGACAAGGTCATCAGACATGTTTGTTAGCGTGGCAACCTTATTTTTATGATGTACAAAGTGTCCAAAAACGCCTGCAGTTTTCAATCTTTACAAAATTTCTTCCCCGCCCCCAAGTTTTAGACAATGTCAAAAGTTATTCAGCATAGTGACTATGTTTTTATGATGTGACAAGTGTACAAGAACAAGTTCAAATCTTTAAAATCTCATGAAATTTGTTCTCACTTTAATACAGTATCAACATAGGATATCCTTTTTTCCTAACGAGTTCCTCTTTGCAAATAACAATCTCTTCTTTATACACATATATGATTTACTTACAATTATCCAATTCAAACTTTAATAGGTTTTTTTCATTAACAGGCGAAGAATCTCGTTATTTTAATAACGATTCATTTTTAAACGAGATTATACAGTTGCACTTGTTCTATAGCTAGTGGCACCAATACCAGAAATTGGCTATTAGTTGATCGACTTGTGTATTCAAGCAGGCTCTCTTAATATCACTTTCCCCGACCCGGCTACTCATAAACCTAATACCAGTAATAGCAGCGAACATCACCTTTTGAGGAGATCCCTCTATACATCACACTTAATGTAAGTTTACAGACTTCATCCCTTGCTCCCGTGGGGGGCACTTAGATATAGCTTGGGTAACGACTGTGGGTGTAGCCCTCAGGAAGAGTTGCAGTACACCAAATATATTATAGCTACTCATTGAGTGCACTCCATCTGAAAGCTTATAAATGGAGGGGCGGTCATATATCCTGTTTGAAATGTTCTATCTGTTTATACACCAATTTATGGACCTAACAGTGTAATTGGGTTGCATATAATTAGGGAGTTTGTCTTAGTTTTGTTTCCAGTTTACCCTCAAAAGCAACAAAAACAATGGACATTGAGCAAAATTAGCCATTTTTCAGCTGTTTGAGGAGCGGCCAGCTCCCTTGAAATCAGTAAAACGAGGGACGGGAAGTCCCAGTTGTTACTTATGCCCAAAGAGTGGGTGCCCCCCCCCCCACGAGCCCCTGATCCGCAGCGGGAGGTAATGCCCGACCTTAAGGCCTCCCTTCGGCCAGTGGCCACACTGCCCCGCAGCTGGGTAAGGTATACCCTCGAGTCATCAGGGGAAGCGGCCGGAGGTGTCATAGGGTGGCACCTCCAGGGGCCCAACTAACAGTGTAGGCCTTGTACGCGGTTATTGCCGAAAGCCGTGGCCGCTGTCTGTCAGTAGTATGGGGAAAGGGGCCGTGTAGGCTGGACTCGTCTCTGTGAGTAGTATATGGAAATGACCGTTATGGTCAGGTATATAGTCCACCTTCATAGCAGGGGCGGACAAGGGGAGGGCTTCTTTTTCTTCTTCTTTGGTTGACAATCGAAGAGGAAAATGCTGAGCTCTATAGATCTGGTCAGCAAGGAACAGTTTAATTGTGGGTACAAATGGGTACAACGTTGGCTTGATATCATACATTCATTGCATAGGAGGTGCTGTACATCAACAGAACACATATTGTCAGTATACTTAACGTTTGACATTGTGACGGAGGTGAAGGTCCTGGTCAAATATTTCTGTACAATCTAAAGCTAAGTTATTTATCTGATTGTTTATAAATATGTGATCAATTGTTCTTCAAAAGACTATTTTTAGGCGTTCTCCAACTTGTATTAGTGCAACGTTTCCTAATTACCAATGACATCTTATAAACGTTCAACCTAAGTGAAAATTACATTACAGGTCCTGCCTAAATTCCAGTGCCATCCTTATATAATACCACTAATGCCCTTCTCGCCCCACGAGTGCCCCTCGTAACGACGAGCTGTGACCGGCATTAAAGTAGCGACGCTGTGACCTGTTACCACACGACTGGTCCATCACTATGAGTTTAGTGGGTCTGTAGATTAACTATTCTAAAACATTCCTGGGAACACTTGAGTATAAGTATAAGTTTTCTTGGCCATTTCAAATGTGGCAGGTTTATTTGGCATAGCAGATACATAGTAGTCCTTGGCCCCATTGCCGAACTCAGTAAGTGTTATCCAAGTGGAAAAAGAAGAAGCAATGGCCTATGGTTTCTGAAATCAGAGAATTAGGCTTAATGTATATTCGCACCTGCCCCTTTCAGATGCCCTAGGTTCTCGGGTTATTTGCCGACAATTTTGAACATGCACTGGACAGTTTTGTAAAAGTTCTAGTGAACCGAATTGGGAAAATATGAAAGGTCAATGAGAAAGTGTGCAAACGTATTATGGTCAGTCCTTGGCTATCAGAGAAAGCTGTCTTCCTATATAGGCCTGCCTAGCTTGAAGGTGAAACACCCGTTGCTTAGCCATAGATCACGCACACGATGTCCGCATTTATTTGACTGATTCCTGGTTTTACCCCTCCCTCCTCCTCCTCCTCGTCCGCCCTCACCGCGACTTGGGCGGAAGTAGAGGGGAGGTTTGAATACAGCCCACTAGGGGGCGCCCCGGGCTAGCGGCCGGACGCTGCTCAATCGACGCATGCGCTGACAGTGACAGTACAAACGTCCATCCTAATTCAGTTTACACCTATATAACGAGCATTAGTCCAAAATTATAACTCTTACTCTCTTAATGCGCCTAGTCTCAGAAAAAGCCTATGGTATTCAATTTAAGTAGGGGCCTACCGCAATTAAGCCAGCTATATTTATAAATGTGCGCCTGAATTAATACGGCGAGAGTGTTAAAATGAGCGGGTGACTTTAGGTGGCCACTTCAAGTTCATTTGAACCCAACGAGGCGGACGCCATGCCTGCCGCCCCGATGACCAGTCCAGGCCCACTCAGGGGGCGATAATGGGGCAGGATGACTCAGCAGTATCGGCCCAATCTGCCACAACGCCCCATGATTTGTCCCAGTTAGAGGGGCACTAGAGGGCTGGGCATGAGCAATGGGCGGGGGGGAGGGGAGTGACGGGGGGGGGGGAGCACTCCTGGGTGGTTACTGGAGGATTGTACGCATGCGTAGACAGTTTGAATACCCGTATGACGGGAGGATGTGAAAGTGCTATCTGGGGTTAATTGACTATGTTCCGATAACTGCTGATGCGTCACTAGGGGATTGGGAATGGCCCCCTGGAACGACCCCATTGGATTGGGAGAGCAACTACCGCATGCATTAAGAATGTAAATATTATGGGGTAAATTAGAGGCACTAAAATTGTTTTTACATCATATCTTTGTTTTGTATCCCATATTTTTTGAATGCATATTTTTTTTAATGAAGAGATAACATTAATATTGATGAGAAATTCTCGTGTCTAGGCCTAATCAAATATACACAAGGATTGAGACGTACAATAGGGCCACAGCCTTCTTATCGTGTGATATCTTTTGGACTCTAAAACGTGTCTTTTTAGGGGGGAAACGCTGCACACACTTTGCTGTTTTTAAAGAAACTAGTGTAGATGGCAATGCAATGGGAAATTAATCATGCAACAGTAGGTCTAGTAATTTCTACCCAAAAAAGCGTGCGTTTTTCAACGTCAAGTTTGTGGTGAAAGATGTTACACATGAGATTAATTACTGTAAAAAATAGCTGATAATTGCCAGCCAACTGTGTTTATGCCTCCCTCGCGGTTAGAATGGTGAGTAATGTGGCTCCCCGTTGGTATTCTCCTCCCCCCAGAGGCCCACCCCCAAGGCGGGACATGTAATATTTTATTGATACAAGAAGAACCGTGGGGGTCTTCAGGATGGCTGTATGACCCGGAGGGGTTCGTCACGGCCCAAGGGCAAAGCCCAAGAGACAAATGATACCAATGCGGCGTACAGCCACCCTTGGATGACCCCGAAGGTTCTTCTATATTTTATCACCCAAACAATATTCAAACACTGTTGAAAACCAAAAAAAACTGGCAGCGGTATGTACAGCCTGTCAATACGCACTACCCCTGTACGTACCGCTCCTCGGCAGTGCGGGTGATAATACCCCATGCTCCTGTAGGCCTATAGGGGCTCTGGATGGGGGGTCCCGATGTCGCACATTGAATTTAAATAACGCCAATGTTGCATCTCTTTATCGCTTATTTATTTCAATATCGCATGTCGAATCAAGAAATGTCCATGTCACATGTACTAGGCCTATGTTTTAACCTTCCCTGTCATGTCGTTAGGGCATGACTTGAGAAGTTTCTTGTAATTTGAGAAGTTTCTTGTCACTGTGTCGATTTTAGTGGTCCACCCCTCTTGTAATGGCCTTCTGATTAATTGTGAGGGCAGGCGGGGGTGCTCGGTAGGGGGCGGATTAAAGAAACCCATGACCGGAAGTTAATATTCCCATGTATCAATACGGGTCACGTGTTGAGTTCCCGTCATGCCTAGCCCTGTCCTGGGGACCCCTCAACGGCTGAGTGCGCTAAGACAGGCCAGAGTGGTCGGAGTCCCTGTTTGGTATGCATGGCTGCAAGGAAATCGGGTTAGTCAAGAATTGCCATCTCTGAATAATTGAATCCTCTGATTCACCGAATAAATCGTGAAATTTACCTCGACCACAGCCTTGTTAAATAAGCATACCTTAGCATGTAGATAGGCCTATGTAGACCTAGGGGCTAAAGCTTTGACAAAAGGGTCTACTATAGTCTATATTCTGAAAAAAGAAAAGAATGTTAAGGACCCAGTTCCATAGCAATAAGTCTAATGCTTGTAAAAGTCCCTTAGGCCTATAGGCATTCCTCTGCATTTCTTTTTTGGGGAAAATCAGTCTTCCTCTATTGATCCGTTAGGAACAGTGGGTCGCTGCTTAGCCTACTTCCCGGGCCTCTTAAGAGCTGGTTCTGCGCAGCACACCACTAAGTGAGGCTGACACGCCGGGTCCTTACCCAGCGTCCATCAGCCAATGTCATTACCCATCATTCCCCGCGACGTTTTACCCCCTCTAGTGGCAGCAATCGGCGAAAAGGTCATGAGGCAGCGTTCCCCTGACCCCGACCCCCATCCAGTCGCCAGAAGGGGGCGCGGCGTGTCCCCTCCCCAGAGTGCACTGCTTGGCAAATGGCGGCCGGGAAAATGGCGGCGGTCGTTGTCATGGTAACACGGGGATTAATCCCGCAGAGACGGGTGTGCACGAGCGTGGATTGGCGGGCTTACGGGTGGATTAGCGAGGTGACTTAAGGGGATTGGCTGGTGGTAATCCGCAGGGGGTGATGGGGATTACATCCTGACGGCTTGCCAATACCCCCAAGAACCATTTAGGTTTAAAAAAAAAGATGCTGTACAAAAACAGTCCATCTTCCCGAGCATGCTGTGACAAATGGCGTTAGGCCTACTATGGAGCTCTATTGATAGAATTGTGTTGAAGCCCTGGGTCACCTATATATGTAAGATCGTTCAAATTAATGGGATATCCACACTTTTAACAGTCAGCGGGGAGTCTGGAGAAAATATGCATAGGGTCATCCTGTGATATACCCAACAGGGTCATCAAAGGACAGGTATTTGAATCTCTGATGCCTTTTCTATGAGACATGACATAAGACCCCTTGCCACTCCTCCAAAAGAGATTTGTGATTTCAGTGGTGGTATTTTCCTAGATCTTCCCATAGATACAATCACCTAAATCTAAAAGGCATTACCTTGTGCAGTCTGGAAAGAGCCTGGAAGGATAAGCCACACGTTAAACTACCAGAACAAACAAACATGCATAGCGTAACCAATAACCTGCTTGCATCCTAATCTAAAGTTGAAGTATGTTTCTGTGATGCAATGGCAATGTTACATATGATTATCCATTCTGATTACTGGTTGCTCGTTCCCTTACATTGACATAAAGTTTGTGATTAGATGTGTGTGTCACCTCACCATGTTATTGGTGCAGTGTGCTCGGGGCGGCATTACGTACCATTACGAGAGCCAGGTGGGGGTGGGGGGTGATTAATAATCTTATTAGGGCGGATTGATCCTGAAGCAGAGCCCTCCACAGGGAGATGCCCTAACCACCCCTGACACCCGTTGGGGGACAGGATGCCCCAAACCATAATAATGGCCGGGTGATTTGAGGGTCAATTAGGAGGTGTCTTAGATTTTGGGGTCAATGCAAATCCCACGTGGGGATACATGGGTGCCACTCTGCAATGAGATTATACTCTGCAAGCCAGAAAAGCCCGGGCAGGAAACCTGCTTTTGGGTGGAGGTTGACGATTTTCGGGTTATCCGGACGCTGTACAACCGGTGCCCTGTGTCCCACTATCATATTTGCAGCCTTTAATCTTCATACCTCCTATAATCTGCACCCAGCCCTCAGCCACAGGTTTGATCCTAGTGTTGTAAGATATAACAGAAAAATACTTTAAAAAGACAACAGTATTGAAGAGCTTAACTGCCCTGGATAATGCGAATGGCTTACAATGTGTTCTTTTCTGCAGGCTCATGTATATTTCAGGAGTAAAAAGGTAGCCTGGCACTTTGTAGGAAATGTTGCGTCTGGTCCACCTCATATGTTTAACCTTTTCTGCCATACCTTCCTTCCCATCCAGAGAGCCCTTTAACAGCCGCTTTAGCCCCCATCCCACCCCATCCCACCACTGTAAGTGATCCGGACATTGTATTATACACCAGCGTCTCAATACACGTGTCTTATACATCGGGCGTCTCAATACGCGTGTCTCATGTCGGGGAGGCACCGGAAGTGAGGTTCAGGAAGTGACGAGCGGCTGACAAAGGAGAGCCGTGCTGCCCCCTGGAGGATCTTTTGTAAGGCGGTGAGCTGAGAGGTCCAATGGGACCCCCTCCCTCAAAGAAAGAAAAAAGAAAAAGAAAGGGGGAAAAACCTGCCGTCTTAACCCACCCCACACCACACCCCTCCCCGCCCTTCCCACAATCCCCCGGGGTTCTGACCCGCCCACACCTCCGCCACGCCCCCTGGTGGCACAGCGGGCAGTTTCCTACAGATGTGGCCGTCAAGTCCCCTTTTATCGTCCGTCCACTGGGGTGTCGGTCTTTTATCGCCCAGGTCTTTGACCACCTGAGGTCACCGCTGGTCACTTACCGCCGCCTTTTATACCTAGGTTTTGGCTGTCCGAATGAAAGGAAAGAAATCTGGGGATAAAATGTTCATATAAAACGAAGTGTTTTATCACCAGGGAAAAATGCTGTGCTTGCAGAAATGAGCAATGTTGTAGTACTTAACGTTATGCCGGTATCAGACTCTCCCACTCCTCACTAAATATTAACCACTATCATGCCATTAATAAGCTCGCTTCAATCATTTTGTTTAGGTATTCTTTAGTTTTGGATAGATTTAAAATAGGCAGGGCAAACATATAATTCCCAGTCATGGAAAATACAGGGAATTTGCAAATTTTGGGAAACACAGTATTTAGTTTTTCCAGGTTCTGGAATTCCTGATTTTCAAAATAGAGGATTTCTTATTTCTTGTTTATGGATTTGCCCTGTTTATTTCTGCACTCAAACGCATGAATTTAGATATGTGAACACATTGTCAAAAATGGCACAGGGAAAAGTAGATATGTGACAGGAATCTCAGAAAAAAACACCGGTGATTTTAAAATGATCTTTGCGTAGGAACCCTGAATAGGGCTATCAGCTAAGGTCGACCACGACAGTTCAGTTAGGCATTTTTGATCAGGGATGTAACTTTTCATATTTTAGTCTCAGATTTGCAACACTTCTAATGATTACTTTCAATCATGAGTACCTACAGAATTTCTTTATTTTATTACAGAATTTCAGACTTTTTCATGTACCCTGACTTACATCTCTGTTTGATGACTTCAGTTATGTTTTGATTTCTAACATGGTCATGTTTCTTGTAATCTAATATCCCCTTAACTAACATGTGCCCTTTTAATACGCCTTTCAGACTGGCCCGTGGAGCTGCCGCGCTTCGACCTGACGCCGGCCAGCAGCCAGGTGGTCTTTGAAGGCGACTCGCTTCCCTTTGAGTGTCGGGCCACCGTAGTGGACGCCGCCATGCGCCTCTTCTGGGTGCGGAACGACGTGGTCCTCGAGACCAACGCCACGTCGGGCCTGCACGTGACGACCCAGTACTCGCCCGACATGACCGAGATGACCACCCGCCTCACCGTCACCGACCTCCAGGTACGGGCAAGACAACTGTCTGATTTTTTGTTTGTTCTATAGCCTCGTCACTGAAAGAACCGTCTGAATATATATAATTTTCAAAATTGTTTATGTAGCGGTCAGCGTTGTAAAATAATGGATCTTACGAGTCGTTTTGTTAGTGGTCCACCCCCATAAATAAGCCTAAAGTTAGGTAAGCGTTCCCTTTAATTTTTACTCTGTATTACCATATATATAGTTCACATTGTATAGGTTTTGTGTATATAGTAACCCCTTGGTAAACCTAAGTTGTAATATGTAACCATGTTCTCCTCCCCCTCCACCCCTGTAGGTGAAGGACTCGGGCGTGTGGAAGTGCTTCGTGCGCACGTCTCGCGGTAACGTGACCAAGGACGTGAACATCGTCGTCATGTCGGAGGACACCATCTACTGCCCCTCCAAGGTCACCCTCACCAACAAGGGCACCCTGCGCTGGCCCAAGATTGTGTCCGGCGTGCGGGTGGACCTGCCCTGTCCCAGCGGGGCCAGCTCCACGTACGCCGGGAACCAGCCGCCGCACGCCTTCTACACGTGCGACAAGAGCGGCGCCTGGCGGGAGTTGGACACATCACAGTGCCAGTTCGAGTCGGAGGTCACGCGGGTACTCGAGCAGTACGCCAAGGTACGTGGGGGGACGAGGGAAAAATTAAACAGGGATGCAAGTTGTCACATTTTAATCTGCATGGTTTTCCGTCTGTAGTTCTTGAAGTGGCCATGTAAATCGTGAAATTGGCATTAACCTTTTTTTTAAGGAAAAAAGGGGAGTGGCTTGCTGTTGGAAATGTAATGTGAAGTCTGTCTTTGGGCTGAATATGTAAAAGAAAAAAACCGATTTTCCCAAGGGCAATCCGAATGAAGTGATCATACTGTCTATGAAGACCTGCCTGTGTACACCTTATAAACTAGACAATTGGTCATTCAGCACGCTACACTCGCTATAAAAAGGAACCGTTGAAGTTTAACGTTATGCCATTAGATAAGCACAAGACGAATTACTTTCACCTTTTGCCGACTCATTAAAGTCTTTGCAGCTGTAACTCTTTGAGAACAGGGTAGAAAAGGAGATAAACTAATCTCTCTTATCTCCGCCACTGATGACCGCCCGCAGACATCACTGTTTTACCGGCCTTTTACAGAGTCAGACACATTAATAAATTGAAGTTAAAAGGCAGAGGTTTATGGCCAACAGGCAAAGGATTCAAGAAATGCAATGACTGCAATGGCACAACGCGGCCAGACTAATGAATTAGGTTTTATGCGAGCGACATAATGCATCAGAATATGCATTGAGAGCTTCAGTTAGGAGCATAGGAGATGGTAGATAAAATTCCTCTTTGTTTCAAATAGTGATAACACTCACAACCATGATTAAACTGCCTTTCTACTTGCAAAACGAAATAATCCCAAAGAGATAAGAGTGTGCCGAGAATGTCGAGACACTCAGAAGTCAGTTAACCATTAATCCAGTCTCTTATTTTAACATTTTCTAGTTAAACATTAAGGATTTCAGATAATCAAGTCTGACCTTTCATCGTAGTAGAAGGGCGTTTGAAACTAGGAGTTCACTGTCGTAAATAAATGAAAATTAAGATGCATCATAGCTCAATAATTAAAAAGTTCTATAGTCGGCATGAGTTTCGGGTTTGTTATCCATTATTAGTACTGCGGCCAGTATGTGTTCCTAGATGTGGACACCTCAGTTATTTGACCACGACCTAATAATGATGCATTATTTGGCATCGCCTAAGTAGTCAACTTGTTGGTGGAAGATAATCCCATATTGTTTGTATTAAGTCAGTCAAGTCAACCAGCTTTGGCGAACATTGTATAAGGAGCAATTTAAAAGAAAATTAGAAAAAAAAGAAAATAGAAAGGAAAGGGGAGATTTTCGGGGGGAAAGCCCTTGATTTCCAATCAAAACACTTGATAAACTAATCAATATTCCTGTCTGAATAGTATTCTAGTAATCCTTGCATAAACTTTGCAGCCACCCGACTATAATAGGTACCTCGTTGTTTTGCTTGGTTGACCAGTGAATGGCAGCCCATTGTTTCACTCCTTATATGCAGCCACCTGTCTTACGCAGTCATTATACACATCTCGGTGAAACGGTGAAACACCATATTTCGTAGGGCCTTAACCAGCCCTAAAATCTACGGGGCGTTCTAGTATAAATCCAATGCGTATTTTAGCCCAAGGGGGGAGGGAGGGGGTGAAATTTTTGAAAATGTGTGTACATACTTTATGGAAGGCCCTTAACGCCCCCTGGTGTGTTTCAGGCGGACCTGACCAACATGTCGCGGGTGGTGAACCGCGCCGACCAGCTCAAGCTGTACATCCACAATGCCAAGACCATCACCGACAAGATGGACATCATCTACCTGTCCACCATCGTAGAGACCCTCAGCCGCCAGGTCCGCTCCAACGAAAAGGTACGTTGTATAGTGTACTCTCTATGGTCACTCAGAAGAGCCCAGGGGCCTTTTGCATAAACAATCAGTGGTTGAAGAGTAGAAGATGCCTTTTTTTTTTACAAAGCTAGTACCTTTTACAATTGTTAGACTTTTTTCTTTTCAATTAAAAAAAAATTACGGTGAGTGAATGAGGGTGTGATATTTTATGCCGTACCAACAACCAGGGTAATTTTTTAGGACGAATTCTGACTTTTCAGACACATGTTTTGATTGGTCAGTCTTTGGTGATGGTAAATACTAGATAACAAATGATTCTCGTAACTTGAAATGAAATGATAATTATATATCATTATAACATAATTCTGTCATAGATACATATGAAATGTGCTATGTAAATTTATTACTGACCTCCCGCCTCTTGTCTCTTTGTTCGTCCACAGCTGAGCGACATCATCCTGGACCTGGTCAGTATTGTCATGCGCTCCTCGCCCGCCCTGCTCGGGGACGCCCAGAAGGACAACCAGGCCTGTACCAGGTATGTACATGCACACCCTTATTGTCATATACATGTACACGTACATATAATTCTATCCAAGACCTTTTTTTCTATTATGAAAATCCTATAATGTAAAGAGTGCTACCAGTACTAAGTATTTGTGATCAAGGTACAGCTTCATGTATACTGATTGGTGCCTTAGACGGTGTACTCTACCGAAAGAATCAGACTATTCATGTGACAATTCAGATCACACATGTTCATTTTCAATACTACATACTTGCAGGCGATCACTCAAAACAAAGAATGGAGTCGGGTGATTGGGTGTAAAAAAAAAAGAAAAGACCCGGCCAATCACAATCGCTGAATGGGGCTTTACTCTGTTCAGCTTGTGCTGTTTGCCCACTATCTCTTCATAATGTTTAACATTGTGTTCTCTCTTACCCCAGGATGGTTCGGGCAGTGGAGGAGCTTCCCAAACAACTGCTGTCCTCTAGCCGGCGACTGGTTCAGAAACACGCCCCGAACATCGCCCTCTTCGCCCACTCCGTGAACCCAGACACCTTCCCTAGCACGAGCTGTGTGGCCTTCCGACCGACGAACCCAGCCCGCGTCTACACCGACAGCAGCTTCTTCTGCTCCCCGCAGGAGAACTTCACCCTCACCGACCCCACCAAGTACATGCGCATGGGCGACAAGGTAAGCGTGCAGTTTTGTATTTGATCTGTTGCCTAACCTCAGGCAGCTTTGTCAAACTCTATGTCGTTAAACATTTCTTCAGTTTGTAAACAGGGACTCGAATTTGTATTGCCTATGGAAGTTTCAGGGCTAGATGTATCTGAAAGTCTTTACATGATTCCATTTGTTACTTGAAATTACCAAGGACATTGATCAGATGTCTTTCACCCTTACACTCTATATTATTACATTGGTTTAAAATGAATATTTCCAATCATTGAACACCGTGTGATACTGTTCTCCAGAGAAATATCCTAACAATGACCTGGGTCTTTTTAGCTCTCTAGCTGTTTGTTGATAAGCGGCTGGATCAGTCCCCTTCAAGACGCTCTCTCATAGTCGTCCCCTGTCCCCCCGTTCCCCATCCCTCTGTCCCACGTATACAGACCTCAGGGCTGGCCTCGCTCCCACCAGGCAAAGACCGAGTCTGATTGGTCAGGACATCTGTCTGACCTCATTACGTCACATCACGTGACCTGAGTTGGCCAATCAGAGCCCATTGTGTGGCAGCGTTTGAGGCCCATGCCCTATTCATGTTTCTCAATTTGTGCCAGGGGCTGGTGGTAACACTTTTTGGGCTAAGGGAATGGGGAAATGGTTATGGACTGTCTTGTTGTGTTTGAAGTAGGTGTTGTACACTTTTGCCATGTACAGCTGGGATTTACCACCCATGATTTTGATTAGCTCATTCTGGATATAGACATGGCTTTAAATATCAGATGTCCAGTAGCCCTCGACAACCAGAAAATGTTACTGGGTAACTAAATTGAGGGCCTTGGTTGCTCGGTCCTAAATAGCAGAATATCTGAGGATGTTTGGAATTGCATTTCAGTTCCCGCACTGGTGCTTGAGGCTAGTGACCTTCTGCAAGCAAAGTATTTTCCATATAGAGATAACCATAATACATTGTTAATACATGTAACACTTTGGTACATAGAAAGTTGGCAAACAGACCAAAGAGGGGACGGTGGACCAGTCCGACCCGAAACACATCAAACCAGACGCTGCCCTATCACCCCAGGTCCAAAATAAGTTGGGGCGAGAAAACACCCTTTGTGTTATTGATTTTCACAGTAGATCATTCTTCTTATGTTGTTTGCAGTTATTTGTAGGCTGCTGGCGCTGCCCGTCTGATGGCAGCGGGTGATGGAGAGGCCCTCAGGGCCTAGTCAGACACCTCGCGAGTGGAGAGCGGCGTGTTTTTTTTGTAGATGAACAAATCGCGAATTGTCCCACCTCTCTGATTTAATCCATGAGCGCTGCCTATGGTACTGCTTCCAATATCCCCCTCCCTATTCCCCTTACACACACACCTCCACCACTCGCCAAGCCTCATTGGTTTATCCCCATTGTTTTAGAGCCTCATTTGTCTAATTTCCCCCATCAATAGCCGCCCCCTGGTGCTAACAAGAGACACTCAAGGCAGGCTGTATAATTGAATTCTTCCACTGGGAAGGATCGTGAAGGTCTTAGGGGAAAGCTGGTATAATCCTTCTGCAGGCGGCGACATCCTCCAATTGTGTTAAAGGAAAACGGAGTCTTATTGTGTGATGCATATGGTAGATTAGAATTAGACCATTCTGAGATAGGGATAGATCAAATTATTCCACCACTTCCTCTAGGAGTTTTCTATTCCTTGTAAGTCCTGTGTTATTTGAACAACAAAAACGTATATACATTGTTTGGTAAAATGAAAAGAGAAACTGAATGAATTGTCTTAAATATAAATTCTAGCAACACTTTTAGTTGGTTAATAACATATGCTGTCTTTATCGTTTATCCGCATGCCTTTCGTCTTATCTCCCGAACTGTCTGCTGTGTATAAACTGTGTGTTCAGAAAGCACCTCTAATGTGTTTACTTTCTTTAATCATTTCAGGAGGTGGAGGCGTTTATCCATGTGCCATCGTCTGTGTTCCAAACTGTCCGCTGCGTATACCCGGTGTGTTCAGACAACACCTTCACCCTTCAGTTCATCACGTACCGTAACGCGCGCCTCTTCCCCATCATCCATCGACACAAGTTCAGACAACACCCATTAGAGATTACCACAAACGTCATCTCCGCCAAAATAGGTCAGTTCTCACTTAATATAAATCCTTCCTAGATGGGATATACATTCCAAGTTAGATAATCAAAATATCATTCATTAGCTCAATATATCCAAGATCAAGACATACATTTTCAGTCATCTGGTCTTAGAGTTAACAGTTAATTCCACATCATTAAGAGACAATAGTAGTTGACAACTAACCAGGCCTCGCCAGAGATACCCTAAATACATTTGGGGAAATTTAGGATGGCCAGTAATTATTGAATATTTTTTTTGTAAAGTTATCCATTGAGGTAAGTAAATGGAGGCGGGTCATAAATTCTAAGTCTGTTGATTTTGTACTGCAGTTGGGGTGTCGCGAGTGGAGAACCTGACCGACCCGGTGGTGGTCAGTCTCGTCACACGCCGGTCGGGGGTCAAACGCACCGCCGCCTACTGGGACTTCCTACTCCAAGGTAAAGATTTGTCTTGTTTAAAAGATTGAAATACTATATTCATAAAAAGAGGATACAATATTATCAACTTAATAGAGATATGTTATTTTCCCTACATTTTAAAGATTTTTACTACCTAGTGATTTCGATTTTTGAAACTATTTATTTATTTTTTGCATATGTTTGAGTAAGCCATCCGATTGTGTTCTGAGCCATTGAAGAGTTAGTTAATGCTTATATTTGTAAATTATTTTTTTATTCTTTTCCTTTTTTTTTCATTATTCCATAGCAGCATGTCCATCTGAATGGTTTTCGTTTTTGTCAAATTTACGTTTATATTTGTAAATCTGAGAGGCTAGCAGTACTTCTTTTTTCTTTTTCTGTTTTTTCATTATTTGATAGAAGCAGACCTTGTTTACAGGTAAAGTTTAAACATAGATTCTATATCTGAGTTCTGATTGGTAGATGTCAGAATATGACCAGAACATGTTATCTTTCAGACGGCTGGGGCGGGTGGGACCGACAAGGCTGCTCAGTAACAGCCGAGGCAGGTAACATCACCACTATGTCCTGCAACCACATGACCAACTTCGCCATCCTACAGGTAAGGCCTCAAACATACCTCCCATTTATATCTCCAACTATGGATAGAGTCTAGTTATTTTCTTTTCTTTTACCTTAAGGATAACCTGGAACAGGATGCATCCTGGGTAATATGTCGACAAAACACAAGGTTTTAGCCTATATATTCTAAGTAAATGTGTAACATAGGGGTGCGGGTGGAAGATCAGCTCAGCTGAACCCAATTTTGCCCAAATAAAAACAATCAAAAATAAAATATGATTATATCAGTATTTTGTTTAACCAGTTGAAAAACAAGCCCCTTATTTCTTCAATAAGTGTCCATAGACATTTAATATTATCTGAGTTGTTTGGTTGGTTGTTAGATTAGTTTAACGTCCGGCTAACCTGGGTTTTTTGAAAATTAATTCACTATAAATGGATATAACAATTGATTGTTCATTTTCTATAGTTTCCCAAGGGTTTTTGTCTACAAATTCAGTACAAATTAACCTGCAGGTCCTTGAAATGAAATATTATAATTCAGCAATCCGTGGAAGGGAGAATTTATATACTATGATATAAGGATGAATTTGCATATGTAGAAGTTGCATATGTACTGACCAAACTCACCATTTCAGTTGCTGGGCGGTTGCAACTATCATATTCAATCTATTGTAGTGGGTATTGGGCTTTAGGCTAACATCAAATGACATCAAAAGTCTCCATTGTCAGTGTTATCTACCACCATGTGTGCTCTTTAAACATTGATGTTTCATTTTCTAAGGCTAGATGAAGACTATCCTTAATGTCCAGCTGCTCCATTCTCTACAGTCTTTGATAGTCCCTTTTAATATGTCAACCAAATATACTGTGGTGCCATTGACACTTCTATACGTCCTCTGAGAATCTAACGTCTGCAGAAGTTCCGCTGGAAAAAGAGCTTAGTCTTCCCTGAAGTAACGCGTTATAAAACCTGTTTCTCTCAGTGTTCGTTTCTCATTAGTAATACATTTCCTGTCTGGGTGCAGCTGTAGTCTCCCACAATCCGCTGTGGCTCGCGGATAAATGTATTGACAATGCTTCCGCATTAATTACTGATCTGACTTCAGTGATGTGGTATTACAGATGTCATTGATGTCTAAAGCCCGTATTCCACATATCGATTTTGATGCTGCTAATTTTGTATTTGTTTTATTTTCTCTGACAATATGGCATGAAACCTTACATCCTATATACCATTTGAAAGATAATTGTAAGACCATTCTAATGATTATAATATGTGTACTTTGGACCTTTATTCCCACTACAGATTTTTAAAATCGGCAGCTAAATCGGCATGTGGAATATAGACTTTAGTAGTGATCAAAATGCATTATGTGGAATATTAGGTTTCATGGGCTTTATACAGGGACTTGATTCATTGGAGCAGAAAATGCTGTGAAAAGAGCTTTATGTATAACCTATACTTAATTGCTATCATACGGAGCTTCACATCTAACCCATAGTTGATTGTCTTCTTACAGAGCTTCATGTCTGACCTATTGTTGATTGCCATCTTACAGAGCTCAGTACTCACTTTGAATAACACCTATAGTTCCTAATTATCTTACGGTGCTCCATGTCTGACCTATGGTTGATTGCCATCATACAGAGCTCCACTTTCGAACTATATTTGATTGCCATCTTGTAGAACTCAGTACTCACTTTTAATAACACCTATAGTTCCTAATTATCTTACGGTGCTCCATGTCTGACCTATGGTTGATTGCCATCATACAGAGCTCCAATTTCGACCTATATTTGATTCCCATCTTGTAGAACTCAGTACTGACCTTTAATAACACCTACAGTTCATAACTGTCTTACGAAGCTCCACATGTTACCTATAGTTGATTGCTGTCTCTCAGAGCCCCATGTCTGACCTATAGTTGATTGCTGTCTTACATAGCTCCGTGTCTGACTTATAGTTGATTGCTGTCTTACATAGCTCCACGTCTTACCTATAGCCCTTTCAAGACTCCACAAAATCTTCAAATAGTACAAAATGGACACCAAATAACTGAGGGAATATGCCCAAAAGACGCCACTGTTACCATAACATTTTAAAGTAGACCAATAAGAAGCTAAAACAAGAATATAAATAATCAATTCCCAACAGAAATTGTTAGATAAATTATGATATGGTCTATTTCAGGCTTTTTAAATAGAAAAAAAAGTTCTAGATATATATTAAGCATCAAATTGACAATTCTGACATATCTGCTATGTATCTCTCAGGCATCTGTCGTCTAGGCCTGGTGATGCCTGAGAGATACAGGTGTCGATTGGTGGTGATGCCTGAGAGATACTGGCGTCCTTAAAGGGATAGTTGATTGCTGTCATACAGAACCCCATGTTCAACCTATAGTTGATTGCTGTCTTACAGAGCCCCATGTCTGACCTATAGTTGATCGCTGTCTTACATAGCTCCGTGTCTGACCTATAGTTGACTGCTGTCTTACAGAGCCCCGTGCCTGACCTATAGTTTATTGCTGTCTTACAGAGCCCCGTGCCTGACCTATAGTTGATAACTGTCTTATGAACCTCCATGTCTGACCTATAGTTGATTGCTGTCTTACGGAGCCCCATGTCTGACCTATAGTTGATTGCTGTCAAACAGAGCCCCATGTCTGACCTATAGTTGATTTCTGTCTTTCAGAGCCCCATGTCAGCGGCTGTAGCGGGAGCCGTCTGGTACAAGTACATGTTCACCCTGCCAGCCGCAGTGTATGCGGGGAGCGGTATCCTCATCCTCTGTACCCTGGCTGTCTTCTGCACCATCGCAGGATGTCACAGGTAGGGCTCTTATGTGTATACTCTGTTCTCTGTCAATATAAATATGATACTTTACCACCCCATTCTAGCCTCTTAGTAAATGAAAACGGGATTTTTTTTCTGCAATTAATATATGTGTTCCAATGTCATTAGGGTGTGGGCAGATGAAAATGTACTTAATTTATTGATAAAGTCTAAAGTGTAACATAATGGTTTCGTTTTTTTGTTTTTTTTTATATTCACAATGCAGTCACTGCAAAATTGACTCGGTGTATTCAAATAAAACCCATTAAATTAACATTTCGAATTGCACTCAGAAATAAAGAGAATATTTCCACATAAAAAAAGAGTCAGTGATCAATAAATGTCCCTCCTGAACGTAGAAATTCACCGAGTGATTTATGGAATCAGATCGTATTAAAAAGAGCGGTGGAGGTTGACTGGAGGTGAGTCTGATATGGTTGTGTGCAGCGTCTAACAGTAATTGGACTTTGCTAAATCAGCCGGCATCCACGTCATCTTTCTGTAACAAAAAACGCTCTCTTTTTTTCAAGAAGATGGCTTTTATATTCAGTCCCAGGTCTCCCTTCGTCACCCCCACCATTGACCTCTATTGGTACTTTTTGTACTTGATTTCCCTTTCTAGATTGAAAACAATAACTAAAAAGCTTTTATCAAATTAAGATTCTGCTGAACGAATCTTTATAAGAACTGTATAGATAGTGTAAAGTAGAAAGCAACCCAAGCAGCACGTCTGTGTTAGTGGGATCAAATTACTATACATGATTATTAATATATATGTATTTTAATACCGCATCTGCTGATTAGATTGGAAGTAAAAACTGTTGAAACTATGTAACGAAATACATAGCCAATACTGTAGAGTGTCAATAGAAAATACTGTAAACTTGAAATTGAGAAGATCCTGCAATCCTAGCTTTTCCTTTCCTAGAAATGTTAGTAATTGGAATACATCTACTCTGTGACCATCGGTACAACATAATATGTGAACACTTTGAATAATATGTATGAATCTAATATCAGTTTGTTAATAATCACCTTGGAAGGTAACTTTAATACATAACAATACAAGATAGATTTAAATAACTCTCCAAAGCACTGATGATGCAGAGCAGAAACAGAGTATCTCCTAAAATAAACCAATTAGAAACAGCTTCTGTAGCATCATGTAGGTGTAGATCCACTATACCAATTGCAGTGACCTAATGATGCCGTCTAAGGCCAAACACTCAGTAGCCAACCTGTGCCTTAGTTTATTGTTGTTGACCTTGACTTTAACCTTACCCATTGCAGTGACCTGAAGATGCCGTCTAAGGCCAAACACTCGGTGGCCAACTTGTGCCTCAGCCTATCGTTGTTGACCTTGACTTTTCCTTACCCATTGCAGTGACCTGAAGATGCCGTCTAAGGCCAAACACTCGGTGGCCAACATGTGCCTCAGCCTATCGTTGTTGACCTTGACTTTAACCTTACCCATTGCAGTGACCTGAAGATGCCGTCTAAGGCCAAACACTCAGTGGCCAACCTGTGCCTCAGCCTATCGTTGTTGACCTTGAATTTAACCTTAACCATTAGCCTATCGTTGTTGACCTTGATGTGACCTTACCCATTGCAGTGACCTGAAGATGCCGTCTAAGGCCAAACACTCGGTGGCCAACCTGTGCCTCAGCCTATCGTTGTTGACCTTGATGTGACCTTACCCATTGCAGTGACCTGAAGATGCCGTCTAAGGCCAAACACTCAGTGGCTAACTTGTGCCTCAGCCTGCTATTGCTGACTTTGACCTTCACGCTGGGGGTGCGCATGACGGTGCACGTGATGGCGTGTCAGGTGATCGGCATCGCGCTCCACTACTTCTCCATCTGCACCTTCTTCTGGATCCTCATCACCTCCTAGTGAGTCAACAGCTAGAGTTTTAAAGTCCTTTTGTTTATGATCATGTCGGAGAACTTAACTAGCATAAAGAAGATGACATTCAGAAAGATATCATGTGTTGCACTAATCAATACAAGCTCAAGACCATGAAATATTAGTGTTGGTCAGTACCAGTCAAAGCTTTCTTTTTTGCCAAAAAAAGAAGAAGAATATACATCACAAACTAAACCATTGAATTGCTATGCCTTACTATATATAAAAAAAACGTCCTCCTTTCCATACTTCTAAAGTTATGGACATAATTTGTACATTTTATATTAATTGGATGCAACCATATAAATGTTACAAATCAAAATACCCTAAGAGCTGCAGTTTTCATGGACATTAATTTCATACCAAACATGTTTTGTAATATCTCGTATCGTAATGTATTGATGAAATTCATTCATATAACATTCCTATAGCGATTGAAAAAAAGGTCCCTGTGAAGTTATATTTAAGAAACAGACAAATAAAAATTTGGTTTAGCTTTTACTGTACAACACACTAAGCACGTTGCCAGTGTTGGGGAATTTTATGTTTTTCTGTTTCTTTCTCTATAAATATGTTAAAAGTCACCATTTGATGTCAACTAAAGTATTACAAATAACTAAATAATTAATTTTGGAAAAAAAAGTCCAGGTTCCACACTCAATAACCCTACCAATAAGCTAACCTCTCCTCTCCCCACCCCTACAGTAACATGTATAAGAAGTTCATCAAGGCGGAGCGGCCGGTCGCCCCGCCCATCGAGCCCCTGGATGGGCCGCCCGTGCCCAAACCCATGCTCCGCTTCTACCTGATTGGCTGGGGCATCGCCATCATTGTCTGCGGTATCACAGCCGCCGTCAATCTCCGCTGCTACGCCGACAACAAGCCTTTGTGAGTACCGCCAGAACAATAGTACATTTGGGGATAATAAGACAGTGTTCGAAATTAATGGTTTGACTTGCGTCTGGCATGCGCATTTCTGAGAATAGGTGTACAATTTATGGAATTGTGCACCCGAAATGTGCATATATTTTGTCCTTTTCAGTACATATGTACTGAGGAGTGCATTGGAGGAATGCCCAGTGCAAAATTATGCATCCAGTAGACGCACATAATTAAAGTTAAATTTTGAACACTGTAATATCTTTCTGTAAGCATCAGCAGTGAAATACATGAAGACAATTTGGAAGTGTTTGTAAATAAGGTTTTTCTTATAAGCTTTATATTGGTGAAATATATGAAGAACATTCGCCCTTTTATCGGATTTACACCTTGAGGTGTAAGAGTGGGCGAAGTCTTCATTCCTTCAGCCAACAACAAGTCTTAGTGAGTACGACCAGAACCACGGGCACATTTAGAAATACCAGCTTGTTGACCCAGGGGCCTTCGTTAAGTATGAACGCACATTTTCAAAATGTTCAGACCTCCCCTGCATTGTATGTGTACAGAGACGTGGGCATATTATAAACAGTTTTAGATCCCCCATCCACCCTCCCTTGATTTCTACCTTCTTAACGAAACCCCCTTGCCCTACAAATGGATCCTCCCGTATGTCGATATAAATAACCGAGCTTGTGTATAATTTTTTTCAAATGGGGATTAATATATTACCTGGAATCCCGGACCAAACGGCATATGTACATCCCTAATGAGTATGTCCGAAATATTAAAATTATCTACTGAAATGCTACTGTTTGTACACTCTAGCTCATTTAAATATTTCGGACAATGATTTGGGGCCACCTTGTCAAATTTTAAAAATCGTCATGGGTATAGGGCCATTGATTTACTACTTCTCAAGTACCAATTTCCTACTTATTCCTACTGATTTACCACTGAAACACTATTGCAACGCCCCTACTGCTTCTGTACTGACAACATACTGAATTTCTACTGCATATTTTCCGAGATAGCTGTTAAAACCAAACCTGCTGAATTGTCATGAAAGAATATCGCTGTAAACATATAAGTAACCCAAGTTTTCCCCTTTTTCTCCGTTCCCAGTTGCTTCCTGTCGCTGGAGCCGAGTGTGGGTGCCATCATCGTGCCCGCCTCTATCCTCATCTTCATCAACGTCATCTTCTTCATCTGCATCGGCTGCACGGTTCGCGGCCACCGCGCGGCTGCCATAGACGAACCCGAGACGGAAGAGATCAACGAGTTGGAGTTGACGAACCAGGAGATCGAGAGTCTGCCGCAGTCCCACGCCAGCAACCTGACAGGGGCGACAAGCCTGATGGACCTGGAGTACCGGCCCGTCAGCCAGCTGCGAGCCATCGCCACTGTGCTGCTGCTGTACCTGCTGACGTGGGTGAGCGCCGCCCTGGTGGTGCTGCTGCCCTTCGCGGAGACACTGCCCCACCAGGAGGTCATCTTCACCTACCTGTATGCCTTCTTCAGCGCTGCGCTCGGCGTCTTCCTCCTGGTCTTCTACTGCCTCGGCCGGGAGGATGCCCGCGAGAACTGGAAGCGCTGCTTCTCGTGTGAGCGGCCCCAGCCGTACACGATGACCAGCACGGGCGGCCATATGACCCACATGAACGGGCATATAGCCAACTCGCACACCAGCCTCAATTCTTCGTTCACCAATAAGTCGTCCACTGCCAACCACCAGACTCAGCCTGTGCGCTACGCCCAAAAGAAATCTTCCAATATAAACTTGGTGCCATCGCACCCTGCCACGGTGACCGAGGCCTCGCTGAGCAGTGTCCAGGACGGGAACGTGCCTATATTTTATAACCCTAGACAAAATGGTATAGCCAAGAGGTACTGGGAGAAACACAGGCAGAAAAACCACCTGAACCTCCTTCAGAAGGAGGTGCATTCTGATTCGCGTAGCAACCACTCCAACCACAACTCGGTGGCCAACAGTTACCACCAGCGCCAGAGCCAGCAAGGCAACAGTAGTGATGCCAACACTCACCTTAGTATTGAGATTCAAATCAAGTCCCGGCCGAGGAGTGGCACCTACAGCCCCAAGCCAGTGACCATCGAGCCGCAGCCACCCGGCTTCAGCAGCCTGCCCCGCTCTCAGCGGTCAGGCTACTCTCCGCTGACCGTGCAGACCAACAACCACACCCCGCTGCTCCTACCCGTCTCCCAGCCTGTGAGCCAGGGTACGTCGTCCGTGGGCGGCGGGCCCCTCCTGTATGCCAACAACTCACCGGCTGGGGTCCACGGGGTCAACCCAGTGAGCAGCAGCAGCAACTTGCTGGGCTTGCACCCTCCTGGGACTGCCAACGGTGGGGTGAACATGATCGCCACACCCCGGGTGAACGGGTACTACGTGCCGGCGTCGTCGGTGTCGGTGTACCCGGCCCTGCCCCCGCCCCCGTCGTACGCCTACCCCGCGCATAGTGTGAGCAGCAGCTCCAACGAGGCAGGCTTGCTGGGGGGCGGGAGCACGAATAACACCTTGCCCCGGGCGGCTTCGGCAGCCGGTGCCAAGGGAGCCAAGGGAGCTGCCACTGTGAGCCAGTTCATGCAGCGGAATGGCTCGGTGCCCCGGCTAAGGGACTTTGATGGTCAGAGCCAGGTGAGCAGCTCGCTCGCCCCATCAGCCTCCGACCGTCGCGACCGGCTGCCCTCGGTCAGTTCAGACATTCAGAACATGGAGATGTACAAGCCGCCGGTGCCGCCGGTCATCAACGTCCTGCCCCAGGGTAAGACCGATTCAGGCACCACGGCGCCGGAGACCGAACACGACGAGGACGACCGGTCCCTTGACCTCCCCCCAGCCGGTGAGGTTATCCCTGAGAGTAAGGTCAACTCTGGAGCCATGTCTGAGTGTGGTACCAACTCCAGCCGGCGGAGGAAAAAGGAGAGTTTCATGGACCAGTTAGAACAGAGGATACCCCACAACAAGATGGGGTCCTCCCCGGCTCTAAGCCGGTCCACTCTCGGAGGTTCCCTCGACCGAGCCACCCGGAGTCGGCCCACTTCGATGGGGTCGGAGAACAGTGGGCACAGTAGGCGGAGCCACTCGCACTCTGCCCACTCAGAGACAGACTCACACAGCCGGCCGCCCCCACGTAGCCGGTCCCACGACTCGCACGACTCAGCCAAGTCGTCTCGCGAGTCGCACGACTCGTCGCACCGGTCATCGCGCGACTCTGCCCCGCGACGACACCACCGGCGACACCACCACCCGCACCACCGGGGGGGCAATAAGCGGTCCTCCCGCTCCCTGCCCAGCAAGGACAAAGCCGCCTGGGACGGCGAGCTGAAAGACAGGCCCAAGCCGCCGCCCTACGTGTATGTGAACCACTCCTACCAGGAGAAGGTGATGAGCAAACTGCTGCAACAGAACCCCAACGGTCTGGTTGAGCCCCTCGCCCGGGGACTCAGCTGGTTCCCGCGCTCCGTCAGCGCTTACGAGCAGGTTGCTAATGCCGACGACCTTGAACTTGACGACGACTCAACCTCCTCGAGCTCCGACGACAGCACGGACGACATCTGGGTGCTACAGAAGAAGAAAAAGAAGAAATTCAAGAAGGAAACCAGTGTTTGATCTTGTATTTGTTGGTTTTTATATGCATTTTGACTGAGAGAAAAACTAGGAAAATTGTCTAAGTATACGATTGCTTGATCATGGAAATCCATTTTGTCATTTCATCGTTAAGACAATGTTTGGTTACATATTGTACAGTGAATCAACATTGTTCTGAATGGTTTACAGATTGTTTTTATCCAGGATTATGATCAGTATCGTATTGTAAAGATCCAAATTCTGTTGTGAACCTTGAATGTATGCACCTTCTGTCGGCCAGCTATAGAGATCTATCTCCCCAGGTTAAGAACCCGCTCCGTTTTTGTTACCCGAGCAACACTTTCACCGCCCCATCCACAGTTATAATGATATCAAATCACTTTGTCTCCGTTCCCTTAGAATGTCTAAACTCAACTGCTGCATTACGATTAGATCTAAGACATAGATTATAAAGTGCACTTTAGATAAGTGATTATGAGAATTAGTGACGCCTATTTGTATGTTTTAACTTATTGAATTGCCACATTTAAGGGGCGGAACAGGTCAGATTAGTGCCATTGTAAATTTTGATACCCTCTCAATTTTCGTCCACGTTATATATGCTATCGGTTTACCCAGGTTAGGCTACAGAAATCTGTGACGTCACTCAAACGCTACTTTCTGTCCATTCCATTCACCTCGTCGAAACTGCTCAAAAACACTTTTTTTCTTTGCTTCATATTGTGACATAATATTACTCTTCGTCAATGTATATCGTTTGTGTCAAGTACATTCGGAATCTTTATTCAAATCCATAAAATATAAGCGTAAGTATGAAATTGATATAGATGGACAATTTTAAGGATTATTTCGTCAGATATTGATTTGTCAGTTGAGGATAAGTGTATAATACCAAGTGGATTAGAAAAAAAAATGATATGAAAATAGGCTGTGGAACTGAGGGTGAATAGACCAAGTGTTGGGCACTGGAGGATTATGTCTCTTTGTCAATTGTACCTGTTGGGATGCTGAGGTCATAGTTTGTTCTCCATCTTCTCCTTATACCGAGTTAGTCCTGCCTGCCCAGACTATAGAGGCTGGGCCATGGCTGGGACGGACGGTCCGTCTGGACAGCTATTGTTACTGTATAGTCCCTGCCACTTGTCGAGGCTGTATTCCACGAGGCAATTTCTAAATTGTTTTAGGAAATATGAAAGGAACCTTACATGCTACATATAATTTGAAAGAGAACATGAAATCATGACTAATGATATGTGACACGTCTAGGTTTGATTGTTATTGCCATTGGCGATTTCTGAAAATCGTGAGTAAAATCGGGTAGTGGAATACAGCCTTTACACCATGTGAACATCTTTAAAATAAACCAAATATAAACTGTGAGCACCGTGTATATAGATAGTAGATTGATGGGGGGAGGTTCGGTAAAAATAAATGAATATAAGATTGAAATAAATCGATCTTAGTGTTTATACACAGGGCATATTTATGTACGCTATATATGGGCTTTTACTATCACCTTCTTTTAATCAATGTCAACGTCTGGATTAGTTTTACATTTTAGAGATTTTAGGAGAAAATAGCTTTACATTGCTCTCTGTTCATCATGAAGCGGACATTAACCGTTGAGACAAACTGTTTTACTTTTTAGTTCTGAAGTGTATAAGCCGCTGTGCTGAATGTCTGCACAGTGTAACAGATGACCATGATATGATTTTACATGCACAGAGCAAGCTACCTACATAATTCTCTGGGGCACACATTATAGGGGCTATACATTGCACAAGTTCAGTTATTGCCTAGGTTACAAATCATGAAATGATCTATTATGTCTAGATTGACGATGCCTATGTTTTTTAAAGGGCTGTGCGTTTGCTATATACTGTTTGTACATTACAAATGAGATATTTAGTTGTAATTCGAGATTGTATCACACTGGGTAAGATGTTTTAACAAATTTACATGTTTAATAGTACATGTACACTAGCACAAGAGGCTGTGCCCATTGCATTTGGGACAAAATAAAAAGAGATCTTCTAGAGAATACTAAATATTCTTACTTCTGGTGCTACGTAAAACCAAGAAATTTCTAACCCATCGGTGTTGTGAGGGAAAACAAACCATTTCTAAACACAGTATCTTCGTACTATGTCGTTTATCTCATATTCAAAACTGCCACTTAACCTTATACATTATGTGATTTTCGATTTATGTCAAATGTTAACTTTTACCAAAGAAATCATTCTCTATCTGGTATTTTAGTTCAAGCAATGAATCACACTTATCTAGATATCAAACGTGTGCTAATTTACGACTAAATTATCCAAAAAGACATCTACCAAAGAGCTAAATAAACTCAGTTCTTATCTCAACAGACAGGTTTAACATTGGCCTGTTGTATTTGGGCCTTAATTTCACCTAGCGATCGTAACCATAAAGTTAGGGGCCTTCCATATAGTACGCACGCACATTTAAATCTGAGACCCCTCAACCCAATTTAGGCTAAAGTATGCATGGGATTGATACTATAATATCTGCACAATCTCAAACATCTCAGACCCCCCTCCCCTTGATTCGTACATACTTTACAGAAGGCCCCTTAGTGATCATAACTATGAAGTTAGGGGCCTTCCATTTAGTACGTACGCACATTTAAAACAATCCCACACCCCACACCCCAACTTAGGCAAAAATACGCATTGGATTTGACCTAGAACATGTGCACAATTGAAGAAATTTCGGACCCCCCTCCCCTTCCTTGATGCGTACGTACTTCATGGAAGGCCCCCTTTACAAGGCCCGATGCTTTGTCTAATCCCACCGTGAACAGTCAACTTCTGTAAAGGTTTCGTCTCCATCATTGAGACTGTCGCTTTGTTGCCAAAACCCCCCACAATGTACTGGTGCTGCTTGCAAACAGGGACACGCCATCTTGTCTGTAGTGCTGCCACCCAGTGGCCAAATGGTGTACCACGCTTTGTCCAGCATTTGCTATTTATAGACGTCAAAAATACATTTATGGTGTGTAAGGCCTGTTGTGATGATAAATAAGGTAGTAGGTGTGTTTGATTGGATGCGCCAGCACGCGCCACTATCCCATAATAATACCAATAATGCAATGTCATAAACCATAATGCAACACAGCAGATACAGAAATTAAAATCTTTTAGCATTGATTTCTTGATCCGCTGCATTGCATTATCGGTATTTTTATGGGATAGCAGCGCACGTTGGCGCATCCAATCGAACCCACCCGGTGTTACCCTCTCCGCACTTTGTCTATGTATATCATTATCCCCTGTCCCCAAATGACATCAACCCACATAGGATTCTGAATTGTGTAGTTCTTAATACGTGAACCCTCCAATCAGTTTGAAAATGGAAGGTCATTTACAAATGAAGGAGAACCGTGGTTTGTGTGATGTGCTCGAAGATCCGTTCTCAAATGCTCCACAGTGTCTTGTACATACACATGTAAAATATTGTTAGTAGGTTTTATTTTGAGGAATAAAACTATTTTGAGGTATATATTATATATGACTGTATGCTTGGTGTCTCCTACCCAGACACGACTGTCTACCTAAGGGTCTATTAGTGGACTGAGTGCGTATATAGTGCATTGTATATGATAGTTCTAGTAGAGTATGACCTTTCACCTGTGACCCCTAAATCCACCCAAACATTATCATACCCTACCTCCATGCGTTTTGTAAGCTACTTTTGTATTCCCCACGAGTCAGATTTCTGGTCACTGACCGGACAGAAGTAGAGTCGTATCATGTTAAAGACGGTCGATATCATGTTGTACATTACGGCTGTATATAGTACCAATACTCAGTTAGTGCGCAGTAAGCACGTAAGGGGGCGCTAGGGGCTTGCCCTCGGTGGAGAGGGTTAGCGGGACAGAGTTGTTTGCTGAAACAAAAGTATTCGAGCCGACTAGCCTACAGGTTATCTAACCTGCATTCAGTATTGTCATGGTTCACCTGTTTGCTATAAGGTCTAGAGATTGGATACAGAGTCAGATTTATGAGTAATCTTTATGCTTCTATGTTGTCTTATCACTCCTGGTTTTTTATATCAATTAATTTACGATTTGTGGAAAACAAAATCATTTGTATATATATGAAAGCAGAGGCAACAACAGAAAACTGCTGTAGAGAATAGAAGATGTACTGATGGGTCCTCCCACTTGTAATTCTCCTGTTAATTAATTATAGCACAAAAAAGAAGGTGCAATAAAAAGTAATGAACTAATTTCAAAGTACGACCATGATATAGTGTTGTTACAACTGCCACTGCCCCTCTCACTCCCCCCAAATACCCAACAAGCCATATATGTTTTATTGTGTAAATAATTAATAGCAGTATTGTAATAATGAACCTGCGAAGTTCTGGTGCAATATGTGGGTAGTTGGTATATATGTACAACTACTGCTGTAAGATGAATTCAACAATTGATTGTGAAGAATACTTCATGTAGGGACATTTTACAAGAAGACTTGAGTTGTATTCAATGTACGCAGTTCATGATGGACTACTACTTGTACATGTATTATGAAATGATGTTCAATAAAACATCTAGTTTTGAGAATCTCATATTCAGATGACTATTGTTTATTTTGTATTTTGCTAATTGATGAAATTGGAAATAAGCTGCAATTTCTTCCTTCATCCCCTGAATCTTTCTATTAAATAGATACCGATTCCCATCATAGGATGATCTGAGACTATTTACCATTGGTGGCTTTATTAACTGGCGATCCTCCGGAAGCCAACTTAGCAGGGGTGGATACAGGATTTCCGAAAGGGGGGTCAGCTATAGGTTAAGTACTAAAATAGCATGCAATCACGGGCGCACACACAGCATTATCCCCTCTTTTTGTAGTTTAGGGTTCCACCAAAGGGGAGGGGGCGTTTAGTATCCCCAAAAGCCCCCCGCCCCCGGATCTGCCCCTGAGTTTGTGGACATTAAGTACTGATACGCCTATGACCTAAGTAGTTCTAGGCCGGTATACATGCATAGTGTACCATTAAAACCCCATGTAAGAAGATGGTCCTTCGGCGAAAAACTTTCTTTGACTTGCTTGTATACGAGCACATGAGCATCAATCCATGCATTATAGTATGATTTATATTATTAGATAGGGATACCAAAGCGCTATCTAAGTATATAGGATTCACAATAATGAAATGATCTTTAAAATAGATATACATGTTTAAAGGGGAAGGGGTTGTATATAAGGGACAGAACAGCCATAATCTCAGTGCGTGTGTCGTCATTGCAACAGTTTGACAAAGGGCTCTGGGAAACTTTAGGTATATTTGAAATGTATTAGACTCATACCGAGTAGTCTGATTTGAAGTCCGACAAGCTTATCAATATATATATATATACCAAGCATCATTATTGTGAAAATGAAGAGAAATATCCCCCTAGAAATTCACCTTCAAGGGAATTTCTATTAAATGTATTTCAATTGGATTTGAAAGTTGTGGCTATTCCTTTCTTGTCTTAATATTATTATTTTGTACCCCTCCTCTGTTATGTCGGAGGGTTCAATGCCCACCAGATGACACCCCTGACCCCCAAACTTCCTCATTAGGGTCATAAAAACCCAGCAGGAGGGATTCGTTTGGACCGTAACAGATTCTTCCCCTTTAACTAAGGACAATGGCGCCATTTTCCAGATATGCCTAAAATGAAAGTTCTTCAATCTTGCTCATTTTATGCATATATATACTTAGTAATATAATATATGTGATTTAGATGAACTATTGTTAATGTTTGATTTAAGACTGCGTAAGATTCGTGTATATCCAAGTCTTCGTAAGTTGCTTTCCAGAATGTCTGAGTGATTCAGACCGCGTTTAAAGTTTTGTCCATTCACTTCCCAATAGTTCAAAAGAAATGAACGATGAGGGAGCTTCTTAATATGAAAGGGTTTTTATTCAATAAACATCTCATCCCGAGTCAAAGCCACCATGTATAAGTCTTCATCAGTCCACCTCCCATCTCCTATCAGCAATCAACCACATTTAGAACACGAGTTGCTCCAACGCCTTCTAGACCATTCTAGCATTTAGCTCTAACACAATCCTATGTCCGAGGTAGTGGATATTGGTAAACTCCAGTCTGTTACACGGAGTCGATGTACTTACTCCAGGTATAACTCCTTGGTTAAACATGTTTCTTCTAACCAACTAACTCACTAACTGCTCGCTCCCTACCTTGCAGCGCCTTTTATACTGGTTAACAGGTGGCGCTAGGAGCGTAAGATATTACTCCTAGGAGTAGACTAGAAGTAGACTTGCCAAGCCTGATCCTTGTTGGATTATATATTATGACAATGTATTAAAAGTACTAAGCCATTAGTACATTCGACGGCGGTCAGGTGTTTGAGTTTAAGGAGGTGGACGACAGAGCTCAAACCAAATGAATATAATGAACTCCCAATTTTGATGATTGGATATATTTGTTAAACCATGGTGGGGTGGCCTTGACTCTCGTGGTACATTCAACACAGTATCAATAGATTTGTAGATCCGGTTTCAACACAAATTCACAGTGAAATTATTCATTGAGTTGATTTCCACATTTTGAAGCTCAAGGTTAGCAGAACTTATTCATAAAATGACAAGGTAAGTGTTAAAAAATTGATAACATGATTATTTGGATAACAACTTAGATAATGACATAATCATGGTTACAAAATGACAAAGTCAACTTTAGAGGATGAAGTATTCGTCATCTTTAGGTATTCACTTAGTACGTGCCTTGTACATTAAAGTCAGTTCTCAGCATCGTTAGCTGATTATAAGATTCAAAGATTGCGACACCCGTGCATAAGGTGACAAATTCAGTTTTGACTTAGTACATGCATGTACAGTTTCTGATATTTATGATTTGTAACACAAGTCAACAGAACTCAACATATATACAGTGTAGGGTTGTCTTAAACTTCTAAGAGTAACAAGTGTACATCAAATCCAATTTCAGAACAAATTAACACAACATAAGTCAATTCAGAGAATTCGGACATTTTGAACGAACGACTTTCATGATACAATGCGTGTCGAATTTCAATCAAATTTCAACCAGAACAACATTATTTACAATAAATACAAGGTCTCTGTATCAGGTTTAGTAATACCGAGCAGTTGGAACCAGAAAATACCACCATTCCCGTCACGCGTCCGCCAGCTATACTTAGTACACGTGTACTTAGCGGGACGCTTGACTGGAGTTCCCCCCCAAGGTTTGACCTCGATTTGGATCCTTCGGGCGCGAAGCGCCCGGATGGCAAATTTCTGCTTCGATCAAACTTTCAAGTTTGATTGTTCGACCTGATATTTTGGGCCGATATGAATTAATTTTGTCGCTTGATTACGTTGGTTGGGGACCTAAGCTTTAGTTTAGCACGAAGTTTTAGAAAAATTAAATGATAATTTGATCATGTCAGCCGATATCAAAATTTGGATCTTTTGGATCAAAAAGGGGTTTTCCAAATTAGCCTCGTTTTGACGTCATTTTAATCAGTGCCGGCGGTATTTTTACAGAGTCAAGACGTGTTTTTTATATCTTCGTTCACTTTACTCTATCCTCCACAAGTTCACCATGGTCCGAGTGGCTATTTTTTCTTCAAACCGGGAGGCCGGACTCCAGGATTATCCTGATCTAATCCGGAGCAGCACCGACCATTATTTTGTAACTTTTCCGAGCGAGGACGCAACGACAGCGGAGTTGGCGGGGCACGCCTTCGCCCATCACATGCTCTACCCGGACGACGTGCTAATAGTTATGACTAACCTCCTCGACATTTTGACTTGGGACAGAGAATTGGAGCTTTACCTGCCACTATTCATTAACCCGGATGGAGTAGTGAACTTTTATGCGGAACTATTTAACCAGGCGTTCCTGAACCTGCGAGCCCATCCCATCCCAGCCACCCTGATCTTGGCCACTCCCTCCGGTTTTGATGCCCGGAGTTGGGAGTTGACTGACAGTGACAGCTCGTTACAAAAGTGGCTGAACCGGATCATCCCGCGAGTCAGCAGAGAGGTCAGAAGAGCTAACGAGTGGTATGCGGTTCCGACGGTTGACACTGGTCACGCACTCCACCGGCCCAAGGTAGTCGCGGACGGGGTAATGACGGTCAACGATTTCCGCGAGCTGACAGATGGCTACATGCCGTCAACCCGGTTGCTTCGTCGTTGGGCCCGGGCTTTAGGCCGAGTCTTTGTCAGACTGCCCCTTCAGTAGTAGGCCGCCGGCACTCTTTTGTATATATTAATTTCTTATTGATTTTCCCAAGTGATTTTATGATCCAATTCCCGGCCTGTGATTGGAACACTTAATTCCGGGTCGTTTTCACCGAGTGATTCTGGTGATTTAATTCCCGATCAGTACCTAGTCCACTTAAGTTCATATATCCAAGAGGCTTCGGCCAGATCGTTCTTACGGGAGCTCCGGACTGTTAACATGGGAGGACTCAGATGTTTCACCGCTCTTGCTCGTCGTTGGACACCGCCCTCCTCGTAGAGACGGCCCTTCGCCCAGCCCGCTCCGAGACTTGGTGAGTACAGCCCTCTTCCTATTGTTCTTTGCATGTTAGGCAGGCTACTAACCCGTAGGATTTAAGGAGATTGTTGGCCAAATTCTTCTTGGTGGTTCTCGGCTCGCCTTCACGTGGTTGTATTCCGGAAGCTGATGTCACTCCCGGAACCAGAAACTGTGTTTCGCTGGTAATTTTAGTAACGGGTAGCGTGGGTGGCCACCTAGTGTTTACTTTTGGTTCCAAGATGGTGGGCGCGGGCCGAGAGTCAGGATCTTTCGTACTAAACTTATTATCTTTTCCAGGTCCTGCGGTATGTTAGGGTGATGTAAATGAAGCAATGTGACACGGTTGGCACTGAAAAGCGTCAGGCTATATAATTTTAGTGGGCGGATTGTTTAGGCTAACATGATCAAGTATTTTACCTCGCGCGTGGTTGGGCGATATTAGGGGGTTTTCTGACTAGCGGTTTGTTGACATTACCGATCTAAGTAGGTTTTCTGGAGTGTGGGTAATTCGTATCGTATTGTTATTTTTTGATACTATTAACTGTTGGGGACTGACACTGCACATGATAATCAGGCATGGGTGGCCAGAGATTCCGGTCTGAGTTGTACAACACAAGATTTGCTGTAACAGGATTCTTTGTTTAGTCGTTATACGTACAGGGCGTTAGTGTAAATGTCTTCATTGGAAACAATTCACATGGGGTGCCCTAGGTAACAAGCGCTTCCCAGGGTGTTCACCCTGGTAAGTTTAAGTGACAGTAGGTGACCAAGTATTTTGGTCCAGACTTCCCAGCATTAGATTGGCTGTGACAGAATTCTTTGATGAGTTGTCCCCCTTACAGAGTACTGGAAAGATTGACGTGTCGGCCACGTAAGGCGACACCACAGGTGGAGCCGTCCAACGAGCTGTTGGCGACTCCAAGGTAAGTTTGAGATGTAGTGGCGAAGGCCACAGATACCCATCCCATGTTTTAGTCTAACAGCAAGACTTCGTCAGTGTCATTGTGTTAGAATAAGTGTTAGAGTGAGTATTATTGTCCAGAGTCGTCTCGAAGAGGAAAAAATACTACTGTGAGGAGACCGAGATGAAGTCTCTAAGACACTGAATGAACTCCCAGATGAAAATTCTGTATGAATATAATGAAAGAAGGAATGGTATCCTCATTAAGAGCTAGAAAGGCACCAACACCACAAAGATTATCAAGCGTCCCAAGCAGAGATACATGTGTGTGCACCGTGGGAGTTCGTACATTCATAGGTCAGGCCTTAGTAGGCGCCGTTCCATTGAACGCAGAAGCCACGCTTTTCAGTGCCCGAGATTGCTAAACATCTCAGACAGTGATATCCCTGTGATGAATGAGTGGGAGCCTATGCTCACAGGTCGGGACTGAGCCGTTACAAGAACATCCACCTACAAAGGTTTCATGAGTGCCCGAGAGGTGATGCAAAACTGTCCCGCTCAGATTCCCTAACCGACCTCATGGGGAGATAAGAATAATGATAGGAATTGGATCCCTGGTGATTTACCTTAAGAGGTCACAAGGTTCAATACTCTTGATAACACTCTTTCTGTACAGTGTGGTAGAATAATTACCCAACACACTCCAAAGATTTATACGCAAACAAGTTAACACCCCCTTCAAGGGTGACAACTGTTCTAACATATTTGACTCCATTTTATGAAGCATCCGCTTTAAAACCCCAGTTTTGTTCTTATTGAATGATTTTGTTACGACAAAATCCCTTCTTTCCCTGCTAGTTACAGGTGGTAGCTCGGCGTTCACCCCCTACATTCAGCCTGGGGTTTGAAGACCGAGTTCCACTTTATATTGGGTAGTGGCGCCCTTCTGAATGCAAACGGGTGCGCCACTAACTCCAGACGGCTCACTGAATAGATATTATACCTATGTTAACAGTGACATTTCACTGTCTACCCTATACTCTACATCACATGGGAAAAACCAACATGGCAAGCGGTTGGGGTAGCGTTTTCATTCCGTGAGGTATAAATGTCATTAAAGGACATTAAGTAGTAACTGTACAAAGGAGGCTGAGATTATTCGTTCCTTATTTGTTATCACTAGAGGATCGGGTCTCAGATTCAGGTTCACTTCTGATCGGATTCCCGGTCCTCATTAGTTACATGTGGTTTGTCGGTACTCTCCCATTCATAGGACCAGAATGGACAGCACCGAGTTTCCATTGTTATAATTGGGAGCAGACTGCATATATATATTTTTTTTTTTTAATATGCAGCCTACACCCCCTTTAAATTATAGAGATGTGTAAATGCATCTCCTTAGATCACTTACTTCCAGACAGCACCTAGTAAGTCGGGCCTTTACCGAAGTATAGTACAAGGTTAAACCCGTTTTCTTGTTCAGGTCTATGCCCGTTTCTCTTGTGGAGAGTCAAGACTACTCCTGAAAAGACTCCGCCCCCAGCTTATCCTAACTATGCGCATGCCGGGCAGGGATAGGTAGTGCTAAAGACAGAGTTAGAATTTTTTTATCTCCTTTCTAATAGATCGGGTAAACTTATCAGCTCTGGGTGTCAACCAAGTTTATTGTAGCTTGTTCATCAGGGAATCAGTAGTCCATGTCCCCCCTCTTCAGCTCAACTGTTGAGCGGAGACCTGGATGCTTTTAGCGCCACGACGGCGGTCAAGACTAATTTTCATTCATTTATTTTATTTTATTTTCTCGACGGCGGTCAGCTCTGAAGCCGCTCATTCCCTTTATTAATTTTAATTATTTCTAATTTTTACCCGGGTCGAAACTTGACTTCTTGCCGTTTTGTCTCTGTCCCGATTAAAACTGGTCTAAAAGTGGTCTAAATAATTTAGTCTTGAATTATGGGCAGTTGTTCATATACTAGTTGTCGTTGGATCCTGACTTTTTATGTTAAAGTCAGGATCCTTTGACCTAAGACATACGGTGATCCAGTGGCCATTTACACATAACCAAGACGACGGGGCTATTAATAAGGACAGCACCTCGCTCCACCGCCTTGTGAGTTTTCGCTACAGCTTCTCCCCCCCCAGGGATGGCTTATCCCGTCTGAGGGAGTCGCAATATAGTGAGAGAGAGCCGAGCACCCTGTGAATGTCACCAATTCGCCGTTGTCCCTTAACTACATTTCCTTGTGACCTCCGTTATAGCTCCCAAATATAGCACGCCTTGTCAGGATTTGCACATATCCTTGCCGCTGCAGCGTGTCTATGCCAGGAGCAAACGAGCCACGTATAAGGTACTCTCGTGTGCTGTCACGGAGCGTCCCCCCCGAGAATGTTACTAATTATCCTGCGTTCTTATTATATTTTGCCCAAAATTCCCTGAGGAAGAGCTCTTAGTTACACAAATATTGGTTTGCTTTATATATAAGTTTTTAGGTAAATTTCTTTCTACTCGTCGAATTTTTTTTTGTGATGAAGGGACCGCTTGTCAGGAGCCAATCCACCCGGGGCATAGTGACTGCCATGGTCGGGCGTCCACCCCAGTGCCCTTCGCAGCGTCAGTGACGCGTAACCCCAACGTCCTGCCTCCTGTCAGGCACCACTGACACCAGGCCTGTGGGCAGGCTCCTGCTGCTTGTGCAACCCCCTCATCTTTGAGAAGAGTATATATGTAAGCATGCTAAAGAATAGACAGTGGCGTTCCCCAAGTGACTCCTGTACTGCAGCCCGATCCTAGCGGTAACAACAGCACAGGGGTCAGGTGTAGATGGTACTTGCTTGGGGAAGTTCACTTCGCTCGTTGGGAGCATTGGTCCCGTTGAGCGCTCTTAGGTTTTATACAGAATTTTGAGTTTTTCTTTTAAAATGCTAAAATTTTGCGACACTAGGATCGGTTCCAAATGGTTCCCTACTTTAAAAGCGTTGCCAAATCGTTAACAATGAGAGTGTTGAGCTAGGCTACCGGGCATGGGGCACTCGACTTGAGAGAAATTTAGATAACCCATGGGTCCATAGAGAGACGGTTGGACCAGCCTACCCGAACTAAGTTTTTCCTGACTGGTGAATCCTTATTGCTCAGGCTAGTCAACAGAACCCTACCTACCCAAACAGGTATCGCCCAGCGAACTTCCTGTAACATTTTAGTTTTAGTATTCGTACCTCTGTGTTATTAATTCACCAATTTTACCTGTACAGTACTAGGTCAGGTTTTACCACTCGTTACATTGTCATATGATAACTTCATAAACCGTTCCTGGATTTATTTCGGATGTCCCTGGCCTTATTGTCTTTCGTGCAGATCCTGTTCCGGTCGCTGTTGAGGTGGGCGTGGTCGATCTAGGAGGAGCGTTAGGCATTGTTCCTTGTCCCAACACCGGTTGAGGCCAGTCCGCTCCGACATCGGACCACCCTGCGTCGATGAGGCGAGGTACTCCCATGGGTACAGGAGTGGCTAGCCCCGAGGAATATCTCAGTAGTCTGGCCCTGGTATTGTATTTTAAGTTACTCATCATCAGACGGGCTAGTTTTTTAGATACCCTCAGGGTGTCGGGTAGTGGCACCTTAGATGGGTGCTGTCCAGGTCTAGTTGCTGCTCCCATCAGCTGCGCCCCCCAGGTTACCGTCAGAGTATACTTCAGACACAGCTGGGTCACCAGTAGATCCCTAATGAGCACATAGCCTTCCGTATAAGTGTGGTCTGAAGGCATAGCCAGTTCGCCTAGGAAGATTGTTTCTATCATATGTGGATTGGCAAACTGTACGTACAACCCATCCACAGTCTTTCTTCTAATATTTCTCCACTTTCGCCACACGAGGACCACTATGGCGATGACGAGTACTGCCAGTAATATAGCAAGTACTGCCACCGCAGTGGGGTTAGCGGTCGTGTCCGGGCATCCAGTTAGTTCCTTTTCACTGCGCAGCAGCTCCTCCGGGTCCGCCGCCTCCAAGGCCATGGCCCGAGGTAAAGTCATGGTTAGTCCGGCCAGGGCAGCCTTGCCTTGGTGGTTCCGCCAGCACTTCCAGAGAACACATCCAATAATTGTCACAGCTACCACTATGCAAAAGATGGTGAGGAGACCAAAACCGCCTCCGAAGTTGCCTATAGAGAACCACGGGGCGTGTTTCTCTACCTCATAACGGTCAGTCGCTTTCTTGATACCCTTGGCCAAGTCTTTACGGTGTTTTTGTATTCGTTTGGCCAGGGAGGTTACAGGTATTTTGGCCTTCAGGCTTTCCTCGATTTCCAGCAGGTCTTTCCTAATTGTTTCAGGGATAGGGTCTGATTCTAACATAGTGGGTTCGTTTTTGGACGTCGTGAAATTCATGTCCCACCCCTTCACACGACTTGCTGCTTCCAACAGGTCATTATGTGGGTACACAACCGTGGTGATCCTGGTGTGCTTGTCACAATTTCGCAAGCTATACGGTATCCATGCTCCTTGTGTTTGGAATGCACAGTCGCATTCCACCTGAACCCTTGCATAATTTTCTATGTTCACTCCGACCGCAGGCTGGTTTCTGCAAATCATTTGGCCTCGGGTGTCGGCGCTGACCACTAGCATATCTCCGTCGTCTAGATACACTGCCATCTCTCCGAAGTCTGCTTCCAGTAGATAGTCCAGTTCACATTTTTCTTGGATCGCTAGGTCGTCGCGCCTCAGTAGCGCAGCAGTGCAGGTGTTGTCTGTAATCTTTTTCATATAAGGTAGGTCCTTACAGAGCGTGATGGTCTGTCCATAACAACCTGACCAACTGCCACTAGCCAATGGTACGTAATACTGGCGGGACATGGACATGGCGACACTTTTGGGTAAATTAACAATTTGGAGAGCGTCCTTCTTAAGTCGCCCCCTAACCGTCACTGGCACAGGAAAAGTTAGTACTTCGTAGACCCGGAACAAATGTTCATCAGCCACCACAGGCACCCTTACATACACTATAAATTCCTGAGTGGTTTCATTGAATTTGAACGAAGGTTGACTGTTCTCGTAATAGAAGGAAGGATCTGTGAACGCGACATGGAACCTGGGGTGGATCCCCTTCAGATATCTGTTCACTTCCTGGACCGCTCCGACCATATATTGGCGGGGTACCAAGTCCATAGTCAGCTGGCCCCGCGTCAGGCGCTGTACACCTTTCCTGAACACGCGAGTCTGCTCTACCATTAGTTGAAGATACACCATCTCTCCTAACTTGTCTTCTAGAGCGACCGGTATCATATTCAGGTACAGTTCCATCCAATCCACCTTATGTTGCACGAGTTTCAACCTTCGGCGAGTCGTGTTGTGTGCCTTATTTAGTGATCTTAGATTGTCCAGTAGGCCTATCACGACATGGTTAACCTTTTCGACAGCCTCGTCATGTTTTTCATTCATCAGAGCCAAGTCTTCGATCATTTGGTTCGAAGACTCCTGCAATACTCTAATCAATTCTCTGTTATATTTGACATCAGCCGCCAGCCCTTGATTCCAAGAGGTTGGAAGAGGAAAGGTCGGCCATCCTGGATCGTCCAGCATAGTGGGTAACTTCTTCATTCTTTTGACCCTTCCACTAGATTTTAACTCCGACTCTTGATTCTGAAGGTCTTGTTGAGTGTTCTTTATTAGGGAACTTAAGGTTTCATTAAGAATTTCTCGGTACCGACCCTTAAGCGCCTGTGACGTCTGATCCATCCAACTGACCAGCGACCTGATATGGTAGCAGGCCCGATCAAGGGCGTCTCCTCCCTGTAGATATCGGTGACAGACCTGGCCAAAGGTAGCCTTGTTGAAGGAGCGCCTCCTTGGAATAGTGATTAGGAAGCCTTGTCGGACGTGTGTTATATCCGCGGTGGACATTAACTTCCCTGGTTTTAACACTACTCCATATTGTTCTAAAGCTATCACTTCAGCGTTAGGGGCTAGCCCTTCAGGTGGGCTGGAGTCGTTATGCACTCCCCTAATGCCCCCTATTATAGCTAATACGAACAGCACCAGCCACTTCATTGTCTTTGTTTTGGCCTTAGCGATAGTTTGAGAAAGTTAATTTTTTGCAGTTTATCTAAAACATGTTCACAGCAAAGTTACCTTATTTTTCTGCGCACTACTATCATCCATGCGCCGAAAAATGCTCTCCTCTCGGGCTTCCTGGTCTGTTTAGTTTGGGACATGCTCGTAGAGGTTTTGCCCGTTGTCATTTACCACTCGCCTGATGATCCCGCTTTCGTCCCTGGTGACCGTGATCCTCAAGCCTCTCATACGTTCGCAGGACGAGGGGCGCATTGCTCTGAGGGGTCTTGGCCTAGTAGGTTCCAGTCCGAAACGGCCCCCGTTGGATCGTACGACGGTTGGCTCGAGGGGTATGGGTTCGGTACCTGCGGTTGGTTTGTCGCTGGGAGTGGACTCGGCCACAGTGGGCCCCCCGGCTGGCTGGTTGGCGTCCACTGCTGCTGGTTCCATAGCAGTGGTGAGGGATTGGCGTTGCAGCTCGTTGTCAAGCTGCTCAAGTCTAAACAAGCGGGGTCCGCAGGCTGTAAGTGGTGGAGGAGGGGAGCTCCCGCTGGCCCGTTCCCCACCGGTGGGGTTGGCGCGTGTTGAACGGGTGCTACCTCCACTTTTAGTCCTGGAGCGGCGACGGTTAGCTGTTCCCCTCCCGATCGCCTTTCCAGAGTGGGCAGAGGTCGGCCGCCTCGTGTTGTTTGTAGGCTGGTACTTTCCTTGACGCATTTAGAGTTTTGTGTGGTCCTTTGAATGAAAGGAGCTATCTGAGTTTTAATCTCAGCTAACTGTTTGTTTGATTTTGGCACATCCAGTCCTACTGTTCTCCTAATTTCGTCAACAGTCTCGAATAGTTGGAACAGTGGTTGCGTAAGGTCCCAGAACCAGCCGGCCTGTATCTGCACTGGTTGGTTGACCGCTTCCTCCTTCTGAACCGGCTTGGCCAACGCCGTTAGCCTTGGCTCGGGCTCCGAGTCACTCACCTCAGATAAATTGTAGAAGTCTTTATCTGCTGTCTTCTTTTTGGCTGGAGCCGATTTAGCGGACCTCTTGGCTCCGCCTGTGGTCGTTCTGGTGGGCCGCCGGGCTGGTGTCCTTGGCTTCTTCCGGGCAATCCCGGCGTCGGTCGAGTCCGGACGGACACCGCCCCGGCCCGGCCAACTCCACCGCCTAAGGGTCTGAGCCGGTTGTTTCTTAGCACTCTCCTTCTCGACTGCCTTTTCTTTCATTTGGTAAAATCCTAAAAGAATGGCCCAACGAACCTTCCCTTGATAGGCAGCGCCCTCAGGGTGGGCCGGCTAATCCGTTTCCTTCTCAGGGGGACGATAATCCTTCCCTCCGTGTCCGCAGGGAAAGTAGTGGTTCCCTTTGGATTGCTATGTGGCCGGAGGGCTAGACAGTTCCCCATGAGTCGGTGGAACAGTGTCCCAGCTAAGTTCTCTTTCTGCTCCTTCCAGGAGAAGTCGGAGGCTGAACAATTTCTATCTCCAACTTCTGTTCAGAGATAGAATCAATATCTATCTTCGTTTCGTCCCGGGCTGGGTTGCGCGCACAATCACCTGCAGCAGAGGTGACCGTCTAGGAGCAGAGTTGCGGACCGACTGGTGGATCGGCGCGGATCCCACGAAATTATAACCGATCCGCTTGTCCATGCCGTCTCCATATTTGGAGCTGTATCTTGTTTCAGGTGGGGGGGAACGCTTGCATCCGGTCCCAAGAGATGACGCCCAACCACTGGCATCTCTCTTGGCGTGCGCACCCTCCCCTTCTGCCACGCCCCTGGGCGCGGCAAGGTGGCCGTGAGGCAGACCACCTGTTCCATTAGCGCTGATGCTAACGGTGCCGCTCCGCCGAACCTTTATTTTCACAGGGCGGCTAAATTTCCTGCATTAATCATCCATGTCGTCGCTCTCTCCGCCGTTGGACAGAGCGACGTAGTTAGGGCGGCGGTTCCGACGTAGGTTATAGCCACCTTTCGTCGGGACATGGTCCTTTACTGTTTTTCCTGGGCTCTGTTCCGACGTATCCAAGATCGGCACATCACCGCAGGGTAGTTTTATGGGCTTGTTGTTGCCTGGAGGGGATCTCCCCTCCAACGGCTGGCTTTTGCCCCTTCGTTTAGCTCGTTTGCGTTTCCTCTGTCCATTAGCACCAGCTGTTCCCCGTTCACAGGCGGCTTTATTAGGAACAAAGGATAAGTTTGTGGACAGCGCGGTGTCCGCACTGGTGCCCTGACCATCAGTGATTTGCCCATCCGTTTCTGCTAAATCAGTGGGACTTGGGCCAGGTTTTTGTGTAGGTACCTTCCTGGTCATAGGAACTGCATCATGCTCACGGGGACCGGTCGTTCCCGTTGAGTTTTCAGTCTCAGCACCCCTTATTTCGCCATCTTCCTCAGCGATTTCACCCGTCGGAGTGTGATGCAATTCAGGGTTTCGGTCAGGATCTGCCCCTTTTGAGTTAGTGATTTTCGCTTCTCTCACCAGTTTGGGAATATTATGAGGGACAGCGGGAGACCAGGGCCCATGTGCAGGTTTGAGTTTTGAAATGTTTACTAGATGTGGGACCTGTTTTCCAGTTTTTAAAGACACTAGTCTAACAAGGTGGTCTCCTTTGGTTTCAATTACCCTGAATGGCCCCGTATACCTGTTTGAGAACTTAGACGCTTTATTTTCACTAGCTAAAGGGTCGTACATGTATACCATATCACCTTCGTACATCTGAGTGGGCCGCGCCCGCTCGTCAATTCGCAGCCTCAGATCTTTTTCGTAGTTTTGAACTACTCTTTCAGCCATATTCCTAAACATAGCAATATTATCCTTGGTTTGCATGAAAAACTCGCAGTCGTTCAGCGTTTCAGGAATTGTTCCTTGCTCAGGCATTCCCATACTGATTGGATCTCTGCCAAACAGCAGGGTGTGCGGGCTGTATCCCGACCGTACACTGATTGTGGATCTAACTGTCCATAATGCAATGGGAAGTAGATCGACCCAGTTACAGTGATCGTCAGGGATATAATAAGCAATCAGGTTTTCAATGGTTTTATGTAGTCTCTCTACTCGAGCGTTGCCAGTCGGCATTCGCCCGGTAGTGAACGTTTGCTTGCACGCTAGTCGTGTGGTGATTTCCCTGAATAGCCCTGAGAGGAAGGCCGCTCCCCGGTCTGTGTGCAGACGGTTTACCCGTCCATACCGACACACTATCCCGGTTAGGAAACAGTTGGCCGCGGTTTGCGCAGTGGAGTCTTTCGTGGTGAAAGCCTCCGGCCAACCTGTTAGTAGGTCTATGAAGGTCATGATATATTTTGACCCATCCCTAGCCCTCTTTAGTGGCCCTATGAAATCACACTGTACCACCTCAAAGGGTCGGGTTGGTCTCTCCCAAGACTTAGCTAAGGCCTTGAAATGCGGAGCCCGTCTCCTCAGAGAGCAGGTCTCACAAGCTTTCACATAGTCTACTATGTCGGCGTTCATGTTCCGCCAGTAGAATTTATCAGAGATTTTGGTAGTGAGGTTACTGATCCCTACATGTCCCCCAGCTAAGATGTCATTATGTAACAGTCTCAGGACTTTGGGAATTAACCTACCTGGAACTATCATTCTGGGTTTTAGTCTGACCAGTTGGTCTTGGTGTTTGTTATACCTTTTGATGTTGAACCTACATAGTACTCCCGGTGCTACCATTCCTACAAAATCAGCTTGGTCCATTATTCGCCTAGCTTCAAGGGGATCTGTCGGTAGGTCTCCGTCCTGCAGGTAGTCTATCAATTGCGCGCACTCTGCATCTTGGAGTTGCGCGTTTAATACCGTAGCCACAGAAAGCTCTTCATCCTGAACTTCGGCCTCAAATAACTCACATCCCACAGCGGGCTCATATTCCTCACCTGGGACATGCTCATGATAGACCCTAGACAAATAGTCCGGTAGAAAATGAGTCGCTCCTGGCTCATATATGATTTCAAAATCAAAATCTGATAACGCTAAAGCCCACCGTCTCAGCCGGGCTGACGGGGCTTTGTAGGCACTCTGTAGCAGGGGAATCAACGGTTTGTGATCAGTCACTATTGTGATCTTAGCTCCCTGCAACATGTCCTCATAGTTCTTAATGCCTTTAATTACTGCCAGAGCCTCCTTTTCTGTTACCGAATAATTTAATTCGGCGTCCCGGAGAGTACATCCCCAGAAAGCAACCGGACGGTAGATTTCATCTAGTTTGTGACAAACCGCTGCACCGCACGCGGCGTCTGATGCATCTGTTAGTAGATAGAAATGCCCTCCTATATCCGGATGAATTAGTAAGGGTGGCGAAGTCAGCAATTTCTTTAACTGTTGAAACGCTTCCTCGCAGGCCTCTGTCCACTCAAAATAGACTTCTTTCTTTAGCAGCCGGTTTAAAGGCTTTGCTAGATCAGCGAAATTAGGGACAAACGATCGGTAGTAGTTACACAGTCCCAGAAATGATTTAATGGTTTTCACATTATGTGGACGGTTAAAGGCTGTAATCTTTTCTGTGGTTACCCTTTGTGTAGCCACACCTTCTGCGTTTACTACGTGGCCGAGGAAATTGATTTCACTGCGGCACCACTCACACTTTGACGGTTTCAGTTTGAGATTAGCTCTCGCCAAAGCTTGGAGAACCACCTCAACGCTCGCCAGGTGTTCTTCAAATGTAGTGTCGTAGACGATTACGTCGTCTAAATATGCTAAGCATGTTCTAGGAATCAATCCCTTTAGCGCTATGGCCATTACCTTGGTAAACTGCCAAGGTGCGCCAACTAAGCCAAATGGTACACGCTTATACTGATACACACCCATCGGGGTTTCAAAAGCGGTATATTTTCTACTGTCTTCTTCGATTACGCACTGATGATAGCCGCTCAACAGATCTAAAGCTGTCCACATAGTGGGTTTCTTGTAAGCCATATATAGGAAAAGCGAGCGAGCCGTGGGCATGGGGAATTTATCTTTAAAAGTGACTTGATTAAGCATGCGAAAGTCTGTACAGAGCCTAGGTTTGCCATCTTTCTTCTGCACTACCACCAGCGGGCTTCGCCAAGCCGATTCGCTGGGCTCTATGACACCTATATCTATGAGTTGCCTAACCTGTTCATCGATGATATCCATTTTCTGTGGAGAGTATCGGTATGGCCTGGAACTTATGACTCCCTGCGACTCATCCACAATGATTTTCATCGGCGCTATTTCACAGTGACCTAACTCTTCCATTGAGAACGCTAGTGCATTTCTATTGTTATTAAGCATTTGCCTAAACCTTACCTGTTGTTCTTCGTTTAAGCACGACTCGGTCAGATCTATTTTACTTACATTCTCATCCATTTTACCTCGGGATTTCTCCTCAGAGGTTTGGCTTTCCATTTGCACTGCGTCTTTCATTACTTCTACAGAAATCCTACAGATGGACATTGGGGTCTCTGTTTTAGTTAGATAACACAAGTCTAGGAACTCCTCTATCTGATTTTGGTTTACCTCAGGCACTGCGCATTCTTCCGCAAAAGCTAATACTTCCTGGGGAGTGATTTCTTGCATTACATCTAGCGGATTCATGACTTTGATCCACCACTGGCTTCCCACCGTATTCACGCACCCCTCCACTAGGACTGGTGCGGTTACCGCCGGTGCGCAGTAAGCTACCGGTGAGTCTAATCCCAGCGGCTCTCGAGTGGTTACCGGTATGATGCATTCATTTCCCGGCGGAATTTTCACTGTTTCTTTGCTAACTATAGGGTTTCCACAAAACACTTCTATCTTTGCGCCTGGTAGAGATAAATCTGATCGAAGCACTGTCAGTAAGTTTCTCCCAATTACTATTAGGTGGCATAGATCGTCCACTATGTTGAAATCATAGCAGACCACCGATCCCTGGATTGAAAACTTACATCTAATTTGTTCTAGTATTACTTGAGACGAGTTGTCTGCCAAACTGATGTTTCCCTTTGATACCTTCCATTCATCTAAAATGCATTGTTTAGGGATCTGTCGTTTACAATGGGTGGACATGAAGCAATCGCTCGCTCCTGTGTCCACTAAAGATCTAACCTCCTTCTGATCATCAAATCTTAACGTTAAGAAAAATGCTTCGTCTCCTATCTCTCTCCTAGCCGGTCCGTCCACTGCGCCTAATTCTATCGTGGAATGAACGGACCCTTCCTCTAGTTTCCCTGATTCTTTTGTTCGGTACCACTGGCTTTGCTATCTTTGTAGATCCGCGGGGGTTTTTCCCTCAACCTATTCTTTAACCACAAGCACGCTTCTGTAGAGTGACCATGTTGTTGATGAATGATACAAAACTTACTTTCATCAAAAGGCAACCTGGGTCTCTCTACTTTCTGTTGAGTTGGCAGATTCTTTCCCTTATCTGCCTCTCTGTTCGGGGCGATATTGGATTTAGGCTTCTGATCTGAATTTCTTTCACTTTTCTGGTTTTCGTACCTATCTTTTCTCTCATAACCTTGCTGTTTAAAGTTACCACCACTCTGGGGAGTCCCGCTTTGCCCTGGCTTTGGTTTCTGGAACCATGGAGCGGCCTCTAGTCGGGCCAGCACCACTCCAAATCGTTCGGAGATGGAGTTTAGGGCCGCGGTCTCCTCTGATTCTTGGCTTCCAGCCAGTTCGCTCACTGCATTAGATATTTTAGTTCCCCCTTTGCCTTTGTCCAATGATTCTAGCCTCGTTGCACAATCCACCGCTTCGGTGAAAGACTTAGGGTCCAGTATGGCTACTTGTCTGGCTACGCCCTGTTTTAATCCTTCTAAAAACACAGCTAACATCATGCTTTCACTCGCCTCTGCTTTCACTTGCTTTTGTTTCAGAACACCTGCAAATTCGATCACGCTCTGGTCTTTTCCTTGCTTAAGGCCACAGAATTCTGCGTGTTTCTGCCACTTAGCTCTTCGATCACCGAAGATCTTGGTCATTTGGGCTTCTAGTTTCTCAAATGAGTCTTTCTCACTTTCAGCTAACGCTCCTGCCCAGTCGTCGGCCCTTCCCTTTAGGCCTAACAGCGCCATATTCAGGAGGTGGGCGTCCGACCAGTCATAGATAGCTTTCAGTCGTTTTAATTCCCTGAAATACTTTTCTATTTGCTCGTCTTCTTTTCCACTAAACCATGGTAACCTAATGTTTGGTCCCCTTTGGTGACCACTGTGAGTCGTTTCACGCACTGGCGCTGGTGTTTGCCCCAGTGCCTGGCTCAACTGTGGTAGAATTTCCCAAATATTTGGTTGATTCGGTGGGTTTGGAGGGTTGTTCTGACCTGGTGGGCCCGGCGGACCTGGTGGTCCGGGCGGCGGAGGGTTCGGTGGGTTTGGGGGGTTGTTGAGTTGGTTAAGGAAAGGATTGTTGTTCTGGTTCGGGGGAGGGTTATTGGGTCCTGGTGGATTTACTTGATTATTCTGGCCTGCTGGGGCTTGCTGACCCTGCTGATTATCCGCTCTTCCTCGGCCTGCGTTAAGATTGGCAGCGAGTGCCATCGCCTGCAATAGGTGAGGGAGCAGGTTTTGATCGACCCCACCCCCTGCTGGCACGGCCCGGCCAGGCTGTTGGCCCGGTTGGCCTCCCCCATCATTTTGTTGCAGTCCCCCAAGGTTTACCCCAGGATTAAGCTGCTGTATTCCCGGATTCACACCACCATTTCCCCCTGCACCGGGTTGCTGGAGTCCCCCAGGGTTTATCCCCAGATTGGGCTGATTCGGAGGGGGATTATTAATAAGGTTTTGGGGAGGGTTGTTGAGAAGGTTTTGAGGAGGGTTGTTGAGAAGGTTTTGAGGAGGGTTGTTGAGAAGGTTTTGAGGAGGGTTGTTGAGAAGGTTTTGAGGAGGGTTAGGCCCTTGTGGGTTGGCCTGATTATCCTGGCCTCCCTGGACCTGCTGATTAAGAGGAGGAATAAGTCCTTGAGGGTTGGCCTGATCGTTCTGGCCTCCTTGAACTTGTTGATTAAGGGGAGGATTGGCCTGATTACCTTGGCCTCCTTGGGCCTGTTGATTAAGAGGAGGAATAAGTCCTGCCTGCACGCCTTGATCCGGCTGCTGGATTAGGATCTGGCCATTCCCATTGTTTTGTTGAGGTCCCCCAGGGTCCATCCCACGGTTAGGATGCCATGCCCCCAGATCTACACCCCCAGCTCCCCCTTCATCGGGTTGCTGGCGTTGATCTCTATCCTCTCTTTCTTCTACTAAATCCATCAAAGGAACGCCTCCTTCCGCCATATTATTTTCGTGGAGGTTTTGTATATCGTGATCGTCCCACTGTTCTTTCACAGGTATTTCCTCTACACTAATTTCGTCCTCACTTTCAAGTTTAGCTTTCTTACCTGTGTCTAAAACATCCTCGGTAATAACTTCGTATGAAGACGAGGTTGATTTATCTTCTCTAGCTAATTTTCTATCAGGACCACCCCCTCTGACATCTGCGGCTGCTTGTTCTGTCTCGCTATTTTCTTCCTCGTACTCGTCCTCGTATTCTCCATACAATTCATGAGTTAGAGTGTTAAAATCTTGTGCTTTAAGCGTTACATTTTCTTCACTATCCTGATCGCTTAGCCTCTCTAAATCTATGCGCTTTTCGGGGCTTGAGTCTGCCCACTGCTTTAATATTTCGGCTGGATCAAAGGCCTGAGCTTCCGCTCCCCTACCAGCCTGGTCTAAGTTCGTTTCTACACCGTAAGTTAATCGATAGGGTTGTAAATTGCCTACTTTCTCGCTGTTTCCCTCTGCTTCCCTTCCCACTCCCCTATCCCTTCCCACTGTTTTTCCTTTAGCTACAGTGGAATAAGGAATGGACGCCCCCGGGTTGGGGTGAGTTGGTGTTACCAGTGGGTGACTGATAAACTCAAGTCGTTGGGGTAATGGATAGGTGAGAGAGCTCCCATCAGGTAGGATTACCGGATTTTCGGGGCGTTTTCCCCCTGATGGGCTGGAGTTATCCGCGGTGTTTTGTCGTTGTTTTAGATTTCCTGAAGAAAATAGGTTATCTCCATTGGAAACTTCCTGTTCGCCTTCACCTCCCGCTGCGGGCAGTAAACGATAAGGAACACTTTGGTTACACCACGGATTGTTCACATCAGATTCACAGGTGGGTCGAGAGCTAGTACCAGTTTCGTGGTCCGTAGGTGGTACGTACCCTGGGTTCCAATATTGCTGATATTCCGTGAGACGGTTCTTCCCTTCAACTCGTCCCGAGTGTGTTAGGGTTTCAAGTCCTTCGTCAAGAACCGGCCTATCTTTGGACCCTAGGTGCCAGGGAAATGGTTTACCTTTGCCACGGGTTTGGTAATTTTGTGCACCTTCGGGGCAGAGCTGCTTGGGTCTGGCTGCGACCTCCTGTCTCTGTGCCTCCCCGTCTAAGGGATTACCTACCAGGTGGCGGTTTTCCACATTCCCTGTATATGATGTTGACACATCGTGTCCTGCGGGCCGCAAAGATTGAGGCTTGGGGTTAGAGGAAGCCTCAAAGTCACCGGTGGCTGACATCAAGGATGAGCAAAACGGCACAAGTCATGTTTCGGGTATCTCCACCAAATGAACTATTGTTAATGTTTGATTTAAGACTGCGTAAGATTCGTGTATATCCAAGTCTTCGTAAGTTGCTTTCCAGAATGTCTGAGTGATTCAGACCGCGTTTAAAGTTTTGTCCATTCACTTCCCAATAGTTCAAAAGAAATGAACGATGAGGGAGCTTCTTAATATGAAAGGGTTTTTATTCAATAAACATCTCATCCCGAGTCAAAGCCACCATGTATAAGTCTTCATCAGTCCACCTCCCATCTCCTATCAGCAATCAACCACATTTAGAACACGAGTTGCTCCAACGCCTTCTAGACCATTCTAGCATTTAGCTCTAACACAATCCTATGTCCGAGGTAGTGGATATTGGTAAACTCCAGTCTGTTACACGGAGTCGATGTACTTACTCCAGGTATAACTCCTTGGTTAAACATGTTTCTTCTAACCAACTAACTCACTAACTGCTCGCTCCCTACCTTGCAGCGCCTTTTATACTGGTTAACAGGTGGCGCTAGGAGCGTAAGATATTACTCCTAGGAGTAGACTAGAAGTAGACTTGCCAAGCCTGATCCTTGTTGGATTATATATTATGACAATGTATTAAAAGTACTAAGCCATTAGTACATAGATATGAAATAGAAAATTGGCCAACAGATTTTTTGAAAAAGATAATATTGGTGAAACAGGACTGGTTATCTAGAAATTTTGCAAATATTGAAAAATGATTTTGGCAATAAAAACTACACTCCTTCCTTTTTCTCTTTGGGTATAGCTTGTATAAAGGTATGCTATATCATACATCAATAGAAAGGTTTAAAACTATCTTTGGAATAGTATATAAGATGTACGGTTTCATGTCATATTCTTATAGAAAATCTAACAAATACAAAATCGGCAGCATCAAAATCGGTATGGGGAATACAGGCTTAATCCTCAAAACAAGCTGTCACAAATTCAGACAGAAAACATGTTGGCCTGGTAAGGCCATAGGTGGTGACAATCAATATACTATAATAATATGTATACATGTAGTTACTCCCTCCTCCTTTTCTTTCACTTCTAGATCCGCCTCTGTATCGTCAAACATGAAGCTTTATCGTGTTGACCTTGTCGAAAATAAACACTCCACGATTTCACACCGGGAGTTAGCATTACTCAAACCATTCTGTATTAATCAAAGTGAACTCCTTTTGAGATATGGACGTTGATAACGTTGGTACAGCTGGTTATTTCCCCTGGCCCCTGTCGACGTCGGAGAGACGTGTAGTACTGACTTACAGACCTCTGAGTGGTAGGTTCTAGAGCCGTCCGTCAGCATGTCACCCCTGCTGCTCCTCCTCCTGGGCTTCCTGCCATTTGTGGTGTCGGTAAGTGCCTTCAGGGGCTAACCTTTATTTAGCGGATGTATGTTTATTTTAAAAAAGGTTTATTGGCAACTTCATGTGAGTACATGTATGTTCTTCTAGTAGAACATCAGTTTTTTCATACATATTTAAGGTGATTTACAAATGAGAATATTTAAGCAAGATGATAGCGCTGAGTGAGACAGGGCTGTAACATACACATTACATATACATTGGTCCAATTCCAACTCCAAATAGACTTCTTCCTTTAGTTTGTCCTACACAAGTTCTTAAATTCTTAGATTATACAGTTATAGTTTTCATTACATGCCAGCATATTTAAATGCAGTTTGCTTGTAATTCTGTTATTTAGAGGAATAGCTTAAATTGTTGAATTCAACTGAAACTGAGGTATGGTATTTCAAATTGACAAAACTCCAGTTCTAATCGCTCTTTTTCCAAAATCTTTTCATTAATGAGAAGCCCAGTTTTCACTCTTTCCTTGCATATCTAACTTTAGTCATGCTCAAATGAGTGGCGTCTTGAAAGGGTTAATCATATATACAGCACACGTCTGCAGGGATATATTAATGAGCATAATCAACATCTTTGCACTTCAAAGGAATAATTTTGGTCGTGAGACCTCTCCCCCCGCCCCCCATAAAAAGAGGGGGGGGGGAGGGAGGGGGTATATATAACCTATGATAAATAAGAGGTTACCTATTATATTTAAAATCTGGGGCGGATCGCGGAATTCTAGAAAGGAGGATCTATAAATCCCCAGTTCCATATACTACAAACATATCGCGTGTATCATAGAATCAGTACACGCGACAGTGCCATGTATATTGTGAATCAAATAGAGGCGACTTCACAGATATGTAGTTTGGCAGAATTATACCATATAAACCTTATACTAAACACGTAAATCAAAGACCAAAACCTTCTTAACATACAATTGAACATTATATGTGCGGACCTACTCTGTAAGGGGCCTTCCATTAAGTATGTATGCATCAAAGGGGAGAGGGGGGGTGGGGTTCCAACATTTTTGAAAATGTGCGTACGTTCCTGTACAAATCCTATGAGTGCTTTTGCCCCAGGGGGTTGGGGGGGGTCTGAATTTTTGAAAATGTGCGTACGTACTTAATGGAAGGCCCCTAAGGGAAATTCATGTCATAGGGCCTATAGATAATTACAACCTTTTAATTTCAATAATGTCAATTATATTTACCTCCTATCCAGTAACCAAGCTTTACTATACAGGTAACAGCTCTTGATTAAATAACAGTAAATTTATCCTCCCAAAAGACCCCTCCCCCATATATTTTGAACATTTACTTATATATAAAACTATGGGTCAGGAGCGAACCGGCTATATGTATGTGTGAGAGACACAGCATATCATGCCACAAGCATCGAATTCCAATTAAATTTCTGTGTACTACGCATGTCGCCCTCAGGAATAAGGTAAACTTTATGTGCGACAAGAATGAAACCATCTTTAAATTGCCATTTTTATATACTACTAACATGTGGCGTCAATATGAGAATCAATCCGTGTTACAATGTCGCGTAGATAGTTAAACTTAAGCCAGTGATCTACAATGCGACAAAACGGCAATCGATTTTCTTCTCATGCATTTTTTACATTTGTAGAAGTATTTCAGTGGCGGATTTAGAGGGGGCGTGGGAGCGCCCCCCCCCCCCCCTTTTTTTTAAGGGGGGGGGGCAATTTAGATTTTTGTGATATAAAACTTGCCCAAAAGGTAATTAAGGGGAAAAAATTCGTTACCTCACCCTTTCAAAAACCTGGATCCGCCACTGTATTTTGTAGGATGAACATTTCTTCAACATAATAAAAGTTGAGGAATAATTGATAATGAATACCACATCGTACAGAATAATCATTATTTGCTAAACCGATCTCTAAAATCGGTCCATAATCGGTCGAATATCGCGTCGTGGATCATCAGCATTATTGAGTTGAAATTGTGCACAGGCCTATATAAATATAATTTTGTGTGTGTGTGTGTGTGTGTGTGTGTGTGTGTGTGTGTAGGCAGCGCAGTGCATTTATATATCCTAATTATGTCTATATGTATCATGCTTGTTTATACATTTATCCATAAATGAGTATTAGCTTGATCTTCAGGGTGATTTGGCGGAGTTGAAGTTGAACCATGATATATTTTTCTTTTTTTACAAGTTCTCAGTAATATATGGATCATTTTAATTACGAAAGAAGAAGACAATCTGACTGATATTACATATAACTCTTTTTTTACTTTCAGGACTGTGTAATTGGCACTCATCCAATAGAAGCGTTTTCCATTAAAAATCCTGACAACGTACATAGAGTTTGGTGGGATCGCCTTGGAACAGCCGAGTGAGTGCATTATCACAATATTTATAATAAAAACAATGCTTTCAATCTTTACCCCAGCCCCACCTGTTTTTTTCTTGACATTAGTGAATACAATGAGTGAGCCAGAGCCAATATGCAATTAATGTTTAGATAAATGCTGGTATCTCAAACCATACATGTCAGTGTAATGAGTAAGAATAAAATTGGTGAACATTGGCCACTGTGCAGAGTACATCAGTTCAGTCACCACTGTGCAGATACATATTTGTGTATGAAGAAGTCTCCACCAATCCTCCCTACCACGGACAGGATATTTCCTGTAATTTAACTGCAGGGTAGCCTAGATCAGGGTGTACCATGGGTAATATGTCTACAAAGGAAATCACAAGGCTTGAATATAGAAATTTTCGATGACCTTGGCAATATTTGTGGTTAAATATCATGAAGATCAATATCAACTTTCTTTTTCATTTTGTAGCCATATATATTTCTCATTTCTAAGTTGGTCTGAATATTCATTCATTACAAATGGATGAAGAGCAAAATTAATATTGGTATATTTCCTTGGTAGATTGGTAGATTTCCCTTTGTTTTTGTCGCCAAAGTTAGTCCAAATTAACCTGCAGGTGATTAAAATACTAAAAATCAGCTATCCATGGTATAGGGTAAATTTTACCTCCTTTCTAATAGCGCGCCTCGCCTTTTCTAAACCTACTACTGATACCCTTTCTCCTTGTAGAGGTGACTTCAGTTGTTACGAGCCTGACCTGACCAAGCTGAGCGCTGGGTGGCGGGTGTTGGGCCACCACCCGCAGCCCAACCACCTGCCCGCGGACAGCGAGCTGTTCGCCTTCAGGGCATGTGAGGAGGATGTGTTCGCCACCCCGGTCGGCTTCACCCGGGTCTGGGATGACTCAGGGTCCACCCACATCCAGGACGGGTCTGTGTGGAGGTCCAACTGCCCCACAGGTAACAAACCCACCCCAGGTATAACAGGGGCGGATCCAGATTCAGTCATCTAGGGAGGGGGGGGGGGGGGCAACCCCTCCCCCCCCCATAAAAAAAAAAGTGCAAAAAAAATATGTCAGATTTGCACGAATCAACAAGCTTAGATTATTTGAAAAAAAAATCCAGTTAGTCTAGGGGGGCAATTGCCCCACAGGTAACAAACCAGGGGCGGATACAGGATTTTCGAAAGGGGTGGGGGGTGGGGGGGTCAGCATAAAGGCTAAGACTTCCAAAACTATAAGTACTAAAGCCACGTGCAATCACACATATGTGCGCGGCATTTCCCCCTCTTTTTTTCGTAGTTTAGGGGTCTACCAAAAGGAGGGGGGAGGGGTCAGGACCCCAGGACCCCCCCCCCCCCCCCCCCCTTGGATCCACCCCTGCAAACCTACCCCAAATTCTTCATGGCATGTACGGGTGGTTGGACAAGGGCTGGATGACCAAACTGCAGTACGTGTTGTTTGGACCAACGTGTATTTTACAGAAACTATACCTAATGACATTACCCTAATGAAATGTAAAGGAATATAGGTAATTTCTTATCAACCATTGCCACATTCTTGGGAAATAGTAACATTGCTATCCAATTTTAGAATAATATGCACAAAATATGTAAAGAACTTCTGAAAATATGAAGTTAAAGGGGTGTTTATGAGAACACAGTAACTGTTGAAAACAATTAACCTGGCCTCATTGTCACCAAACCGCGCGCGCAGGATTGGATATGTGATACATGTTTCTTTTGTCTTTCAGGGTTCTCCAGACTAAGTGATTTCTTTTACAACGCTAATGATATTCCAGACCCAATACACCTATATTCAAAGGTTTGTCATTATAATTATATATAAAGTTTGCAATTTAAATTCAATTTTTCTCCAGGTTGCATAATTGCCATTGCTTCAGGAGGAAATAATGTATGAGTGATTCACAATTAAGAATATGATTCCATTCCTATATGATAATAGCAGTACAATAATTTCCAAAGCGCTCCTACAATCATACATTATTGTTTATCTAGTATGGTCATGTTGAAATGGTAAATACAACGTTCTGTTACTGCCATATATAAACCGTTCCCATTACAAGATGAGGTACCTACAACAACATACATTATCATGGATATTCATATGTAATGTCCTGTATTTAGACATGCATTGGCTTCCACATCTCTATGTATTTACATGTAGGACGTTCCAATGTAATCATAAAACAATCATCTTATCTTAAACTTTCTCTTAAACAATCCTAAGATATTTTGGTTCCTATGTCATCCTTCATTTCATTTGTACTACACTCTGAAACACATTTACTTGGATAAGAAATCCTATAAATCTAATTTAACATTTGCTCTAAAGTTGGCCCTCGTATCCCATCTTTAGATATTATAACACCAACATGACCATCTTAGAAACAATATATCTTACGATCTAAGAGTGAATCCTAGGGTCACATTAGAATGCAAGGGTAGGGGGTGGTGAAGTGGCTAGGGAGTTAACCTCACATGCAGGCGCCCTGGGTTCGATCCTGGGCTTGGCTGCTACACCTCTCTGTGCTTCCCCATGTGGCAATGACTGGGTTATCAAAGGTCCCTAGATGGCCATCTTCTGTTGTGTGTAGGGCCCTGTCTATGGGACCCTGCACATTAAAGAACACCTGCCTCAATGAAAATGTAGGGGTACGGTCTCCACCTCCTCATAGATGCGATCATTTCATAGATACAATCATAAAAAAAAACCTTGTTCTCAACATGATGTGACCATAGACGTTAAACACAGCGTTAAACACCAATAACCAACCAACCAACTAATAGTATGCCCCTTGTAATCCATCTTTTGTCCTCGGTACCAGGTGCGCTGCGTAAATGAAACGTACGTGGAGACGTGTGACAAGGGCAGCAGGGTGTGGTTCTACAAGGGCTTCCCCATCTCCGAGTCGGTGTCGGTGTGGAGGATCAAGCCCACTGCCACCTCCCTTGGGGGCCCCTTCCTCTTCGCCAACCAGCAGGTTGATGCGGCCCCTGGTATCACCTTCAATTGTCTCAAGAAGTCTGCCTATGTCGTCCAGTGAGCCAGCATGGGGCAGTCTGAGGTGTCTGTAGTCACCACTGCCGGGGTCCCCACTCAAATTTCACCGACAAATTCCCTGTGTTGTCCCTGTCCCACAGTAAATTTTCCCTGTCGTGGCTTTGATGATTTGTTCTGGTCTCAAGCTTATGATATATGAAGTTTCTTTTTTTCTTTTTCTAATTTTTAAAGTTTTATTCTATGAAAAATGTGCATTATCCTGAATGTTAAAAAAATTAAATTCAGAAACTGAGCTAACAAAATTCAAAATTTTCCATATTCTCTGTTTCTCCTGACAGAGAATTTATTTTTCCATTTTCCCTGTGCAGTGGGGACCGTACATGGCAGATCTTATTTATTGGTAGGCATTCCAAGAGAAATGAGGATGATGTGGTGTTGGAAAGAGAAGGAAGTAACTCTTTGTCTGTATATTTGACATGAACGCCTCAATGAGCCCCATGGTGGACAGCATAGACATTGTAGATCCAATATCCAAACCTACATGAGGAACTCCTTTGATCGAAAGAAATAAACTGGATTGAATTGCTGCTTTCTCAATGTGAGTCTTCTGGTATTTTTTCTGAAAAAAAGGACAACCTCACAATCCTGAAATTTGTGCACTCCCAGTGATTTCATGACAATCGCGCCATTTTGGAACTAGTGTTATGAAATCTTTTAAACTCCACATAGTGAAAGATAAACCTGTATAGGTACCAAAAACGAAAAAAAAACAAAAAAACATAGGTCACCATGGAAACTTTTCAGGTAAGAGAGTCTAGTCACATGATGATTATAGAAAAATCGATGTGCAAAATAAATTTCGAAATTTGGTTTTATTTTCTAATCATTCCGATAGAAATGATATGATAATCACTTTGATGCTTTCGGGGAATGTCTTCATGCTTTCTCAAATAGGAAAGAGAGCAGTTCGTAAAGTTATTACATGTTATAATACTTTTGACTTGAAAGTATGCAAAATAAACCGCTTAAAAAAAGAAAAATAAGTTGCACAAAAAAAATAATTAAAAGTTGCTCTAAAAATTAATACCACATGCATATGGATTTAAGCAATCATATCCAACAAAGAAATAAGGGGTCAACGTGCTAATTTAGACAGCAGAGCTAAATATCCATTTCAAAAACCTAAAATTGGCTTAAATACCTATTCATTTCTTTCTCCTTAAATTCATTAAAATAATTAGTTTAAAAGTGTACTGAATATTCTATGTTATTTCGGAGGCCCTAACAATAATTTAGATGCATAATATACTTTTATAGGTACAACCTATATCAAAAGAGATACAGACGAAAACGTAATTTTTATTGCTAAAATCTTTCCAGATAATTAGTTATAATTCACCATAGTTATTTCTAAAACTATTCTTTTTGGCCAATTTTCTTTTTTCAGTTTTGATTCCTGAATAATGTTCTTGAATAATTTTGCAAAATATGAGGAAGATTGAAGAACCTTCAATTTTTGGACATCTGGAAAATGGCACGATTGTCCTTAAAGGGATAACAGACGATTTTACTATAATTCTAAATCCATTACAGCGCCTTAGAACCAGAAGTTCATGTTACACCTATCCAAGAAGACTACATTCAAACAAAATTATATATGCATGTCGCCATGCTTATTTTTGAGTGAGAGTTTAAGAAAATAAATGTATTTAATTTAGAAGTCTATGGGGAAAATGTATTTAGTGATATTCAAATGGCCATAGAACATTAAAAATCCATAATAGCCTCACCAAGTCTTTATGTACCTTAGGTCTGTAGCAACATTTTAATGCCAAAAAAGATAGTGGTCACCGATGTTATTTAGTTGCTGGAGCTAGGTTGATAAACCCTTAATAATCCTTTATAGATCTATCTTAGCAATTCCCCTAAGACACATTTTGAGGCAACTAAAATTTATTGATTTTATTTCAAATTCAACCCCTGCTCACTTCCCATGACAAATTTTTAAATTTTGAGACATTTCATTTTTGTCACTAGGGGGCGCATATGTGCTTGATTCATATAACACTAACTACCCTTTTAATTATAATCCAAAATTTCTGATTTTCTAACATTTTTATTCTAAGTCAACCCTAATCAACATATAGGCCTAATGATGTGAATTTCTCAAATTTGAAGACTCAAAATGTTTCCCAGTAGGGGGCACACGTGGCCACATGTGTGATCAGTACGTTATTCCTTAATACATATCATCTTAGAAAAATGATAGTCATCAATAACATTTTTGGCAATATCTTAGCCACTCAAAATACTAATGGCTACTAATTAGGCTTTTTGAGAAGATACATAATCCAAACCACTGAGTAGGCCTATAGATCTACCTGATCACTGGGGGCTTTGGCTGGGGGGCACCCCCAGAGAATTTTAAAATAGCCCCTTAATTGTGAGATCAGGAGTAGACTATTCTGAACGAATCTACATGAAATCGCCAACTCTCCCAGGGGTGGATGCATGATTGGGGGTGTAGACCCTTAAATTCGACAGGGCGACAGGGGGCTTTCTTAAATTCGACACGGCGACACGTCCATTTCTTAAATTCGACAGGCGACATGACAATTAAGTGACAAATGACATGGACCTTTTCTTAAATTCGACATGCGACAGGAGCCTTAAAAAGATAGTGACAGGGGACAGGGCCATGTCTTAAATTCGACATGTGACATGGGTCTAAAGTGAGATATAGTGACATGCGACACGGCCGTTTTTTAAATTCGACACGCGACGTGGGACCCCCCCATCTACACCCCCATGATTTCGAAAAGGGGAGGTCCATAATGTAGGTTAAGTACTAAAAGTGTGTGCATAAAATATGCGCGCGACGTGAGCCCGCCCCGTATCCACCCCTACCTCCAAAGCATCCAACTTCACTTCCAAGATGGCCGTACACAGAACGCGGCGTCCCCCCGTCATGCCCCAGTAGGTCCTCCCGCAGCGGGCTCTAATAGTCCGTCTGGGACCCGCTAGGTGTCCCTCCCTCCTGATTGATAACCTAGCGGAGAAGGACGTCACTACAGTCTAGGCCCTCTACTCCAAGCCGACGCAGGAAACGGGGACGGCCTAGTTTGACACACCTGTTGGACCAAGCTGGTCTCCGGCCTGAACACACACCACTATACCTGCACATTGTGTACTGATACGGGTACACGCCGGGAACAGCCACAAGTAGGTCACGTGTTCAGAGGGGGCTGTGTGACCAGGCAACAGAAGATTAAGGACGTTTAAGCCCCAACAGACAATTTGTGGATTAGTAAACCCACCTGACAACCCATCACCACCATGCCCCGACGTGTTAAAGCCCCTCAGGAGTAAGTATGCTGAGTATAAAAGTTAGTATTCCTGCACCGTGAGTATTTTAGATAGTCCCGGTGCCTGGAACGTCATTCATTTAGTCGGCGACGCAGGATTCAGCGACGAGGCAGGAATTCCCCCTCGTCTACGGTGGCCCAGAAGTGCAAATGAATAGCCCCAAGCCCCATTCGCCCTGGGCACTTTTTCATTGCAATCCGAGATATAATTGCAATCTTCTTGTATCTAAAATTAACATTTTTAGAAAATATCTTTGTGGTTTATGAAGGACCTATCAAGGTATAAAGTTATGCTCTTATTTAGTCAAAATGGACCTTGACTCTGGTTGCCCACTGGGCAACTCAGACACTCATTTTAGTGGCTTAGTATGACTTTTTGGTGGTCCTGGGCCACTGGACACCCGATTTGTCAAGCCCTGAAGGGGGCACCTAAATGTAAGGTCTTTTGGCGCCTACTATCGGGACTTAGATTGTACATTTAAAAAATCAATATTTGGTCCAAAAAAGGGGTCCCCTCCCATACCCCCCCTCCCCCCCGGAATCTGTTTCTTGACTGCAGTGACAATAGTTCAGAACCGAACATAAGATGGTAAGAAATGGAGAGTCTGAGATGGGCGAACAGCAGATAGAATAATAGGATTAGTACTAGACATTAAAAAAAGACAGTGAGTCACATCAGACCTAACAATAATAGGCTAATATATCCAAATTATTTTTGTTGAATTTTAACAGTAGTGAACTATTGTTAGTGTTTGATTTAATACTGCGTTATGTGTATAACTAATTAATCCGTGAGTTGTTCATCCAGGTTATCGATCCGATCAGCCTGCGTTAAAAGTTAATACATCCATTCCCCAATAGTTCAAAAGAAATGGACGATGAGGGAGCTGGTAAAGTGAAAGGTCTTTTATTCAATTAACATCTCATCCCGAGTCAAAGCCACAGTGAATAAGTCTCCATCAGTCCACCTTCCCATCTCCTATCAGCAATCAACCACATTTAGAATACAAGTTGTTCCAACACATCCTAGACCGCCCTAGTGCTTAGCTCTATCACAATCCTTTGTCCGAAGCTGTTGGTAGTGGTAAACTCCAGTATACTGCGCAGGAGCCGCAGGTATTACTCCGAGCAGTTCTTCTATTTCTATGGTTAAACTCTAACTCCTAACTAACTCGCTCCCTACCTTTGCAACACCTTTTATACTGGTTAACAGGTGGCGCTGGGAGCGTAAAATGTCTCTGCCTAGAGGTAGACTTGCTAGGTCTGATCCTAGCTGTATTATAAAAGATGATAATATATTAAAAGTACTAAGCTATTAGTACATTCGACGGCGGTCAGATGTTTGAGTTTGAGGAGGTGGACGACATAGCTCAAACCTAATAAAGATCATGCAGTCAATTTTGATTATTGGACAGATTTTATTATTATTATTTTTTTTTTTTTAAAACAAACTGATGTTGGGTGGCTTTGACTCTCGTGGTACATTCAGCACAGTGTTGATATATTTATAGATTCCATTTTCTGGTCATTCAAAGATGTGACCCAAGGGTACAATTTCATGAATGGATTTATCTTTACATAAATACATTATGGTATCAGTCCCGCACTGAGCTCAAGGACTGCGGAACCCGTTCATAAAGTAACAAGGTAAGTTCATAGACCGTCAGATGATCCTTAAAGTGAAGGTGATTGTCATGCATTCAACGACAAGGTGAGTCCAGAAGATTGTGAAATGATCCTCAAGGTGATGGGAATTGTCATGCAAACCCTGATAAGGAAAGTTCAGAGGATTGTGAAATGATCCTCAAGGTGATGGGAATTGTCATGCAAACCCTGATAAGGAAAGTTCAGAGGATTGTGAAATGATCCTCAAGGTAAAGGAGATGGTTCTGCCTACTGTGGCAGTACTCATCGTTCTGAGTGTCAGGTCCGTTACTTGACGGTTCAGGGAAACACAGAAGAAAACAGGTAAGTTTGGGCGGTGTTCTCAATACTTTGTCCAGTACTAACTTAGTACATACATGTACAGATTTTGTTCTATGCGGTTTGGAACAAAAGTCAACAAAATTCAACATATATACAGTGTGAAGTTGTCTTAACCTTCTAAAATTAACAAATGCACAGCAAATTCAATTCCAGAACGAGTTAACACAATAATAAGTGACTTCGGAGAAGTCAGACATCTTGAATGATCGGGTTTCATTATACAATGTATGTTAAATTTCAACCAACTTTCAACTAAAACGACATTATTTACAATAAACACAAGGTCCGGGCAACGGGCCGGTCAACATTAAACAGTTTTGACACCTATAAATCATCATACCTAGCGCGCGCCCATCAGTCACCCTTAGTACACGTGTACTTAGCGGGACGCTTGACTGGAGTTCCCATCCAGGGCCCGACCTCGGTCTGGCTTCCTCCAGGCGTTAAGTGCCCGGATGGCATTTTCTGTTTCGAATGAATTCGGCGAGTTTGCACGCTCGATATGAATTATTATGCCTTGCTAACTAAGATTTATCGCCTGATTATGTTGGTTTGGGACCTAAGCTTTAGTTTAGCGCCAATTTTGTAAGAAATCATACGATGGTTTGATCATGCTAGCCAATTTCAAACTTTGGATCCCTTGGATCAAAAAGGGGTTTTCCCAAATTAGCCTCGATATGACGTCATTTTAATCAGTGCCGGCGGTCTTTTGGAGTACTAAGACATGTATTTTTCCTAGTTCTCTTTTCGTCAATCTTTTTCACCATCTACCATGGTCCGCGTCGCAGTTTTCTGCTCGGACCGAGAAGGCGGGATCGAGGAATACCCTGACCTTTTACTGGCGGGCACGGAGCACACCTGCATCGTCTTTTCTTGCCAAGATGCAACGACAGCAGAACTCTCAGGGTATGCCTTCGCGCACCACGTTATGTGGCCGGACGATGTTTTAGTTGTAATCTGTAACTTATTAGACGTCCTAACGTGGGATCAGGAATTGGAACTCTACATCCCGTTATACACTAGCTCGGACGCCGCTGCCAAATTTTATGCGGAGACCCTGAATCGAGCCTTCCTTAACGTGAAGTCCCACCCGGCTCCATCTACTTTGGTTATGACCACCCCCTCCGGCTTTGACGTGCGACGATGGGCCCTAACGGATAGTGACGGGTCCCTGCAGAAATGGGTGAACCGGTTGGTACCCAAGGTCAGTCGGGAGGTGCGCCGGGCCAACGAGTGGTTCGGGGTGCCCACCGCGGATACGGGGCGAGTACTTCACGCTGTCCGGACGGTTGCTGATGGAAATATCACCGTCAACGACTTCAGGGAACTTGAAGATGGGTACCGGCCCTCCGACAGAGTGGTCCGACGCTGGGCGCGGGTACTAGGGCGACTGATTGCCCGCCTGCCTTTGGTGACACGCTAGGCCGTCGGCACTCGGCCCCCCTCTTTTGTAAATAATAATTCTGGAGTAATTCCCATCAACTGATTTTTTGTGATTCAATTCCCGATTAGCGCCCAGTTCACTAATATATATATCCAGGAGGCTTCAGCCAGTCTGTTTTCATGGGACGCGAAGACCACAGGACTGTTTTTACGGGACTTTTAGATGTTGCCTCTCCTCTTCTGTTGCCGGGAGTCGCCCTCCTTTCGTTGAGCTAGGTCCACACCCCGACCGCTCCGAGACCGGGTAAGTCCAGCCTCCTTTCTTGACTGTTATCTGCACGCTAGGTAGGCTACTAACCCGTTAATTTTAAGGGGATTGTTGGTCCAGAAAGTTGTCAGCAGTTTTCGGCTCGCCTTCACGTGGTTGAATTCCGGAAGCTGACGTCACTCCCGGAACCAGAGATTGTATTTCGCTGGTGATTTTTGCAACGGGTAGCGTGGGCGGCCACCTGGTGTTTACTTTTGGTTACAAGATGGTGGACGCGGGCCGAAAACTAGGACCTTGTGTACTAAACTCATTATCTTTTCCAGGTCCTGTGGTTGGTGATGATAATATGAATGGTGTAAGATGGTAATATTGGGCACTGAAAGACGTCAGGCTATATGATTTTAGTGGGAGGAATTGTTTAGGCGAACATGATCAAGCATTTTTATCTCGCGCGTGGGTTGGGCGATAATATAGGGTTTTCTTAACTACTAGTTTTGTTGACATCACCGATTCAAGCAGGCTCTCAGTGTGTGGGTAAGGTATGCCGTTTTGGCCTTGTAGTATTATTTTATGATTATTGACTACTAGTTGACTGACACTGCACTAGCGGAGTTGTGTGGATGACCAGGCATTCCGGTCTGGACTGTACAGCACTGGATTTGCTGTGACAGAATTCTTTGTTTTGACTTTCCCCGTACAAGACAGTGGAAACAATCCACATGGCGGCGCCATAAGGTGTGAGGCGCTTCATGGGGTTACCCCTGGTAAGTTTGGGAACTGTATGTGACCAATTACTCTGGCCTAGACTGCGTAGCATTAGATTGGCTGTGGCAGAATTCTTTGATTAGTTGTCCCCCTTACAGGGTAATGGAAACACCTTCTTGATGATCACATGATGCGACACCATAGGTAGAGTCGTCTGACTGGTTGTCAGCGACTCCATGGTAAGTTGAGAGGCGTAGCAAAAGGCTACTAATACCATCCCGTTTTAGTCTAACAGCAAGACTGCGTCAGTGTCATTGTGTTAGAATAAGTGTTGTAGATAATATTTTGCGCAGTGTCGTCCAGATGGGAGGGGGAGAAATAATGGTTATTCGGACTGGTTTATTATTATTTATAGAGAAGCTATTCTTGGGTTTATGAAGAGCCAATGCTTGAACGGTATGTCCTATTATTGCTATTTTATACATATATATATATATATTTTTTATAAATACGGTCGCTATATATTTTGAATTACAGAGTGGTAGCTTGGCGTTCGTCCTCATATTTTTGTACTGGGACTGAACGTCAGCTCCACTGTTTACATTAGTCAGTTAACACCCCGCTTCTAGGTAATGGGTGTATTCCTGATATTTTCATACAAATATTTTGTCTACATGCACAGTAATAACTTAACATTTTAATTTGTACAACACACAGTATGGGGGTTGGGTTGGGTTTTCATTCCGCAAGTCTACGTCCCTTTTACGCTGGCATCGAGTATTAACTGTACATGGAAGTAGGTTGGTTACAAGTTACTTAATTATCACCTGAGAGGATCGGGGCTCAGACCCGGGTCTTTTACCGGTCTGAACACCAACCTAATCAGCTACACGTGGTCGTCGGCACCCTCCCCTGTTTTGTAAAACTAAAGGGATCGAGTGCCGAGTCCCACATTTGTTACAATCAGGAGCAGCATGCATATTACCTTTAATATACATACTACCCCTTTTTACAACTAAGAGAGGTGTGAATGCACTTCTCCAGAAAGACAGCACCTAATTAGTCGGGCCTCTTTTCCCAATGTGTAGATCCAGGTTAAACCCGTATTCTGTTCAGGTCTTTGCCCGTTTTTCTTATGGAGAGCCAAGACTACTCCAGAAAGGACTCCGCCCCCAGCCTATTTTTAACTATGCGCACGAGGGGCAGGAATTTTTTTGTGCTAAAGACAGTTTTAGAATTTTGACTTTACTAATAGGACGGGTAGACTATCTGCTAAGGGTTTAACCAAGTTTTTGCAGCCATTCGTCAGGGAATTTAGTAGTCCGTGTCCCCCCTCCTCAGCTCAACTGTTGAGCGGGGACCCGGTTACTTTAGGCGCCACGACGGCGGTCGAGACTAATGTTTCTTTTCTTTTTTTTTTTTTCTCTCGACGGCGGTCAACTCTGAAGCCGCACGTCTCTTTTATTAATTTTGTTATCACTAATTTTACCCGGGTCGAAACTTGACTTGTTGTTTTGACTCAGTCCCGGTTAAATCTGGTCTAAATATGGCCTAAATAGCTTAGTCTCGTACCTTTGAGCAGTTGTTTTCCATCTTACATTTTTCGCTGGATCCTGATTTACAGTAAAATCAAAGGATCCCACGACTGGGAGATGTTGTGACCCGGCGACCATTACACATAACCAAGATGATGGGACTACACATTTTGTACAGCGCCTCGTCCCATCATCCTGTGGGTTTTAGCTACAGCTCCCCCCCACAGGGAGAAGTCGCCTTTATGAAGAAGGGAGTTAGCACCCTGTGAATGTCGCCAGTTCACCGTATCCGTCCCGTAACCTCCTTTTCCTTGTGACCTCTGTTATATTTTCTGAATGTAACATGCCTCGGGCAGGAGTGGTAACGTCACTGCTCATCATAGCATGCCTGTATCAGAAGCAAACGAGCCACTTATAGTGTACTCTCGTGCGCTGTCACGGAGCGTCCCACCTTTGAATGTTACTACATATGCTGCGTTCTTATGTTCTTACTACAACTTGCCCAGGATTCCCTGAGGGAGGGCTCTTAGTTAAATAAATATTGGCCTGCTTTATATATTAGTTTTTGTGTAAGTTTCTTTCTAGACTTTTGATATTATTATTTTTTTTTTGTGATGAGAGAACCGCTGTCAGGAGCCGTCCCACCCGGGGCATAGTGACTGCCATGTTCGAGCGTCGACCCCAGTGCCTCCCAGAGCGTCGGTGACGCGTAGCCCCACACGACCTGCCTCTTGCTAGGCACCACCGGCACCAGGCATGTGGGCGGGCTCCTGCCATTTGCGCGGCTCTCCCATCTTTGAGGAGAGTACATATATATATATTAAAAGAATAGGTTGTGGTATTCCCCAAGTGACTCCTGCACCGCAGCCCGATCCTAGCGGTGACAACAGCACAGGGGCCAAGTATAGATGGTACTTACCTGGGGAAATCCACATCGCTCGTTGGAAGCGTTGGTCCCGTTGAGCGCACATAGGTTTTTTATAGAATTTTGTGTTTTTCCTTTTATGCTAAAATTTTGAGTTACAGGATCGTTTTCCGAATGGGCCCCTACTTTAATAGAGTTGCCAAAGTAGTAATAAGAGTATTGAGCTAGGCTACCGGGCATGGGACACCAGGCCCGTAGCCAGAACTTTTCATGGGGGGGTGACCATTGTCAAAAAGTGGACCTTTTTTCTTCGGCAACTCACAAACCTCCAAAAACAAATTGAGGCACATTTACTTTATATTATAGTAAGATATTAGATTTAAAACTACAGACTTTTATCTGAAGAGTAATTAATTCATTTATATCTGGATTGATTTTCAAAATTCATAAATTAATTTAGACTCATAAATCAGTGTTTCTGTGTATTAACAAAATTACTCATCAAATTGAAGAATCTTACATTGAATTGAACAGGGATGCATGACTTTCAAATCAGGAAATTGCATAGTGCTTTTTACATTTTTGAAGAAATATCTCTGGAAGATTTGTTTATTTACTATTGGTCATTTTTTTTTAATTATTATTCATCTATTTCAACTGGTTCAACATTGGTGCCCACAAATTTTTGTTGAATCACCAGAGCCGTGCGGTAGTCGTTACAGAGTTTAAAACTTAACCTTGTACTAAACACTAGGGGAGATTAATTCTCGGTATAATAAGCAATAGAACAGGGAAGTACAATACGTATGCATAAGCAGGAAAAAATGTAGTTACTATTGGTACATATAAGTTGATCAGTCCTCGACTAATCAGATTTTTTGACTTGACAATTGGAGGAAAACAATACCAACAGTGCTCAAAGCACATCATGTCTTACTGCATGACTTATACATAAGAAGATTGTTAGACTGTTGACAACCACAAAAGGAGTGAGGGGAATGGAAGAAGTAATGGAAGGTGAACATAGGGCAAAGACATGGAATTGGAATTAAATAATAAAGTAAACGAGTCAATACTTGTTGAAAAATTGAGCATCACTTAGTTGCTTCTAAAAGGTTCACAGATCATTTTAGCCAGTTCTTTTGGGTCTCAAAGCTCAGTGCATTTCTAGACGCAGCTTCCAGACTATTCCACTCCAGTGCACCAGCATATAGGGTGTTATGTTTACAGGCTTCTACTCGCAGGATGTAAGTCCAAAGCACAGGTCCATCATTAAGTCTAGTACAAACAGCACAGTTATTCTAACAGTTCAGGCTTTGCCTCTTTGGTTTTATACATGAAATTTCTCATCTGCTTCTTTGGGTAGCAACTTTAGCAGTTTTGTAGAGTGCAACACTTTGATTTTTCTCAAAGTTTCTGGTGCAAATACATAGACCATAGTTCTGACGACTGTAATTTATCAGTCATAGCATTTCTTGTGCTACCATATATGATATCCACATAGTCAAACAGGGGCAAGATCATGCTTTTGTAGAATAAATTTTGCATAGAATAAATTTTGCATAGAATATATTTTGCATAGAATATTTGTTATGATCTTTTCAGTATAGGGGTATCGGGGCCACTTCTAAGTATTTTTTTTTTGAAAAAAAAAGAAGCTATTTTGAGAAGTAGAAGCCATTTCAGATGGCTGACTTCATACCATGGACATTCCAACACATATAGTGATCATTTGTGTGCACGGAATTTAGGTCCCATAAATATAAACAACCTTATATACACAGATGTATGTAATGTCTTATCAGTTCTAATGAGAAGTTTGAACTTCTTTTCAAAACTTCCAATTTCTTGTAAACTGTAAACGGTTAGGGGCAGGCCTGCCAATATTTCCCCTGCACTCCCCAGGACATGTTCTCAAATATACTTAGAAAAACGAGACATTATGATACAAAACGGGAGAGGTGTAGTAGAGGGCAAAATTGGTATCAATAGACTGACAAACGTGGGAAATGGTGACATAAGGTAAAAAGTATGAAATACAATCCACAATGCCCTCTTTCAAATGGTGCAAACTATTTTCTATATATATAGATGATGCGAAACGACAATTTTAAGCCTCAAATTACATCTTTATTAAATAAATAATGTTATCTAAGCTGAAAACATAATTTTATTGAGTCTTGTTAACGTGATGCAATGAATTCAAATGCAGCAGCATGGTTGCATAGATCAGTAGTTAGCTCCGCACCACTCCATGTAAACAAAAGCCTGTGACGTAAGGGGAGGCATCAGGCCCATCTGGTGCATGACTCCGAGTCATGTTTTAAAATTCATAACACTGAAACTACTCCTTGGAAAATTAAGAAATAAATTCACAATGTTGAATACATATGTGACTTTAACTTCTAAGAGTTTCATTGACATCTGATTTATATCTTTTGAATACTAAGCATTTTCATTTTGCCCATTGGTTTTACTGGTGATTCTATGCCTCACGGGACGTCGCTATGTGTGCCCAGGCTTGCCTCCCCAAGTTCGCACTTGAAGTGTGAGAGTGGCTTCCCACTCAGAACAATAGAGCTTAAATCTTTTGTTTGAGTGTATAGTCCGATTATGGATGTGTCATACCTTAAAATATAAGTTTGAGAATAGCATAAGTAATTATCTCAATTTGGAAAATAATTTTTGCATGTGAACTTTAAGGTCCCAGATATGCTTGTTTGAATATCCCTGTTCTGGACTGATGAAACACCCTTAATTTAGCTTCTGTGCTTTGTTTTTGTATTACACCTGGTGGAATGAACAGGTTTTAGATAAAAAATGTTCATTTTTCTCATTCTCACAGTTATTCAATATACCATCATTTCCCATACTGATCTTCAATCTACTAGCTTTTTTCACTATAGGTAAGAAAAATAGTTTTGTCAAAAAAGCTTGGAGGAAAATCTTAAGCAATCTGAAAATTCTTTTTGTTGTTGCTGTGGTAACATGGCACTTTTGGTTATTTTAGTATCCTAAAAGGAATGTATATTCCATAGCAAATTACCCATAATTCAATTGTCATGAGTGGATAGAATGTTTTCATGTTCATAATCATAATCTCTGGCAAATTCTACTTATGTACAAATTTCAGGGAAAATTTGTATGGTTTAGACATGTTCATCAATAACTCACCTAATAATGGGTTTAGAGCAAATTGCTTACTATCTCTCTAGGTTACCATTTCCCATGGTGGGTCACAGATATTACAGGGTGGACAGAGGTACCACAGGGTGGGTAGACGTACTGCAAGGTGGGCACAAGTATTACAGGGCGGGAAGAGGTAGGTTGGTTAGAAGTACCACAAGGTGGACAGACGTATTAGAGGGTAGGCAGAGTACCTGAGGGTAGAGAAATGTACCACAGGGTAGACCAAGGGACCACAAGGCAGTCATGGAGTACTTAAGGGCTGATAAAGGTACTACAGGGTGACCAGAGTTACCACACAACAATCAGAGGTACCACATCACTAACAAATGTACCACAGGGCTAACATATAAGTAGCACAGGCTAGACAGAAACACCAATTGCAAACAGCTGGCAGAGAATATGCAGGATGGTCAGAAGAGCCATAGAGGTTTGCATGTAACTGAAGGTGGGTGTATATCAGGTGTTGGCTTGACCATTTTTTCATTTGAATAAAAACCAAAAGAAATGCGGAGGTACAACAGGGCTCCGAGTGCCAGATGTACCACAGGGCTGGCAGAAGCAATGCATTGGGTAAGAGGTACCAGAGTGCAGACAGAATTACCACGTGACATTTAGAAGGACAACATGGTGGTCAGGTAATACTATAGGGCGGCCAGTGATATTACAGGGTACACAGATATTTCACATAATATTTCACATATCATTTTGGAAAAAGTGGACCTGACCCAGCCTGGGGGGGTGACGGGTACCCCAGGTATCCCCCCCTGGCTACGGGCCTGGACACTCAATCTGAGAGAAATTTAGATAACCCATGGGTCCATAGAAGATGGTCGGACCAGCCTACCCCGCCCAGGTTTTCCTGATTAGTGGCTTAGTATTGAATGAGTTAATCGAAAGGGTCTTGTCTTTTCATGCTGACATGACTCCGTCGAGTTCCCCAATACAACCCAGTTCAGTGTTCATAACGATGATTCTTAGATCTACCTGTTACCTTTTCCTCACAGACCTTAGATCAGCGCTAACACTTGTTATTTTTGTTCATATTATAACTTCATAGACTGTCCCTGGGTCCTTTTCAGGTGCTCCTGGTCTCACAGTTCTTTGAGTAGTGCCCGGTCCAGTTGCAGTGGAGGTAGATGGAGTTGATCTAGGAGGGGCGTTTGGGACCGCGCTATGTCTCAGCACTTGTTGAGGCCAGTCCGCTCCGACATCGGACCAACCAGCGTCGACGAGGCGTGGCACTCCCATGGGCACCGGAGTGGCTAGTCCTGATGAATACCTTAAGAGTCTGGCCCTAGTGTTATACTTCAAGTTACTCATCATTAAGCGGGCAAATTTCTTGGACACTCTCAAGGTATCTGGTAGCGGCACATTAGATGGTCGTTGTCCCGGTCTGGTCGCCGCTCCCATCAACTGCGCTCCCCAAGTCACGGTAAGAGTGAACTTTAGACATAGTTGGTTAACCAGCACGTCCTTGATTAGCACATAGCCCTCGGTGTATGTATGATCGGCAGGCATGGCTAATTCTCCCAGAAAGATTGTCTCCATTAAATGTGGATTCACGAACTGTACATACAACCCATCCACGGTCTTCCGCCTAATGCGCTTCCACTTGCGCCATACGAGGACCACAATGGCGATGACCAGTATAGCCAGCAGTATAGCTAGTACGGCCACCGCAGTGGGATTGGCTGTAGTGTCCGGACATCCAGTGAGTGTTCTCTCCTGGGTTAACAACTCCTTTGGGTCGGCTGCCTCCAGGGCCATGGCCCGAGGCAAAGTCATGGCCAGTTCAGCGAGAGCAGCTTTACCTTGGTGTCTCCTCCAGCACTTCCAGAGGATACACCCAATTATTGTTACTGCCACTACTATGCAAAAGATCGTGAGGAGACCGAAACCGCCCCCGAAGTTCCCTATGGAGAACCATGGGGCTTCCTTGTTCACTTCATACCGGTCAGTAGCCTTCTTAATACCCTTAGCCAAGTCCTTCCGGTGCTTCTGGATTCGCTTCGCCAGAGAGGGCACAGGTATCCTGACCTTCAGATTCTCCTCGATCTCTAACAGTTCCTTCCTAATCTTTTCAGGGATAGGGTCTGACTCTAGCATAGTAGGTTCATGCTCGGACTTGGTAAAGTTCGTGTCCCATCCCTTCACACGACGCGCGGCTTCCAGTAGGTCGTTATGGGGATACACGACCGTCGTGATCCTAGTGTGTCGGTCACAGTTTCTCAGACTATACGGGATCCACGACCCCTGAGTCTGAAAGGCACAATCACATTCCACCTGGACACGCGCATAGTTCTCTATATTCACCTCCACAGCAGGCTGATTCCTGCAGATCATCTGACCCCGTGTGTCGGCGCTGACCACTAGCATGTCCCCATCATCTAGATACACAGCCATTTCCCCAAAATCTGCTTCCAATAGGTAGTCCAGTTTACACTTTTCCTGTATAGCGACGTCATCCCGCCTCAACAGTGCGGCAGTGCAGGTATTGTCCGTGATCTTTTTCATGTAGGGCAGGTCCTTGCAAAGCGTGATGGTCTGCCCATAACAGCCTGACCAACTGCCGCTAGCCAACGGTACATAGTACTGGCAGGACATAGACATAGCCACACTTTTAGGCAGATTAACAATTTGGAGAGCGTCCTTCTTTTGTCGTCCTTCAACCGGTACCGGCACAGGGAAGGTCAGTACCTCGTAGACCCTAAACAAGTGTTCGTCGGCCACAACCGGCACCCGTACATATACTATTAGTTCCTGGGTAGTTTCATCAAATTCAAATGAGGGCTGACTGTTTTCATAATAGAAAGAGGGGTCCGCGAACGCCACATGGAACCTGGGGTGGATTCCCTTCAGATACCTGTTGACTTCCAGGACCGCTCCCACCATATATTGGCGAGGTACCAAATCCATGGTCAGTTGACCCCGTGTCAGGTGTTGCACACCTTTCCTGAACACGCGCGTTTGCTCGATTACCAATTGGAGATAAACCATTTCTCCTAGTTTGTCTTCCAGAGCTACAGGTATCATGTTCAGGTATAATTCCATCCAGTCCACCTTATGTTGGACGAGTCTCATTCTTCGGCGAGTGGTATTATGTGCCTTATTTAGCGACCTCAGATTATCCAATAGACCTATCACGACGTGGTTAACCTTTTCTACTGCCTCGTCATTGTGCAGTCTGGTAAAAGAACCCCGAAGGGTTGGCCGGACGTTAAACTAATCCCACAAACAAACAAACTGCCTCGTCATGCTTATCGTTCATTAGTGCCAGGTCTTCGATCATCTGGTCAGAGGACTCCTGTAACACCCTAATCAGTTCCCTATTGTATTTTACGTCAGCGGAGAGCCCCCTGTTCCACGAGGCTGGAATTGGGAAGGATGGCCATCCCGGATCGTCTATCATGAGGGGTAGCTTCTTCATTCTTTTAACCCTCCCGCCCGAACCTGGTTCTGGCCCTTGGGCCTGAGGCTTCTGCCGGGTGTTCTTAATTAGGGAGCTCAAGGTTTCATTGAGAATTTCCCTATACCGACCTTTGAGCGCCTGCAATGTCTGATCCATCTAATTCACCAGCGACCTGACATGGTAACAGGCTTGGTCGAGAGCGTCTCCTCCCTTTAGGTACCGATGACAGACCTGGCCAAAGGTAGCCTTGATGAAGGAGCGCTTCTGGGGAATGGTGATCAGAAAACCTTGTCGAACGTGGGTGATATCTGCGGTGGACATTAACTTTCCTGGTTTTAGTACCACCCCATATCGTTCTAAGGCTATAACCTCAGCATTAGGGGCTAGCCCGTCATTTGGGCTGGAGTCATTTCGTAGCCCCCCAATGACTTTCACGATGACCAAGGCGAAGAGTATTAACAACCTCATTGTTACTGTTTATAGTATACCTCCGATGAAGCCAAAGTTTGTAACTCACCCAGGAACACTACCACAATTAAGTTGTCACCGTTCTTCTTTGCACAATTATTAACCACGCGCCAAAGTACGCCTCCCTGGTAAGTCTTTTAATCCGCTTAGTTCGGGACATGTTCATAAAGGCTCCGCCCGCTGGCATTTACAACGCGCTTGATGGTTCCAGTCTCGTCCTTCGTAACTGTGATCATTAGGTTCCTCATACGTTCGCAGGACGAAGCGCGCATTGCTCTGAGGGGTTTTGGGCCAGCAGACTCCAATCCTGGGCGGCCCCCGTTGGTTCGTACGACGGCTGACTTAGTGGGAACAGTTGCGGTACTTGTGGGGGATTTGTTGTCGAGGCTGGTTCGGCCACAGGGGTCCCCCCGGTGGGTTGGTTGGCGCCCACTGCTGTTGATTCCATAGCAGTGGCGACGGGCAAGCTGCTCAAGTCTAAACAGGCGGGGTCCGCGGCTTGCAAGTGGTGGAGGAGAGTCTTTGCTGGCTCGACTCCCACCGGTGGGGTTGGTGCGTGTTGCTCGTGCGCTGACTCCACCCTTGCTCCCGGCACGACGGCGGCCAAGTGTTCTTGCCCCACTTGTTTTTCCTGTGTGGGCAGAGGTTGGCCGCTTCTTGTTGCCCGCCGTCCGGTGTCTTCCCCGACGCATTTAGAAGTTTGACTGGGAGTTTGTATAAATGGAGCGACCTGGGCCTTAACCTCAGCTAACTGTCTGTCCAACTTAGGCACGTCCAGCCCCACTGTCCGTCTAATCTCGTCAACAGTCTCAAATAATTTGAACAGTGGTTGAGTCAGATCCCAAAACCACCCGGTCTGGATTTGTACCGGCCTGGCGGCGATGTCTCCCTTTTGGGCTGGCCTTGCCACCACAGTCAGCTTTGGCTCGGGCTCCGAGTCACTCACCTCAGATAGGCAGTAAGAGTCTTTGTTCGCCGCCTTCTTTTTGGCTGTTGTTGATCCGGTAGCTTTCTTGGATCCTCCGGTGGCTGCCCTGCTGGGCCGTCGAGCCGGCGTCCTCGGTTTCTTTCGGGCAACTCCGGTATCGGTGGAGTCCGGGCGGACACCGCCCCGGCCTGGCCAGCCCCACCGCCTAAGATTCTGGGGTGGACGTTTCTTGGTACCTTCCTTCTCGGTTGCCTTTTCTTTCATCGGGCGTGCTTTAGAAGAAAGGTCCTACAAACATCCCTCGAGCGGGCACCGCCCTCCGGTATGGGCGGTTAACTCGTTTCCTTCTCAGAGGGACTATGATCCTTCCCTCCGGATCCTCAGGGAAAGTTGTGGTTCCCTTTGGAGTACTATGGGGCCGGAGGGCCAGGCAGTTCCCCATGAGTCGGAGGGATTTGTATTCCGGCTTGAAGTTCCGCCTATCTGCCCTAGGAGAAGTTGGGAATTGAAAATTGTCAATCTCCAACTTTTGTCCGGGGATAGAATCAATGTCTATCTCCATTTCCTCCAGTGTTTGGGCTAGGCAAGGCAATCACCTGAAGTGACTGTACAGGATCAGAGTTGCGGGCCGACTGGTAGATCGGCGCGGATCCCGCGAAATTATAACTGATCCGCCTGCCCATGTCGCCTCCATATTTGGAGCTGTATTTTGTTTCAGGTGGGGAACGCTTGTATCCGGTCCCAGGAGATGACGCCAACCACTGGCATCTCCCCCGGTGTGCGCACCCTCCCCCTTTTGCCACGCCCCTGGGCGCGGCGAGGTGACCGTGAGGTAGGCCACCTGTTCCATTAGCGTTGATGCTAACGGTGCCGCTCCGCCGAGCTTTTATTTTCACAGGGCGGCATGGTTTCCTGCATTAATCATCCATGTCGTCGCTTTCCCCGTCGTCGAACAGAGCGGCGTAGTTAGGCCGATGGTTCCGACGCAGGTTATAGCCACCTTTCGTCGGGACATGGCCCTCATCTGTTTTTCCTGGGCTCAGTACCGATGTAACCGAGATCGGTACATCACCGCAGGGCAGTTTTATGGGTTTGTTATTGCCTGGAGGGGATCTCCCCACCAGCGGCTGGCTTTTACCCCTTCGTTTAGCTCGTTTGCGTTTCCTCTGTCCATTAGCGCCGGCTGCTCCCCGTCCACAGGCGGTTTTGTTAGGAACAAAGGATGAGTTTGGTAACAGTGCGGTGTCCGCACTGGCGCCCTGACCATCAGTGAATTGCCCATCTGACTCTGCTAAATCAGTGGGACTTGGACCAGGTTTTTGTGTAGGTACCTCCCCGGCCATTGGAATTGCATCATGCTCACGGGGACCGGTCGTTCCCGATGACTTTTCAGTCTCAGCACCCCTAGTTTTGCCTCCCTTTTTGGCAATTTCACCCGACGGGGTGTGATGCAATTCAGGGTTTCGGTCAGGATCTGCCCCTTTTGAGTTAGTTGTTATTGCTTCTCTCACCAGTTTGGGAATGATATGAGGGACAGCTGGGGACCAAGGTCCATGCGCAGGCTTAAGCTTCGAAATATTCACTAAATGTGGTATTTGTTTCCCAGTTTTCAGCGACACTAGTCTAACGAGATGATCCCCCTTAGTTTCAATCACCCGGTAGGGCCCAGTGTACCTGTTTGAGAACTTAGACGCTTTATTTTCACTAGCTAAAGGGTCGTACATGTATACCATGTCACCTTCATACATCTGAGTAGGCCGCGCCCGCTCATCAATTCTCACTCTCAGATCTTTTTCATAGTTTTGAACTACCCTTTCTGCCATATTCCTAAACATAGCAATGTTGTCCTTTGTTTGCATGAAGAATTCACAGTCATTTAGCGTTTCAGGGATTGTTCCCTGCTCAGGCATTCCCTTACTGATTGGATCTCTGCCAAGTAGGGTGTGAGGACTGTATCCCGACCGCACACTGATCGTGGACCGAACCGTCCATAGCGCTATGGGAAGCAGGTCAGTCCAATTACAGTGGTCATCAGGAATATAATATGCGATCAGGTTCTCGATTGTTTTGTGTAATCTTTCCACTCGGGCGTTGCCTGTCGGCATTCGCCCGGTGGTGAACGTTTGTTTGCACGCTAGTCGTGTGGTAATTTCCCGGAATAGCCCTGAGAGGAAGGCTGCTCCTCGGTCTGTGTGCAGGCGGTTTACCCGTCCATACCGACACACTATTCCGGTTAGGAAACAGTTGGCCGCGGTCTGCGCGGTTGAATCTTTTGTGGTGAAAGCCTCTGGCCAACCGGTTAATAAGTCTATGAAGGTCATGATATATTTTGACCCATCCCTAGCCCTCTTTAGTGGCCCGATAAAATCACACTGAACCACCTCAAAGGGACGGGTTGGTCTCTCCCAAGACTTAGCTAAGGCCTTGAAATGTGGGGCCCGCCTCCTCAGAGAGCAGGTCTCACAAGCTTTCACATAGTCTACTATATCGGCATTCATGTTCCGCCAGTAGAATCTCTCAGAGATTTTGGTAGTAAGGTTACTGATCCCTACATGTCCCCCAGCTAAGATGTCATTATGTAACAGTCTCAGGACTTTGGGAATTAACCTTCCTGGAACTATCATGCGGGGTTTTAACCTTACCAGTTGGTCATGGTGTTTATTATACCTTTTGACGTTGAACCTACAAAGCACTCCAGGTGCTACCATTCCCACAAAATCAGCTTGGTCCATTATTCGCCTGGCTTCAAGGGGATCTGGCGGTAGGTCTCCGTCTTGAAGGTAATCTATCAGTTGCGCGCACTCTGCATCTTGGAGTTGTGCGTTTATTACCTTAGCCACAGAAAGCTCTTCATCCTGAATTTCGGCCTCAAATAATTCACATCCCACAGCGGGCTCATATTCTTCACCTGGGACATGTTCATGATAGACCCTAGACAAATAGTCCGGTAGAAAGTGAGTCGCTCCTGGCTCATAAATGATTTCAAAATCAAAATCTGATAGTGCTAAAGCCCACCCTCTCAGCCGAGCTGACGGAGCTTTGTAGGCACTTTGTAGCAGGGGGATCAACGGTTTGTGATCGGTCACTATTGTGATTTTAGCTCCCTGCAACATGTCCTCATAGTTCTTAATACCTTTAATTACTGCCAGAGCCTCTTTTTCTGTTACCGAATAATTTAATTTCGGCGTCACGGAGGGTACACCCCCAGAAAGCAACCGGACGGTAGATTTCATCTAGTTTGTGACAAACCGCTGCACCGCACGCGGCGTCTGATGCATCAGTTAATAAATAGAAATGCCCCCCGATATCTGGATGAATCAGCAAGGGTGGCGAGGTCAGCAGTTTCTTTAACTGTTGAAACGCCTCTTCGCAGGCCTCTGTCCATTCAAAAGAGACTTCTTTCTTTAGCAGCCGGTTTAAAGGCTTTGCTAGATCAGCGAAATTAGGGACAAACGGTCGGTAGTAGTTACATAACCCTAGAAAGGATTTGATAGTTTTCACGTTATGCGGGCGGTTAAAGGCTGTGATCTTTTCTGTGGTAACCTTTTGTGTAGCCACCCCTTCGGCGTTTACTACGTGGCCGAGGAAATGAATTTCACTGCGGCACCACTCACACTTAGACGGTTTCAGTTTGAGGTTGGCTCTCGCTAAAGCTTGGAGAACCACCTCAACACTCGCCAGGTGTTCGTCAAAGGTAGTGTCGTAGACGATTACGTCGTCTAAATATGCTAAGCATGTTCTTGGAATCAAGCCTTTTAACGCAATGGCCATCACCTTGGTAAACTGCCAAGGTGCGCCAACTAATCCGAAAGGTACACGCTTATACTGATATACACCCATTGGGGTTTCAAAGGCAGTATATTTTCTACTGTCTTCTTCGATTACACATTGATGATAGCCGCTCAACAGATCTAAAGCTGTCCACATAGTGGGCTTCTTGTAAGCCATATATAAGAAAAGTGATCGAGCTGTGGGCATTGGGAATTTATCTTTGAAAGTGACTTGATTAAGCATGCGAAAGTCTGTACAGAGCCTAGGTTTGCCGTCTTTCTTCTGCACTACCACCAGCGGGCTTCGCCAAGCCGACTCGCTGGGTTCTATGACACCTATATCTATGAGTTGCCTAACTTGTTCATCGATGATATCCATTTTCTGTGGAGAGTATCTGTACGGTCTAGAACTTATTACTCCCTGCGACTCATCCACAATGATTCTCATCGGCGCTATTTCACAGTGACCTAACTCTTCCATCGAGAACGCTAGCGCATCTCTGTTGTTATTAAGCATTTGTCTAAACCTTACCTTTTGTTCTTCATCTAAGCACGACTCGGTTAGGTCTATTTTGCTTACATTCTCATCCATTTCACCTCGGGGTTTCTTCTCAGAGGATTTACTTTCCATTTGCACTGCGTCTTTCATTACTTCTACAGAAATCCTACAGATGGACATTGGGGTGTCTGTTTTAGTTAGATAACACAAGTCTAGGAACTCTTCTATCTGATCTTGATTTACCTCAGGCACTGCGCATTCTTCTGCAAAAGCTAACACTTCATGTGGAGTGATTTCTTGCATTTCGTCTAGCGGATTCATGACTTTAATCCACCACTGACTTCCCACCGTATTCACGCACCCCTCCACTAGGACAGGTGCGGTTACTGCCGGTGCGCAGTAAGCTACTGGTGAGTCTAACCCCAGCGGTTCTCGGGTGGTAACCGGTATGATGCACTCATTTCCCGGCGGAATTTTCACTGTTTCTTTGCTAACTATGGGGTTTCCACAAAACACTTCTATCTTTGCGCCTGGTAGAGATAAATCTGAACGAAGCACTGTTAATAAGTTTCTACCGATTACTATTGAGTGGCATAGATCGTCCACTATGTTGAAATCATAGCAAACCACTGATCCCTGAATTGAAAACTTACACCTAATTTGTTCTAGTATTACTTGAGACGAATTGTCTGCCAAACTGATGTTTCCTTTCGATACTTTCCACTCATCTAAAATGCATTGTTTAGGGACCTGCTGTTTACAAAGGGTAGACATGAAACAATCGCTCGCCCCGGTGTCCACCAAAGACTTAACCTCTTTCTGATCATTAAATCTTAGCGTTAAGAAAAATGCTTCGTCTCCTATCTCTCTTCTAGCCGGTCCGTCCACTGCGCCTAATTCTATCATGGAATGAACGGACCTATCCTCTAGTTTCCCTGGCTCTTTTGCTCGGTACCACTAGGTTTTCCATCTTTATACATATTTGGTGGTTTTTCTCTCAATCTATTCTTCAACCACAGGCACGCTTTAGTAGAGTGGCCATGTTGTTGGTGAATGATACAGAACTTACTTTCATCGAACGGTAACCTAGGCCTCTCTCCTTTCTGCTGAGTTTGCACATTCTTTCCTTTGTCTACTTCCCTGCTCGGGGCGTTATTGGTTTTGGCCTTCTGGTCTAAGTTCCTTTCGCCTTTCTGACCTTCATACCTATCTTTTCTTTCATAACCTTGCTGTTTATAACCACCACTGCTCTGGGGAGATCCACTTTGCCCCGGCTTTGGTTTCTGAAACCATGGGGCGGCCTCCAGTCGGGCCAGCACCACTCCAAACCGTTCAGAGATGGAGTTTAGAGCTGTGGTCTCCTCTGACGCTTGGCTTCCAGCCAGCTCGCTCACTGCATTAGATATCTTAGTTCCCCCTTTGCCTTTGTCCAGCGATTCTAGTCTCGTTGCACAATCCACCGCTTCGGTGAACGACTTAGGGTCCAGTATAGCTACTTGTCTGGCTACGCCCTGCTTTAATCCTTCTAGAAACACGGCTAACATCATGCTTTCGCTTGCTTCTGCCTTAACCTGCTTTTGTTTCAGGACACCTGCAAATTCGATCACGCTCTGGTCCTTCCCTTGTTTAAGGGCACAGAACTCTGCGTGTTTCTGCCACTTAGCTCTTCGATCACCGAAGATCTTTGTCATCTGAGCTTCCAGTTTCTCAAATGTGTCTTTTTCACTTTCAGCTAACGCTCCTGCCCAGTCGTCTGCTCTTCCTTTTAGGCCTAACAGCGCCATATTCAGGAGATGGGCGTTCGACCAGTCATAGATAGCTTTCAGTCGCCTCAATTCCCTGAAATACTTTTCTATCTGCTCGTCTTCCTTTCCACTAAACCACGGTAACCTAATGTTTGGTCCCCTTTGGTGACCATTGTGGGTCGTTTCACGCACTGGCGCTGGTACTTGACCCAGTGCCAAACCTAGCTGTGGTAGAATATCCCAAATATTTGGTTGATTTGGCGGGTTTGGAGGATTGTTCTGTCCTGGTGGGCCCGGCGGACCTGGAGGGTTTGGAGGGTTGTTCTGTCCTGGTGGGCCCGGCAGACCTGGCGGTCCTGGCGGGTTGGCCGGACCTGGCGGTCCTGGCGGGTTTGGTTGATTAGGTGGGTTCAGAAGAGGGTTGTTGGGCTGGTTCGGAGGAGGGTTATTAAGTTGGTTTAGAAAAGGATTGTTGGGCTGGTTTGGAGGAGGGTTATTGGGTCCTGGTGGGTTCGCCTGATTATTCTGGCCTGCCGGAGCTTGCTGACCCTGTTGGTTACCCGCTCTTCCTCGGCCTGCGTTAAGATTGGCTCCGATCGCCATCGCCTGCAATAGGTAAGGGAAGAACATGTTTTGCTCGATCCCACCTCCTGCTGGCACGGCTCGGCCAGGCTGTTGGCCTGGTTGGCCACCCCCATCATTTTGCTGCTGTCCCCCAGGGTTTATCCCAAGATTAGGTTGCAGTATTCCTGGATTCACACCCCCAGCTCCCACTTCACCGGGTTGCTGAAGTTCCCCAGGGTTTATCCCAAGGTTGGGCTGCAATGCCCCTGGATTCACACCCCTAGCTCCCCCTTCACCGGGTTGCTGAAGTTCCCCAGGGTTTATCCCAAGATTGGGTTGCAATGCCCCTGGATTCACACCCAAGCTCCCCCTTCACCGGGTTGCTGAAGTTCCCCAGGGTTTTGGTCACGCTCTTCACCTAATAGATTTACCAATGGCTCACCTCCCTCCGCCATATTATCTTCGTGGAGGTTTTGTATATCGTGATTGTCCCACTGTTCTCTCACAGGGATTTCCTCTACACTAATCTCGTCCTCGCTTACTGGTTTGTCTTTCTTACCTGTGCCCAAAACATCCTCGGTAATTAGCTCAAATGATGACGAGCGTGATTTCTCTCCTCTAGGTAGTTTTCTATTAGGATTACCTTCTCTAACATTTGCGACAGCTTGTTCTGTTTCACTATCTCCTTCCTCGTCTTCGCTTTCGTATTTATCATACGGCTCAAGGACTGCAATGTCTCCTTCTCCTACGTGATAGGCTTTCTTTACCGTACTACCTTCCTCATCTCTATCTTCCCCTTCCTTATCACTTTGGGTCTCTAGCGTTTCCCTTTCTGCTTTATCCTGATCGCTTAACCTCTCTAACTCCTCATGCTCTTCGGGGCCTGCTTCTGCTAACTTCTTTATTAGTTCTGCCGGGTTAAAACCATACCCATCCAACCCCAGATCTGGAACTCGAGCTTTTGCTCCTTTATTAGCGTCGTCCAAGTTCTCCCCAATATCATAGGTTAACCGATAGGGTTGTAAGTTGCCTACTTTGTCGCTGTCTCCCTCTGTTTCCCTTTCCACTCCCCTGTCCCTACCTACTGTTTTCCTTTTAACTACAGTGGAATAAGGAATGGACGCCCCCGGGTTGGGGTGAGTCGGTGTTACCAGCGGGTGACTGATAGACTCAAGTCGTTGGGGATGTGGATAGGTGAGAGAATTCCCATCAGGTTGAATTACTGGATTTGCGGGGCGTCTCCCCCCTGATGGGCTGGAGTTATCTGCGGTGTTTTGTCGATTTTTCCTGTCCCCTATGGGAAATAAGTAATCCTCATCGAAAGTTTCCTGTTCACTTTGTCCTCCTGCTGCAGGTAGTAAACGATAGGGAACTCCTTGACTACACCACGGATTGTTCACATCGGGTCCATAAGTAGAGTGAGAGCTAGCACCAGGTTCGTGGCCCGTAGGTGGTACATACCCCGGATTCCAATATTGCTGGTAGTCTTTGAGACGGTTCCACCCTTCAACTCGTCCCGAGTGTGTTAGGGTTTCAAGTCCTTCGTCAAGAACCGGCCTATCTTTGGACCCTAGGTGCCAGGAAAATGGTTTACCTCTGCCACGGGTTTGGTAATTATGAATACCTTCGGGGCAGAGCTGCTTGGGTCTGGCTGAAACCCCCTGTCTCTGTGCCTCCCCGTCTAAGGAATCACCTACCTGGTGGCGGTTTTCCACATTTCCTGTATATGATGTTGACACATCGTGTCCTGCGGGCCGCAAAGATTGAGGCTGGGCGTTAGAAGAAGCCTCAAGTTCGCCGGTGGCTGACATCAAGGATGAGCAAAACAACAAAAGTCATGTTTCGGGTAATCTCCACCAAATGAACTATTGTTAGTGTTTGATTTAATACTGCGTTATGTGTATAACTAATTAATCCGTGAGTTGTTCATCCAGGTTATCGATCCGATCAGCCTGCGTTAAAAGTTAATACATCCATTCCCAAATAGTTCAAAAGAAATGGACGATGAGGGAGCTGGTAAAGTGAAAGGTCTTTTATTCAATTAACATCTCATCCCGAGTCAAAGCCACTGTGAATAAGTCTCCATCAGTCCACCTTCCCATCTCCTATCAGCAATCAACCACATTTAGAATACAAGTTGTTCCAACACATCCTAGACCGCCCTAGTGCTTAGCTCTATCACAATCCTTTGTCCGAAGCTGTTGGTAGTGGTAAACTCCAGTATACTGCGCAGGAGCCGCAGGTATTACTCCGAGCAGTTCTTCTATTTCTATGGTTAAACTCTAACTCCTAACTAACTCGCTCCCTACCTTTGCAACACCTTTTATACTGGTTAACAGGTGGCGCTGGGAGCGTAAAATGTCTCTGCCTAGAGGTAGACTTGCTAGGTCTGATCCTAGCTGTATTATAAAAGATGATAATATATTAAAAGTACTAAGCTATTAGTACAGTAGGCCTATGTGGTGTTGAGAATCGCCCATAAGAGTCTTAAAATAGTATAGTTCTCCTTTGTGACATTGGCAGACACCCGAACTGGAAACCGTTTAAGGGGAAGCACGCCATTGAATACGATTCAGAGACAAGCGCCCGCCGCCGGAAGAGGAACGTCAGGAGGAAGACTCTCATCCAGAAGGCCCACGAGCTGTCTGTCATCTCAGGGGGACAGGTAAGGCCCACAAGCTGTCCGTCATCTCACGGGGGATGGGTAGGGCCCACAAATTGTCCGTCATCTCAAGGGGACAGGTACGGCCCACGAGCTGTCCATCATCTCAGGGGGACAGGTACGGCCCACGAGCTGTCCCTCATCTCAGGGGGACAGGTACGGGCCACGAGCTGTCCATCATCTCAGGGGGACAGGTAAGGCCCAAGAGCTGTCCGTCATCTCAGGGGGACAGGTACGGCCCACGAGCTGTCTGTCATCTCAGGGGGACAGGTACGGCCCACGAGCTGTCCGTTATCTCAGGGGGACAGGTACGGCCCACGAGCTGTCCATCATCTCAGGGGGACAGGTACGGCCCACGAGCTGTCCCTCATCTCAGGGGGACAGGTACGGCCCACGATCATACCAGAGAGAGTAAAGTGTAATTTTACTCTCTCTGATCATACAGAAGCCTATCCAAGCGTAAAGCATGTATTCCATATGCCCGTTTTGCTGCAGATTTCTATTATTGATAGGGGAAATAAAGGTTAAGTATTTCTATATATGTTTCACATCAGTAGAAAGTCTTTCGGATTTCTTACGAATGCTAGGTGTTGCCAAGCGAGGGCCAGGTAGGCCTAAACCTTGCTGTTATCAGATATTAAATGGAGCTATTAGTTTTTCGCCCCACAAACATGGTGGGTTGATTTACTATAATAGTAAGGTGCTGTTAACGGACGTTTGGTTAGTGAAAGACCATAGTTGTAGACCATGGCTGCTATAGGATAGTCATCTCCTATAACCAAACGCTGTCTTGATCAGTCCCGCCACTCTTAGAACAAACCTTCGTGAGAAGTATTTGGAAAAGAGCATTGCAGCAGGTTTTAAAAAAAACAGCGCTCGTAGGGGTACGGTTGAGGAACCAATCTGCCTCAGCCAGTGGCTGATTTAGCGGGGGCACGCGACCCCCTTTTCTTCCGGACAATTTAAACCGTTTTTAATGCAAAATTCGCTCAAAATTTCATCAAAAAAGATTTCCAGTTGCACTCGCCTCCCTTTCAAACTCTTTTATCCGCCACTGCCAGCTTCCGACCCCAAGATAAAGCCAGTTTCAGTTTTCACAATGGATCTTATAATTATGTAAATATACATGCATTCCATAGGTTATAGGGAAATATGGGAAAATTACATGACTCGGGGGATTTTATACCTGTAGCTCAGTGGATATGATACTACCAGTAGGGGTTTTCCTTAACTATTTTGTCCACTAGACTGACTGAGTCTCGTCCACCGGGCTAGTGGTCCATCTTTGCACTAGCCCGGATCAAAGTTTCAGTTGCCCAATTGAAGTTATCATTTAAAATTGTTAACATTTCCACTGGTCCATCGGGCTAGTTGTTTACAAATTTCACTAGCCTGGCAGGGTTTTTACTAGCACCCGGTACTAGTAACTCTGTGTTAAGGAAAATCCCTGACCAGACATTAACAAATCTAGACCCGGTCACCGCGAGGCCTCAGATTTTAGGGATTAACGTTTACACATCGTACCAAACAAAACAGAAATGCCATGACTCTGACCTGAGACTCCTGGTTCGTAACTTTACTGTATACTTTCAGGTCTTCCTGACGTACATAGATGACAACGAACAGACGTGGACCTACTCCAGTTCAGAGGAGCTCTGGTGCAAATATGTCACCACCGGTAACTTACTCTGTATACTCACATATATATAAATATATAGGGAGTTTTTAACAGCCACAAGGCATCTCAATACGTTAGCGTATCTCAAAACGTACAAGCCACATCACAGACTAACCGTACAAGATGTATGAAGAGCACATGCAAAATGCGCACATATTAAAAGGGGTCGTGGCCACCCCTCCAAGGTCTTAAGTTTTACATTAACAAATTCGAAATTTGGTCCAAAAAAGGGAGGGTGCACGCCCCATGCGCCCCCCTCTAAATCCGTCCCTGCTTACATTTTGGGCCCCACCCTAATTCTTTTTATTGATTTTTTTTTTCAAAATTTGAAAATGTATGGCCCTATCATGGTCCCTATATGGAATTACAAAATTTTCCGGATTGGATTATGCAGAATTCCATGATGTTCTGCCATGTTCTCAAATCACATGACTTTTTTTTTTAGACTTAACAATGACTATTTTGATTTAACCAGGCAATAATAGTCTAAGGTTTTAGTTTTAGCGGGTATCATTGTAGTAGACGATGAAATATAAGTTTCAGGGTTTTCGTTTTTTACAATGAATGGATTTTTTCATTTTCCAGGCCTCAGGCAAGAAGAGGGCGAGAAGCGATGCGACGAGAAAGCCAAAGTAATCCACATCAGTGGTGTGGACGACATCCCACCTACCCCAGAGTTGGAGATGAGCTGGGTAGGTTGCACTTGTCGCTCACACGATACACCATTCATAGAAGTATTTAAAAAAAATAAAAGGTGCTAGCCAATCACAGACCCCCCACCAATGCTTATCAAGATTACATAACAGTTGTTGATCTCTCAAAGCTGGTGGTCACCATAGCGACACTCGGACAAACAAACCACTGGACCCTGACGGCCTGGGTATAGAAGACTATAGCATGTCCTTGATTTTTATTTACAGATAAAGCAGGAGGTCCCAGACGGTGAGGATGGCAGAAACATGGAATGCCTTGACAGTGATGGACGTAAGTCTTTCACATTACTAAAGCCGCATACCAATCGGTGACTTTCTCAGAGTTGGCATTAAAATCAGTCGATTCGACCCAAATAATTGACTGTTTTTGCACTGCTTTTTGCACTGCAATTCAAATAAAACGTGTCCTGGAATAAAATGCAATGGGAAAACAGTGGGAAAACAAATGAGATCTGTAAGAGGCTGCAGTAGCATTTTAGTGGAAAATCAGTGGAAATCCACTGGTTGATCGGTAGTAGATCAGTATGTCTGAAGCTAGGAAGGGCAATCAATACACTTTTAGTAGCTAATTGAAATATTTCAGACATACTGAGTAAAGAAATATCCACTGCTGTTTGGTCTGGGGTACATTTCAATTACCACTAACTGGTGGATAATCGCTCTGTAACATACACGGCTTTCAGCACATTGTCCAACTGGGCATGGAGCTTTAAATTCATGATAGACCTTCTAAAGACTCTTCCTGGCTCCATTTGCCATTGAGCAAATTGCTGTCTCAGAAGAAGTTTGCCAGGCACATAATGACACATTAATTATTGCATACTGAGTATTTGATAAAACAAGGTGTTCTATTTTCAGCTCTAATTCGACCACAAATTACCGAAATCTATTCCCAACATGTCAAAGTGGAGGTTGACGGTGCTGAATGTGAAGTCACAGAAAAAAAGGTGAGTGGGGGAATTTCAAAGGTTAGACAACCTGAGCCAATCCTAATGGTTAAGATGTATGCCATGAAAAACAGACGATCACTTTTAGGTCTTTTTTTTTTTTTTTTTGCAAACTTCAGGAGTTATTGTTTCATGATATGGTGCATTGTAGGCCTATTCATTATCAAAATTGCAAAGCCGATGATAACATAAATTGGTAAATGTTAAGTAAAGTGTAAATTGGGATAATGTCACTGCAGGTACAGTTTATGTCAGTCTGATCTGTTGTGACAAAAAGCTAAGGGAAAAAATCTAATCATGTTTCCTTTAATCTTGCAGTCTGTTGATGTCTCAACTCAAACATTCCTCATGTGAAAACGTCGAGAAGAACGGAGCAGGAGCTTATGAATATCCATTACACAATTACCCCGGGATGTTGTCACCTACAGGATATATAATAAGGTTCGCAACCTTCTGACGTAGAATTTGCCATTTGGGCTATCATTCCGGTTTCAATTAATCGCATTGTCCTTATCCGTGACAATACACCTTTTGAAAAGGCCGCCTTGTTAGTGGGATATGCCCTTAAATAGCTTAGGGTTGATTGCGCAGACTAATGAAAAAGGTCTATAATTATTGGAGAGATTGCATGGCAGGCCCATGCTCGTCTCATCCATCCTCTTGCATCAAGAGAATGCATGGCCATGGAATTGTTATACAACAAAATTAATATGATTATTACATTGAAACTCGTGCTTAGCTAAATGGAAGTGAGTAAATACTGTCGGTCCCAAGGCATGTATATATAGGTATTATAGGGACATGGGTCCCTTATCTACCTAAGAAAGGACGTTTGTAAGAGAATGTACTTTTTGCATGTTATTGTCAGGAATTATTTCATGATTTCAAATACTATAAGCCTCATAACGACTAATTATGTAAATTATATTTTGTCATTTATTCATCTTTCCATTTTTCCATCAAAAGTCTAAAATTTGGTTTAATGAGAACCTTTGTGCTGAAGAGCGCCACACCATTATAATTTACTGTGAATGGCCAGTCTCAATAAGAGTTCCACATTTTTTTGTTTTCGAAAAGAATATGATACGTAGTTGTGAACTTCCCCCGCGACATTTCAAGTGCGCAGTGAAATGTATTATTTAAACAAAATAAGTGTATTTGGGATGGCTATTTTATAGAGACTTGAGGAAGTCTATGTCTATGTTTTTGTATCCCCACTTTTATGTAAATAAATGTACAAAACACACGTATATATCTGTTTGTGTGCTTCAACAAAATGTTACATTCTGATTAATGTTTCATTACTTGCAAAATAAAATACTTGTTGTTTATCAACGTTCTCGATTAAATAAGCATGATTATAATACATTTCTGTTATTTACTCTTTGGTAACAGCTGTTAATGTTAGTCATATGAAGTGACTTGTGAATTGACAGTTTATATAGAATTAATCATATCAGCGAACATGTTCAAATAAACTGTGGTAATGAAATACTGTATAGATTTCCTGAATGAAAAAAAGAATAATATCCATACAAGAATACCCTATTTAATATATTCTTTATTTTTGAAATTACTTGCAATAAACGTACCAACATCACAAAATTATGATAGTTTTAAACAGTCAACTTAAGAATATGAATATAACTTTGATTTCAAACAATATAACACTACTGTATAGTTATCTAATACTGTAATGCCATACAGTGACAGTCAACTACTTTGAAAATGAAAAAAAAGAGAATTATGATAACGTTTTCTTGACCAAGAGCAGCATATTTTTATTGTTAGAAAAGAAGAATACAAAAATTGCAATAGTGGGGGTTCCGGGACTTTTGATTAAAGGCGCCCCCTCCCGTTACTAGAGGCCACTAGAAATCTTGGATCCCTGATAAAAAAAACAACCTGTTAGTTCTTTGGATAAGTGTCTAGTCTATTGTAATGAATCCACCCCTTCCCTTTGGAGAACAGTGGCGTTTCTTTAAAATTTAATTTTAATTATTTAATTTAATTTAACTTATTTATTTATTTATTTTTTATTTTTTTTTTTATTTTTTTTTTTTTTATTTTTTTTTTTTTTTTTTTTTTTTTTTTTTTTATTTTTTTTTTTTTGGGGGGGGGGGGGGGGGGGGGGGGGCGGCGGACGCAGCCCACCCCGCATAATTTCCTAATATAAAAACTGGGACCCAGAGAGTGATAGTCTGGCAGAAATATTAAATATTTACATTAGCCCCCCATCCCCCCCCCTTTTTTTTTCTTTCCTTTTTTTTTTTCTTTCTTTTTTCTTTTCTCTGGATAAGCCTGAGGAAAAATAATCAACATGAGACCTCTCTTGGAAACCATTTCTAGATGACACAGCCAATGCAGCTGCATTACCCTTCTGAATCTCACTTGATAAATCCTGTTTCTCTGCTGTCAGCAAAGGGCTTATTTGACCGCGAAAAGATGGTTCGTCACATGCCCTTAACTGAAGTAGAAGGTACACACCGAAACCAGCTACGGTCACAATCAACTTTAGGTATCACGCCACCTTGATTAGCGATATTATTCCTTTACATTGTAAAATTAACTAAACACACGATTGAGTAAAAATGTAAAGAGTTAGAAAAAAGAAGTTATAAATTTTGACAAGTTCTCCATAAAAAGTTTGTCTTCATTGTACTGATAATGTAAATTGTAAAAATGTGCGTGAGATCAAAATAAAATCGTGTAGTGATACCTAGATGTTTTGGTAAACATGGCGGCCATCGTTCGTATGGACGAGTTGGTCAAAGATTATTTATTATATCGCGGTCTAACTGCTACGCTTCGGGCGCTAGAAATCGAGTTAAAGAATGAAAAAGACAAAGGCTTTCGGGTGAGCATAATAATAATTCCTTCCATTCTGCAGGAAGCAGAAATAAGATGCCCAATCGGTACCAGAAGTGGCTTCTCAGACTCAGTCAGTGACACCGTTGATGGGAGGTGCCGCAGCTTCATCACTTGCCATTTGGGGCCAAAGTTAACCTTCGGTCTCAGCACTGTAACTAGTTTGCCAAGATACGCTTAGCTGTTTTAATAACGAATTACCTGTAGCATGAATAATTAATGCTATAGATACGTCAATCATGGCAGCAAATAGCGATCACAGGACATATCTATACTATAGCTTTCCAAGGTTTTGAACTGAGTGATGGGTTTTGAACTGTGAGTGATAGGTAAAAGTATCATCAATTATTGGCATATGTTATGAAAGATAAATGTACCGTGGAACTTTTCTTTGAGTTTTAGATATTCTAAAGCATTTTCTTCGAATTAAGGATGTACACTGCACCCCGGGTGCATGGATTACAAATACTGTGCACCCTGAAATCCACAAATTTTTGTAGCATTACATACTGAATACTAGAGAGAATGCATAGACTACAGGACGAGTGCATGATTTTAAGAACCATGCAACCCGCAAGTGTATACATTTTCCCCTTAATTTCGGACACTCTATCAAGATCTACCTGACGGCTGTATATACCAATCCCTTCCCTTTTCCCTGAATGAGCTATCAATGAACAAGTGTATTGTATTGATTATGCCTTCTTGTAAATAGTAATACCAGTTTTTGTGTGTGGTTTTCTTTTAGTTATAATTTTTGGGAAACCATCTTTACCGACACCTGTCTATAGTGCAGTCTCACTGTCTTTCCCAAAGTGGAATGAAGTGCTTTCTCCTGCGTTTACTGAGCCTATACGTGTGAATTTCACAATTTATCACAAATTATATCTGTAATGCTACGAACATTTGTGCATTTGTTTGTTTCCTGTTGACCAACTGAGTATTTGAGGAACGGCTGGACACATGTTTTCATTTTTGGAAAATTCCTTTCTTAATCAAAGGTTTCAGCCTTACCAACATAAGAAAAATTAGAAAGAATTTCCGACCTCCCGACTGGGTATTTTCATGGTCGTCCGCTGAACAGGGAACATTTTTAAGGTTGGCATGAGTTGAGTGCTATTTAGTCTAACTGTAAGTTTCTAGTGAATTATGTCATCGCAATAAAAAGAACATTTGAAATCTAGGTTTTTACTTTATTCCTTTTCTTTGACAGGTCGATAAAATAGTAGATCAGCTGCAGTCATTCGTGAGTAGTTACGAATTAACAGCTCTTCGTGACTATTGGAATTATCTGGATCAAAGGATATTCTGGTAAGTTTTATTACTAACCAGGGAGAGTCGATTTATCTACCAACGCCCCAGGCTCTCACTCACACTTCGTGTCAAAACAGTATCATCTAAATGCTACCAGTATATAGGTCTACATCTTTTCAAGTTTGTATCAATAATGTATTAGAAATGAAGAACCATAACGTTGACAGTTCAGAGACGTCACGTTATATTACGGAAAACATAGAAGATGCCCCGGGTAACAGATGATCAGGGATTATGTTAGAATCCTGATGCGAAACTAGTGCATCATTGTTCAATTCATAGAACTGTACGTAGCGCCATTTCTGAATTTGATGCGTGATCTTTAGAATGCACAGAAATATCACTTCTTTAGCTGTAATCAAATTTTTGAATTAAAAAAATAGTTCAAGAATTAAAGAAATAATTCCCAATTTTTACGAACAGAAGAAAACACTGAATAAAAAATTCACTACAGATGCGCATATTGCGCATCCTTACCTTTATCAAAGCCTGATTTTTATGCCCATATTCGCGCTGCGTATCCCTAACTTTATCCCTAGACAATATGCTGTTTACACATTTTTTTTGGATAATGTATACATTACTTGTCCGGGTTTGACCTAACGTTACATTAACTACCATAAAACCTCTAATATAAGCCGCATAAAACCTCTAATAGAACTTATAAGCCGACTCATGGCTTTCAATCTGACTGTAATTTACATCCCAAAGCATCAAGAAAAAAACCCTAATATAAGCCGCACCTTGACTTCATACATAATTGTTGCAGACATTTGAATAATTTTATGTAATTTTCCCCAGAATTATATAAGACTACGTGCATGTAAAATGAGGCCAAAAAAAGAATGTCAAGGTCGAATTTTAATCCAAGTTTCTTTAAATTATTTACTACGTTGTTTGTCACATTAGAAGAGAAATGTTGAACTATTGTTAATGTTTGATTTAATACTGCGTGATGTGTATATGACTAAGTATCCATGAGTCGTTTGTCCAGGTTGTCTGAGTCAATCAGACTGCGTTTAAAGTTAGTTCGTTCACTTCCCAATAGTTCAAAAGAAATGAACGATGAGGGAGCTCTTAATATGAAAGGGTTTTTATTCAATAAACATCTCATCCCGAGTCAAAGCCACTATGTATAAGTCTCCATCAGTCCACCTCCCATCTCCTATCAGCAATCAACCACATTTAGAATACAAGTTGTTCCAACACATTCTAGACCGCTCTAGTGCTTAGCTCTATCACAATCCTATGTCCGAGGTAGTTGGTATAGGTAAAACTCCAGTCTGCTGCGCAGGAGTCGATGTACTAACTCCAAGTAGCTCCTTTGCTAAACTTACTCAGCTGACATTCTCACTAAAACTGCCTGCTCCTCACTTTGCAACACCTTTTATACTGGTTAACAGGTGGAGCTGGGAGCGTAAAATATCTCTTTTTCTAGAAGTAGACTAGAAGTAGACTTGCTAAGCCTGATCCTTGTTAGATTATACAACATGATGATATATTAAAAGTGCTAAGCTATTAGTACATTCGACGGCGGTCAGGTGTTTGAGTTTAAGGAGGTGGACGACATAGCTCAAACCAAATAAGGATTTTCAGTCAAATGTGATAGGTTCCCAATTTTGATTATTGGACATATTTATTATTATGATGCTTTAACATAGAGAAACCAATGTGGGGTGGCTTTGACTCTCGTGGTACATTCAACACAGTGTCAATATGATCAGAAGTTCCATTTTTGCTTATCCAAAGGTATAAACAAAGATACATTCATATGATCGGTTTTGCTTAGTACATAAGTACATTTTACCAGTAGTCCCATGTTGAGACTCAAGATCAGTGAAACCATTCATAAAGTTTCAAGGTAAGTTCATAGGATTATCAGTCCGTATCAAGGCTTAAGGACTGCGGCACCCGTGCATAAGGTGACAAGGTAAGTTCAAAGGATCGTGAAATAATCCTTAAAGTGAAGGTGATTGTTATGCATTTAGTGACAAAGAAAGTCCAGAGGATTGTGAGATGATCCTCAAGGTAAAGGAGATAATTCTGCCTACTGTGGCAATACTCATTGTTCTGAGTGTCAGGTCCGTCACTTTTACAGTTCAGGAAAACACAGAGGAAACAGGTAAGTTTTGACTTAGTACATACATGTACAGTTTTTGATATATGCGATTTGGAACACAAGTCAACAAAACTCAACATATATACAGTGTAAAGTTGTCTTAACCTCCTAAGAGTAACGAATACACAACAAATTCAATTTCAGAACGAGTTAACACAATAATAAATGATTCCGTTGAAAGCGGACATCTTGAATGGACGAGTTTCATTATACAATGTATATCAAATTTCACCCAATTTTCAACTAAAACGACATTATTTACAATAAATACATGGTCCTTGCAGTAGACCGATCAGCATTAAACAGTTTGGCATCTATAAACTATCATACCAAGTGCGCGCCCATCAGTCGCCCTTAGTACATGTGTACTTAGCGGGACGCTTGACTGGAGTTCCCATCCAGGGCTCGACCTCGGTCTGGGTTCCTCCAGGTGATAAGTGCCCGGATGGCAATTTCTGCTTCGAATGAATTTAGCGAGTTTGCGCGCCCGATATGAATTATTATGCCATGATAATTAAAATTTATCGCCTGATTATGTTGGTTGGGGACCTAAACTTTAGTTTAGCGCAGATTTTGTAAGAAATTATACGATGGTTTGATCATGCTAGCCGATTTCAAAATTTGGATCCCTCGGATCAAAAAGGGGTTTTCCCAAATTAGCCTCGATATGACGTCATTTTAATCAGTGCCGGCGGTAATTTCAGCGTGTAAAGACGTGTTTTTCTTCTAGTTAGCCCTTTTATCATTCTTTCATCATCCACCATGGTACGCGTAGCTATTTTTTGTTCAGAACGAGAGGCTGGTGTGCAAGATTATCCTGACCTGATTCAGAACAACACGGATCACATCTTCGTAGTCTTCCCGTGCGAGGAAGCCACGACGGCGGAGCTGGCGGGCTATGCATTTGCCCACCATATGCTTTATCCAGGGGACGTTCTAATCGTGATTACCAACCTCCTCGACATCCTGACCTGGGACCCAGAACTGCGCCTGTATCTCCCGCTTTTCATCAGTCCGGATGCTGTCATTAATTTCTACGCGGAGTTATTCAACCGGGCATTTTTGAACATACAGGCACACCCCGTTCCAGCTACCCTCATCCTAGCGACCCCTTCGGGTTTTGATGCCCGGAGGTGGTCGCTAACAGACAGTGACGGTTCCCTACAAAAGTGGCTCAACCGCATCGTTCCCCGGATTAGTCGAGAGGTGAAGAGGGCAAATGACTGGTATGCAGTTCCAACGGTCAACACCGGCCATGCCCTCCACCTCTCAAAGGTAGTGGCCGATGGTGTAATGACCGTTAATGACTTCCGCGAGTTAGAAGATGGATACATGCCGTCCGCCCGGGTTGTGCGCCGCTGGGCCCGGGCCTTGGGCCGGGTCTTCGTTCGGCTGCCCCTTCCACGATAGGCCGCCGGCACTCCCCCGTGTATATATATGATTCCCGGAGTGATTACCACCAATTAATTTTTCTAGTTTAATTCCCGGCCTATGCCTAGGACATTTAAGTTTTGTATCCAAGAGGCGTAGCCAGCATGTTCTTACGGGAGCTTCAGATAGCAGGACTGTTGACACGGGAGCACTCAGACGTTCCTTCGTCCTTGTTTGTCGCCGGGCACCGCCCTCCTTCTGTTCAACCGCCCCTTCACCGCTACCGCTCCTGGTAAGTTTAACCTTCTTTAGCGTTCTCGGCATGTTAGGCAGGTTACTAACCCTTTGTTTTTAAGGAGATTGTTGGTCAGGAATTTGTCAGCAGTTTTCGGCTCGCCTTTACGTGGTTGAATTCCGGAAGCTGACGTCACTCCCGGAACCAGGGGTTGTCATACTCCCCCGTTGCTTCGGATTCCAAATGTAATACTCGCCCCGACTATAGCCTTTTTTTGTCACGCACTTTTACTGTAGTACTGCGCAACGGCACCACACAAGTGGCCCTCCGCGAAAATGTAGTTCTTATAGAAACATTTAAGTCAGGCAGGTAACAAGTCCCAGCGAAAAGTAGTCCCGGCACTGCCCAGAATGCTATAGTCGGAGCGACGATTACACGAGAATCCGAAGCGAGAAAGGAGTTTGCAGGGGTTGTATTTCGCTGGTGATTTTTGTAACGGGTAGCGTGGGCGGCCACCTGGTGTTTACTTTGGTTTCAAGATGGTGGATGCGGGCCGGACACTGGAGCTTTGTGTACTAACTTATTGTTTCTTTCAGGTCCTGTGGTTGGTTTATAATAACATGAATGATGTAAGATGGTAGTATCGGGCACTGACAGACGTCAGGCTCTATGATTTTAGTGGGAGGAATTGTTTAGGCGAACATGATCAAGCATTTTTATCTCGCGCGTGCTTGGGCGATAATAGAGGGTTTTCCTGACTAGTGGTTTGTTGACATTACCGATTCAAGCAGGGCTCTCAGCGTGTGGGTAGAATATGCCGCGTTGGCCTTATAGTGTTATTTTATGATTATTGACTACTAGTTGACTGACACTGCACTAATGGAATTGTGTGGATGACCAGGGATTCCGGTCCGGACTGTACAGCACTGGATTTGCTGTGACAGAATTCTTTGTTTTGACGTTCCCCGTACAAGACAGTAGTGTACATATCTTCATTGGAAACAATTCACACGGCGGCGCCATAAGGTGTAAGCGCTTCATGGGGTTTCACCCTGGTAAGTTTGAGGAACTGCAGGTGACCAAGTACTTTGGTCCAGACTGCGCAGCTTTAGATTGGCTGTGGCAGAATTCTTTGATTAGTTGTCCCCCTTACAGGGCAATGGAAATATTCACGTGGTGACCACATGAGGAGACACCACAGGTGGAGCCGTCCGACTGGCCGTCGGCGACTCCAAGGTAAGTTGAGAGGGTGTAGCAAAGGCTACAAATACCCATCCCGTGTTAGTCTAACACCAAGACTGCATCAGTGTCATTGTGTTAGAATAAGTGTTGTAGATAATATTGTTGTGCAGTGTCGTCCAGATGGGAGAGAGAGATAATGATTATTAGGATTGGGTTATTATTGTTTGTGGAAAAACTACCTTTTGGGTTTATGAGAAGCCATTGCTTGAACGGTATGTCTTATTATTGCTATTTTATATATATTATTTTTTTTTTTTTTTATAAGTATTGTTGGTATATATTTTGAATTACAGAGTGGTAGCCTGGCGTTCGTCCTCATAATTTTGTGCTGGGACTGAACGTCAGCACCACTGTCTACATTAGTCAGTTACCATCCCGCTTCTAGGTGATGGGTGTATTCCTGATATTTTCATGCAAATATTTTGTCTACATGCACAGTAACAACCTAACATTTTAATTTGTACCACACACAGTATGGGGGTTGGGGTAAGTCATCACTCCGCAAATAGACATGTCATTGTTGACCTTGATTATTAACTGTACATGGGAATATCTAGTGATTATTCGTTACTTTATTTATTTCTTGAGGGGATCGGACTCAGACCAGTCCATTTTTGGTCTGAACACCGATCCTCATCAGCTATACGTGGGTTGTCGGCACCCCCCATCCCGTGGAACCAGAATGGGCAGCACCGAGTCTCCCATTGTTATAATCGGGAGCAGTCTGCATATTTTTTCTAATATGCAGTCTACCCCCCCTTTAAATTATAGAGATGTGTAAATGCATCTCTTCAGATCACTCACTTCCAGACAGCACCTAGTAAGTCGGGCCTTTACCGAAGTACAGTACAAGGTTAAACCCGTCTTCTGTCAAGGTCTATGCCCTTTTTTTCTTGTGGAGAGTCAAGACTACTCCTGAAAAGACTCCGCCCCCAGCCTATCCTAACTATGCGCACGCGGGGCAGGAATATATATTAGTGTTATAGACAGCTTTAGAAATTTGATTCTTTCCTAATAGAATGGGTAGACTATTAGCTAAGGGTTTTTAACTAAGTTTTTGCAGCCGTTCGTTAGGGAATTAGTAGTCCGTGTCCCCCCTCTTCAGCTCAACTGTTGAGCGGAGACCCGGTTACTTTTAGCGCCACGACGGCGGTCAAGACTAGTATTTCATTTGTTTTCATTTTTCTCTCGACGGCGGTCAGCTCTGAAGCCGCACGTCTTCTTTATTAATTTTAATTATTTCTAATTTACCCGGGTCGAAACTTGACTTCTTGCCGTTTTGCCTCAGTCCCGGTTAAAACTGGTCTAAACATGGCCTAAATAACTTAGTCTTGTACCTTTGGGCAGTTGTTTGTCATCTTTCGTTTATCGCTGGATCCTGATTTACAGTAAAAATCAAAGGACCCAACGACTAGGATATGTTGTGACTCGGTGATCATTACACATAGCCAAGATGATGAGACTACACATTTTGTACAGCGCCTCGTCCCATCATCCTGTGGGTTTTAGCTACAACTCCCCCCCACAGGGAGAAGGCGCTTTTTCATAGGTAAAAGTCGCCTTTATGAAGAAGGGAGTTAGCACCCTGTGAATGTCACCAGTTCACCGCATTTTTCCCGTAACTTCTTTTTCCTTGTGACCTCCGTTATACTTTCTGAATATAACACGCCTTGGCAGGAGTTGTACACGTCCTCGCCCGTTGTAGCGTGCTTGTACCAGAAACAAACGAGCCACGTATAAGGTACTCTCGTGCGCTGTCACGGAGCGTTCCCCCTTTGAATGTTACTAAATATTCTGCGTTCTTATGCTCTTTACTACAACTTGCCCAGGATTCCCTGAGGAAGGGCCCTTAGTTAAATAAATATTGGTCTGCTTTATATATTAGTTTTTAGGTAATTTCCTTTCTATTCGTCGATTTTTTTGTGATGAAGGATATATATGTAGGCATGCTAAAGAATAGACAGTGGCGTTCCCCAAGTGACTCCTGTACTGCAGCCCGATCCTAGCGGTAACAACAGCACAGGGGTCAGGTATAGATGGTACTTGCTTGGGGAAGTTCACTTCGCTCGTTGGAAGCATTGGTCCCGTTGAGCGCACATAGGTTTTGTATAGAATTTTGAGTTTCTTTTAAATGCTAAAATTTTGCGACACTAGGATCGGTTCCGAATGAATCCCTACTTTAAAAGAATCGCCGAATTCATGATAATAAGAGTGTTTGAGCTAGGCTACCGGGCATGGGACACTCAACTTGAAAGAAATTTAGGTAACCCATGGGTCCATAGAGAGACGGTTGGACCAGCCTACCCGACCCAGGTTTCCCTGGTTGGTGAATTATTATTGAACAGGTTAGTCAACAGAACCTTACCTACCCAAACAGGCAGAGCCCAGCGAATTCCCTGTTACATTTCAGTTTGGTACTTGTACTATTGAATTATTAATTCACCAATTTTCCCTGTACTGCATTAGGTCAGGTCTTACCACTCGTTACATTGTCATATAATAATTTCATAAACCGTTCCTGGGTCCTTTTCGGATGTCCCTGGTCTTACTGTCTTTTGAGCAGTCCCCGGTCCGGTCGCTGTGGAGGTAGGTGGGGTCGATCTAGGAGGGGCGTTAGGCATCGTTCCATGTCCCATCACTGGTTGAGGCCAGTCCGCTCCGACATCGGACCAGCCAGCGTCGATGAGGCGAGGCACTCCCATGGGTACAGGAGTGGCTAGCCCCGAGGAGTATCTCAGGAGTCTGGCCCTGGTATTGTACTTTAAATTACTCATCATAAGACGGGCCAGTTTTTTAGACACCCTCAGGGTATCCGGTAGTGGCACCTTAGATGGGTGTTGTCCAGGTCTTGTCGCCGCTCCCATCAGCTGTGCCCCCCAGGTAACTGTCAGGGTGTACTTCAGGCACAGTTGGGTCACCAGTAGATCCTTAATAAGCACATAACCTTCCGTGTAGGTGTGGTCAGAAGGCATGGCCAGTTCTCCCAGAAAGATTGTCTCTATCATATGTGGGTTGGCAAACTGTACATACAGTCCATCTACAGTTTTCCGTCTGATGTACCTCCATTTTCGCCACACGAGGACCACTATGGTGATGACCAGTACCGCCAATAATATAGCGAGCACAGCCACCGCAGTGGGGTTGGCGGTCGTGTTCGGGCATCCAGTCAGTTCCTTCTCGCGGCGTAGCAGCTCCTCCATGTCCGCTGTCTCCAAGGCCATGGCCCGTGGTAGAGTCATAGCCAGTCCGGCTAGGGCAGCCTTGCCCTGGTGCCTCCGCCAGCATTTCCAGAGAATACACCCAATAATTGTTACTGCTATCACTATGCAGAAAATTGTGAGGAGGCCGAAGCCGCCCCCAAAGTTACCTATAGAAAACCATGGGGCGTGTTTGTCTACTTCGTAGCGGTCAGTCGCTTTCTTGATGCCTTTAGCCAAGTCTTTCCGGTGTTTTTGGATCCGCTTGGCCAGAGAGGGTACAGGTATTCTGACCTTTAGGCTCTCCTCGATTTCCAGTAGCTCTTTCCTAATCGTTTCAGGGATAGGATCTGATTCTAACATAGTGGGTTCATTCTCGGGCCTCGTGAAATTAGTGTTCCATCCTTTCACACGACTCGCCGCTTCCAACAGGTCGTTATGTGGATACACGACCGTGGTGATCCTGGTGTGTCGGTCACAGTTCCGTAAACTATACGGTATCCATGATCCCTGTGTTTGGAATGCACAGTCGCATTCCACCTGCACTCGCGCATAGTTTTCTATGTTCACCTCCACCGCAGGTTGATTTCTGCAAATCATTTGGCCCCGGGTGTCAGCGCTGACCACGAGCATGTCTCCGTCGTCCAGATACACTGCCATCTCTCCAAAGTCTGCTTCCAAAAGATAGTCCAGTTCACATTTTTCTTGTATGGCCGTGTCATCGCGTCTCAACAGTGCGGCAGTGCAGGTATTATCCGTGATTTTTTTCATGTAGGGCAGGTCCTTGCAAAGCGTAATGGTCTGCCCATAACAGCCTGACCAACTGCCGCTAGCCAGTGGTACATAGTACTGGCGAGACATGGACATAGCCACACTTTTAGGTAGATTAACAATTTGGAGGGCGTCCTTCTTTTGTCGTCCTCTAACTGGTACCGGCACAGGAAAGGTTAGTACCTCGTAGACTATAAACAGATGTTCGTCGGCCACAACCGGCACCCTTACATACACAATCAGTTGACTTCCAGGACCGCTCCGACCATATATTGGCGTGGTACCAAATCCATGGTCAGTTGGCCCCGTGTCAGGTGTTGCACACCTTTCCTGAACACGCGCGTTTGCTCGACTACCAATTGGAGATACACCATTTCTCCTAGTTTGTCTTCCAGAGCTACAGGTATCATGTTCAGGTACAGTTCCATCCAGTCCACCTTATGTTGGACGAGTCTCATTCTTCGGCGAGTGGTATTATGCGCCTTATTTAGTGACCTTAGATTATCCAGCAGACCTATCACGACGTGGTTAACCCTTTCTACGGCCTCGTCGTGTTTCTCGTTCATCAGTGCCAGGTCTTCGATCATCTGGTCGGAGGACTCTTGTAACACTTTAATCAGTTCCCTGTTATACTTGACATCAGCTGAAAGCCCCTTATTCCATGAGGTTGGAATAGGAAATGTCGGCCATCCTGGGTCGTCCAGCATGATGGGTAGTTTCTTCATTCTTTTGACCCTTCCGCCTGAATCTAATTCTGACCCTTGATTTTGAGGTCGCTGTTGGTTGTTTTTAATTAGCGAGCTTAAGGTTTCATTGAGAATTTCCCTATACCGACCTTTGAGCGCCTGCGATGTCTGATCCATCCAATTCACCAGCGATCTGACATGGTAACAGGCTCGGTCAAGAGCGTCTCCTCCTTTTAGGTACCGATGACAGACCTGGCCAAAGGTAGCCTTGATGAAGGAGCGCCTCTGGGGAATGGTGATTAGAAAACCTTGTCGGACGTGGGTAATATCTGCGGTGGACATTAACTTCCCTGGTTTCAGCACCACCCCATATTGTTCCAAGGCTATAACTTCAGCATTAGGGGCTAGCCCTTCACTTGGGCTGGAGTCATTTCGTAGCCCCTCAATGCCTCCTACTATGGCTAAAATGAAAAGCACTGACCACTTCATTGTCATTGGTTTTAGCATTAGTCCGAGAGAGTCAAGTTTATAGTTTGTCTACAACTTTTTCACAACGAAGTTACCTTCATCCTTCTGCGCACCACTATCATCCATGCGCCGAAGTATGCCCTCCTCTCGGGCCCCCTGGTCCGTTTAGTTTGGGACATGCTCGTAGAGGTTTTGCCCACTGTCATTCACCACTCGTCTGATGATCCCGCTCTCGTCTTTGGTGACCGTAATTCTCAAGCCTCTCATACGTTCGCAGGACGAGGGGCGCATTGCTCTGAGGGGTCTTGGCCTAGTAGGCTCCAGTCCGAAACGGCCCCCGTTGGGTCGTACGACGGTTGGCTCGAGGGGTACGGGTGTGGCACCTGCGGTGGGTTTGTCGTTGGAAGTGGGCTCGGCCACAGTGGACCCCCCGGCTGGCTGGTTGGCGTCCACTGCTGCTGGTTCCATAGCAGTGGTGAGGGATTGGCGTTGCAGCTCGTCGTCAAGCTGCTCAAGTCTAAACAAGCGGGGTCCGTGGGCTGCAAGTGGTGGAGGAGGGGAGCTCCCGCTGGCTCGTTCCCCACCGGTGGGGTTGGCGCGTGTTGGTCGGGTGCTACCTCCACTTTTAACCCTGGAGCGGCGACGGTTAGCTGTTCCCCTCCCGTTCGCCTTTCCAGAGTGGGCAGAGGTCGGCCGCCTCGCGTTGTTCGTTGTCTGGTACCTTCCCCGACGCATTTAGAGTTTTGGGTGGCCCTTTGAATGAAAGGAGCAACCTGAGTTTTAACCTCAGCTAGCTGTTTGTTCGATTTTGGCACATCCAGTCCCACTGTCCTTCTAATTTCGTCAACAGTCTCAAATAGTTGGAACAGTGGTTGCGTAAGGTCCCAGAACCATCCGGCCTGAATCTGCACTGGTCTGGTGGCCGCTTCCCCCTTCTGAGCTGGCTTGGCCACCGCAGTTAGCCTTGGCTCGGGCTCCGAGTCACTCACCTCAGATAAATTGTAAAAGTCTTTATTCGCTGCTTTCCTTTTGGCTGGAATCGAATTAGCGGACTTCTTGGCTCCTCCTGCGGTCGTTCTGGTGGGCCGCCGGGCTGGTGTTCTTGGTTTCTTCCGGGCAATCCCGGTGTCGGTTGAGTCCGGGCGGACACCGCCCCGGCCTGGCCAACTCCACCGTCTAAGGTTCTGGGCTGGTCGTTTCTTAGTACTCTCCTTCTCGGCTGCCTTTTCTTTCATTTGGTAAAGTCCTAAAAGAACGGCCCAACGAACATTCCCTTGGTGGGTAGCGCCCTCCAGTGGGGGCGGCTAATTCGTTTCCTTCTCAGGGGGACGATGATCCTTCCCTCCGTGTCCGCAGGGAAAGTAGTAGTTCCCTTTGGGTTGCTGTGAGGCCGGAGGGCTAGGCAGTTCCCCATGGGTCGGTGATTCAGTGTTCCAGCCAAGTTCTCTTTCCGCCCCTTCCCGGAGAAGTCGAAAGCTGAAAACTTTCTATCTCCAACTTTCGTTTAGAGATAGAATCAATGTCTATCTCCGTTTGCTCCCCGGCTGGGTTATGCGTGCAATCACCTGCAGCAGAGGTGACCGTCTAGGAGCAGAGTTGCGGACCGACTGGTGGATCGGCGCGGATCCCACGAAATTATAACTGATCCGCTTGCCCATGCCGTCTCCATATTTGGAGCTGTATCTTGTTTCAGGTGGGGAACGCTTGCATCCGGTCCCAGGAGATGACGCCAACCACTGGCATCTCCCTCGGTGTGCGCACCCTCCCCTTCTGCCACGCCCCTGGGCGCGGCGAGGTGGCCGTGAGGTAGGCCACCTGTTCCATTAGCGTTGATGCTAACGGTGCCGCTCCGCCGAGCTTTTATTTTCACAGGGCGGCATGGTTTCCTGCATTAATCATCCATGTCGTCGCTTTCCCCGCCGTTGAACAGAGCGGCGTAGTTAGGCCGACGGTTCCGACGCAGGTTATAGCCACCTTTCGTCGGGACATGGTCCTCTTCTGTTTTTTCTGGGCTCTGTTCCGATGTATCCGAGATCGGTACATCACCGTAGGGCAGTTTTATGGGCTTGTTATTGCCTGGAGGGGATCTCCCCACCAGCGGCTGGCTTTTGCCCCTTCGTTTAGCTCGTTTGCGTTTCCTCTGTCCATTAGCGCCAGCTGTTCCCCGTTCACAGGCGGCTTTGTTAGGAACAAAGGATAAGTTTGGTAACAGCGCGGTGTCCGCACTGGCGCCCTGACCATCAGTGATTTGCCCGTCCGATTCTGCTAAATCGGTGGGACCTGGACCAGGTTTTTGTGTAGGTACCTTCCTGGCCATAGGAATTGCATCATGCTCACGGAGACCGGTCGTTCCCGTTGAGTTTTCAGTCTCAGCACCCCTTATTTTGCCATCCTTTTCAGCAATTTCACCCGTCGGAGTGTGATGCAATTCAGGGTTTCGGTCAGGATCTGCCCCTTTTGAGTTAGTGATTTTTGCTTCTCTCACCAGTTTGGGAATAACATGAGGGATGGCGGGAGACCAAGGCCCATGTGCAGGTTTGAGCTTTGAAATGTTTACTAAATGTGGTATTTGTTTCCCAGTTTTCAGCGACACCAGCCTAACAAGATGGTCCCCCTTAGTTTCAATTACCCTGTATGGCCCGGTATACCTGTTTGAGAACTTAGACGCTTTATTTTCACTAGCTAAAGGGTCGTACATGTATACCATATCACCTTCGTACATCTGAGTGGGCCGCGCCCGCTCATCAATCCGCAACCTCAGATCCTTTTCATAGTTTTGAACAACTCGTTCTGCCATATTCTTAAACATGGCTATGTTGTCCTTTGTTTGCATGAAGAATTCACAGTCATTTAGAGTCTCAGGGATTGTCCCCTGTTCAGGCATCCCCATACTGATTGGATCCCTGCCAAACAGTAGGGTGTGAGGGCTGTAGCCCGACCGTACACTGATCGTGGACCGAACCGTCCACAACGCGATGGGGAGCAGATCAATCCAGTTACAGTGATCATCAGGAATGTAATATGCGATCAGATTTTCAATTGTTTTGTGTAATCTTTCTACCCGAGCGTTGCCGGTCGGCATTCGCCCGGTGGTGAATGTTTGTTTGCACGCTAGTCGTGTAGTAATTTCCTTGAACAGCCCCGAGAGGAAAGCCGCTCCCCGGTCTGTGTGCAGGCGGTTTACCCGCCCATACCGACACACTATCCCGGTTAGGAAACAGTTGGCCGCGGTCTGCGCGGTTGAATCTTTCGTGGTGAAAGCCTCTGGCCATCCGGTTAATAAGTCTATGAAGGTCATGATATATTTTGACCCATCCCTAGCCCTCTTTAGTGGCCCGATAAAATCACACTGAACCACCTCAAAGGGACGGGTTGGTCTCTCCCAAGACTTAGCTAAGGCCTTGAAATGTGGGGCCCGCCTCCTCAGAGAGCAGGTCTCACATGCTTTCACATAGTCCACTATATCGGCGTTCATGTTCCGCCAGTAGAATTTCTCAGAGATTTTGGTAGTAAGGTTACTGATCCCTACATGCCCCCCAGCTAATATGTCATTATGTAACAGTCTCAGGACTTTGGGAATTAACCTTCCTGGAACTATCCGCTTGATCCCTTCGGTTTTCCCTTATGTCATCAGACATAGTGGATTGCAACCTGAGCTGGGATCCTTTCCAGCCATAAGGCCCTCTCTGCTTCCCAGAATGTTCTTTTCAAACCTGATGTTTTCTGATCACAGAGAGCATGGCTCAACCATAACCTACACTAATCCAAGAAATGAGGTCTTGAATAGGCATGTTTAGCTTTACCATGGCCTGACTGTACATTGAGCCCTCTCCGATGCCGATAGGTTGCAATAAACTCTACCAGTCCGACAGAGACGACCGGCCAGTGACCCAGTCGATAGCGATTACCGGTCCCAAGTCACCCTGGGTGGTCACCGACGGTCTGATCCAGGTGAATCGTGCAAACCCACACTGAACTTTGACCGTTTTCACTGGCCTTGCCTGTTCACTCCTGAGTGATGGAACTACTGTCAGGAGCTAGGTGAGGTCTGTCGACCCCGTACAACGCACATACCACTTACAGGTGGGGGAAAGCGAAACCACCGGCAGCCCGATATGTGCGCCGACTAGACGGTACCACAGTAGGATGTTGATTCATCCTTCGCTAGACACGGGGGCCTTCAGTACTTCTCTCCCCTGCACTATAAAACCAGTTTAACGTGTCCCCGGACCCTTGCGAGCCCACTGCCGCCTGTTCCGCACTACCGTTGAGGAGCTCATCCCTCTTGGTAATGCGGGGTTTTAGTCTTACCAGTTGGTCTTGGTGTTTGCTATACCTTTTGACGTTGAACCTACAAAGCACTCCTGGTGCTATCATTCCCACAAAATCAGCTTGGTCCATTATTCGCCTAGCTTCAAGGGGATCTGGCGGTAGGTCTCCGTCCTGAAGGTAGTCTATTAATTGCGCGCACTCAGCATCTTGGAGTTGCGCGTTTATTACTGTAGCCACAGAAAGCTCTTCATCCTGAATTTCGGCCTCAAATAATTCACATCCCACAGCGGGCTCATATTCTTCACCTGGGACATGTTCATGATAGACTCTAGACAAATAGTCCGGCAGAAAATGAGTCGCCCCTGGCTCATATATGATTTCAAAATAAAAATCTGATAGCGCTAAAGCCCACCGTCTCAGCCGGGCTGACGGGGCTTTGTAGGCACTTTGCAGCAGGGGGATCAACGGTTTGTGATCGGTCACTATTGTGATTTTAGCTCCCTGCAACATGTCCTCATAGTTCTTAATACCTTTAATTACTGCCAGAGCCTCTTTCTCTGTTACCGAATAATTTAATTCGGCGTCACGGAGGGTACACCCCCAGAAAGCAACCGGACGGTAGATTTCATCTAGTTTGTGACAAACCGCTGCACCGCACGCGGCGTCTGATGCATCAGTTAGTAAATAGAAATGCCCTCCTATATCCGGATGGATTAGTAAGGGTGGCGAGGTCAGCAGTTTCTTTAACTGTTGAAACGCCTCCTCGCAGGCCTCTGTCCATTCAAAAGAGACTTCTTTCTTTAGCAGCTGGTTTAAAGGCTTTGCTAGGTCAGCGAAATTAGGGACAAACGGTCGGTAGTAGTTACATAACCCTAGAAAGGATTTAATAGTTTTCACATTATGCGGGCGGTTAAAGGCTGTGATCTTTTCTGTGGTAACCTTTTGTGTAGCCACCCCTTCGGCGTTTACTACGTGGCCGAGGAAATTAATCTCACTGCGGCACCACTCACACTTAGACGGTTTTAGTTTGAGGTTGGCTCTCGCTAAAGCTTGGAGAACCACCTCAACGCTCGCCAGGTGTTCGTCAAAGGTAGTGTCGTAGACGATTACGTCATCTAAATATGCTAAGCATGTTCTAGGAATCAAGCCTTTTAACGCAATGGCCATCACCTTGGTAAACTGCCAAGGCGCGCCAACTAAGCCGAAGGGTACACGCTTATACTGATATACACCCATTGGGGTTTCGAAGGCAGTGTATTTTCTACTGTCTTCTTCGATTACACATTGATGATAGCCGCTCAACAGATCTAAAGCTGTCCACATAGTGGGCTTCTTGTACGCCATATATAAGAAAAGTGATCGCGCTGTAGGCATTGGGAATTTATCTTTGAAAGTGACCTGATTAAGCATGCGAAAGTCCGTACAGAGCCTAGGTTTGCCGTCTTTCTTCTGCACTACCACCAGCGGGCTTCACCAAGCCGATTCGCTGGGCTCTATGACACCTATATCTATGAGTTGCCTAACCTGTTCATCGATGATATCCATTTTCTGTGGAGAGTATCGGTACGGTCTAGAACTTATTACTCCCTGCGACTCATCCACAATGATTCTCATCGGCGCTATTTCACAGTGACCTAACTCTTCCATTGAGAACGCTAGCGCATCTCTGTTGTTATTAAGCATTTGTCTAAACCTTACCTTTTGTTCTTCATCTAAGCACGACTCGGTTAGGTCTATTTGACTTACATTCTCATCCATCTCACCGCGAGATTTCTCCTCAGAGGATTTACTTTCCATTTGCACCGCGTCTTTCATTACCTCCACAGAAATCCTACAGATGGACATTGGGGTCTCTGTTTTAGTTAGATAACACAAGTCTAGGAACTCTTCTATCTGATCTTGGTTTACCTCAGGCACTGCGCATTCTTCTGCAAAAGCTAACACTTCATGTGGAGTGATTTCTTGCATTTCGTCTAGCGGATTCATGACTTTGATCCACCACTGACTTCCCACCGTATTCACGCACCCCTCCACTAGGACAGGTGCGGTTACTGCCGGTGCGCAGTAAGCTACTGGTGAGTCTAATCCCAGCGGCTCTCGGGTGGTAACCGGTATGATGCATTCATTTCCCGGTGGAATTTTCACTGTTTCTTTGCTAACTATAGGGTTCCCACAAAACACTTCTATCTTTGCGCCTGGTAGAGATAAATCTGAACGAAGCACTGTTAATAAGTTTCTACCGATTACTATGGAGTGGCATAGATCGTCCACTATGTTGAAATCATAGCAAACCACTGATCCCTGGATTGAAAACTTACACCTAATTTGTTCTAGTATTACTTGAGACGAATTGTCTGCCAAACTGATGTTTCCTTTCGACACTTTCCACTCATCTAAAATGCATTGTTTAGGGATCTGCTGTTTACAGAAAGTAGACATGAAACAATCGCTCGCCCCTGTGTCTACCAAAGATTTAACCTCTCTCTGATCATTAAATCTTAGCGTTAAGAAAAATGCTTCGTCTCCTATCTCTCTTCTAGCCGGTCCGTCCACTGCGCCTAATTCTATCGTGGAATGAACGGACCCATCCTCTAGTTTCCCTGGCTCTTTTGCTCGGTACCACTAGGCTTCCCATCTTTATACATTCGCGGTGGTTTTTCCTTCAACCTATTCTTTAACCACAAGCACGCTTCTGTAGAGTGACCATGTTGTTGGTGAATGATACAAAACTTACTTTCATCGAAAGGCAACCTAGGTCTCTCCACTTTCTGTTGAGTTGGCGGATTCTTTCCTTTGTCTACCTCTCTGTTCGGGGCGTTATTAGATTTAGCCTTCTGATCTAAGTTCCTCTCGCCTTTCTGACCTTCATACCTATCTTTTCTTTCATAACCTTGCTGTTTATAACCACCACTGCTCTGGGGAGATCCATTTTGCCCCGGCTTTGGTTTCTGAAACCATGGGGCGGCCTCCAGTCGGGCCAGCACCACTCCAAACCGTTCAGAGATGGAGTTGAGAGCTGTGGTCTCCTCTGACGCTTGGCTTCCAGCCAGCTCGCTCACTGCATTGGATATTTTAGTTCCCCCTTTGCCTTTGTCCAACGATTCTAGTCTCGTTGCACAATCCACCGCTTCGGTGAACGACTTAGGGTCCAGTATAGCTACCTGTCTGGCTACGCCCTGTTTTAATCCTTCTAAAAACACGGCTAACATCATGCTTTCGCTTGCTTCTGCCTTAACCTGCTTTTGTTTCAGGACACCTGCAAATTCGATCACGCTCTGGTCCTTCCCTTGTTTAAGGGCACAGAACTCTGCGTGTTTCTGCCACTTAGCTCTTCGATCACCGAAGATCTTTGTCATCTGAGCTTCCAGTTTCTCAAACGTGTCTTTTTCACTCTCAGCTAACGCTCCTGCCCAGTCGTCTGCCCTTCCCTTTAGGCCTAACAGCGCCATATTCAGGAGATGGGCGTCCGACCAGTCATAGATAGCTTTCAGTCGCTTCAATTCCCTGAAATACTTTTCTATCTGCTCATCTTCCTTTCCACTAAACCACGGTAACCTAATGTTCGGTCCCCTTTGGTGACCATGGTGGGTCGTTTCACGCCCTGGCGCTGGTACTTGACCCAGTGCCAAACCTAGCTGGGGTAGAATTTCCCAAATATTAGGTTGATTTGGCGGGTTTGGAGGATTGTTCTGTCCTGGTGGGCCCGGTGGACCTGGAGGATTTGGAGGGTTGTTCTGTCCTGGTGGGCCCGGTGGACCTGGCGGTCCTGGCGGGTTGGGCGGACCTGGCGGGTTGGGTTGATTAGGTTGGTTTAGAAGAGGGTTGTTGGGTTGGTTTGGAGGAAGGTTATTAAGTTGGTTTAGAAAAGGATTGTTGGGCTGGTTCGGAGGAGGATTATTAAGTTGGTTTAGAAAAGGATTGTTGGGTTGGTTTGGAGGAGGGTTACCAGGTCCTGGTGGGTTCGCCTGGTTATTCTGGCCTGCCGGAGCTTGCTGACCCTGTTGGTTACCCGCTCTTCCTCGGCCTGCGTTAAGATTGGCTCCGATCGCCATCGCCTGCAGTAGGTAAGGGAACCAAAGGTTTTGCTCAATCTCACCCCCTGCCGGCACGGCTCGGCCAGGCTGTTGGCCTGGTTGGTCACCCCCATCATTTTGCTGCAGTCCCCCAGGGTTTACCCCAAGATTAGGCTGCTGTATTCCTGGATTCACACCCCCAGCTCCCCCTTCACCAGGTTGCTGAAGTTCCCCAGGGTTTATCCCAAGATTGAGTTGATTCGGAGGGGGATTATCAAGAAGGTTTTGAGGAGGGTTAGGCCCTTGTGGGTTGGCCTGATTATCCTGGCCTCCCTGAGCCTGTTGGTTAATAGGATGGTTAGGCCCCTGAGGATTGGCCTGATTATTCTGGTCTCCTTGAGCCTGTTGACCCTGTTGGTTACCCCCTCTTCCTTGACCTGCCTGCAAAGGGTCTCCCATTGCTTGCGCTAGGAAAGGATGCAACATATTTTGTTGCATAGGCCCAAGGTCTATCCCACCTCCTGCCGGCGCGCCTCGGCCCGGTTGTTGGATTGGGATTTGGCCATTACCATCGTTTTGCTGATGTCCCCCAGGGTTCATCCCACGATTAAGCTGCCATGCCCCCGGATCTACACCTCCAGCTCCCCCTTCACGGGGTTGTTGGAGTTGGTTTTGGTCACCCCTTTCCCCTACTAGATCCACCAAAGGTACTCCTCCCTCCGCCATATTATCTTCGTGGAGGTTTTGTATATCGTGATCGTCCCACTGTTCCCTTACAGGGATTTCCTCTACACTAATCTCGTCCTCACTCATTAGTTTGTCTTTCTTACCTGTGCCTAAAACATCCTCGGTAATAAGTTCAAATGATGACGAGCGTGATTTCTCTCCTCTAACTAGTTTTCTATCAGGACTACCCTCTCTGACATTTGCGACAGCTTGTTCTGTTTCACTGTCTCCTTCCTCGTCTTCGCTTTCGTATTTATCGTACGGCTCCGGGGCTGCAATGTCCCCTTCTCTATCACTTTGGATTTCTAGCGTTTCCCTTTCTGCTTTATCCTGATCGCTTAACCTCTCTAACTCTTCATGCTCTTTGGAGCCTGTTTCTGCTAACTTTCTTATGAGTTCTGCCGGGTTAAGACCATACTCATCCAACCCCAGATCTGGAGCTTTTGCTCCTTTATTAGCGTCGTCCAAGTTTTCCTCAATATCATAGGTTAGCCGATAGGGTTGTAAATTGCCTACTTTGTCGCTGTCTCTCTTTGTTTCCCCTTCCACTCCCCTGTCCCTACCTACTGTTTTTCCTTTAACTACAGTGGAATAAGGAATGGACGCCCCCGGGTTGGGGTGAGTCGGTGTTACCAGTGGATGACTGATAAACTCAAGTCGTTGGGGTAATGGATAGGTGAGAGAGCTCCCATCAGGTAGGATTACCGGATTTTCGGGGCGTTTCCTCCCTGATGGGCTGGAGTTATCTGTGGTGTTTTGTCGATTTTTCCTGTCCCCTATGGGAAATAAGTAATCCTCATCGAAGGTTTCCTGTTCACTTTGTCCTCCTGCTGCAGGTAGTAAACGATAGGGAACTCCTTGACTACACCACGGATTGTTCACATCGGATTCACAAGTAGAATGAGAGCTAGCACCAGGTTCGTGGTCCGTAGGTGGTACGTACCCTGGATTCCAATATTGCTGATATTGTTTGAGACGGTTCTTCCCTTCAACTCGTCCCGAGTATGTTAGGGTTTCAAGTCCTTCGTCAAGAACCGGCCTATCTTTGGACCCTAGGTGCCAGGGAAATGGTTTACCTCTGCCACGGGTTTGGTAATTCTGTGCGCCTTCGGGGCAGAGCTGCTTGGGTTTGGCTGACACCCCCTGTCTCTGTGCTTCCCCGTCTAAGGGATTACCTACCAGGTGGCGGTTTTCCACACTCCCTGTATATGATGTTGACACATCGTGTCCTGCGGGCCGCAAAGATTGAGGCTTGGGGTTAGAGGAAGCCTCAAAGTTACCGGTGGCTGACATCAAGGATGGGCAAAACGGCAAAAGTCATGTTTCGGGTAATCTCCACCAAATGAACTATTGTTAATGTTTGATTTAATACTGCGTGATGTGTATATGACTAAGTATCCATGAGTCGTTTGTCCAGGTTGTCTGAGTCAATCAGACTGCGTTTAAAGTTAGTTCGTTCACTTCCCAATAGTTCAAAAGAAATGAACGATGAGGGAGCTCTTAATATGAAAGGGTTTTTATTCAATAAACATCTCATCCCGAGTCAAAGCCACTATGTATAAGTCTCCATCAGTCCACCTCCCATCTCCTATCAGCAATCAACCACATTTAGAATACAAGTTGTTCCAACACATTCTAGACCGCTCTAGTGCTTAGCTCTATCACAATCCTATGTCCGAGGTAGTTGGTATAGGTAAAACTCCAGTCTGCTGCGCAGGAGTCGATGTACTAACTCCAAGTAGCTCCTTTGCTAAACTTACTCAGCTGACATTCTCACTAAAACTGCCTGCTCCTCACTTTGCAACACCTTTTATACTGGTTAACAGGTGGCGCTGGGAGCGTAAAATATCTCTTTTTCTAGAAGTAGACTAGAAGTAGACTTGCTAAGCCTGATCCTTGTTAGATTATACAACATGATGATATATTAAAAGTGCTAAGCTATTAGTACAATGTCACGAAGTTGTATGAAAACCCCTAGACTAAGCCGCACCCATGATTATAAGGTTTAAAATTGTCCATTTTCTCCACTTACTGTCCTTACTCCTTATACAAGCCGCGGCTCATATTAGAGGTTTTACGGTACTACTGGATTCGAGTGTAAATCATGTCGGGTCAGTGCAAATTATTTAATATCAGTCATACATGATGTTCCAAGACCTGTTGCTTTATGGTCAGGGCTAGTTAAATTTGATCTGGGCAAGTGCAAATTCTGAGCCACTAACAGTCACACATTGAACATACCCTGTATAATGGCATTGATGTTTCAGCCGCCTGGAGCAGGTGTACGCCAACAGTGTCCGTAAACTGGAGGTGAGCCTCCTCAAGTACTACGTTATCAATGCCGTGCAGAGCGGCCGCACCGACAAGGTCAACGAGTTCTTTGAGAAGTTAGCGCCTGATCTGCAGCACAATCCAGAGTGGAAAGAATGGTTTGGTAAGTCAACCATTATATATAATACAGACGTTGTGCAGACCACGTCGTATCTCCCAATATAAAACAATATTTATATCACGTCCAATTCATACAACAGTTATTTGTTTGATATAACTCTATGATTTAAGATTTATTTATCACAAGGAATTGGGGGCTTTGTTATATACGTTTGGGAGAATGCCCGCACGTAAACCTGCTGTCAAGGACATACCTGGCCTGTATACCAGCTACGCCCCCCCCCCCCCCAAATAGAACTTTACCGAAAGTGCTACCTTTCTTTCAAAAATTAATTTTTCAAACCTCTTAAAATAGTAAAAAGGAAAGAAAGAAAGAATGGAAGAACGAAAATACATATATTGAAAAGTTCCACTTATCCCTGTCTCTACTCTTTTGGAGTTTAGATAATTGTAATTACAAACAGAATCTATATAATACGAGACCATCCCACTGTTATTATACATGTCTATTGCTGCTTCCAGTGCTGCCCTTCATTCGCACCCCTGAGGAGAGTAACACGTTCGCCGTCTACCTCACCCGACAGTGGCAGGAAACCTTCCTCGTCTCGCTGCACAACTTCTTCAGCGTCATCTTTCAGAGCATGCATATCCTTTACCATAGAAAGGTTATAACGGGATATAGTTTTTGGATGTCAGTCAAGGTTGTAATGGGTAGCAAGGCGCATAATGTATCTATTCTTGCCGAGGTGCAGAACGTGGAAAATAAACTTGGTTTGAAGTATAGATTAGAAATTATCTAACGTAGTTTTTTGTCTAGCATAGATTATATTTCATTAATTGGTGTTTTTCAAATTAAGGTATGGGTAGTAACTTCAGCTGCTTCTTCTCGTCTTGACTAGATTTTGAATAATTAAAGAATCCTGATTATATGCAGAAGAGCGGACCTTTTTTTTCTTCAGAATTTCGGACATGTTTAGAATAAAATAAAGAGCCATCCATTATCTTTATACACAAATCGCATGTCCAAGCAGTTTCGGGGCACCAACAGCACATGGAAAACAGGGAGCATGGCAAAAGAATTCCCTGACATGGAAAACTCAGGGAATTTGCAAATTTTGTCACGGTGAAGTTCATTTGGCCAGGTTATGAAATTCCTGACTCTCGAGATATTAGGGATTTGACTTTTTGTTGTTGGGTTGTCCAAATTTGTTCTGCATGCAGAACCTTTTAAATTTGCACAACTTGCTGGATATGACACGCAGAAAAATTGCTGTAGGACAGGGAAAACACAGGGAATTTGAAAACGGAATTTGCATTGGTACCCTGCAGTTTCCAATTCCGTTGTAATGCGCCCTGCACAGCCCTATCCCTTTCCCTTATTGTACCATCCTTAACCCTCCTTACCCGTACCTGCCCTGCTGAACTTTGAGGAGGACTCTCGTCGCCTGGCCCGCCTGCAGGAGGAGAACGGTCTGTACCGGGCTCAGCTGGGGCGCGCGCTGGAGCGGCGGGACGTGGAGCTGCTGCTGCGACAGGCCGAGAGCGTGGAGACGGGCCCCGGCATGCTCGGGGGGACGGCAGGGCACGGACCCATATCTATGGACCTCATGGACGACTTCTTTGTCATTTCGCAGTAAGAGCCTTGAATTCAATCTTTTTTCCCCTTATTCAGATATGCCATTTTTCCTTCTTTTTCCGGAATTTATGCAAGTTCAGCTGAGGCATGAAATTAACATTTCTCTTTATCAAAATCACCAATTTTGCCTTATAAATTAGCCTTTATCCTGTCTAATCCATCTAGACCATGAATTTACGTTTTCTTGTAAATATTTCCAAAACTTAAGCATCTAAACTGACAATCCAGATATGTCTTTCCTATTTTCCCGGATTTATTTATCACCCCTGAGAGGTATCTCTGCTTATTGAAATCCGTATCGAAATTAGATTGTCTAAATGCACGCCAATTCTCGAGAAGAATAGGCGTATCGAAACTTCTTCTCACGTTCGCCAATTCACTCGCAGTTTTAAAGTACAAAAAACTAAAATGTTGAGATTCTATTTAATCAACGAGAAGAGTTGAGTAGGTGAACGGTATTATATACTTTTATCAACAAACATGTTCCGCCCTGTAACAGTCTTATTCGGGGTTATAGTAAAAGTAGCATCGCGTTGATAGCTGTATATATTTTCCTCCAGAGACACCACGTTGCATGAGCAGGAGGAGCCCGAACCTAAAACGAATCAGATCAGGTCGTTCATCAAGAACATCGGCCTGCCCACCTCCCCGATCGTCGGCAAGAAGTCGGCCCAGGGCCCGCTGTCCGCCTCCAAGAAGGTCACCACCTCCGCCAAGGACGACCTTCAGACGACCTCCAGTAGGGTCAAGGTCAAAGACGCCAACGCCGCCAAGGTCAAGGTCAAGTCGGGGTCAGGGGTCAGCGGCGCTTCTGGAGGTCAGCCGGGGTCACTGAGTAAAGACGAGACCGACAAAGGTCAAAGGTCAGAAGTCGGGTCACAGGTCAAGGTCAAAGAGAAGGTAGGCCACCGGCACTGACCGTCCAGTTCGGCGGCATGTGGACTCATGTATAAAGTGGTAACTTGACTCACATGGCAGGGTGAACACAGCTGTAATAGTCAACAGTAGAAGGCTGCTAATAACTAACAACTACCAAGTCCAAAGAAAGGAAAAGTTGCGTTCCAGTAATTCAACCTACCCAATGCCCCCACCCCTCCCGACTCTTTGCCTAGAAATTATCAGTCAGATTAAAATTGAAATAGTACTTATTTTAGAACCATTACGTAGATCGTCTTCACCCTGAATGAAAATAAGAAGAAACGATGATTCCCTTTTCTCAACCAACGTTACCGGAACACAACTATTTTACTTTCTTTGGTTGATTCTATGAAATAATGGATAACCACCAGTTATTAACCCAAGCTACTTAGAACTAACCGTATTCCGTGAAAAAGAGATGCTTGGTCCACGTCGCTCGGAGAGTTTTCTTTTGCTTAGTAGGTGTTTTTCTGTAAGAAACATATCTTTAACATATGAATATAATTTATATTTGCTAAAACACAGATGAAAGAATAGCAGAAAGTATTAGAAACGGGGAAAAGATGAAACCATGCTATAACTGAATTATTTAAATGTATTGGCCTCCCTAATATTGAATACTACAACAAGAGTTTCGCGACAGTATGAAAAAAATACATAGACTGATATAATAGGTTTCTGTCATGGAGTTCAAGGTTGTTTATACTAACTGGAATGCAATATTTCCCGAGGCCGTTAGGCTGAGAACCATTATAATATCGGATAGTATAAACTGCCCCCGCGTATTTTCAAGTGAAAATGAACTTTCTGGCTAAAGATATAATGAGCAAATCAAACAAACGAATTTTAACCCTTTCCAGACCGCCAATGCAAATTTGGTACATATATGTACCATAGATGGTTTTCTTCACCCTACTTTTAATTTTTAATGAATTCTTTCAGTTTTTTCTGCCTTATTGGTTGCACAGGTGACAGTACACAATATGAAACATTACATTTCTCCAAATAATGATCAAATATATTTCTCACACCCCCTGATTATGCACTGATTGGGATTTTGTTGTTATCATATAATAACCCCAAAATTTGAAACCTTGTATTTTTCATTAATTATTGGTTATTTTTATCATAATATACAAAAAAAACTAAAATTATTATGATTATCCCAGCCAGAAAGAATATTCTTTTCATATTTAAATGACATCATATCCTCTACTTTTGCAGTTTTTCAATTTTGATTGATAAAATATGGCACAAAGGTAGCATTGATAATGAGCAAGTTGTCTGAAAAGGTCAAAGGTCACTGACCACTCAGCGCAGGGCACCACATTTAATATAACTATATATTTGACACAGATTACTCCAGAGAAAATAACTTTTACCCATTCAAAATGGTTTTGTGATTAGCCAAGACCTATTTCTTGATGAATTTCATTTTGAAAATAATTAATCAATATCTGTTTTTGCAATTATTCATGTTTTATTGCCCCTAATTGTGGAAAATGAAGAAAATTGGTAATTTTTGACACCTTTTCACACCAAACCAACATTCGATCATTGACAGTTGTTTATAAATTGACAGTGCCTATATAGGAAAACAATATATCATTTTCTTGCATATACCATACACTATAATTTCTTAATTCAAAACTTTATGAGAAAATCAAAATTTAACCCTTTTTTCGTTGATTTTCTGAAAAATTGACAAAAATTTGCCACTTTTCTTAAAAATTGTAAGGTCACATGACCCTGATCATGTGACCAGGAAATTATAATTTCATAATTTCTATGCTAAATCTAGAATCTTGAGGTTATAAGCTTTCCATTGATGTATGATATGTTTAATTTATAAATGGAATACAGGCAATTACAAGTATTATAATTTCCTAGGTCCATTAAAAACATGTAAAATAGGGCTTCCCCACGGTCTGGAAAGGGTTAAAAAACCTCTACATAACGCTCACTTTAATTTACGTTACAACTCTCAAACATCTAAAAAGTTAAAAGGAAGCCCAGTAACTTGTCACAAACACCAACTGTTAAAACGTTTTCTGATTGAAAAGGGCATAAGGAAAGAGAAGACTTCACTGCAACCCCGTTCATGTATTCATGTATTCCTTTGGTGACTTCATGTGTTCTTTAACTGATATTAATCCACTAACATCATTAATAAATCCAACCTAACTAGTATTACTCAACTAACATGATTAGTAAATCTACCACGACTAATCTTAACTCCTAGACAGGTAGTAACAGAATCCCCCAAGGTCACTGTTTGTTGACCTTGATTGATTTAATCAAATTCAAGGACGTAAAAAGGTCTTAAATTTTACATTTTTCTAGGAATAAGTCTTAAAAAGGTCTTTAATTGAATCGGATTAAAAATACAAAAGTAATCATCAGGTATAAAAACAGCTTAGGGCAGAGCAGCAGTATATCGGACCTTATTTCTAAATATTTTTCTCGTAATGGTGTCAAGAATTTAAGTCTAAAATTTGCATATTATTGGTCTTAAATAGGTCTTAAACGGTCTTAAATTGATTTCCCCAAAAAAGCATGGGAACCTTGTATATTGGGACTGGGTTCTTTAAACGGTGTGAAGTGACACCTGTGTTCATTGTAGGAACTACGGGAAGAAGAGACACAGGTATGGTGACTTATGATTAAGTTCGCACTGACTGATAAGACAAAGAGTTTATCGAAGTAATACTGGATCTCCACAAGGCGATTAGTTTGCATCTATTCACCGACGACTAAGGTGATCACACTGGCGCAATGCTGCCGTACGAATAGAGGCACTTATAATTGACAAATAGAGTGAAACAGTTGGACATGTCTGATATTTTTCCTCTATTCGTCAACTATTAGTTGTTAATTTGTCAGCGACGAAGGTGTGTTAATAAATTACAGCTAGTCGTTAACGAATTACAGCTAATCGTCAATGATTATTCGCCTCGTGGGGATGCGGCATAACGAGCACTTGTATATCCAAGTTAAGGCACTCAGCTATGGCAGCACAAGAGAGGCTTCACTGTTTGGCCCGTGCAAGTCTATTATTTCTGGTACTATTTGAGCGCTTGATCACCTTAGTATTGTATGAAAAGGCTAGCACAACCTGCTTAAACATATTCTGAGCCTGATCCAACAGTTTGTAGTGAAAGGACTGCATTCCAACATGCCACATTCCTTAGTTTACAATCTTTGAATTAATTATGTCACGATAAATTAGATAAATCGTAACATAAACACGTCCAAAGTTTGATAGCGTCCAAGATGAAATACCATCCAAAACGTTTAGAAACCAGGATCTAAAACCGCAGTATTTATTTCCGAATCGGAAAAGGTCTAACATATCAAAGCTGTTATATATTTATTTCAGTATCCTTACGATCATTGTTAATAGTAATGTAGACTTGAGGTGACCCATGAGTTTGAGGTAAAACTTTGAGTATAAGTACAAATCATGAAACGATCTCAGACCTAGTAAGATATTAGTAACTGTAGTAATATCTAGTGTTTAACTAGTGTGTTTTTAAATGTTACCCTCGGATTCTTCCCAACCATTCCTTAACATTAATATAGTTGTTCTTTGACAAAGATATTCAGGATTGTTAAGTTAGAGTGTGACTGTGGTGCTCCACACCTGAATCGTACTAATATTTATCGTATTTCGTCTTAGTAAATAATCATGGGCATGTCCTTTGGCATGTAATGCCATGGTGTTAAAGTGTGTAAGCTTAAATCAGTAGAATGTGTGTGCTGGTCAATAATGAGTAATGTTCCGTGTACGATTATGTGTAAGAGTAATTTAAAACAGATTGACATATCTGATGATTTCCGAATGATGTTCAAAATGTTAACCATGTATTGTTGAATGTTATAAATACATTTATGTAAATAAACTTGTTGCGCATAACCTGCCAGCGTGTGTCTTCTTTTCGGTTGTGAATTATTCAACTTAATTTTCAAACATTTCAACCAACTACCTCGTACATGATCCATTACATTTTCAAAACCCAGAACATTCAACGATACATGATATCATTTATTGGTTTTATTTCGTTTTTTCCCACCCATTTCCCTTGCACAGTTTAGTTAAAGATTCTGCAGGCTGACCAGAATGGCTTGAAGATATTAATTGCATGTTATCCGACCTTTTCGTTTTCCACGAGAAACTTAGAGATAGACTTACCTTCCTAATCATTAGGTGTACGAGGTTAATAAGTGTATTCCACTATAAGGTAACAAAACGCAAAGCTTTAGATCAGGGACGCAAGAAGCAACTCATAAACCTGAACATTTTCTGTCACCTCCTGTTAGTTTTTTCCCACGTTCTCGTAAATTCACTGAAATGCAACTCTAATGGCATATTCAAAGTGTAATGACAATATGTGTCCTGTTAATGTACGATACTTCATATAAAATAACATTTATAATATCTAACTAGAATTTATAACTATCGCTAAGTCACAATAAAAGAAATACAAAATGAGCTGTTTCTTGCTGACCAGATCTAGAGTAGATAATGTTCTTCAAAATCATGATTGAAGGCAGAAGTTTTGATTAATCACCTTAGCACATTTTAGCACAGGGGATACTTATTGAAGAAGCGCTGAGGACGTCCAAGGGTGACCGTACGACCCATAGGGTAATGTCATGAACAGAGGGCAAAGCCCGAGGTTCGTAGGATCCCCATGGGTCGTGCGGTCACCCAAGGACACCCCAGAAGGTTCGTCTATATTTCATCACCCAAACAGCATTCAGTAGTGCTAAAAATCATGAAAATGTGCAGCCTGTCCCTAAGGATAAAAACCACACAGGGAAAACAGAGAAAATGGCAAAAAATATTCCCTGACAGGGAAAACACAGGGAATTTGAAAAGTTTGCCAAAACACAGGGAAAACACAGGGAATTTCATTTGGCCAGGTTCTGAAATTCTTGATTCTCAAGATATTAGGGATTCAACTTTTTGTTGTTTGGTTGTCCAATTTTTTTCTGCATACAAAGCTTTTGAATTTGAACAAATTGCTGGATATGACACAGGAAAAAATTGCCGTGGGACAGGGAAATCTCAGGAAAACAGGTAATTTGAAAATGGAATTTGGGTTGGTACCCTGCCTATGCACCCCTCCTTATACGCACTGCTTGTCGACTGTGGGGTGATCCCCCCCCCCCCCCAACAACCCACCCACACCACACCCCTCTTATATATTTAACGGGTCCCCAGATATGCCCAGCTCGTTCCATTTGTAGACTGATCAGGCATCAAATTCCGACTAGTTAAACGAGATACAGGGGAGATATGACAGTGGCTATTTCTTAAATTCGACATGCAACATGGAAGCTTCTTAAAATTGATATGGAAATTGAAAATATAGTGACAGGTGACATGATTATTTCTTAAATTCGACATGCGACATCGGGACCTCCCATCAAAACCCGTTTTATACAAAGAAAAAACCCAGAGTGAGTCTCGATAAGGCTGAAAAATCTAAAGTGTAACTCCAACAGATCATCGTCATCATCGTTCCATGACGATGCTATTCAGAGAATTACATTTTTCATAATGGATCGGTTCAAACTTAAAGGAGACACGCAAAGCCGTTTTTTTTTTAGTTGAAATACATCTTATATCTTATTGTTATTTTATGACTAAAAAATGTTTTCTTTTACTTATAATTATTCAAAAAAACACTGGAATTAAATGCAGTAGTCTGGTCAAAATGCTAGGCAAGTGAACCTCCCACTCACACACGCATGCAAGCCTTATGTCGTCACATGAGGCATCGGTATATCACTATGGCCAATGGACCTTATAAAACTCTATGTCATTCACAAATTATAAATTAGGGAAATCTGAAACTCTCAGAAGTAATAGTTAGTTATTTGAATAATCCCTGTGATTTTTTACTTAATTTTGGTAGCTGTGGTTTACAGGTTATAATTTTTTAAACTTGTGCCTCCAGTAAGACTGTGCCTCCAGTAATGTCATAGGCTCTGAACAAACTTGCCTCTTGCAAGTTCGCACTAGAGGTGTGATAGTGGTTTCACAAAAACAAACACAGGCCTAACACCTATTGTCTGGATACCGTGGCCGTTCTGCATCATTTAATACATTAATATAAGGATTAACAACAAATATAGAAGGTCCTTTGACTTTTGAAACAATCCTTTTCGCGTGAGCTTTAATATATCCCTTGTCTAAGTCCGTCCTACCACTATGAATTATCTTATAGACGGAAACCAGCATCAAACCGGAAGTGACGTCAAAGTCTGAGACAGCCCAGTCGGAAGTGACGTCACCACCAGAAGCGTCCCAGATGCCGTCGTCCTTCATGACGTCACACGAGACGCCCCGCCTGTCATCGGGGGTGGCCGCAGATGTCTCAGGTTAGCCTTACGTTTACTTAGGGACTGTCCATTAAATACTGCATGTTCTTTAAATACTGTAAATGAGCTATCTGTGATAGTGAGAATGCAACTTAGCTTTTTCTTTATTGCAACATGTGGTATGTCCTTTTTCAAGTGACAACTATAGGTGACAATGACTTTTCTTTAATTCAGTGATGCGACATGGACATTTCTTTTTGACATGGGACAGAACAATAAATAAGCAACAGGAACATTTTTTTTAATTATTATTTCAAAATCCGATTCCTGTATGATACAAGTTCTTCCATCAGATCAACTTAATAACAAATGCAATTACCACGGAAATTCATATTATAACAATTTCTTATATATCAAATCATCACATCATTATATAATCATACAATAACACTATTTTTGTATTATGCATATAGCACACCACATTTAGATCAAACCTGAATTTGTGGACTTCACAAAGTCCAATACATTAGACAGTATCAAATTTCATAACTTTTACATATTTTTTAAATGCATCATGATGTGACAGTGGCATTACTTAAATACGACAAGCGACAATGGAATGTCATGTACACTTGAACAGAAAAGAGAGCTTCAGATACTGCAAAATAATGCAGCCAGGACCTGTCTTTACGTCTCTCCCCGTGACCTTGTCACTATTAAATATCTACATTCTAAACTAAAATTGAGTAGTTTAGAGCAGAGAAGGCGTAAACAACTTCTTCGTCTGATGTTCTTACACAGTGTGAAAGATGATGTGTTAATTGTTCCAGTGAGAGAAACTAGATCGGCTAATAAGAAATTGTTTATTATCCCAGCAAAAATGAACACAAAGTTCCAGAATAGTGCATTTTATAAAGGGACAATCATTTGGGATGAACTATGCCATGATGTACAATTTGCAACCTGTGTCAATGAATTTATGAATCTGATCAAACACAGATACTGTGTCTATATTGATCTACTTTATTAGGTCCAAAAAATATTGTATTGATCTTGATGTACATACTTATGATTTACACCTGAAATGTTTATTTACTACACTTTATCATTGTAATATCACTGAAAACCAGGGGCAACCCTGAAGTGAGTTACTTAATAAACAGCTTAACCCCCCCCCCTCTCCATCTAGAGCCCTACCTTTATCATTGACAGATTCAGAAGTATTTTAGAAAAATTAAGCCTGTAGTTTGTCGCTGTTCTCTGGAACCATAAGTTTTAAGGGCTGCATCTAACTCAATAACACCAACAACTTTATCATATCAGATTAAATGAAAATCACAAGCGATCATTTTCCTGGAAGTCTGGTTTCCCTATAATTTAAATTGGACATAATCTAGCTGATGGATCGTGTGGAATTTAAATGCAATTAAATATAAAAAACAGACAAACAAACAAACAAAAAACAAGCCCGTAGTTATTGCCGTTCTCCAGAACCACACATGGGGCTCTTGGTGGAAGGTCGCGATGTTGCATGAAGAACCTATAGAAATGACTACCGGTAGATCTGTGTCATATTTCCTTGTCGCTTATTTATTGCAACATCACATTAGAATTAAACAAGTGCACATGCCTCGTACCCCATGTCAATTTTAAAAGGATTCAACCATTGTACTATTCAATTGCTTTCCATCATTGATAGTTATAATGGTGAAGGTTAACTTGTAAAGGTAAGGTGACGTTTTGAACATGACATCCATTGGTAAACAAAAGTCCCTTATATTTAAAAGATAGTCACGTGATGTCAGAGGCGAATCCAGGGAGGAGGGGGTTCCAGGGGCTTGTGACCCCTCTCCCCCCCCCCTATTTTGGTGGACCCCCAAACTACAAAGAGAGGGGGAAATGCTGCGGTGTTTCCACTAAACGCCGTTTTAGTACTTCACCTATATGCTAACCCCCCTTTCGGAAATCCTTTATCTGGCCCTGGTTGTGAATCATAAAAATTAATGTTGTTATTTCATTAGGATAAATATTTATCACAACTGATCTTTTTCTTGGAAGCCTGTGTTTCTTCAGTCATCAGGAGTGGACCTAGATTATGGACGTTCTGCAGAAGACATCGTAAATTCTTGGAAAGGGAAACAAGCCATATTAGTGATCATTTAATTATTTGATAAACCTTTATTTTCAAGTCACACGCATTTTCTAGGAATTGTTGCCTATCCTGTTTGGTTCGGAATAGGATGGCCAAGATTTTAATGCGATTTAGAGGGGGGGGGGGGTGCATTTGACTTTTTCAATTTGTTGAGCAGCGTATAAGTTGTTGCAGATATATGGTGATAACTTGTAGCTAATATCTACAGGCATATCGAAAACATTCATTCGGCCTGAAGTTACTCAGTTTTATTGTCATTATTTCTATCCCTACGTTATATCCCTGTGTCCCTCAGATGGTGGGGGCCTGTTGTTGCTCAGTCTTATCATCATTATTTCTAACCCTATGTCATATCCCTCAGATGGAGGAGGCCTGAAGTAACTCAGTCTTATCGTCATTATTTCTAACCCTACGTTATATCCCTGTGTCCCTCAGATGGCAGCGCCCTGTTGTTACTCAGTCTTAGCGTCATTGTTTCTAACCCTATGTTATATCCTTGTATCCCTCAGATGGTGGGGCCAGTCGTTACTCAGTTTTATCGTCATTATTTCTAACCCTGCATTACATCCTTGTATACCTCAGATGGTGGCGGCCTGTTGTTACTCAGTCAGGAGGAGTACGCTGAGCACCGGTCCTCCATCATCCAGTGCCGCTTCTCCACCTCAGGGCACTGCGTCGCTACCTCAGACACCGACGGTGTCGTCAAGTGAGTTCACAACCTTAATTTCAATTTTAGTCCCTACAACGTTTTTTTTGGTATTCCCTAGTTATATCTATATATAGTATAGTAGCTAATGGTGGGGACTCCCTCAATCAGTCATGTCTTTAGCCATTTAATTCTCTTTGTTCTCAATGACCAGTTACACAATCTCATGTTCAGCTGTTGAAGGGCATTGTCCTCCAATTGTTGTTGGAATCAGGCAGTGTGAGAAGCTAGATGTAGGTTACATAACCAATGCCTGAGCTAAACAGCCCCTACCCTTTCAAATTAGGACCACCACTGTCACCTGCAGGTGGGCAGTCCCAGGTGGGTGAGTGATAGTTCACTCAGTACTAGGACCTAGTAGCAGCCCTTTCTTAAACCCCTCCCTGAGCTGTGTATGACAGCAGGAGTAGTGGTGGTCAGCACTTATAGCCCATATTACACATAGCCCTCTGGTATTAGGAGGGCCTTTAGTTTACTGAGGGACGACCATCGCTCATACATGAGCGGTACTTTCTTGCTAATTTGCTTCTTTTTTCTTTTTTTTTTCTTTTTTTCAATTGATGCATTTTGTGTTTTCTGCAAGACATTTTTGCATTCAAACTTCAAGGGCGATATTTAGTATACATAAAAGAACTATAGGCACTTCTTCAGAACCAAGTTACCTATAAACCTGAGGGTTCTCTCAAGTTTCAAGAAAATATAAGATTAAGACCATGGGCGTCAACTGAGAATGCCTTAAAAGCTGTTTCGCTGATTTAAGAGTAAACTACCTCCATGATAGAAAAGAATCCTAACGAGAAGTCAATATATTTCAGAGTATGGGGGCTGCAACCATCACCTGTTACCATGGCAACCATCATGTCCAAATCTATGCTGTTATCACTTGAATGGGCAGACAACAAGGACCGATTGGTAAGTATAATTACCTCCCTTGGATAAGGGTAGCCTCCCAATCTATACGATATTGTAAGGTCTGTTGTAAAGTGCTGTCACATTTGAGGTGTTTTTCCTTGATCTGTTGCCTCACTTTGAATGGATCATCTTTCCTTATTACACTAGAATGTAAAAAATAGAGACTTATTAATACTTTTTGTTTATAAACAGCCAAACCATCCATCAATAAGAGCAGTAAAGAAATAGTAGTAAAATTCTAGCTAATTTCAGTTGAACCACTTTCCTTTATTTCAGTTATTGTTAGGAAATAAGGCCTCCAGTGTCCGACTTTTTGATGTCAAGGAGAAGAAGACTGTCAAAGAGGCCACTGTGGACCCTAACTTCCCACGGTGAGGTGGATTAGGAGTGCATTTCAATAGGGCAAATACCTACATATAGTTGATCATTGTTATACGAGAATGAATTACTATCTTCTTTTTACACATTCTAAGAAAAAAAAAGAGACAACTTACTTAAGTTTACTTCAAACATATTAAATCTTGATAGGCTGGTTTTGCAAGAGAATATATTATATGAGCCTAGCATGAATAAGAAGAATCGGATATCAGTAAAACGGTATCCTTATTCTTTTAGATAATCTTTATGCTTAAGAAATTGTTGATACATTATTAAAAACAAGAGGCTGTCTTCAACAAGTTTAACACTTTCCTTTCACACAGGGTAGTCTCGCTGTCCTCCAACCCGTCAGGTCCGTCGTTCACCTTGTCTGCAGCGGTCAGGGGGCGAGGTGGGGGCAAGCTGGGGGTCTGGGACCTCACCACCATGAAACCCAAGGTACGCATTGTTTTACCCTTGGGGGGGGGGGGGGCAGGATGTGGGTATGGGGTATTCACGCTTATGTCTCCTTCATTTTAGTCTCTCATGAATAATCAATATGAAAGGTACTGCCAAGTCCTAACTAACAGATACAGGGTTGATCCAGGTTTCGGGCATCTTTGTGTCAATAAAATTAATAGTGTTTTCTACGAGGCGTTGTGTCTGTCTTCGATGCTACCGCTTAAAGAGGGCTGGTGCTTAAGAGAACCAGCATAAGTCTCAGCCTAAAAAAATGTATAAAGAAATAAAGAAAAAAAAAAATTAAATTAAAAGTGGTTCATATATATATATTACAGCCCACAATTATTTCAAGTAGTGGATACATCCGCAGTCAGGCTTGGGATTAAAAACGGTTCTTTCCATAGAAAATAGAAGGCTATAATGTCTGGAAATGTGAAATCAAGTTATAACTGATATATCTAGCAGGCACAGGACTTCTGTAGTAATGATTAAGGTAATGAACATACACTTTTATTTCATGAATCCTACCCTCTCATGCCGTTTGTTCCTTGAAACTTTCCTTTTGCGCCAAATATACGGCAAAAAACAGGCTAATTTTGTCCTATTAACCGGGTTAGCTAATGTTCTGCAGCAGTAAGCACTTACGGCGGTTGTTTTGGTTCTCAGAGATGGATTCCACCTCCGGGCCCCCTATAGGGTTACGTCCCAGATGGGAGGGTGGCCCCAGTCTTAATGTTTTTCTGGGGATGCTGAGCTAGGCACTTTTCTGCTCAGACCATATGTGACCAGTCATCGCCAAATGAGGCATAAGTCGTTCAGAGAGAGTCACAGTATTACACCAAATATCAAATATATAAAGAACTCATTAACTGTATAATATTTTCAAGACCATTATGGCAGAATGTGGAAGACCGGCAGAGGTATGCCGATGAAACTGTATGTTACAAATAATTCTGAATGAAATAAAATTAAAAATTAATGCTGCACCTCCCCAATTGGCATGTTTTCCACCTCAAGTTTCACGCATAAATGTCAACTACCTAAACCAAATATGAAAAAAGCTACCTAGATCTTGATTGCTTGGATTTATTCAGAAAATATGGCCGCCTACGTTGTATATAAGACAAGCTCAGTTCATTTGAATTATGTTATTTCAAGCTGTTCAACTCAGTGTATATACTATATTTATTCCCTCCCTTCAGCGTCATCTGTATGAACAGGGTGCTTGCGTGGGTCTTATGATATAAGATATTATATTGTGGTTTGACCATTCATAAGGCTATTAGAAAGGTTATGTTTTGCAATAACAGGTTATATAAAGTCTTATTCAAAGTCCAGGACAATGTCATAATATGAATTAGTTTTTTTTTCAAAACACATGTAGAGAGTTGAATGTGCTTTCAACTGTATTTAGTTTACAATTTACCTGTTATTATGCGTATAAGTGCATCCTAGGCAGCTATGAAGAAACACGACCGATGATCTTTACATTTTTGTTGGTATTGATTACATCTAAGGTTATCATACTTTTATTATGCGATTCTATTGCTGAAAGGGTATCATAAATGTTTTATCAAGGTGTTATTTTCATTTCGGAAAATGCGTGGGTATCCTGTTGATTCTATGTAAATATATATATATAGATTTTCGGGAGCACGGTTGGGCCTTACCCGGTTCCCTATCTCTGATGACCTTCGTTCACATATATTATGCCCCATTTTTGCTTCTTCCGGAGTTCGTGACTTCTGGTTGTTTTGAGTATTTTGAACAAATTTGAGGAAAAGCATTTGCAATCGTCTTCAGGCTTCAGATAAAGTTCCTTTAAGTTCTTTTTTGAAGTTGGAATGTACCTACTTAAAAATTCTCCATGAGCAAACAGTGTCATATCTAATTTTTTCACTTTCAGCAAAACCTGGCCCTGGCCCCGGCGCCCACGGCCGTCAACTACAGCACCCACAACCGGCAGGGGTCGCTGCTGCTGACCGGGGCCGCCGACGGCATCATACGGCTCTTTGGTGAATGTTTTTATTGTTTATTTATTTGTTTAATTTTTGAATTGTATTATCTATAGGCCTTCTTTTATATATGTGTATGAAACTTGGCAGTCCATTCTTTGATTATTTATTTTAATAAGAATATCTAAAATCTACTGAGAATTCTTATAAATATGACAAGTTAGTTTTTAGGAAGAAAAAAAGGAAATTCAAATTTAGAAAAACTACTTCTGTTAGATATATATGCAAAATTTTCGATTTTAGTGAGCCACCAATGTTAGTGCAGCCGTCATCTCAAGAGATGATCTGGGTTCTTAATTGAATTCTAAAGTGAAGTACATGTATTTTCTGTGTTTTTATTTTTGACACTACTTATTTCTCATAGACAATAGTAAAAATCAATTGATCTCTCAAAGCATGGGTATGTACATAAATCATAAAACCTCAGTGGATTCCATGTTGCACTAACCAAGCCATGTTTCCCGTAGACCTGCGGCGTGTGGAGTGCGTGGCGAGCTGGACGGCTCACGCGGGTGACGTGTACACCACGCTCTTCTCCCCGGATGAGACCGCCTGCTACAGCATGGGCGCTGATGGACGGGTGAGGCTGAAATCCTTTGAATTGATTTCCATTTTTTTTTTTTTTTTTTTACTTATTTAGATAACTAATCTTGCTGGAGTTCTTACTTTGTTAGTGGAGAAATCTTAGCAGGCGAACAATGAAACATGAGAGAAGGCAAAAGTCTGTCGTCCGTGAACTACTTGACTATTCAAATCTGATTTGCAATGCAATAGTTTGTCTACAATCTTATGCCAATTGCATTATTAGACCTGAATCGGCGCATAAATCGGCAGAATATCAGTTTAGAATCAATCCTGGAGGAAAACCTGTCCAAGCTAGGCATGAAATTCTTGAAATGTCTTGAATATCCATAGGAATTCAACCTTTGCATTCTTAGATTATGTAGAATTATCTCGGACTTTGATGAGAGCTTGGATTTCAAGGAAATTCAAGTTATTTCAAAGCTATAAAAATTCAAGCTTTCTGGAATAAGTTGAAATATTTATTTCAAAGATTACACAAAGTCCAAGGTCCTTAGATTAGCTCAGACTTCTCTTTTAGATAGTTTTCAGGAGTCTTGGATTTTGTTGAAGTCTCTTGGACTTGAGCTCTGGCATGATTTGGCCAAATTGGTTCAAGCTTATTCAAGCTTTTTCAAGATTCAAAGGGGTCTCACAGGAAGTCACGTGACCATGAGATTTGAAATATTTTGGAGGGAAGTGGCAGCCATCTTGTAAGTGTTAGTAGGTGGGGGAATCTTGAGCATAATTTGGATAATTAAGTACTGGATAATGAGCAAACTTGTTATGGATGTCATGTATATACACAGACGGCAGAGATTATCAATTCAAGGTAGGTTATCTGTTTAACAGAACATGTTTCATATGGCAGATTTTGATGAGAAGCACCACAGCCTGACAATATCAATGACAATGCATGGCATTCGTTTTGAAGATATTCTTGGGCTTATTTGTTTTGGTGATAGTTCATGAATCATCATAATAATTATTGTGTCCAATTGTATTGTTTTTGGTACTTTTTCAGAACGTCTTGAATTGCTTACGATTTTCTTAAAATCTGCTGTCTGTGTCAATAAGATCTTCCGTAACATATTTGGGATGGAAGGATTACTGCTATATCGCTGGACTTAATAATATGCAATATTGTAAAGGCAGCCTGTCTGATTTACCTGTGGCAATATTAAGAATATGCAGCCAACGAGCTTTTAACAAAAGAAATAATACTGTGAAAGTTATTTCAAGGAATCTCAAGGTAGACTTCATGTATGCTTCTGAATTAGGATTTTCTCAGATATTCTTGAATATTCAAGCGGCCAATACCAGCAAACTTCTCCAAGAAAATCCATGCTACCTTGAAAGATCAAGAATTTTCCAGAAAATCCAAAATATCTCATCTTCAAGAAAATTCAAGGAATTCCAAGGTATCTCATCCTCATCTTGGAGTTTCATGAATATCCTTGAAGATTCAAGCGGCCAATACCAGCAAGTTATTTCCAGAAAATCAAAGATCTCTAGGAGGTTGAAATAAGTTGGAAATTCAAGGATATTCGAGGCATAACATCCTCGGATTTTCAAGAAATTTCAACCTATATTTTGCTCCGGGAACTGGTTTAAACAATTTTCATGTGATATAAACAGTGAGAAATTCTACCCAATGAATGAGGGCCTTATATATAGACCACAAAATCAGATCTTTACCAAAATTCAATACGAAGACGAAAAAAGCATGAGGTACCCAGGAGCCGACCATAGATGATATCACACAAAAGTGGGTGGGTGGGTAGGATAAACAGTGTGACACTGCCTGAACACAGTCCTTATTTCCATGTTTAAAATGGACAGTTCAGTGTGACAGGGGGGTGGGGGGTTCTAAAAGTACCCCTGTAAAAGCGTGACGTCATTTATGGACGGCCCCTCCTGCATGCTACCCTCTAAGTCCGCACTGCATTCTGGGTTTTATTCCCCGACCCCGATTGGATGACCCCAGTTTTACGGTACTCAGAGTGTTGACCTTCGTCCTTGACCTAATATTCAATCACTCTCCCAATAAGATGTGGCTCACACCAGCAATACGGCCGGCGGGCACTCAGGGCTGACCATTTCGTATTGGAGAAGGGGGGGGGGGTTACACCATAGGCCCTTACCACTTAGCATAGAGTGCTCTCTGGGCCATTTTTAATGATGGTACAATACATAAATGGTCATACACAAATAACGCTTTCTGATCCGGAATAACAAAGTATTTCGAGAAGAAAAAAGGTAGAGAAAGGTAAAATAAATCATAATAAATTTCCAACCTGGTGGGGGGGGGGGGGATCTGCAATTGTGAAGGAATGGGAATAAACAGTAGTAAGATCTGTGGCTACCCTGCTCTTAAGCCTATGATCCTGTATTTCCCCTGTATATAAGACGTATTAGCCCTACGGGCCTTGCTCCCACTCACCATCCCACTCGCTCAGTAAGAGATGCTGTGGCAAAATATCACTTAAGCCTATATTCCCCATACCGATTTTGCTATCGATATAACAGAAACGACAGCGGGAGTACAGGTTGGTTATAGACATGTTATACATTACTAGAAAGGTTTTCTAATTCTCTTTTGAACAAAAAAATAGGATGTAACGTTTTATGCGATATTCTCAGCGAAAGTCAAACAAATAAAAACATGGGCAGCATCAAAATCGACATGTGGAATACAGGCTTTAGCCTCGTGCACACAACAAAAACGCCTCAGACAGGAGAGTCAATCGGTCTCACATTTCATTGAGGTCTCCTTTTCCACCGATATGGAAGGCTCCCCTAGTATTCACTCTGTCCGCCATCTGTCCAACAGTTTGGGCCTATAAAAACAGGTTATTGGTCGGCATATTGCTCATAAAACGCCATTTCACAGAAGGTGTGTTCTGCTTGTCATAGTTGACTTCTTTTTTTATATCCCTTCCATATTGCTATCAGGCTATTCTACCTATGCAGAATACCAAGTGACACTGGAAAACCTTAAAAAAGGAAATATACAGTTTAATGAGGACAAACGTCCACGAAATAATCATTAGGCCCCAGGCCCGTACCCAGGGTTGGCCGCGGGGTGGTGGTGAGTTCCATAAAGTGGAACTCGTCTATATTTTTAGTCATACAATATTGGGAAAATACTTTAAAAGTTCCATGTAAAATCTTCAAGTACAAAATTGGGGCAGAGCATGTCCCTGTATTAAACAATATTTCTATTTGAATATGAAAATGGTGGGGCAAACCCAATGGTGCAGGTTTGTACATTCATCAAACATCACTTTCCATATATATATTTCATCAACTAGAACTAGGACTTCTATCAAAATTCTGAGACTATTTTTCTTGAGTTGACCTTAAGAAAACCCATGAAAGAGGGCAAGGTCTCAAGTAAGATGTTCACTATCCAAATTGAGCTGCATCCTGCACTTGAAAAGTAAATTCCAAAGGTTTTTGAAAAGGAAAAGAACAGCATTACTAAAAATAAAACAGGACATGTTATAAGACATTGTATTTTAATTGTAGTTTGGTAAAACATATAGTACATGTTTTTTATGATGAAGAGCCGCAACCCGTATAGGGGCGGGTAACATATGTTCATACACAATGTATGAATATGCCCGTAAGTCCATAGGCAAGGTATAGTCATATTAGTGCCCTATTAAGAGTAATAATTATAATAGTTAGGGCGTTGGCAGGTGGGAAATTTAGCAGTTTTGGGAATGGCTGCCACTCTCGAATTGGCGGGAGAGTGGGTTGTAAGATTGATAGCCATTGGTCAGTTGGCTGTGGATCCTTTGAGCCAATGAAAGTTAGTCTTATGTCCTGTTGTTGGAATGCTGCGCAATTAGACAATAATATAATTCCCGCCAATAAATTAGCTGGTTCAATTGAAATTTTCCTTTGATTTTTGTCTCTAAGGAATTTGGAAAAAAGAATATTTCTACCATGGTGGAACTAATTTTGAGTCATGCTCTGTGGGGGGCTGGCCCACCACCCCCACCTCCCCCCCTGGGTATGGGCCTGTTAGGTATGATAGCATAGGGAAGTTATCACAAGTCTTTTATTTTCTGCCTTATAGGCCTAGTATTTTTGAAAAGCAGTATCCTCTAGCATTTGTTCTAGCTGTTTGAATTTTACTCTGCTTGGACGTTTATTAACTTATGTTTTCTTTTTGACACGTGAATTGACTGTTCTTTTGACTTTTTTTTATTGGGCACCTACCTTCAGTTTGACAAGTGGAGGCTTCAGCAGGATGGCTGTAAGATGGCCAAGGTGGGCATCCACCAGGGGTATGGAACCCATTCAAAGGGATGGTGTGCGCAGGATATTGGTCCTTTTAATTAGTGACTTTAGTTTTTTTTAAATCAATTTATCTATATTCTGCTCCTCTGCCCTCAGTTAGACAAGTTTATCTATTTTTCGCCTGCCTTTTTGCCAAGTAGAGCCTACAGCGGACTGAGTGTAAGATGGCTGACCTGGGGATCCACCCGGGGGCATGCAGGTTATGCATGCTCACTGGGGCTGCCAGTCAACTTGATCCTTTTATCATGTGGCATTTTGTATATATCTTTTCTATATTTTCCTCTTGCCCTCAGTCTGGGCCCTCAGTTCGCCAAGTGGAGCCTGCAGCAGACTGGGTGTAAGATGGCTGACCTCATACAGGACCCACAGCGCTGCTTTCGCGGAAAGTAACTCTGTGACTAAAGTCTTGTTCATTAAGTTAAAAGTTGGTATTGCTCCGCGCTGCTGTTAAGTGGGTCAAGCATACATTTGGGCACTCGCGGAAACTCAGAATGCTAAACTCAGAGCGATGATTACACGGGAATCTGAAGCGAGAAAGGAGTATGGGCCGACCTGGGCATCCACTAGGGGGTATGCAGACCCTTCATGCTCACTGGGGCTGCTAGTCAGCTTGATCCTTTTAACATGTGACATTTTGTACACATCTTTTCTATACTCTCCTCTTGCCCTCAGTTCGCCAAGTGGAGCCTACAGCGGACAGGGTGTAAGATGGCTGACCTGGGGATCCACCAGGGCGCGTGTGGGCCGTTCGTGCTCACCGGGGCTGCTGGGTACCGGCAGGTACAGACTCCAAAGGGTAAGCTGTTCGCCCACGACCCGACTGGGGAACATGTCCTCACCTGTGCCCAGAACGGAGGGCTCGTCTACAGGGTAAGTCGGTCACTGATTTCTCTCTTAAAGTGTTTTTGTAACATAGAACGAAAGATATGGATGATGTTGGCTTTCCTCCCTGACAGGTCAATTGATTTTAGTGCTAATGTTAGGCTCTACCTTATTTGGTTTTTGAAAGGACGATCATACTTCTGACATTCAGCATTATTTCCTTGCAAAAATATTCTTACTAGTTCTATTTATTTAACGTTAGATAAAAGACATTTTGCACAATTGACTTGTAAAACCGACCCAGTGTAACATCTCTCTCCTTTACGTGAGGTGTATGTAATAAAAGTTGTATCCCATCCTAATTTATATTTTCTCTCCCCTTTACACAGGGGGTATATGATAAAAGTCATAGACCAGTCTTAGCTATACAATCGTACCTCAGACGAACCTATTCCACTTATACCCTTTAAACAAGGTCTGAATAATAAAAGTCATGGCCCATCCTAACCTATACACTCTCACCCCTTCACACAAGCTCTGTGTAATAAAAATTATGGCCCATCCTAAACTATACTTTCTCACTTTCCTTTACACTAGATCTGTGTATTAAAAGTCACCACGCTGTCTAACCTGTATCATCTCTCCCCTTTACACAAGGTTTACATAATAAAATTCACAGCTGCTAGCCCAACCCATACCATCTCTCCCTTATATGCGAGTTCTGCATAATAAAAACCGTGGCTCTATCTAACCTAAACCATCTCTCCTCTGAACCTAAAGATATTAAAAAAAAGAAATTGCCCGGTGTAATCTATACCATATCTCTCATTTACATAAGATTTATGTTATGTTATAAAGAATACATTGAGTCTGACGTATACCCTTTTTCCCCTTTACACAAGTTCTATATACCTAATAAAAGTTCAGGCCTAGTTTAACCTTTACCGTCTCTCCTCTTTATACAAGGTCTCAGGGGTTTCACACATATATATGACATATGTATGATGATATCAGTTAAGCAATCTCTTGTGTCACATTATGATACATAATTTGGATTTTACACATGTGAAATAAAGAAATCTATCTATATCATGTGTGACTTGCAATTGTCTGTAAATTGTCGCATTTCATTCATATTGCATGGGTGTGAAAGCCCCTTCTGTGTAATAAAATTTAATGCCCAGTCTAAATTGCCTAAAACATCTCTTCCCTTATGCAAAATCAATGCAATACAAGCGTAACCTATGCCATCTCTCCCCTTATTCGAGATCTTTGTAAAAGAAGCATAACCTATACCATCTCTCCCCTTATGCAAGATCTATGTGATACAAACATAACCTATATAGTATAATATACTAGCTCTCCCTTTATGCGAGATCTATGTAAAACAAGTGTAACCTATAGCCACTTCTCCCCTTATGCAAGATCTATCTAACACAAGCATAACCCATACCATCTACTCTTATGCAAGATCTAAATAAAACAAACAGCCCATCTCTCCCTTTATGCGAGATCTATGTAAAACAAACATAACCTATACCATCTCTCCCCTTATGCAAGATCCATGTTAAACAAGCGTAACCTATGCCACTTATCCCCTTATGCAAGATTTATCTAACACAGGCATACCATCTCCCCCTATGCAAGATCTAAATAAAACAAACATAGCCTATGCCATCTCTCCCTTTATGCGAGATCTATGTAAAACGAGTGTAACCTATACCATCTCTCCCCTTATGCAAGCTTAGATCTATGTAAAACAAGCATAACCTATGCCATTTCTCCCTTTATGCGAGATCCGCGTAACTCAAGTGTAACCTTTACCATCTCTCCCCTCTCCCTGACCTTGACGTGACCTCTAGCTGGCGGACGACATCCATCTGTCGCGGCTGTTGACCTTGGGAGGTCACGTGAGTCCGGTGGTCAGCGTCGACTGGTCAGCGGCCAGCGACTGCTGCGTCTGCCTCACCGGGGCCATGGACGGCAAGGTCCGAGTGTCCACCCTCCTCTCACAGTGACCAATCAGCGACAGGCTTACAGCCCCATCGACCTATCAGGGAGGCGGTTACAACCGGTGGATGTCTTATTGAAGACACCCATGCACTTAATCAAAGTGGCTTCTGCCCTGGATGGACACTGTTCGTTGTAGGATAGGATATTACCATTCACCATATTGGATATTACCATTCACCATATAGGGAATAACATCTGTTTCTTAGCTGTGATTTCCAACCCACGCAATTGAATATTCCGGTAAGTTTTTCCTCACGGTGACTTTGTTGGGGGAGTGATATTTGTATTTGCTGTTTTACTCTCATTTGCGGGGTAACTCCTTTTACACAGGTAATATCACCCCCACACTCCTATAATTATTGTGTGCGCCTTACCGAACAACTGCAAGGTAGGATAACAAAAAGAGACATCTTTGTATCAATTACGAGCAGCAGATTCACTTATATGTAAACTGGTCATAAATGTTACTCATAAGTGATTTCTCTATACAGCCATACAATACAAAAAACATTATTGCCTAATAGTACGGCTATATCATATCCGTTTTCTGATATTAAAGGTGGATGTTAAAATGTCACAAGAGAGCACCGTTGTGCTGAGGGTATCAACTATCATGTAAAATACTCTCCCCTGGTTGTGAATACATTTGTCTCAGCTGGTGCTTTTCTAATAGTTATTGTGGCATTCAATTTGTGAAAGCCTATTGAGAAGCTATTATTTGAGAAAAACAGTATGCGTTGACAATCTAGATAGGTGTTTCAAGACTGAAATACATCAGTGACTTGGTGTCATTCTTTATTTGATTATCTAGTATACTGATAGCTTTTTATATATAACATTGTATATGTGACAAACCAGTGCAATACGCGTGCCTTTGTGCTTTAAAGCCGACGAGCCTCGGTCATACTTGTATCAGTGACGTGCATATATGTATGTGCTACACCATAGAGATACATAAGATGTTATGTATGTCTATGGTCTCACAAAAGAGGAAAAAAGTACTCTATCGATTCAATGCTAAATATTTTCAGTACACTCTTATTTCAATGCTGAATGACATGTCTATTATACTGTGTTTTTTTTTACTAACTACGATGTTGTAAGACTCGAGGGATGTTGCATTTAGGGCTCAGGTTGGCGTGTTATTTGTGTGCCATTCAGGTTGTGTCATTCAGGTGATGAATCATTACTCTGATCACCTCACGCTTTTATATCCACCAAGTCAAATAAGTTAATTCTTTGATAACCATACCCTAGAAGGTTCCAGGCGTTATGAGAAGGTTCCAGGCCTTTCGGATGCATGCCAGATACCTTCACTAGTTTCACAGTGTTGATTAAAAATACCGCAATTCTAGATAGAATTACACATTATACCGTATCATTAGGATAGGAAGACGTTGTGTTTTAAGGCTATATTCCACTTTGCGTTGGTAGCATTTGCGGTCGCTTTTTTAGGTATTGCAGGCAATTTGTGGTTTTTATACCAACATGTTGGTGTCCCCCACCGCGTCTTTTCATGGTACCGCAAGCAAATACAGTATAGTGGAATATAGTCTTTACTCAGGACTGATATATGCCCTCGGGACAACCATTGCCTTAGTCCGCGTTGTGAAGCCATGTTGTACTTAATTTGGCCGGCTTGGTCGGAGGTCACTCGTATAGGTGCTATTAACGCATTTCTGAACGCATAGTTTCTATTTGCCTACGTCTCCGCAACCCTCTATATCAAATAAGATGGTAGTATGATTATTGAGATGCTGTGTTAGTTGTGGCATTCTAGTACCTCCTCAGAACAAATGAGGATCGGGATCAAAAAGGAGGAGGAACCTGTATATCATTATGACCTATACTTTGTGTAGTCCATTCATCCTTTCCTAAAAGTGTGTATATGGAAAGCTCTTCTTTTTCCCACTTTTAAATTCAGGAATGTAAGATTTCAGATTGATTTTAGTTTGATTTCTGACTATTGACTTCAACACCTCTTATAATGACTTTCAAAAATGAGTGATTACATATAGCTTTTATAATATTTTGGGTTACTTACAGATTTTCTCCAAACATTTTCAGTCTTTTTTAATTTACCCTGACTCACATCCCTGTTCTATGATAACTGATCAAATATAATAATGTAATGTGGAAGCACTATCGTAGAAGACGGAATTGACACACTTCCTTTTGTTAATCATATAAGAGACAATCTTCATACCAAAAGAACTTGCCAACTAACTGGTGATACCATTAGAAGATTGTGTTAGAGGGTGTTTTTCTTTGATCTAAGAGAAACCACACTGGTGTGTGATTTAAAGAAATATTCATTTGTTTTTTACCGAATCAACTGCACAAGAATACTATTCAAATCATACACATTCCATTCCTCGTGGTTCATCCTATGTATACTCGTTGTTTGATACTCACAATGCTATATGTGTTACGCAGTTAAAGTGGTCTCACATGAGCGTTCAAAGCAAGGATTAAATCATATTTTGTATTGGCTTGTCCATATTTGGATGTCGACTGTACAGCACGCTTCATCTGTTCATTGAAACACTTTCTATGGCCGTGTCGAATGGTTGTGATTATGAAAATAAAACCACTGCAGCTACAATGAAATAAAAGTGACAGATCATGTCATCTTATGTAAGGAAAGTTGTTAGAATTATTTGTTTTGTTTTTCCATTCTAAACAACCTGCTATAGTATTACTTCCGATGTTGAACCTTTTGAAGCCAGTGGTTATTGAGTGTGAATGGGAAGTTAATGAATCGGAAGATAAGTCGAGGTTTGACTGTATGCCCTTTTGTGGGTCTATAAATGCGTCTCTTCGTCTTTTACCTACAAACATGTCATGAAACCCTTGCAATTTCGTTTGTAGTCCATTTGATATATACAGACAATGATTGTAAAAATGTTATAAATGTACATGTATGTAGGGATCAATCAGATAATGCGCCAAACTGACAAAACGATAATATTGTAATTATCAGGGATAAAACTGACATAAGTCATAGAATTAGAATCACTATTATCTTATACATTCTTATATTATATCTGAGGTTGTTTCTAACCCAGTAGAGAGAGAAACAATCACAACCAATCTCGCCTGGTGAAGACGTTTGAGTCGAAACCACACTAAATCACACCCTAACACTGTGTAATCTTGCTAAACAGGACCTGAAACAGCACACTGACACAAAAAACAACATTTCTACACAACAGTAACTAAGTTACCAGTTGCCATGTTGGTAACCAAGGGTGTGATGTCATAATGAGGAAGTGTCATGACGTCATAATGACAGTTACCATGGTCACTCACTTACTGACTTTTCAGTTTTGTGGTAGCGTAACAGCGGGGAGCGTCGTCTCTTAGTTTAATCTAAATGTACATGTAAGTACATGTAATTGCGGGTCATAATGGCTGGAACAAATAGCAATAATGTGACGATACGAAATCATGTTTTTTTTTAGATAAAATATACTCTTTATTGCATAGTGTATCTTATAAAATATCAAATGTACAATTCATCTAATATTCTGCATAAGTCTGTTAAGTAGGTTGGCGAGGGAGGTTTTTCCCTCCCTCAATATCCTGGTCTTCGAGTGCTGCCTCTCCCCCTTCAGTATATCGCCGAGGCGAGTCCCGCCATATTGCTTCCTGATGTGATTTCTTTGTAGATGTTGCTATGCAACTTCAAAGTGATGGATTCTGATTCACCAGCTGATAACTAAACGCTGCAGTAATCTTACAAAGAAACGTGTACCTTTAAAGCTCTGTCTTGTGGTTTCCCTCATAGTTACAGTTATGACATTTCCCGACTTTTCACGGTTTTCCGGAGTTTTTGGTCGGCTCGTTCATTATAATAATGGAGATTACTCATCTCTTTTCTAAATCAGTATTTTAAAATTTCAAGGTACTCCTATAGCAATCCTAAGTTTAAGTATGGAATCCACCGTTTGCTGTGAATAACGCCACCCTTTTAGTTACAAAGATGAAAATCCGGAAACGTTCATCCTACTTCTCTCGATTTTTCATCTCTCCAGAGCGGCATCTCTGACTATGGAATGGTTTCCATGCAACTTCCGGTCCTTTCTGATTGGCGGAATTCAGACCGTCACATGAGGTATACACTTTACACCTTTCCCATGAACCTGTGCAGTCTGCCACTTTGCTGACCTTTGGCACTTTTGGTGGCTAAGTCACCTCACTTCCTAGCAGCTGCAGGTTAACTCTAGGAATGCTCCCAAAGAATTGTTTCAGATTTAACACACCAGGGCGGCGCCACTTTATTGAAAAGGGTGTATACTAGGGCCCCCTGCAGAAGGACACGTTACTCCGGTGGGACGCCCGTCTGTGCGCGGCGGAAACCCCCGTAGCCTGTGGCGCCACCTGGCTCTGGACCTGCGCACTGTGGGCGGGCATGTTGGGCTGTATCTCTGTGCGGCTGAAGTTGGTGTAGTCTATCTCCACCTCCCTCCGCGAGGTGTGCTCCGTCAGCAGGGTCAGGAAGCGCTGCCCCCACTCTATCTCACACGGCAGGTAGGACGTCCGGATCTGGGTTGTCATACCTGAAATAGGCAAATCAGAGTCGTGATCCACTGGTGAGCCATGTAGTTTTATTGCAAATAAGAAGCTAAAACTGAAACCATTTTTGCACTTTTTAAAAGTTCATATGATATTGGAAGAAGCACAACTATACACCTTTCTTATGACCCTGAGCAGTGGAGACGTCCTGTGTAGCAGAGGCCACCACTCTGGGTCAGGGCATTTATATAGGCTAACACAAGGACCATTTTAAACTTTTTTCTATATCTCACAAATACACTAACAAGAAAGCAAATTTGCCATTTTTAGCAATCATATTAGGATGCAAAAACATTTGTTCTTTGCTACAAGTATCCTAATAATATGATAAAATATGTAGTTTGGGTACATTAAGGAATTCTTTGAGTCTTGTTAGCCTTTTATTTGGAACGAGGTCAAGTCTAAAACAAGTTAATTGCAGGTACTTACCAAGAGGGATTATTTTGCACCTCAGTCAGCACAACTACAATTACCCTATCTGCCCCTCCCCTCCCATATACACATTCCACACACTACTAATAGACACAGGTACTTGACCACTTTATTATACCTTAGGGTGATACAAGTTTAGTAGTTAAGAGTTTAACACAGGGTGATACAAACCTGGGCGATAACCAGCCTTGTATCACACTGCAGTGTGATACAGAAACTTTTTATTTTTCTAAAATTCATGAAAAAATGAAATCATTAAGAAATAAAAAATCTAACATATGCATTATCTGCACAACGTTCCTAGCTATATTTTACTGCTTACTGTTTGTGGATTTGATGGATATCAAAAGAGTTATATGAAAAAACATTAAAAAAATGTGCAACATCACAGTCCCACCATCACTGATTGCTGTGCATCCTTCCTTGGGAGCTCAGATCTAACAGAAAAGGTATAATAAATCCATAACCAACCTTGAAGGGAGTACTCGGGCAGTTATCACCCCTTGCCGAGACCCCGATATCAGCCCTCGGCCGGCCCTTCGGGCCCTGGCCTCGGGCTGATATCGGGGTCCCGGCTCGGGGTGATAACCACCCTCGTACTCCCTTCTCGGTTGGTTATATGTATTGAGTGGGCACCAATTGTCACTTGGTTGTGCACCAAGACAAATGGTCAGTGTTGCAATACGAACTGGACAGCACTCCCCTCACCAGGGTTAATATTACAACCAAGAGTGGGGGCCACTTTTAATAAGAAGGATGTCTAGACTGATGTCTATTCTAGATAAAGTTTATCTCATAGACGCTTCTACATAACAACACGACATTTTTCTTTTGGCAATAAATAGTCGTTGTAGTAGCATTTCAGGAGCATCAATAAAACGTGTGCAACCACAAAATTTCATTATACTGTCTACAATAATTTGTGTGTTCCATCTATACCCTCTCACCAATGTGTTAAATGGATTACGAATATCGATTTGCATAAAACAAATCTCATTTCTAGTAGGCAAACTTGTTCAATCAAGATAAGAATTCTTTATTAAACTTGGAATTTTGACAGGGATCGTGGTGCAGTATAGAAAGTTTCTGAGCAATCTGTGGTCAGATTGATTTGCCTAAACTTGAACTTATGGCGAATCTATTCTGAAACAAATTAGTCAGATTCATTTGCATTCACCATCCCAGCATTATCCCAGGAGTTTCTAAGCTAGTACCTGAGGACTCAATGATACCCTCGAGGACAACGATGATCTCAAACTGTTCGGCGATGAGGCTGTCCCGCGACACGTCCCACAGCGGGCTGTCGGGGGTGATGAAGTGGATGATCTTTGTGGGCCAGGCTAGGAACAGGTACTGGTCATAGTCCTCTGCCTCCGATAGCACCTAAAACAGAAATAGTTAATGGTCTTAGCAGGCCAGGCAAGGAACAGGTACTGGTCATAGTCCTCAGTCTCTGATAGCACCTTAAACAGAAATAGTTAATGGTCTTAGCAGGCCAGGCGAGGAATAGGTACTGGTCATAGTCCTCGGCCTCCGATAGCACCTCAAACAGAAATAGTTAATGGTCTTAGCAGGCCAGGCGAGGAATAGGTACTGGTCATAGTCATCGGCCTCCGATAGCACCTGGAACAGAAATAGTTAATGGTCTTAGCAGGCCAGGCAAGGAATAGGTACTGGTCATAGTCATCAGCCTCCGATAGCACCTGGAACAGAAATAGTTAATGGTCTTAGCAGGCCAGGCAAGGAATAGGTACTGGTCATAGTCATCGGCCTCCGATAGCACCTGGAACAGAAATAGTTAATGGTCTTAGCAGGCCAGGCAAGGAACAGCTGCTGGACATAGTCCTCGGCCTCCGATAGCACCTCAAACAGAAATAGTTAATGGTCTTAGCAGGCCAGGCAAGGAATAGGTACTGGTCATAGTCATCAGCCTCCGATAGCACCTGGAACAGAAAAAATTAATGGTCTTAGCAGGCCAGGCAAGGAACAGCTGCTGGACATAGTCCTCGGCCTCCGATAGCACCTCAAACAGAAATAGTTAATGGTCTTAGCAGGCCAGGCAAGGAATAGGTACTGGTCATAGTCATCAGCCTCCGATAGCACCTAAAATAACAATAGTTGTATAAAGGTCATATTCCACCTTGCAGTATTTTACATGCGTCTGCGGTGTGGTTAATGAGTCTAGAATAAAACCATGAAGTATAGTCAATATGGGCCATTACAACTATGGGCCAGTCATCATGGTCAATCTGAGAAGTCATTATGGGCTATCTGAGAGGTTATTATGGGCCAACTGAAAAGTCATTATGGTCCACCTACAAATTTAAGTTAGTATGGTTCACATGGGAAGTCATTATGGACCAACTGGGTAGTCACATTGGACCAACCTGGCACCTGATGGCCATTATGTCCTAAACATCCATTGCTTGTCCTCATTAATAAAACTATAGCCAGTAATATACACAATTTTGGGGGCTGTGCGCACAAAACCCCCTTTTCTTTTCATTTTGAACCATTAACTTCGGTTCTGTCAAGGAAGAATAGTCATTATAAAAAGTATAGTCAGACAAAGCTACATAAATCAGGGGCTGTGTCCCTGAACTACCATTTTGGTTTCATATTCAATTATAAAAGTGTGGTTTCTCACTTTGAAAATATGGTCACCCAAAAGTGCATGTTGGGTATAAGTTAGCAGTGTTGCATAGACTGTTAATGCTAACCGGTGGACTGAATAGTAGTGCAGTGTGGTTTAGATAGTCTGCAAGGGAAAATATAATCAACACAAATATATATTAACCATACTAGGGGTTTTCCATTTAGTACGTATGCACATTTTCAAAAATTTCAGACCCCCCCCCAGCCCCCTTGGGCAAAAAATATGCACTGGATTTGTACTAGAACATACCCTCAGTTTTAAAAATCTCAGACCCCCCCCCCTCTTGATGTGTAAGGAGGCCCCTTACAGGGAATATGATGACACCGGAGATGGTATGACTTTGAAGTGCAAAACTTGTAGGGAAGCCACACTATATCAAAGTCTGATCGTGATAGTTATGAAGTAAATGTATATAAACTCTGTTTAATATCAATATTCTATCATGTTTCATCTATTGGAAATTACTGAAAAGAAAACAGATGTAAGATTACAAAAGGATATATATTAGGACGGGCTTTGGCAGTATATCACTGGTTTCTTTTGGGGGGCCTCAGCACAAAATTAACTTTTGATTTTATTAGTTTTGTGTAGGCGCTTACTTACGGTACTAACTTGCTCTTTTTCAAACGTATTATCATAGCCTACTGCCTCGAGTAGCATTCATGAACCAGTAGTGTATGTCATGTTCCTCAGGATGTAACTTATGCCACATGAAACAGAATTGGTCTGGCCGTGACTGATATAGTGGCCAAGGAATGGGCGGTGGTTACAAGTACTGACCCACAAGACACACAGGAATAATGTCAGAATGTATTGCAATACATCGTGCATCTATGCCTGCATTTCAATGAGCGATGGTTCATTTTAATGCACCATTCTTACCATAACCAGACAAAAGATCAAACAAAATCACAAGGAGAGTTTTAATTGTGTCTTTCAACCATTTAAATCGACCCATAATTGAGAAAATGAATGCTTGTTTTCTCCGGGAAAGTATTGGAAATCTGAAAATAATTCTCGAAATTTGGGGGTTTCTCCACTTCATTTTAGCCCATGCGCAAATTGTGCCTCGAAACTTTTTTTTCAATGTGCGATTGTTCGTTTTAATGCACGTTTCAAGCCGAGGGACCCTAAAGGCTATATTCCACAGTGCGTTGGGGAGTACTTGTGTTCTCTCTAAATAGGAAACGCAAGTAGTTTGCGTTCCAGATACCAACATGTTTGTATCTGAACGCAAGCAAACTTGTGTTTCTGTGATTAAAGGAACGCAAGTGTCACTGAAGGCATCGTGTTCACACTTGTATTGCACTTGCGTGTATACTTGCGCTCATGCAACGCAAGTATGAACGCAATTTATTCATAAGGTCAATAAACGCAAGTAAAATGATGAATGCGAGTACATGAACGCTTCGTGGAATACAGGCTAAACACACTTCCCAATAATCTGTGATATTCTGCAGGGCTCATGCAACATACAATATAGAAATGAATTGAATTATTCAATTAACACTGATAAAACAGAAACCCGACTCCATCTGAGGTCGGGAACTCACTGATGCCACCTAGTGGTATTCTCCAGAACTGCTCTGTTCTATCTAAAATGGACTGAGTATACACCTTTTTTTTTGGGAAATTGCGCAGTGGACCTTCCTATAGAAGTGGTGTTCCCGACGATTTCCATTGGAACCCATAATGTCCCAATCTTGAAAAAGGCTTATACCCAGTGAGGGTATATAACCTTTTCATTGGTATGGTGCCCTACTAGTGGCCTTGAACCAAGGAGTCTACTCCTATAAGGAGAGATAATCCTGTATCTTGAATCCATGATTTGGAGAACGGATCCCAATGAGCCCAAAATAAAAGCGTCGTGATCAAGCCGCCTAAGGGAGGGTTCACTGCGCAGACTAAGGAATAGTTGAAAACATACATGACTAACAGACCATTTCGATGATGTTGTTTCACATATCAACAACCTAATAAGCCCATCTTACTTTACACCAACATTAAAGTATACCAAGAATTATTTCCAAAATTGCTTCCATGCTTATTTCACGAAGAGAGTGACATAATCCAAGATTAACTGACGCAATTTAGTTGAAATACTGCTCGTAAAATCGGAGCTCTATAATATATTGCCCTTTTTCCCAAAGGAACTAATTCAAAGCTTGTCAGCCCAACCTATAATGTCCAATCCTATTCTGCCCTGAAATACATAATTTGAATTGGTTGGCAAACCTGAGAATCTGTCAATTGATGAAGTTTAAGAACCCATGATGTTTTAGCAGTACTTAAGACGCCATAGGCCACAGTTGATTGAGACCTGGATATAGATTGTGATTACAATGACTTTTGGCTTTCTTTTCATTAGAGTAACCCCTTTCCAATTTGTCAAGCCTAGACCTAAGCGGTTCGTTGTGGGTACGAATGGGGCCCGCCTAAAGGTGGTAGCTTCAAGGGGTCTATAGTAGCCTCATCTGACTCCTAAAAAAAGGTGCATCAACGTATTTGCCAATCCTACTAAAGTTTCAAAGTGGGATCTACCTTATGGACATTGCTAATCATTCTACAGTCATGACGTCATGATCACGTCCACCCAATAGGGCGAGGTGCGTTATTGGTGATGATTTACAATCGTTATGATTATCATTTAAAATAAGTTAAGACCATATTCTTTTCTGAGTTCATATAAGACAATCTCATAAAGCATAATATACATTCTGGCCCTTGGGTACAAGATCACCAATGACAACAAACTAGACAGAGACCTGAGAACTTTAGCATTGATTTGCCTATGAGAAGCACGGTTTTAGACTGTTTTGTGGCCAATTTGACTGTAGAGTTGTTATAATTCTGAATTCTATTAGGCTTCTCAGGCTTCCCTATATAGCATATTGGAATGAATTGAATTTGAAAAATCATAGAGATACATAAGATGTTATGTATGTCTATGGAATAATGGACTAAATAGGGATTTTGTGTAAATATTTAGCACTAAAATCAGGCCTAGGCCCCGGTCCTATTCTCCTCTCTTCACTCCCTTCACTCCTTCTCCCAGTGGCGGATTTAGAGGTGGGGGGGGGGACATTTTGGGGGGGGATTTAGATTTTTTCAATGTACAATTTTTGAAGTACGGAGCCATGCTCCCTTCTCTATATGATTAGCGTGCCCCCAACTTTTCAAATAGCTGCATCCGCCTCTGCCCCATCTTGTGATAATGGCTTTAATGTATCCTACAAATTGTGGTCAATCCCTTTATTTTGTGTTAACAACTGTTTGTCAGCACACAAACATCAGATTATCAATTGTTTCTCCGGAAATGGGAACTTTTTACTTGTAAAAAGGGAGAAATTTTACCTTCTATATAGGGCCTATGTATCTTTTCTACTTATCAAATTAATGCTTTTATCAAAAAGTGAAGACCCTGACCGGGGTCGCACAGTAAACTTAAAGAAAGCATTTGCTCTCTGAGTACCAGGATGGCCTTCTTGTTTAATCCATTAAATTAATCAGATCTTTTTATTCACCATGTGCACATGGTTAAGGTGATCGCATGGTGACCAGCTTGACATGCACTGCAATTTTGGGGCTTATTGACAGGAATGGTGAATGTAGGACAAGTCTCAGGCTTTCTAAAAATGTAAACAGATGTGATCAAGAATATAATATAAACGGTGTTGACAAAATTATGAACAGTTGAATATAAAGTAGAATATAAAGTGCATAAATTATGAAAAACAAACAAAATACCCTCAATTTTGTTCTTATGAAGACCGCTACAGGCCTTTTTTGCATGATGTAGCTTAAACACCCTACTATTAGGTTTTACTCATTTTGGAATGAACATAACATGCCTGTTTTCGCTACAACCAAATGCTTCATCTAGGCAGTTTTCATATATTTTGATGTTTAATGAACATTCTGGTTTCCATTTTATTTTGAATCAAATTTGAGCTCATTTTACAATTGTCTTTTCCTCTGTAAATATTGATGATAGACCTCTCAAAGTCTATGTTAATAGGCCCAAAATTCGCATAGCTGGTCAATTTATTTGAATTTTGTTACAAAAATTGGTCTCTGGACCACGTCTGCACAAGGTCTACAACTGTTAGGCATAGACATGTGCATATCCTCCCAAACACAATAAAGATTTTAACTGTTTAATGTATATACATTATTATAGTGTTCCATTTAATATTTGCTCATCTGAACGGTATGGGCAGTATCACTAATTAATGCTCACTTAATGTATCTATTAATACTTCATAATTTCAAGGACGCATTACCGGTAGGTCAAGGCCGACAATGTAGGCCAGTTTCTAATGAATAATTCTGTTCTTTCCAGTCCTTCCATATTCTAATATTCTTTCTGCAACTCACGTTAATAGTTTGATGGTACATGATTGTCATAATGCCTTCTGAATGAGAATGTTATAAAAGAAGGGGTAGCTCTGTGTATAAAACATTCATAATTATTTAGAATTATGGTATATTTTGGAGGTGTTATTTTGTTAATGTTTTATGGGGTCTTATATTTGGCAATAAAGTCCCAGATTGACATGATTAACTGTTTCGGCAATAAAAATAGTTTTTGTTACTTTGGAGATGTTCGACAATATCAATCATCAATAATCAGTTCAATAAACATTATGGAAACTCCATTTTCCGTCAGGCAATTAAATGAACCTAATAAATGCATTCGCCCATGCTGAAAATATCTATGATCACCCCATTAACTATATATGAGTAGTGCAACAAATGGCCGCAGAAGTGTACCCATTTTGAAAGGATGATCAGTCTAAAAGATGAATAATCATATATATAATCCTCTATCGTTTCAAATTATTCACAGACGCGTTATGTACGGTTGAATATGCGCCAATACGTACAGCTTAATAACCATCGTACATACAATTATCTTAAACTTATCTTAAGTACACCATTGATTTTTCCGTGTTATCTTGAGAGTGTATCGCTTAGCTCACCCAAGGCTTGCTAAATGTATCGTATTAGACGAAACAGTACTGTATTTCAGCCTTTGTACCGAATGAACCGCATAGGGATTGAAATGTACCAATTTTGAGCTCGAATACATCTACAGACACAGTCCCCCCCCCCCCCTCAAACAGCTCTGAAACCGTCCCGGATAGGGAAAGATAGGGAAAGATAACAATGCTTATTGTATAACATAACAAGGCTGTCTGAGGTACGCCTGTAGGTATTTCCTTGTTATATTTCCTTGGCATGAAATTGCATCCAACCCAGCCAAACAGGTTACATTATTATAACGTTGCAGCAACATTCTGGTTTGGTTCTTGTTAAATTATTTTGATGGCCCCCAATGCATTGCTGCAATGTACTGCTGTGATGTTGCACTGCAACATTATCATAACATTCTGGTTATGTCCTTCAACCTAAACAGAATATCCTTATAATGTTCTGTTTTGGTTTTGTCCTAACCTCACCAAAACATAATGTTATAATGTTCTGGTTTGGTAAGGTTTCAAACTAACCATTAATAATGTAATTGTGATGTGCCATCTTAGTAAGTAACAAACTGACTAAAAGAGTATGGTCGCAGAACATTTCTGTTAGGTCGCAAGTTGGCTAGAAACATCCTACTTCCCAAATTTCCTCAGAAAACCAACAAATTAGATCATACATTTAGTTTTATTGTTAGAGCCTAACATTTGATCTCCATAATTAGTTCATAATGTTGTTCTTTTTCAATTTAGAGTACATTTGTGTTGAAAATAGTTATCCATCTAATAACAAATACGAACCTTTCTATTAGCAAAATGTCCCTTATTTTCTAAGTTAGTTTGGTGTTATCCTTACCTCGAGGTGCTCCCTTTGGAGCGTTAACGTCTGTCCGTCTTTGGTCACCTGATCACGGACGAGGAAGGCGTGGAGAATACACCCCACCAGCTGCGACCTGCGCATGTCACCCACTCTGAAAACGAGGCAGTACTGGCCGTCCTCGTAACAAATGGCCGCCTTCTTAGAGAACATAATGGTCTCGGCTCTGTTTTTTGGCTTGGCCAGTTTTGCAAAGACCACCCCTGCCATGACGCATTGTATGACGACGCCAATAAGGGACTGGACCATTAGGACGATGAAGGCCATGGGGCAGACTCTGGTCACGGCGCGGGTGCCGTAGCCTATAGTGTGCTGGGTCTCTATAGAGAACAGCAGCGCTGTCCAGAAGTCCTCTATGCCGTCCACACACTTCTCCTTCTTTGGGGTATCCACGGGCTGCTCGAACTCCCCGGGGAAGTAGGCCACCAGGAACCATATCACCCCGAAGATGAACCAGGACAGGATGAAGGTGACGCTGAACAGCACCCAGACCCAGCGCCAGGACAGGTCGAGCATGGTAGTGAACAGGTCCCGCAGGAACTGGAAGTTACGCTTGGAGATGTTGGCGCAGCGCACGTTGATGCAGCCGTCCTTTTGCACCAGGCGCTTCTTCTTTCGCTCGGCGAACTTCCTGCCGTACGTCTGCAGGGCGATGAGGTTGGCGTCGTGCTGCCCCCTGGAGGCGTCGTACGTGGTCTGGTCGGGAGGTAGGGTTGGTGTGTGCGGGGTGTCCGTCTCGTCTTTGTGCAGTTTGAGGGAGGAGGACGTCAGGTCCGGATGGCTCACCTGGTGGAACGACAACAACCTCTTCCTCTTCCCCCTGTCAGGAGTAGATGTGTTACATAAGAATTCAAATGTACAGTATTCGGAAAATAGTAAGAAACAGTCTAACCAGCCAGGTTTTTGAATTTGGCCTCTGTCTACATTTATTTAAAAGTTTCAGATATTTATACATGATGCTATAATTCTGCCCTGTCAAAATGGCATGTGCATTTAGAGGGCTTACGAGCTTTATGTCATGTTTATGTCAATGGATAAGTGGAATCGTCGGCCACAACGTAGAAAATCAGGGGACAACTTTCTTTTGGGGAAAGCTATCATATTAATCATGCTAACCAAATACAGCAGATACAGTAGATCATCGGCAGACTTGGAAGATCAGGATAATTCCTGAAAGTATTACTTTGGAATAAACAACTAAAAAAAGCTTTTTCAAAAAAAATATACTAAAAATACAAAAAACAAGCTGGTGGAATGTATAGCCTACTTGTCGGAGGCGACGCTGATGATGCTGTGGCAGTCGTCGTGGTCCTCGCTGGCCTGCCGACTCAGCTGTCTGCTGATCTGACGGGCCAGGTGTCTCCGGAGGTCGGGTACGTTCTCCACCACCCCCTCCTCCCGGTCAGGGATGTCGAACAGCTCCACCCGGGCCACCGGCTCGCGTCCCGTCGGCATGGTAACGGACGCCTCCTGCCCCACGTGGCCGTAGTTGATGACCGTGTAGGTGCGGGACGGGCGGCGGCGCTGCAGGTACTGCTGGATGGACGAGGGGTGGGCGGGTAGGGAGAACTTCCTGTCTGCCTCCAGCAGATCCAACTGTCGACTTCTCATGAGTCCATGGTCGGTCGGCGACATGTCGCCGAGCGTGTTCCTCCTGTGATAGGTATATTACATAAAAATTGAAAAATGCTCAAAAGAAATTTGAGAAATGTATTATGAACCAGATTTGGTGTCTAGTTTAATATGCTTTTTGAATTTTATCTCTATCTACATTGGTTCAAGAGTTACAGCCAGTTATACATGGAACTCTGGGTTTGCCCTGTCAAATTGGCATGTGTATTTAGAATGCTAACTGTGCAGCTTGTGGGCAAATTACAAACCAAAACTATATGTCATTTTAAAGGGAAACTAATGCAGATAAATATTCCTACAGGTTCATCAAATATTTTCTTGATCTTATATCTTCATTTTACAAGTGAAAAACTTGGCCTCAACTTTTACCTCAAAAGCAGGGGACACTTTTTTTTAGAGATAAACTATTGGAATGTGATATACCCACCTGTGAGAGTCGGGACTGCCCGCGCCGTTAGACTGCTCCGAGATGGGCCTGAGCAGCTCAGGCGGCAGCGCGGGACGCCTGAGAGCAGCTCGGTTATTGTTGTTGTGTGGTGTTGGATGAAAGGTGCGTCTCTTATCGGTACGAGGCCCCTGTTGGGATGATGAAGTCAGGACTTGGTTCATAAAGCCGTCATTCTCATATGGTTCACCGTGATCCATGTCCACCACGACAGAGTCATTGATGCGGGGGTTCACACCCTGCATGTTAACTGCTGTAAAACTTGTCTCCTGCTCACTCTCCTTTGGGTAGTAATGTCCATTCACGTTGTTTGGGTTGTAATTTCCATTCACCTTGTTTGGGTGGTAATGTCCATTCACGTTGCTTGGGTAGAACACGTCCTCGTCCTGACTCTCAGTGGACATATAGACCATACTATGGGGTTGACTTGCCAGGCTCCTGGCCCCACGGCGGTTAGGAGCATGTCCCTGGGCCGGCTGGGATATACCCCCATATTCCCCATTGTTGTTGTCCTCAATAGCACCCAGTATAGCCTCGTGTTCCGAACTCAGGACGTCCAGGGTGGGACTGAGGCCGTCAATGCCGCCCCCTGGATGTAACAGCGGCCCTGATTGGTCACTCTGGTCGGAGACGTCCAGACCGGGGGACAGAGCCCCCTGGTGTGGAAAGTTCCAACCAGACATGATCCTTTGATTCTACGAAATACCCATAAAACTTCCGGGGAATCGACCCACTAATAACATGATTTAAAGGCCCGGTCTATCTGACATATAACAAACATCCCTCGATAATCCATATTTGTGGCTTTATTTTTTTCGGTCAGTGCACTGCGGTAAAGCTGCCCGGATAATCCATGTGGAAAATACATTCGACCTTAAAAAACTCGGGTGTAAGTGAAACCATTCCCACTCCAATTTCGTTCACGAATCAGCCGGACACTCCTGCAACAAAACATAAAACAGTGAGATATTTGCGAGCCCCTGAGAGTTGTGTGGGATCAAATATTGGTGTGTGACGTGAAGGTGGGAATTCACGTGTACCCTCACGGCCCTGTGACTGGGATCAATTGGCCAGGTACACAAGGCGCTGACCCCCCCCCCCCCCCACCAGGTGAGAACTACGCCCGGAGGGGGGGAGGGGGGGCACTCAGTATATGAAGGTAGGTACCAACTGGGAAACTACACCCCCCCCCCTTTTTTTTTTTATAGGATTTACAGCCCCCAGAAAACTGGAATACCCTGACAGCCCCCCTTTTTCTGCATACCTCATGGCGGCCCCTGCAATTCAGCACAAACCAACAAATTTCGTAGTCACTTTACAATAATACAAGGTGACAATTTGTTTAAGGGCTATTATGAAGGAATAATGACCTAGAATTGACGTTCAGAGGCAGATCCAGGATTCCCAAAACGAGGGGGTCAGCATATAGGCTAAGTACTAAAAATGCATGTATTTGCACACATGCATGCGACATTTTCCCCTCTTTCCCTAGTTTAGGGGTTCACAAAAAGGAGGGGGTCAGGACCCCCTGGACCCCCCCCCCCCCCTGTGGATCCGCCCCTGATGTTTAATCTAGTATTGAATATAATCTGTTACTGACAGTTCTCCTAAACAGTGGTTTGATGATTTGATGGCCCCCCTTCTTTAGCCAAATTGACAGCTACAGCCTCTTGATGGTCTGACCACAGTTGGTACCCATTTCTAGACCAAGTACTCCCCCAGGGAACTGCGACACAGCGGTAATCTCGATAATCCGACCCGCCACTCTACATTGATCCTTACAGGTGCTCCCCGGACCCGTGCCCATTAACCATTCATCGCTAATCTTAACTATGTTTGTCCGAACTCAAGTCCCCTTAGGCTACGCCATGAAGGTCCCCTGAAGTGGGATTCAAAGGAATGTGTGAAATGATATCATGTAGGTCGCTGATCGTGTTTGTTTTGGTGCTTAAATGGGAACACAGCTGTGGGAAAAAAGAGAACTAGGTGTCAGAGTTCAAACATTGACCTATCCTAACGCGTTCTTGATCCGTACCTGAGTTACGTCAGAGGTAATCTGGGGTATTAGAGAACCAATACTTACACATTGCCGGCTCTGAGAAGTTCAAGTTTCGCTGAATGTTGATGAGTTTTCTGGCCACTTGTCAAGTCCAACGTAGAGCCTTAATCATATTCCCACAGTGACCATCTACCATGTCGGGGACTGCGTCACCTGTCACTTGCTGGCACACCTGAAGGTCCAGGTAGAGTCTGACTCTGTCCTCCACAATCCCAGCGTCTTATTAAGCCGTATGTAAAATGCCTTGTCTTATCGAGTGAGAGGACAGGATGCTGGAGTCCTTGAGGCCGTAGGAGGGCTGTCGGGAGTGGGGGGACGGATAGGACGGTATGTCTGCGCCATGGGACACAGTCTCAGAGTGTTTGTCGAGGATTAGAACCCTCTGTTACTATCGTCCGTATGCTAACATCAGCCTGAATATATATAACCTCCTTACATACCATTGACCGAGATTGATCGTTGGAAAGTGAGGGACTGATTCGGGGGTCGGTGAATTAAAGTACATGTGTTATCAGATAGCAAACATACTTAACAGGTTCTATACACCCTATAAGGGGCCCATTTCGATCGGTCAGAGAAGGCGGAACTACATTGTTTACAACACGACCCTAAGTTTGGAAAACCACTCTAAAGCCTGTATTCAACATAACGATTTTGCTGCCGATTTTCAAAATCGGCAGTTGAAATAAAAGTTAAATATAGATCTGCTATACACCAATAGAAAGCTCTAACAATTCTCTTTTGGATGATATATAGGATGTATGGCTTCATGTCATATTCTCAGAGAAAATCACACAAATGCAATCTGGCAGCATCAAAATATCGGTATGTTCAGGATTTTGAAAACAGTTGGACGTTTACTTCCTCAATTGGTTTTGGTCAACACTTCCAACCTTTATAATCACAACTGATATTCAAATGGACATTTTAGGTGTAGGTGACAGATTAATAGATTGGGAACAGGAGCGGATCCAATGCCAGTTATCTAGTGGGAGACGGTGGCTAACCCCAACCCCCACACCCCATAAAAAATGAAAATAAAAAAACCCATCAGATTTGTAAGAATCAACAAACGGACATTGTTTGAAAAGATTACCACTTAGTATGGGGGACAACTACCCCTTTTGTCCACCCCCCCCCCACCCTCCAGGGATCCACCACTGAAAAAAACAACCCTTATTACCCTACTGCTTCTAGAATGATGTCCTTTTGCATGTTACAGTCTACACACTGAACTTACTTCAAGCCATACCAAGAACCAGCAAAATAGGCTGTTACAAGCCAGTTTTCTGATTTGTTAAATCGCTTTTTAAAGGACCTGTGTGAACCAGCAAATTAGGTCATGACACCATTATTTAGACCTCTCATCCTCTATGTGGCTTCATAGTGTAAGGGTTGGCACGGTGTGGCAACCCCTTCCAAACACCAATGTTGTGGGTTTGAATCCTGGAGGGACTTGTTTTTACAAAAACCTGATACAGATGATACAGAGTATGATTATATGAAAAACAAGATGATGGAACCTGTTTGAAATTAATAGACCTACATTATAAGGTGTATCTGTGGGGGTAAATGCCCTGGTAAATGTGATGCTTTGATTACACCAACTTACCGGGAAGTCAGATTCTAATCTGCGGAGGAAAGTCAATTGGCTGGGTGACTCGGTCTAGTCTAGGAAGACGATAAATGGCAATGAATAATGCATCAGATAGCGTTGGCCCCTTAATGTATGACAAGTACCTGTCCTGTAGAGGCTACAAGCCCCTTCCAGCAAAGCTGTGACGTAACAGAAACGTTCTGCAACTATACTTTTTTTAGTCAGTCTGGTACTTACTAAGATGACACGTAACAATTATGTTATTTAATGTTAGGTCAAAACCTCAGCATATCAGAATGTTATTAAAACATTATTTTTTGGTGAGGTTAGGATGAAATCAAAACAGAATATTATAAGAAAATCCTATTTAGGTTGAATAACGTAACCAGACTGTTATAGTAATGCCGTGGTGCAACGTCACAACAGTATGTTGCAGCAACGTAATTGGGAGCCATCAAAATAATGTAACAAGAACCAAAACAGAACCAAACAGAACGTTGCTGCAATGTTATAATAACGTCACATTCTTGGCTTGGCTAGCTGCCAACCGGTAGTACTGATACAACCATGAGAGTGACTGGCTTTGGTTAAAATAAAACAAACAAAAAAACAGGCGCCTTTGTTCCCGCATACATGATAGAAAAACTGTCAACCTTCCCATTTTTTAAAGAGTAGAATAATGGGGATGTTTGTAGATTAGCCGACTGGGATATGAATAACCTCTTATAAAACTTGCACGTGTTTGAACCGTTAAAAACTAACATTTAAATAGCCGCTTGTCATCAACTGCTATTGAACTATTCTTTTCCTGCAGCCTGGGGGGCGACCAAAAAACATCCACGAAATTTCGTAGAGGCGGTTTTCCCATTTTTTCATGGTCACGATGGAAAATCCTGTCCAGACATCATCCACGAAATTTCATGCACAAGAAAGTTTAGTGATAAATCATATTAAAATCATTCACAATATATGAATATTCATCTAAAATACTTGTTAATATGTGCTGGAAGGACATTGGAACAATTTGGGAGTGTATAGTTTTGAAAACAATTGAAAGAAAACAAATAAAACATTTTGGCGGCTTAAATAAAACTTTTCATGGGATGTTATTTTTCGTGGATGTTTTTTGGTCGGCCCCCAGGATTCTGTTATTTATTAGTGGCCCACTTTTAGTGTCAGTTTGAATACGGGAAGTTTTACCACGTGTTTAGATTCTTGACTGTAACACGTGGACAATGAACTGATACATGAAGTTTGACCACTTTGTTTTCATAACCTGAGATACTGCCACAGGAACTGCAGAAGGCAACGACAAAAGTGAAGTTTAAATCGGGTATACACCAGATGTTTTTCTTACATTCAATTGAATATTCAGGGTGGTACTTTTGATCAAAGATTTACATATGATGTCAGGAGAGAAGGAAACTGGAATCACAAGTTGAGCAAAATATTTCAGACCAACTTAGATAAAACTGAAAATAATGTACAGATGCTAAATGGAAAAAAAAGAAGTAAAAATGCAATGGCAGTTTTTTGATCATATTGAACCACTAATAATGTGATGATTAAAGAAAGACTTATATATGCTAAAGTCTTTTGACTTTTCGACATATTACCCTGCATGCATCTTGATCTAAGCTACTGTACAAGAAAAATTCAGGAAATAAGCTAAGAGAATTACGCACAGATAATCGGTCATTCATGAAATAACGAATCACATCCACTAGACCTCACACAATTCATATCGCTCTAGTTTTTGAACGTGCAACAGCTTGAACATATCTATCATACTTCACAGCACTTTTACATAAGTTATAAATCCATGCCAGGCCGGTGATAATTATAGACCTGTCTGTGACCCATTGTTTGTGAGTACTGAGAAGGGCATGGCTTTTTGATCGTACATTATACACCGACCTGTATAGAGCACAGCGCTACATGAGACGTCTAGACCGTGAAATCCTAGATCTGTTACACATTGGGAGTTGGTTCAAATGAGTTCAAATGTTCATCACGTGTCTGTTTTATATTAGTCACACCCACGAGTCTGGCATATACAACATTATAGTTATGTTTATTGCAGTTTCTGTAAATATTGAATTGATAAATTCTATTTTACTTTATACTTTAAGTGGAGACGCTGATGATTTTAAGAAAAATCTCCAGCCACAATTTAAACTACTACTGTAGTTTGATGATGTGTCTTTATTATTTACCAATAAAACATAATAAAATATGATATTGAACAATACATTACCAAAGGCCGCTGACGACAGAACAATAGATTCCCCGAGCAAATAACTATAATCAAGTATAGACCATAATTTTTTGGCCACTGGTCCACCAGGCTAGTGGTTGTCTATTCGCTACAGGTCTAAGGGATAGAACAGTAGGTCTTTTGAGAAAATTTGGATAAAGTTATACTATTTTAACGTAATAAAATGTTATATAAAACCACCTGATACATTACCAAAGCCAGCTGACAACAGAGCAGTAGGTCCCCTACCCCAACAAATAACTATAATGATACACTGCAGAATATAGATTGTAATACAGCGGTATGGGGGATGAAGGGAGTCCTTTGTTTTGGACCTTCACGTAGGTACATGTCCGGGGTATATGTACATGAGAACTTGTGGTAACCTTTTATGGTCATAGGGTGATCACTTACAATTGGTGAAATGAAACCATGATAGTTTACAAATATGACAAACCAAAAGTCAGTAGCGCCTGGCACTCCCCCCCCCCCCATTTTTTGTGTGTGTGTGGCCAAATATTAAATTATTCAATGTAAAATTCCTGTGCCGGTGAGGTCCGACATTTTGATATAGCACGCCCCCCTCCCCACTTTTTGGTCAAATTCCTGGATGAGCCACTGAAAATGGTCATTTTGACACGTATTACAACCCTCTCTGACAACCTTTTTGGGGCTCCCTGACGATGTTACATTAAGGAAGGGTGTGATGAGCGATGATTACGACAAGGAGGTTGAATGCTGGGCGACAATTTAGTGTTAGCATGCATGCGGACCCCCCTCTATTCTTCCAAAGCTCTTGATCTGCCCTGACATCTGATGGGAGTTCTTTTCCTCCATTTTCATTCTGCGATGGCAAATGATGTGTTTTGTCATGCACAGACATAACGCGTGTAGTCTAGTAGGATAGCAATGAAGAGGAGATGCATAGTACATGCGGGCATCGGTCTACATATTGCAACACTATGTACCTAATGTTACATCTTCACATAATTTGATATGGTATTGTGGTCCGGGACGACAGGTGTCAGTGCATTCACTCAATCAGCCCAGCCAACTTTACAACAAAAAGGTTTATGACCAAACCATCATTACAATTCTTAACAATTTTGATCCCGTAAAACAGTAAAGCCCCATTCGCTCTGGGCATGTTTTCATTGCGATCTGAGATATAATTGCAATCTTATTGTATTTAGAATTACCATTTTTGGAAAATATATTTGTGGTGTGTAGTGACAGATCCAGAGATTTCAACAAGTGGCCCTATAATACTTAATAGAAAAATCTGAGGCGCCGCATCGGGGGGATAGAATGTCACATTAAAGGGAGAGTGTGGAATGGGGGTGGTGCACCTGATTATGACGCCTGCCGTCATTACTTTTAGTTCTCATACGACATGTACAACCAACTACAAGACATTGATGATTTCCCTATTGACTGCTATTCCGGTATACAGATTTATAAATGACGCGTCAGTGTTTCACTAAAACTGTTTCCTTTGTTAGGCCCGCATTCTCCACTTTGACAGTCAGTCAGTGGAAACCTCAGCAGAAAATGCCATCTGAATCGTGTAGTTCCATTAAGGGCTGTTCTCAAATTTTGGTTTTACGATGGTGGCATTTTCCGACATTTGCATTTTTTTCTGTAACAAAAAAGGGTAAAATTTAGCAATTCAACTGAGCCGATGGGATGAATGAGTTGAGAAGCACGTACGGGTATGATAGTGGCTTCGAAGACTTTCCCTGAACAGCTTTTACACTATTTATAACCACGAGGACTTCGTCGATACTTCATAATTAAAGCAACCTGCTTTTGAATCGAAGGGATATCATTGTTACACCATGAAGCATTGCAAAGGCACATTTTTCCGTATAACTGACCTGAGCTATAGATAGCCCTTCATCGTCACTTACCATTGCTCATCATCATATATTTTCTTACCTGGTAACCATATCATAAATACAAAGATATTAGCCAATAATGTGACGCAAACGGATGATCAAGTAAGTACATGAAGCTGCAATAAACATATTTAACAAAAACTAAATCAAATTGCAGGCAAAGTGTAATTTGAGTATTCTTCTCTCTGTCAGTTTTTAATACATGTAATTTGTCTATTTTATTATACAATATGATTGTATAAAATCATAAACTCACTACATGTATAAACTTTTTTTGTTTTCTAAAGTGAAATAATCATAGAGAATGATTACCACTTGAGCTAGCTCCACACTCTCAAGGTATTCACATATTAATAAAAGAATAATCATGTAAACCGAGGTTTACAAATAGAAAAATTATTCTATTATCAATAACACGTACACATATGTAAGAAGGAGCAGGTTGTGAGTGTTTTGTTATCTTTGATACAAGGATTTTCTCAAATCTATAAGAGAAGGAATATATTTGTCTGGAGGAACAACACAATGCAGTTTCTCAATTCTGCTATCCTCATTGTCTCTTATCTCCAGGTAAGCCAAAAGTGTACGCCTGGAGAACCCGGGTATCGATCCCGGTACCTCTCACATGCTAAGCGAGCGCTCTACCACTTGAGCTAGCTCCCCACCTACTTTTCAACAAAATTGATGTACATTTTAAAGGGATCTGTCAGTAAAAAGAAAAGAGGGAAATACTTTTGACGGAAATTAACTTGATACTATTACGGGAATTGGGACACTTGGGAGGTCTTTGCTAATTCGATTTTAAAATGCGTTGAAATATAAATATTTGTGTTGTAGGCCTAAACATCTTTGGAAAATTCGCGTTCGGGGAATATCAACGAAAATAAGTATGAGTTAAAGATATCTCATTGTACACGAGCTTTCTCCCTTAACCACGAATTTGAATCAGCGCATATCTACTTCTTCTCTTGAATGGGTGAGAATTTTAATATTAACATTACATTTTATGGTTATAAGTATTAGAAATGATATAGAAGGGAGTCTAAATTACCCCGAGAATAATTAAGCATAATATTAGGACAGATACTGCGTTTTGAAGGGCAATTATACCTCAAGTGAGGCGTGTAAAAAAGTAAATTTTGGTTGTTTTATATTTCAAATAGATATAATAGTCCAAGGGACTAAAAGGTATATTTTGTTGTTGTTGTTGTTGTTGTTGTTGTTGTTGTTGTCGTTGTTCCTTCTGTTGTTAATGTTCAGATAGGCTTCTTGTGCTAATATATTCTTCCAGCCAAAACAGAAGTGAAAAATAGCATTAACAATGTTTAGAAATGGACCTTTAAATCTAACTATCCAGTGTTAGGCACTGCCCTTGATGAGATAAAGCAGTATAAAAGCTCCTACAGTCATGTTATTGTCCATGCACACCTTTCCTAAGTGCATTACCGACGCTGCTATAGAACAGATACGATTTAAACATCTTCAGTGAAACCTTTCAGAGTTTCACTGCCGTCCCAGAGATGGGCCTTTCACTGCCTAAACTTAAGCCCATTAGGTAATATCTACATTCTCAATCTCGCCAGGTTCCTGTTCTGTAATAGGCCTTGTTTACCAAAGCTATGAACAACACAAATATCAACGTTATTCATAAGCAATAAACGTACATATACACTTTTATTCAGTACGCATAATATACATATATAACCATGATGATAGCCTATTTCAGAATCGTTTGGAAAACACGTTATTTTCTATTGCTTCTCAATGAGAGAGACCTACATATTCGTATGAAGAAATATGCATTTCAGAATAAAAAGCGGATGTTTTTATTAAGTGAAATTCCGCATACCTCCTCATCCCCTGGGCAAACCTCACCCCACTCACCGCTGATAAAGACAGTAGTTACATTGGGCTACAGTCTGTTTGGGGAGGGATAGCGCACATCTACTCAGACCGGGCGAGCCCATGGCAGGGCGAGGGGTTAACTAGTATTTACCTGACTAGAGGAGGTTCATTATAGAGGTCGGCCGAGCCTGCATAGGACCACAGAAAACAGGTAATAAACAGTTATTTGTTAAATATAATTATTGGTTAAACTTTCTATACGTTATATAATATTAAAGATACAACCCGTCGAAGCTATCATTAAAAGCATGTTACATTTAAATTACGTCCAGGAGCGGATCCAGAGTCAGTCATCTAGGGGGCAAACCAACCACCCCTATAAAAAAGTGAAAAAAGATTATGTCAGATTTGTACAAATCAACAAGCTTAGATTATTTGAAAAATCTTCCACTTGGTCTAGGGGGGGGGGGGGGGGGCAATTGCCCCTTTTGCCCTTGATCCGCCACTGACGTCGTTTGGTACAAATATGAGCAGCCCCCACTTGAAATGATAATCCTTGTGGATGCCTAGAGATGTCATCAGTTGTTGACAAAAATAAGGTATGTACGATGTTCACAACTTCCGACAGCCCTAGCTACAGGGATTTGAAAAGCAGTTGGTGTGATACATTCAGAGAAAAACTCCATTTCAAGTTTTCCTTTTGCAGAATGCTATACATTGAAAGATATTACTACAACACCCCAAATCTGATGACTCTCGTTCATTACTAATTCTCATATCCCTGTGGATGGGAAATACAAAATGCTGAACTATATGGGTTTTATCCTGACAAGGTCTATGAGAGACAAGTCGCTGGGGAAGGGACAAACTTGGTACTTTGGCCCACCATAGCCAAGTAATCGCCGGGGTTTAGTCGCCACATGGGGACCGGGCTTAACTCTCTGTCTTAGACAGTCTCAACCTGACACAAAGAGATGTAACTTTTAAATTAAAATTCAGCGGCTAACAGACTGACCTAAATGTATGGTCACAGAACGTGCTTGTTACGTCACTGCTTGCCCGGGAAGTTTATACCTATGGTGATGCGGTCCGGCGATGCACTGTGCTAGATCACACTCTACTCATAACTGTGTTGGGCATTCGGACTGGGGCCCATATCTTCGTAACTGGTTACAGTGATTAGGCTAATTAGATGAAATCTGATTAGTGTCTCAAAATGCTTAATTCTGTCTGTCAAAAACTAAAGTCATGTTATTTCAAAATATCCTTGAAAAGGGTTTGTTGGTGCTCCTTTGAATGACAGACAGAATAATTATTCTAATAGTCGAACCTCCTGCGCGACGAGGGTACTAAACTTTCACTCTCCTAGCAGAGGAGTTATCACTATAGCAACCCTTACTCCTAATTATGGTGCCCAGACATCTGGCTAGGAGAGTGACAGTATTAATTTGATTATAACTCACTTACTATAAAAGATAGACCCTCAATATATGTGACAAAATTGTTTGAAAACACATGCAGTTTTTGAAAACAATATTGAATAAATTGTATCTTGAAGGGTTTTTGAATAATTTAATATTTTATTTGTCATGGTCCAGTGACCCCCACTACTTTCAATGGGCACATGGGGGTTTGTTTAACCCTTGTTCAGTCAGGCGTGACCAATGTGACGTCACACCGGTTATTAGAATGAATGAGACACTGATCAAAATTCACCTGATTGGCCTAATCACCGAAATCCGTTACTAAAATATGACCTCAGGAATACACAGGGCAACATAATTATGTTAATTCGACACAACATCAATGAAACTACAGTATTAATTATCACTGTGATCTAACATCATAGCCACACCCTGCAGTTGTTTCTTTCATGACAGCTTAACATGTTATGTTTTGTACATTAGCATAATGCATATTGTAGACACTTTGGGAAGGAAGAATTGATACGGATGAATTTCATAATGTGATTTTATATTGACAGTCCAAGACAGATGTAATGCTCATTCTGGACCTGTGCCCTGTCACATAACAGGTTTGGCAACAGCGAGGGTTGGCACCTGCTCGCTGTTGCGAGGGATGTCCCTGTTGGGATGGGTCCCCCTGTTGATTTGCGGCTGTTCTACTGAACCAATTTTAATTCTGTAAACAGTTCTGAAAATTAGATATTCAGATCTAAAATTCCTGAAATTTTCAGCCTGAGAAAATTATTAGAAATGGGTGAAAATTGATGGAGCATTTCGCATATAACAGGGAGACTTTGCCAAATCCCCGCTGTTTTAAAGAACGACATCGCTCCTTCCGCTATGCGACAGGGCACTGGTCTCTACCAAGTATTTTTTGGATGTCCGTGTAATCGTCACAAGTAGTGGGTACCTCAGCATTGGTACCAGCCCCCGGGTATGGCGACTTGCATCTTCAATGCCTGAATGGGTGTGTCGGGGGTTTGAGAAAAGACCCATTTTGAAGGACAGATAATTCTGTCAAACATACCCATAAAGAATGGAAGCAGTAATTAATGTATTCCCATATTAGGTGTTTTATTGTAAATACATAACATTATTGTATGAAATGTGTTCACTTTTCATCAATTTGGTCTATTCATCACATCAGTTTGAGCAGTTTTCTATATCATTGTATTTAATTCCTCAAGAATGTCTTACCCATATAGATTGAACTGGCAAATTTTCCCAATTTTACACACATTTTGAGTGAAATCTCCTCATTCATTTCACTCATTTGAGGCCAAAAAATGATCTATGTCCTCACTTTTGGACACACACATCGATTGGATTTCCCTCATATAGAGTGAAGTGGCAAATTTTACACATGTTTTGAGTGAAATCTTCTCATTTATTTCACCTCTAACTTGAGGCCAAAAAATGACTCGTGTCCTCACTTTTGGACACACACATCAGGCAGGCTGACCATAGAGCCTCCCCAGGGGCACCAGCAGGGAATGTCGGAATCTGCTAAAGCTCTAAATGTACGCATGGTGTGGGTCAACACATGTACAGGTAGCTGGAAACCATTTATAATTGCCATTACCGGACAATCTATTGTCACAATACATGTTATGCTAAGAAAATACTTCATCTATTGGATTTCCATCATCCTCCTATTTGTTAAGCCGAACCCTATGCATGGGGGGGATTCTGGAAAATATGTGTAAAGTCCTGTATACGTTTTACTGTAGGGGTGTTTGGCCCCATCACAAGTAAATCAGGCACCACAAGGTGAAATATAAAAATTGCTTGTGGCAGCACTTGTTGCAGCACTTGCGGTGACCCAACGCAAGTGCCACCGCCAATGAATTTATATAGGTTTTCTATAAAGCGCTTGTGGTGGCAGAAACAAACATGTTTGTTTCTGAAACACGAAGTGCTTGCAGTGGCAGATGAACCCACCGCAAACAACCCCCCATATGCAACGCATAATGGAATATGCATGGCCTTTAGGCTAACATTTGGTACAGAAATGGGTATGCATTGAATGAAAAGCCCCTACAAACAATGCCGCCTACAATGACCGCCAGTATGCTCAAAACTGCCTAGGGAAGGTCAATTATGGTCAACACTATAACAAGATTCATGTGTCCTACAGTTGCAAGGATGTAGTCAGAGCTGAGGCATTTCTGTGAATAGGCGACTTTAGGTCACCCATTAACACTGTCAACATGGGCAGTACTCACGTAGTCTGTTTAGACCAATGAGGTGTATACAGTATCCCTTCAAGCCCCTCATACACCAACAGTGGCGGAACAAGCTTTTGAAAAGGAGGAGACATGCTAATAGACAGGTGGGGGGGGGGGGGGCTCTATTTGTCAGAAAGCTAAATCAAACGTAATCAAAATTTGACCAATAAAGGAGGGGGCGCGCGGAAGGTCCGATGGAAATCTTTGTAATAGGGAGTTTCCGATTTTTGAAAGTCACTATTCGACCCTGGAATATACTAAAGGCCAGTGCTAAGAATGTTGAATCTTTTTGAAGCATCACATAATTTGAAGGCGGGCAATAGGAATAAAGATTGAGTACAGACATGTTTCGTATAATTAGAAAGGGTTTATAATTCCTTTTAGAATAGTGAATTGGAACAATGGTTTCAGAGCATTTTCTTAGAGAAAATATACAGAATTCGCAGCATCGAAATCAGCCTGCAGAAGGTTTTAATGTGTCCGAGACTTTAATGTTCATAAATGTAATAAACAAGAATTGTCGTCATATCAGCATTGTTTATACTGTATACAGCCTAAAGAATAAAAAGTTAATATATTCATGTAAACATAATTATGATTATATGGAGTTATTTGATTGTTATTAACACATAGATTACCGTGATTTTTCACAGGTCCTACGTCCGATTCTATATCTGAGTTTACGGATCATTGTATGCCTACTGAGTCCCCAGGTAAATGGCATCCTTGTTCAGCTAACAGTCCAGGTAGTTTAATGACCCCGGAAGCGGTACAGGTAGGCGGATATACCAACTAATTATCGTCTTCACACGTAAACACTTGTCTCCTGGAGGCTTCCCGGTAAAACAATGTTAAAGGTCCTGGAAGTGGCATATACAAAAAAGGACCATTTTAGTGCTCATTACCGGTCTTATTGAAAAACACGTTGTCCTTAAAATTGATCGTTAATTTGATTTTATTCAACAACATTTTAACACATAATTCTCTGGGGAATCAGGTAAAAACAATTCCTCCGGTTTCATCCTCTACATGTTTATATTGGACATAATAATTATGTTTCAAGTGGCGCCCCCTCATGCTGGTTTAAGGAACATACCCTTGGGTTATCGACTCTCATCTACATGATTCTGCGCATGCCAGACAGGATCAAAACACGGCCAAATGGATTGCCTTTGACATTGCCACCATATATAGATATTTGAACAAACGAATATTATTTTGTCATACAGACAATCATTGGATACCTGCATTATTGAAAACGATGCAAGCCATGAGTATTTTGAAAATGTCATGTTAATGTATTTGGAAATATAGGGAAATACCTGGGGGGGATTCTTTGGGGGCAGAAATCCTCGGGAGCAAAAGTCAAAGGGTTGGGGTGAAAGAAATGATTCAACCACAAAAGGGTGGCATACATCGGTCAGTGATAAGACATGGAGGTACAGGTCAACACCTTTAACATTAATGTAATTAGACATCGTTTTTCATTCCCACAAATAATGTAATGTCCCTGGATGACCGAATTCAGCAAATATTAATATTCCATGAAGTTGATCGATGACACCGTTGGACAAATGCTCCATCAATGGGCGATATTATGGTAGATGACGAAGCCCCACGCTGGTGAGACCTTGCCTGACCAGGCCAGTTCTGATGTCAACCAGTCGTCATAACCTTGGCAGGGACCAGTCAGTGCCCGATCACAGCCTTCACTGAGGGAGCATTCATTAATTTCTCCCTCTTCAAAGAGAGCACGCCTGGCGCCCCCTGGCGCCGCCAGCCCGAACCAAGGCAGTGCCCGGATGAGGAAGTTGGTCTCGGCGCATGCGCAGACGGAACGGAAGTGGTCGATGGGCCCCGGCCTGACTTCCGGTGGAGCTGCAAGTGGCGCCCCCTCGTGCTGGTTTAGGGAACATACCCTTGGGTTATCGACCCTCCTCTACATGATTCTGCGCGTGCTAGACCGGATCAAAACACGGCCAAATGGATTGATATTGACATTGCCAACATATAGGTGTTTGACCAAGCGTATATTATTTTGTCATACAGACAATCATTGGATACCTGCATTATTAAAAGCCATGCAACCCATGACTATTTTAAAAAGAAATCTTTGTTTTTTCTTTACCTTGAACTGTCATACACACCTTGCATTCTTGCAATATCCCTCCAAGCTAACATTTTCCCATAATTTATTTATTTCAATGATTTGTCATAAATACCTCTATCATCTTATCTGCAACAATTACTCCTCTAGCAAAGGTAAAAAAGACTCAGTGTATAATCACTGTCTTCTTGATTGGGCGTTCCCTTTCAATTCAGGGGCGGATGAAGGGGGTCTAGGTTTACTTTTGATGGGGGGCTTGCCAAAGAGAAAAAATGTTGCGTGCATACACACAACTACGCAACGTTTAGGTACTTAGCTTATATATATATATATATATTTATTTATATTTATATATATAATATATATATATAAGCTATATATATGTGTGTGTGTGCATGGTGTGTGTGTATGTGTGTGTGTGCATGGTGTGTGTGTGTCTGTGTGTGTGTGTGCATGGTGTGTGTGTGTGTGTGTGCATGGTGTGTGTGTGTGTGCATGGTGTGTGTGTGTGTGTGTGTGTACAGACCCTCTTTCCGACATCATTATCAGCCCCTGTCAATAACATTGGTGTCTTTTTACAAAGCAAGCAGTCAGATGTCCCCCAGATCACAGCTTCAGGATGCGATCACTCGGTAAACCCCAATAAAGGATTCTGTGCGCAGGTCAATATGTATGGATTAAGACTGAACGGATATTGTGTCTGCACGACTAATGGGTTGGGGGAAGTTGGAGTCCGAAAACAAGTCTGTCATATTGATTAATAATGTAGGCTGATTCCCGGCTTGAAAGGCGTGCTTATTGGCTGGTTCTACCATCGATTCGCTGGTTCATGCACGTGTGTGACACAAGACATTACACGAAGTATGTCAGGAACCAGCATCGACCTTCACCCACATCGTGGTCATCAATATGACCTTCATGTTTTCGTCAATCTTAATCGATGTGTCATTATTCCCGCCTGAAAAAGATGATAGAAGAATAAAAACATAACCACTTTGGTTATGCCTAAACACTGATTCTTTGTACCATGTTAGACCTATTACAGGAATATGATTTTGTTCTAAAGATTTGATTTGAGTAATATTTGACCTAATCTGCAACTTTGTAAGAAAGCCTTAAAAATGCTATAGGAAAGGCAATGTGACCTTGGGTGACCTTGCAATAGGTAGGCCTCCTAGCGGACATGCGCACAGACTATGCGCAGTAACCCAAAACGGACATACACGGGGCAGGGGGCCTTCAGAAAACAGGTGGGGACATAAACAGAAACTAGAATGTCTTGATAAGTAGATTCAGGTACGTTGTATCATCTTTTTATGATAATGATAATTACCATGAGTTCGTACCACTGGTATGTATAAACAATTTCTTATCCTGCATTGGATAAATAGATTGTGAAATGATACAAACCAAAAGATAAACTTCTTCAGCCAAAACTGTTGAATAGATATAAAAATTAATTGAAATATGTTTTAAGTTTGGGTTTAATCTAAAAAATAAATTTGCTCAAAATGCACTTCACACTTCACACTTGTGACCTTTATGTTACACGATTTAATTGGAAAAGCCGAAGCTCTAGTAATTAAATAAAGGTGAGGGTGGGTTGTGAAACATGGTTAACTCTTAGGGTGTTTACAATCGATTAACAGGTCAACAAACCACCAAACAGCCATTTGCATCGATCATACAAATACCCCTTTGGAATGTGCGTGACCGCGTACCTGCTAGGGGAATGCCACTGGACCCTTGTATTCAGATTATCGGCGAAAGGTTTGGCGAACGACAACATGACTCTCACGACCTGCCTGTATTTCTAACGGGAATCAATCCAATCATTAAAGCAAAAGTCAAGGTCTGGCAAAAATCAGAGGCAAACATTGATTTCCTTTTTTTCCACAATCATTTGTTCCCCTGCTTTGTCGTCGCTGTTTCTGTTGTGTTTTTGTTGTTAGCCTCGTTACTATTGTTGTTGTTGTTGTTGTTGTTGTTGTTGTTGTTGTATTGGAAGACAGTGTATACATGTTCAGAACATCTAGCAGTCGCACTCTGCAAGGATGTTTTATTTCATAGCGATAAGTATGTAAAAAGTGCTGCATGTTGCTGCAGCAATGTTTACAGTGCATTTACAGTATTACAGTGCATTAACAGTAGTACATGTAGTATAAGATCGGCAAAGATGTTTTTAAGTGTCTTTTTGAAATAATCTTCAGGGTTGTCCCTGCTTTTCAGATAATAATGTTTATGGGAGTATAGCAGTGACACAGTAATGAACATTCCCAGCCAAGGTGTGACGTAACGGTCACGTTATGCAACCATAATTTTTTGGTTGGTCTGTTACTTACTAAAATAGCACGTAACTGTTACATTATTTTCTGTGAGGTCGGAGCCTAACTAAAGCAGAATGTTATCATAACGTTCTGGTGAGGTTAGGTCAAGATCAACTTAAAATAGAATGTCATTGTGACATTCTGATTAGATGAGGTCTACACCTTACTTAAAAAGAACATTGTTGTTACCTCCTGACCAGGGGCACCCCATACACCTAGACTCTTTCTCTTTAAGAGAAAGAGGAAGGTTTCCCCTCTTCCTCTTTAAGAGCAAAGATTCTCCCTGTTATACCTCACATGAGGCTTATAAGGTGAGGTTTTCTGCTTGAAGCATAGAGGTTTAGTATTGATGTAAACCACCAGGGGGTGCATGTATGTCCTCTTCTTCTTGAAACAAAATCCCTCACCAAATGAACCAAGCATAAGTATAATAGGGAGTGAAAGGTGTGCTTCAAGAGGATGAGGGGAAACCTTTCTCCTCTTCTTAAAGAGAAAGAGTCTAGGTGTATGGGGTGCACCCACCGGGAGGCCCCGGCCTTACCTAAACAGAATGTTATCATGATGTTCTGATTACATCATGTCCTAACCTTACCTAAACAGAAAGTTAGCATAACCATCTTATTAGGTGAGGTGTCACCCTTACCTAAATAGAATGTTATTGTGACATCCCCATTCAGTGAGATCTCAACCACACCTAAACAGAATGTTATTGTGACATTCTTATTAAGGCTCAGCCTTATAAATAATGTGACAAGAACGTTGTCAGAAAGTCACAATGTCATGTCGCAACAGTTGGTTGCAGTGACGTAATCGGGAGTCATCAAAAGAACATTGCTGTAACCTAACAGTGTGACGTAACAAGAACTAATCCAGAACGTTATTAGAACGTTATTAGAACGTCATATCCTTGGCTGGGTTAGTACTGTGCTGGAGAGCGCTCCTGCAAGTGTAAGTAATAATGAGGGCAATTGGACCATATTGAACTGAAGAAGAGCGCACAACAAATCGGCAGCAGTGTGGACAGGGGTAATTCAGTGTCATTTGGGACATTAGTCAAAGGTCAAATGTATCAGTCATGTCCGCCCCTCAGACGTCAGGGCTGCTGTCGTGCCCTCAAGACCAAAACACGATACACCCAAGTCAGCTTTGAAAGCTATGTATATATATGACATTTGGTGACAGACTATTACCTATTTTTTTTTGCAAATGACAGAATGATATTTAAGAAGAAAAAATGTAATACTTCTTCTTTTTGAGAGTTATGTGTTTTCTGGTCTTGCACATATGGAACCGTTTTTGAGACTTGTGTGTAACGTCGTAGTTCACATAATGAAAGTACGCTTGCGATTTGCCGCCAGTGTGATAATGGCGATAAAAAATCAGTGCTATCCGGAATAGAATTTAATAACATTTTGATAAAACCTTCTTCATAATTATATGCATAGGCAGAAAGTATGTACACTGCGATTTTCAAACACCCAATTTTGCGACACTTGCGTGACATTCTGAATCTCGTTTCACTTTCGATCATGATGCACGAAACGATAATGGGTAAATCTTTCAAACAAGATTGGTAACAAATAGTTTTTTTTTAAATGAAATATTCAAGGGGGAAGGGGCTCGAATCCAGGAGGTCTGACACACCTATGCTTTGCTAATCTAATCTAGAAAGAGTGTGGAAATTGCTGCATGCAGGGAAAAGCTTAACGTCGCAGTATCATCGCGATTCATCAATCAGATAAAATTATATATATGTGTAAGCAATCAGTGGGATATCATGATTACAGCAGATACGCGTTAGCACTGCTTACCATGAGGGAAGGGCCTTCCATGAGGGATACAGGCCGTTACGCCTCAATTGGATCTCCAAACTTTTTTTACAACAGGGTATCTAGATATTATAAGGTTTTAACATGCGATTAAAATTAAAATTAAATTTAAGGTGGGAGCGGGTGGAAGAACGGCAATGCCGAACCTGAAAACCCAAATAAAAACAATCTAAAGAAAAAAAAGGTTGTGTTATGTCCAGGTTGATTATTTTTGTAACTTAGGATGGGCTTGGTACGTTAAAGCCTGATATTTTACACGTATCAGAAATGTAACTCAGGTAATCATGCCATATACCGTATTACACTGTCAGTGTCCGAAGGCACGCGGTCAAACCAAACTCCAAGCCTGGTTCAATGTCACCGCCGTCGGATCCAATCCCCCATTTCTGTGACCACACCTCGGCCCTGCAGACCTCAGCCCTTGCCCAGGCCCCCCAACCAAGCCCCCACTCAGGCCTCCAGCCTCCACCTATAGACCCAACCCAGGCCCCATTCCTCCACCAATTGGCCCGCCTCTGGCCGGTAAATGGTCGGGATATCTGCACGCCCTTACCGGGGGATCAGTCTCTTAAAGGTCGCGCGCCGTCAACTCCATCAGCCGCGTGGTAACGGGTTGTTAGGTGTTGATGGAGGGCGCCGGGAACGCCCTGTCGGCGTCGGCCGCATACTGCACGGTGACTGGGGGATAGGGGCGAGAAGCCGCGCGTCGCTGGGATGACAAGGAGATGTTGTTTTTGTAAAATATACATATATGTATAATTATATTTCATATAATCATACTTACGTACTTATGCACATACGCGAGTGCATACACACGGACATACACATATATATGTATACATACACAGTCCTATATGCAAATGAATTTGAAATACATACAGATATACAAACATACATGCATATACATGTACATACATACATACACATATACATGTATACATGTATATACACACATGTATAAGCCCTACATGTATACATTCAAGCATTTGATCAGAAAACATCATTCATGAAATCATGTCATTAAATGACTCAAGGTATTAAATCAAAGCAATATTGACTTATTTGTTTAATGGGAAGTGAAATATTTGCACTTGGAAATTAACTTTGATTTATTGAACTCCAACTTTAATATCCACGTGTAATATGACTCTCACTCCCAATAACCTATTTATCATTTATCACAAATCATTGTATATAATTAAATCCGTAGAAATGATAATAGTTTATGTGATAGTATATAAAATGTTTATTATAATTTGTAACGTCTGGGAGATAAGACTATTCCTAAAACGACAAATAAAAAATTATCAAAAAATACAACGAACATGTACATAAGTACGTACGTGCATACAATTCTTGGTACATGGAATGGAATATCTGATAATTTGCTCATTTTTGTTTGATATATCTGTTAGTTCTTGGAGGATTCTCAAAACAGTGTTCATGATTGGGTTCCTTATGAAATCAGCTTTTCGAATGATATACTAACACAGATTTACCTTGTACCCACTTTGCATTCATACACACAGTACACAGAAACTCAATTTTGTGGCGTACATAGGACTACGACTACATGTTATTTCTGGAATGAAACGACTCATACATTGTGCGGATTTCCTTAACAAATTTCACCTTGTAGTACTAGCCACAGTGAGGCATCAACATACTTCAATCAAACGCATGAACGATTCATGCATATATGTATTGGCATATAACCCATGTATCAATTATTTATAACTGTTCCTCATTGTCCTCATCGAAACGCACTCACACTGTAAACTCTCTATTCTGACAGCCTCAGGGAGATCGGTCTTCACTACGGAAGTATTGCATATGGATTATTGGAACAAATTAAACAAATCCTTTGTCTGGCAGTGGCAATTTGCAAATATGAAAGTCCAATCGTATGGCAAACGGAAATGTAACTTTGTGACAGACAGAAATACCTTGTGCGTCTCCGTTGACGAGCTGTCAACACAGTGGGATATGCTATTTCCATTTTTCATGAAGCCCATTGCGGAGTCGGAGCTAATGAGGGGACCAGCCCACACACTTGTAGCACTCAGGGCCACAAGTGGCAACTGTTTCTATCATTGGACCTGGTTTTGGGGCCTTCCATTAGGTATGTACGCACATTTTCAACGATTTCAGACCTCTGACCACCCCCTTGGCCAAAGAACACATTGATTTGTACAGGGAAATACACATTTAAAAAAATCCCTCTCCCCCCCTTGGTGCGTATACTTAAAGCTCACACAAAGAGAATTGTTTCAAATCTTAGAAAACCTCATATACTATTGTATTGATGTCTATTTCAAACACTGCCAGGCCTATGCGCGACCTATGCACACAGACAATGGGCTTAAGTGCTATTTTAATAAGTGCGAAGCCAGTCTAACACTTTAAGTGCGAATGTGTAAGAGGCAATACTGGACATACTGATGACGTCGTGTGAGGCACTGGCACTTCATTATAACCAATAGGTAAAACGCAATTGCATGTTACTCAAAAAGTTTATTTCAGAATACTTTATAACTCTCGGAATCATTAGCTATGAATGAGTTCTAAACCCATGAATTTTTACCTAATTTTCTGATAAGTAGTTTTCAGATTATGAATTTTCAAACATGACCTTTGGCCATACAACAGTTAGGCCTGATGGCTCCTCTGACGTCATAGCCTATTGTTTACACTCACCTACTCACAGTGTAGCGCGAACAGCCTGAGCTACTGTCACATTCTAATTCAGTCTATTTATATAACATATACTATAATAAGATATGTTTCCTTGCATACATAATAAATTTGATACATATTGTTTCTTTCATGATATCCAAAATTGCCTTTTCGCGTCTTCTTTAATGGCAGGCACCTTTAGGCCTTGGTCACATGTTTCTAATTGTCAATATATATTGACAATTAGAACGTAATGAACCAATTGCAATCAAATGTTTATATCATGTAATTGCAAATGGTTCATTATTATGTGTTGTTTTATATATAAGTATAATCAAACCTTACATATATTGGAAGACCATTGCTTTTGTAATAAAACGGTTAGAAAATGAATAAAAAAAGAACGAAGATAAGTTAAGGTTTTTGCATCATAGAATTTAACAAGATTGAAGTATACTGAACACATAGGGGCTATTTCCATAAGTATGCATGCACCACTTGCAAATCCGATGTGTACTTTATCCCAAAGATGGGGATAGGGGGTGTATGTACTAAATATAAGGCCCCTGTGCGTTGGGGTAGATTCTAATCCCAAAGTACGTTGTGTCAAGCATGTCCAAAAATTTGTTTGCCAACTCAACACGTATCTCTCTTTTCTGATACATCACAAGGATTCAAACCTGAACTTCTCACTCATATTCCACCGGTTGTGGATGGGGCATCAGTCAACAGGTGGTCGAGACTATTCTCCTACCAGAATCTCTTTTACATTTTATATCTGCTACTGGAACCTCCATCACATAACATAGCTCCTGTTGGAACCGCCATCACATGACACATTCCTCCTGCCAGAACCTCCATCATGTGACGTATACCTCTTACTGGAATTTCCATCACACAACAAACCTCCTGCTAGAACTTCCATCACACCCAATACACCGGCCAATACCTCCATCTCACAACATACCTCTCGCTGAAACCTCCATCACATGACAGATAATTCCTGCAGGAACTTCAATCACATAACATATCTCTGCCTAGAACCTCCATCACACCACATTCCTCCTACTTGAACCTACATTGCACAACATATCTTCTGCCGGAATCTCTGTCACACAACAACACTCCTTATAGAACCTCCATCACACCACATACATCCTGCCAGAACCTCCATCACAGGACATACTGGCCAACCTGTGACACAACAGCAATGTTCTGCAACCATACTGTTTTAGTCAGTCTGTTACTTGTTAAGATGGCACATAACAATTATGTTATTGATGGTGAGGTTGACACCTCACCAAATCAGAATATTATTATAACATTATTTTTGGTGAGGTTAGGACAAAACCATAAGTTAACATTATCATAACATTGTGTATAGGTAAGATCTCAACTTAACTAGAATGTAATATCATTATGATGCTCTAGTTTGGTGGGTCTCAAATGAATGTGGAACAACAACTGTTAAGTGAAAATTTAGCAATTTAAAGAGTGATCCAAAGAGTATAGTTGCAGAATGTGCCTGCTATGTCACTGCTTGCTTTGGATGGGTGATAATTCAGCAAGTAACAGAGTGACCCAAAAAGTATAGCTGCAGAATGTGCCTGCCTTGGATGGGCTTCACCCACCACAACAACAATTTATTTGTTTAAAAATTGATAATATGTCAGGAATGCAAAAGAAAAATTGTTGACAGTTGTGGACAGCCCCTTTATAAAGTGTAAATTCGCCCTTATAACAACTGTGCCTGTGATATCGCCAACAGCTTAAAAGGATAACCAATTAACTGGTTTCTTTAAAATATTATTGATCGACCAGGTCTAATTAAAGAGCCGTGTTAGGTGATTATGTTTGGGCGTCGGGTAGACACATCGGCTGGCCCTTTTTAAAACCATCCGAAATGAGGATCCAATTCTGCGTGGATTGAATGCGGCCAGGAATGGGGATCGCAGTTCAGAGAGGTCCCTAAAAAGGGGGCCGTTTTTTGGCCCCTACAGCAGAAAGGGCCCCTTTTTTTGGCCCCTACAGACGTCTTCGTCTACCGGAGAGACAATAGGACCGACTCAGGTGCCACGAACGCCATTAACGGCCACGGTGTCACTGACCTTTAAGGATAGACAACAGTAGGCAGGGGGTTATTTGGGGCATCTTCTCTCATATACATGATAAAGATGGCACAATATCATTTGATATGTTAAATGAAAGGTAGTCATTTTCTCTATCCAATGACATAAATAAAGACACCGTATGTTACTATGAATTAAAAACTTATTTTCGAACTTTTACTTTTTCATGGATGTCCTCTGCAATATGTAAAAAAAATGGTTTAAATACTCAATTTTCTACATTTCATAAAACCTAAACTAAGACCTAAATAACAAATATTGAGACACACTTCCCTCCGAATAGTCCTCACCTACTTGCATTCAAGTCTTTATGTACAATATTTAACACGTTATCCTTGTTCAAAAATAAATAGTCAAAAATCATTTTTTTAAAATCTCTGCCCCCATACTCAGGTACTTGGCTTCATATACTTAGGGGACGTATATCAGCAAGTAGGATTTTTAATTACGTTTTGAAAAACATATAAGGTTTATATCAGGGATTAGGTAATGAGATTATTAGTTCGATCACGGAAAATCAGACCTTATCACCTGTTGTCTATCCTTAAGTCAAACCTCATCTTAATTAATTGTCACGGTAAAGCCTTAAGAATTATAAAGGATGGACATCATATGGCCTACCTGTGTTCAGAAGACTGCGAAAAACAGGTTAAAGTTTACTTATAGTAGTCCATATGATAATCTTTACAATGTTATTGTTACGTCGATGTGATAATTATCATCAATTTACTGTAATATGAATACACAATTCAGTCTTGTACTGCAAACTTACAGTGGATAGTTTCTACATGCAACTACAGTTAATCACATCGAGTCTAGTTGGAAAAAGACAATACAAAATGCCAAAAATTTTAAGCAGGCAACCACACGAAATTTACCTGTAGTGGTATAGATACCGACCAGGGTTTGCCCCTCTCCTCTCCTCCCCACTCCTCTCCTCTCAGCCCCACCCATTGTAATTGCGCATGTGCAATCTTTGCTGGTTTCCGATTGAAAAGGTCAGCCATTCGAACCACCTTGCCTGCCTCCCAGGCCCTCACCTAAATGCCCCTATCTCACCCAGCGCGCTGCAAGTCAGGGCCTTAATGTAGGCTTAAATTAAGCAAGCAGAGGTCTAAAAGCTCTCAGCTTAGATTTGCGGTTGGGGTGGTGGCGGGCAGATTAAGAGGATGGATTACTGCTGTTAGATCCACACCTCCCGCAGGTCGCCTTCGTTAGGGGAAGGTCGAGACTACCTATACCCAGCCAGCTTGCGACCTAACAGAAACGTTCTATGACCATACTTTTTTAGTCAGTTTGTTACTTACTAAGATGGCACGTAACAATTACATTATTGAAGGTAAGGTTGAAACATCACTAAATCAGTATGTTATTATAACATTATTTTTTGGTGACGAAACCAAACAGAATGTTATAAGAACATTCTGTTTGATTGAAGAACGTAACCAGAATGTTGTAATAACATCACAGTGCAACATCATGGCAGTACATTGCAGTGATGTAAATGGGAGCCATCAAACGAATGTAACAAGAACCAAATACAGAACCAACCAGAATGTTTCTGAAACGTTAGATCAGGGACACAAGAAACAATTCAAAAACCTGAAAGTTTTCTGACACCTCCTTTTTGTCTTTTCCTATGTTCTCATAAATTCACCAAAATGCAATGCTAACGGCACATTGAAAGTATAATGACAATATATGTGTCCTGTAAATGTACAATGCTTCATATAAAGTAATATTTATAATATCTAGCCAGAACTCTTCACTATCGCTATGTCACAATAAAAGGAACACAAAATGAGCTGTTTCTTGCTGACCACATCTATAGATATTTCACACACGGAGAGATATGGGTGGGTCGAGACTGAGGCTGGCGGGCATACATAGATGCATGAATAAAGATTGAGGCTTTCGGCACCCAAACAATCTTTTCATTATTCATAGATCTTCATGATGTATATCAACAAATGCCTTTTGTTGAGAGTCAGATTAAGCGTACCATTTCAACATGGCATACAACCAGGCGATAAGTTGTACCCAGTGCAACAATAATTGACAGGTCTAATAAAGCATATAAACTTTAATATGGTATATATATTTTCATGATATAAGATTTTGTATAGTCAGACCTAGTAAGTGGAACTATTCTGTGCTGGATTAAAGAATAAACAGATTGACAAGATGGCTTCTATGTACTGACGCGGATGGTCAGTCCGTGCTCTGTAAGCTTAGCGTAGTGTTTTCATCAGAGCACGCCTTGGATATAACTCCTTGTCAAAGTGTCTAGGAGTAAGGAGGAGTCTAGGTATGACATGTATACTACCACCATATATAAGAGGCGTACATCGTCGGTGCTCAGTCAGAGTTAGCTGAAAGTGGTTGTTATTATCCATAAGGCAAATCAACTAATAAAGTACACCTAACATTAATGGATAATTAACCTACTATAGTTCATCTACTAGGTAGCCAGAGATCATGTTTCTCATGTTTGAACCCAAGATTTCATGTGTAAATGATCTACATATATATGTATATATGTATGTGCAAGTGATCAATCAAATAACCCACAGGCTAAGACTTAGTGTGTTCTGGTCACCTCATAAGGTATCGGTAAGTCATTGTGACAGAGCTCAACCCCCAACCCCACACCCCTTCCAAGACCAGAATGAGAGCTGCGCGGCAGCAGGTTGGTTCTCTGTATGGGTAGACGGGCAGATACATAATGTCACACAGGAAAGGCAGGGGTAGAGGGGGGAACTAATTGGTCTATATGTGCGACAGCCACAACCCCAGCCCAGCGTTTACACTGCGGTGAAATGTACAGGTACAGCCTGCCTGGGAAGCTCTCCCAGGCACGCGGAAGTGGTGGTGGTGGGGGGGGGGGGGGGGATGGGGGGGGGATGGGTGGGGCTGAAGGAGGGGTCGAGTTGGGGATTGGGGGCTTGGTATAGAGTCTGTATGCTACCGACACGTGTCTATGCAGCATGGGACGTAAAAGAATCCTTTAGTCAGTAAAAGTACAGGGACAGGGTGTCTTACTCTACCTAAGCTGCAAGTATAGCTCCACAGAAAGGAACAGCTCACCATACAAACCATACTACCATACAACCATACAATGCTGTAAACCCCGATGTGTGAAGCAACCCTGCAATCTTGGAAATATGCATGTAGAAACAAAACAACGAAATAACAGACAAAACCAGTGGTGATTTTCAATATGGTAGAAACTGCTCGGGTGTCGTGCAGGCACATGAGGAAAAATCAAAATATTCTTCTATATTATATAATCCAATCAATACCCAAAATATGTGCAAAACCACGAGAAGGAGTAGTGGTACGTAAAGCCTGGCAGTATTCGAAACCTCTTACTCAACGTGGGGGTAATATTCAAAACTGAATGCCCGCCAGGAAATTTCTTGAAAGCGATCCACGGCGAAGCTGGTGTATTAGCCCAGGTCACGTGATCAATTTACTCAGTAACCAATATGCATGCATGGTCGCTGCCAATCTTCAGGTCTCACAACACTGAATGTATATAACACGTGCGCCTGTCAATGTTTTACGAAGTGAACTAAGCCAATGCCATGGCATATCTGAAGAATTATAATACAAAACTGTCGACATTCCTTAAAGGGGCCATGTGATCTAAATTCTGGTCGAAATAAAGCCCCATACCCACTAGGCGATTTTCCCAGCAACTCGTAACCGCCGATCTGGAAAGTCGGCAGTAAAGTTGCTGGGAGACTGGATATCAAGCAAGTTTGATATTGTTTCCGGTTTCTGATAGAATTCTGGTTGAATCATTTCGACCAGTTCTGCTTGCTCAATTCTGATCGAAACGACCATAACTGATTCAGAATGGCCAGAAATGATTTTGCCATTGAGGGATTCGACCAGAAATCTATTTGAAAATGGTCAATTGCTTCGAAAACGTCTGACATTGTTAGATATTGGTCCCTAGTGACATGTATATACAACTAGAATTGCAATGGGTACCCCCCTTGACTTTCAATGTTGTAAAACAATATACTGCTATATAATCCTTACAGTCCAGTCCAAAAACATTGCAGATTTCTATATCGGCATTATATCTAAGGTACAACATATGATACAAGGTACACACTAATATACAAATGTATTGACACGTTTCACAAGTGTATTAAGCTTGTAATTACCAACGTAGGATATAATATGTATGCCATACATATAATCCAACCTCTTTATCGATCAGCTATGTTACAGGCCCAGGTAAGATTTGTAATTAGACCCGTTTGTTACGGTGCACCGGGCCATCAGGTGCGCAAGGCACACCTGGGGGGGGGGGGGGGGGGAGGTAGGAGGGGGAGGGGGGAGGATAGGGGGAGGGGGAGGGGGAGAAGGAGGGGGAGAGGGGACTCAACTTCTGCAGGGCACTGTACAGACTAGAAGCAACAGGCGTTGAGGGAACCATGCAGTGCCAAGCTGGGTTAGTTCTGCTGATGGCCGGTAGGTGCAGGCCAAGCTGGTACCAGCAGGCCGAGAACAGGCGCAGCGCTCAAGGCCTCCCAGCATGCCTCCCCTCCTCCTTCTCTCCGTCTCCTGGCCATGGCCTCTAAGGAGACATTGGGTGGGTGGTGGGCACCGGGTGGGTCGGTGGGTAGGGGGCTGGTGGTGTCCCCAATGTCTCATATCGATTTTAAGAAATAGAAAAGGTCGTTCTGTTGAAATTAAGGAATAAGCATATCCCATGTCATAACAGTGTAGAATCACATGTTACGTGTCCTTATAGCAAAAGATCTCCCGTGGGAGGGCGCTATTGGAAAAAAAAATCCTCAATGACCTTTTGGCAGAATTTTACATTAAAAAGTCTAAAATTGGCCCATAAACGGAGGGGCCCCAGCGCCCCCAGCGCCCCCACGTCCCCGGCTATCTCGCCATCTCAAATTTACGTTTCTTTGGCCCTCCAATCTGCCGCTCTGACCAACTCGGTGCGATAGTAGTACTCTCACGGACAATTTTCTCAACGCGGAGTTAGGTTCGTTGCAGAGCGCGTCTCCTCCTGCTGCCCCCTGCCTGCCGCGCCTCCTGGCGGCGGCCGTGGAGACTCCCGCCACGACCAAGACCAAGACCACTCACTACTCCTCCAGTACACTCTGCAGCGAGACGCCCTCCGCACAAGGAAAGAGTCCGCCAGACTATAGTCACAATAAGGAGAGAGCGGCGTGTTGCAGAATGACTACTACTACTGCTACTGCTCCTCCAGTCACTCTGCCGCATCGACACCCTCTACCGAAAGTAGTGTTCTCACTGACGCGCAGGTGCGACCGTTGGAGATTGCTCCTCCAGTGTGGTACTCCCCGACCCAGCCAACACACTGCAGGCCGACGCCTTCTACTCCAGGTGTGTTCACATGAGGCCAACCGCCGACCAGTCTACTACCGCTACCCCCCACACCCAGGTAGAGGTCCGGATTACTGACCTGCGCCACTCCAACCGGAGTAAGACGTCCGGATCGACGTCTTTGGATGTAAAGGTGTTTCAGACCGTGGAGGGAGAACAGGCCGAGTTGTAGGGAGAGAGGAGCCAGGTGGGGAGGGAGCGGAGAAGGTGTACCCGATGGTAGATATAGATGCTGACCCCCCTGAGAAGGCATCCTGGGTGGTTTTGGTTGTAACCTGTGGACTAATAATAATGTACTGGGGAAATCCTAAACTGAATGTTCCGGGAAGAACGCGGAACGGATACGTGCATTGCTGGCAGCAGTGACTCCTTGTGTTTACCTCTGAAGGCACCAGAAACAAGTTGGTCACATTCGTCGACGCAGGGATAGGACAACACGTGGAGGCGAAGTGTCGCAGCTGTCGCGGATTTAATGTGTTTTCACTGCTCTCATCTTATTACGGATTACTTTGGTTGTAAACGTACAATGAATCCCTAAGTTGATAGACGCACGGTGGTTTGTTTACAGCGGCAAAGAGGATGGGATCAATGCTTTGTAGACCAGCATGTGTGCTTTAAAACGCATGTCTTTCATTGATTGAATTTAATTATCCAGTTTCACCTGAACACGTTGAGTCGTTCAACTTTAAAACAGCGCCGACGGGCTTTAACTGATCCTAACCAGCCGCGTCGTACGCCAAAAGGCAGCAAAGATTAGGATATTCACTCACCACCCACAGCTAAAGTGACCGTAAGAAAAGCAGCCCAAATGTTATGATTGGTTTTTATCTCACTAAGATTAACTGAGATGGTTGTAAGAGGCTGGGGCGGCACGTTATAAAGAGCGAGGATATTAGAGGCAAAGAAGCAAGCTGTTGGAGATATGTATGAGAGGTAAAAGGAGGATATATGTAAAAGGTGAAAGGTGAGAGGAGGATATATGTAAAAGGTGAAAGGTGAGAGGTAAAAGTACCCACAAGACAAACACAAACCAGGAAATCTTTGAGGACACAGGCAGGAGGAGGTCCAATAACAACTGACCATTTCACCAGCAATTAACGCACTACGCGGACGTCGCTACTCACGGACGTGGAGACGAACAAATAAAAAACTGGGAAGGTAACTTTTCCTACCAACAATAATGGTCAAGGCTCGGACCAGAGAGCGGGACACTAACCTTCAGCGCAGCGGGCCGGGACGAGGAGGGGGGCGCGGGGAAGGGCCGCTTTTAGCCACCAGCTTCACCTTTCCCAAAGGACACGCGGCCACTTAGACGGACCTTTTTGCCTGGCGCGTGTGTCGGCCGACCTGACCCGCGCCTCTGTTTACGACTCGTTGGATTATTACTATTATCATTATTATTGTTGTTGAGGGAAGAAGAGAGGACCAGCCGCCACCATGTTGACCCGGAGAAGGTCCTTCGACGTGAACATGGCCAACATGCGCTACAAGATGAGGAACCTGGAGAAGAACCAGAGGTAGGTGGAATGTGGCGTATTATATTTACAGGGGAGGAACGGGGGGTTGGAGGTTCAGGGGGTCCTGATCGCCTTCCCTGTTTGATGGACACCTAAACGATGTGTCATAATATTTACAGGGGCCAATGGAAGGGGAAGGGGGGTCAAGGAAGTCCTGACCCCCCTACCCTTTTTGATGGACACTAGTAGTAAACGATGTATCGTAGGGGCTGATGGGGAGGGGCTCCAGGAGGTCCTGCCCCGCTTCCCTTTTTGATGGACACCTAAACTATGTGTAATATATTTACAGAGGCGACTGGAGGGGGTGGGAGGTACAGGAGGTCCTTAACCCCCTTCCCATTTATGATGGACACTTAAACGATGTATCATGGGGGCGGATGGGGAGGGGGTCCAGGAGGTCCTGACCTCTCCCTACCCGAATTTTGGTGGTCGCCTAAATTAGGCAAAGAAAGAAAAATGTAGCATAATGCCATTGGTGCAAGCGCACGTATATTACATACATACATGATAACCAACGCATAAAAATCATATTATGTAAAGATGACCCAAGCGTTCCCATAATATATATGGCTAAAGGGAAGAGGGGTCGACTACGTGTAAATTTTAATATCAGTTTGAGGCCGTTCATAAATGATGTACGCATATTTACATGGTTTCCAGATCCCCATCCCCACTTTTAAGCATATAAAACACATTAAATATGTACCGAAGCCCTTAACCTCACACACCCATCCTCACCACTTTGTACATACCTACCTAATAGACGCCCCCTGTGTGACAAAGGCCTAGTGAGGTTATCGTCTTGGTTCATTGCCCTGCCGTTCTTAAATATTCATATCGGGATAGATATGAATGGCCTATATAACTGTATATTGCTACTATAGCATAAATATCTGATGGCAGGAAGTTGGCCCCGTGAGTGCTCATGCATATATTCAGGCTACAATGGCCAAGGCAAGGCCTGTGTGGTTGTACTGGTTCTGATTGTAATCACGCTTTGAATATCAACAAATAAGATACAATCTTAAGCTGCATTTCCTATATGTTAGAAGTCATGACCTGTCTCAACAATTATTTATGATGAAACACTAAGGAAGGAAGGATTCTAAAAAAGAATGTGGGAATTGTAAATCCTAGGAATGGGGTTTCAGCTTTCTCTTTTGCCTTTTTATTGTAATCACACTTTGAATATCAACAAATAAGATAAAATCTTTAGATAGATTTTCCTATAAATTTATAATTTTAAATTATGATCCGTCTCAACAATTATCAACGAAGAAACATTAAAAAAGAAGGGTTCTAAAAAGGAATGTGGGAAGTGTAAATCCTAGGAATGGGGTCTCAGTTCTTTTTTAGTATCTTTTTAATATCTTTTCCTCTATAAGATTAACTTATTTAGAAAAGTTCTTTTCTAGCATACATTTACGAAATATTTCCTCTGAGTTGACTACCTGTCTGGCTCCCACTCCCCACCCAATGCACGTCCTTTACAGGCAAAACGGACATGTGTGTGTACTCCAACGTTAAACCGCGATAACATAGGTCAAAAGTACGAACGGCAAAGGTGGGAAATCAATCGATTCCTGTTGTTTTCATTAATGGCCCAGTAACCAACTAATTGCGAGAGTATACTTAGAAACAGCGCATTAACCAAAGCCCAGGTGAATGATAGGTTATCACCTTAATTACCGCTACCAGGCGAGATAACAGCCAGTGTCACCTCGCACCAATAATGCCACGTCAGCGAATATGATCAAATTACTTTGGTTAATTAATCAATTAGAGTGGCGCTTTCCATGCGTATATATATACATCCGACCCCATGTCGCCGGCTGTACAGAGACATGTCTCTTTGGCTTATAGTTGACTGACGGGGTGAGGGCAGGGCTTAATTGTAGGTGGCCAGCGACGGGTTTAGGGGGTGGAACAAGGGCGTGCACCCCTTCCTTTATTGGGGTGCCAAATAATGAAATTAAGATATATTTTTTAATGTAAATAAAAAAAAGAAGAAGAAGGAGGAGGAGGGGGTCCCTCCTATCACCATTCTAGGAGCGTATCGGTAACCCCCGTCTTTTCTAAAAGCTGATCCGCCAAGCGAGGCATAAGAGTTAAGGATAGACACCAGTGGTTGTGGTGTTAATGTCGCGACTCTCTTTGATCAAAATTGCAAGATCTGATTCAAATAGTATAACTTAATAGAAAACATCATATAATAGCCAATAAACAATCACATGTATTGATGAAACTTATATAAAAATAGGCAAAAAAATGGCTATAAAGTATGGACGTGAACTTGAAAATCATAATTTTCAAATTTATTTTTTGAACATTGATATCTCACTTAATATTTAACATAGAACTTTGAAATTTTTAATAGATCTTCTTGATATATATAGGCAGGGAAGCGTGTCTCAAAATTTTGATATAGGTCATAGTTATGTTTTTATGAATTGAAGAAAATGAAAATGCATAGAAATTTTAAAAAGTTTCCCGTTTTTGGCCGTTTTTGGCCATAAAATCAAATCTAGGGCCTAAATAAAAAATCTGAGACACGCTTCCCTGCATATGATTGTTATGAAGCTATATGTGAAATTTTATTCCTGTAGGTTTAGTATTAACCAAGAAATCAATGTTCAAAAAATAAAAGTGAAAAAAACAGTTAAAAATTAATAAAATCTTAGTTTTTAATCACTTCATAATTCTTATGGGATCAATAGATAGAAAAAAATTTGAGCTTTTAAATGGTGTGAAGATTGTTGGGATCAGAGCAATATTAAAGAATTCATTGATGATTTCCTGACATAGCCCATGACCACTGGTGTCTATCCTTAAGCCAAGAAAGCTGTCGCTGAGGCTTTTCCCGCTTTCACACCCCATGGCAGTGGGGTCCGCGGTCAGGGTCGTCGGGGGCCAACCCCCGCCCCCTACCTGTAACCACGTCAGTCGCCGCCAGGTGGAGGCTGCTCTCGTTTTCCCCGTTCTCGCCCACTTCTCGCCCACCACGAGATCACGGCCTCCCCAGGGGAAGGGCGTTAGGATGTGGAATTCTCCGTAAACGGAAGCTATTCAGACGATGTGTTTTTAACAAAGCTTCATTCACACCTTCCGATAAATTTGAGATAAACCCAGTTGCTGTTATACTTTCCCCTCCTCTAGGTATACATGTATTAGGATAATTAGTTTTGTAAACCCTTAAGTGCAAAGTATACTATGGAAACATCTCTTAACGCTCCAGTAACTTATGAACTACTGGACGGACTCTGGCACCAAGTCCAGTAAACTAAAGCCTTTATGAGTATTATCTTCCCGACCACAGAAGTACATTTTTTCTATTCCTCTTAAGTTACAAGATCTCAGAAATGATATTCAGGTACCCGACAGAATCGCAAAAAAAGGCATAAAGCAAAAATAACATGCACGTGTGTATATATATATATATATATGTTAATCAGGTGAATAGAATGGTGTTGATCTGTGAGTTGGAATGTGGTGTTGATAGAGGAGTTCAAACAGTGTTGATATAGAAGTATTATTGAGTAAACCGATGGATCTCATTTCGGCAACCAACACAGCCGATTTATTCCCATACCTGGCCTACAGTTGGTAGGACAATGTACCGGCACGGGAATAGAATCAGATGCGGGACAATCTGCTATCTAATTGTAAGATTAACGAAACGAAAGTATACGGTGATTGAACCCGCATATTATAATCCCCGTGTATAAATACTGATCTGAATTTATGGGCTGCACTTATACACACACTCATACACAGACACAGAAACACTCACTCACAAAGACACATACATAGACACCAGCCCACACAAACACACACAAACATTAACACACTCACACAGACCCACTCACACACATACAGACACAAACACAAACACACACACACAGGCACACTCACACACAGACACACATACACACACGGACACGCATACATACACACATACAGACATAAGCACACACACACAAAGAGTCGTACACACAGAAAAAATCACCCACACATGCACTCACACAGACACACACACAGACACACTCACACATGGACACACACGGACACACACAGAGAGACACACTAACACACAGACACGCTCACACACCCATGCGCACAAGCACTCACACACAAAAAAAACATGTATACACATAAATTTAGATATTTTTACATCATACATATAAATGTATGTAAAAATAGGTAAGCTCTGAGTTCTGAGTATTCGACAAGTATATCCACTCAGAGCAGATAACTGGTTACCGGAGTGGGTGTGATCGGACTCGGGTGATTGATGAAGTATAAAACGTGGACCGACGGCACCAGCGAAATCCTCAGATGACATCCCAACTCTCGCGAGATGGGAGAGACGAGAGAATAGGACTCACAAATAACATGTATTTTCTTCCCATTACAGACACCCTCAAAGTCAGCCGGCTATAGACGAAAGGTATGACATGTTAGTACTGTGTATAGCTGGTGTCGCCTCTCTAGAAAATGTTATCTGCTTCTGACAAAAGTCTTCTGTTATACTTCTAGTTTCATGTCGTATGTCTGTGTCTGTATCATCTGATTACTGATCACCTTAGTCCCTTTCTGCACGCAATACGTAGGCTTAGATGTGTAGTTGTAGTCGATCACATTTACAGTATCGTTGCATAATGATGTGCTGTATATACATTTAGATGCCTTTTATGACACAATTACATGGCTTCACCAGGCTGAAAAATGCTAGCATGACAAAGTCTTTCAGGATTGGAAGCCACAACCTTTGGGTTTCGAGGTGGGGGTCCACCCCACTACACCATGAAGCCACATAGAGGATAAGAGTGGAATTAAATAAAGGGGTCACGACCCAATTTACTGGTTCCATCAGGTCCTTTAATAAGCAGTTTAACAAAACCGCAACCAGATGGACAGGCTGGTAGCAGCCCATTTCAGTGGTTCCTAATAATATGACGTGAAGTAAGTTCAGTGTGTAGGCTGCTACATGCGAAAGGGCACAATTTTAGAAGTAATAGGGTATAAGAAATACAAAATGTACTTTCAGACTCAAGTAGTGTCAAAGAACTGTAGCCCCCAGCAGCTTTGGGTAGAAAGATAAAATGTAGAAAAACGCAATTCAGCAATAGCTCTTTATTCCTACTACGGATTATTTAGGTGACTTCTACTGTGGGAGAAGAGATCTCGCGTTACGTTAGTTCCACGCTAGGTTTCCAATTATGCACATTCAGGAGTGTCTCATTCAAGGACGTCTAGTGCAATATGGATTTAGAATTAAGTATATGTCACCTCCCAGAAAAGTGATCTACCGGTAAGCGTTTAGGTGTAACTAACCCAAATATCCTAGCTATAAATAACCTTTACTGTAAATAAAGTATAATAAAGCTTTGTTACATTTCCAAAACGTCAAATAGAATAAGATTATATATATATATATATATATATATATGCATGTGGAGTTAGAATGGTTAAATTTGGCTATAGAATTGCTCCTAAAATTTGTAAAATGCTGCTTTACATATCGGCCTTTCCCCCCACCACAGAAACCAATGATAAAGCCTGCAGGCCCAACCTTTATGTCCGACCCTATTTTACCCTGAAATTGACCGAACAGAACATGGGAACTACTCACTACGATATGAAAGGCCAGGTGAATAAAACCGATTATCTATGAAGTGAAGTTTGCCCAATTCTGAAGCAATTTAAAAAATAATCATTTTAAAAGTGAATCCATTAAAAATCCATCAGAAAATAGTATTCCTTTTTCGGTTATCAAATAAAAGCACAAACAGCCTGAATAATTATAAATAAATATACACACACATACACAAACACATGTACACATAATCATGTATATCATGATAAGTAGGTGTTGAATACATTCAACTCAACCATTTTTGTAGACGTGATGACATATGATTTATCGAATTGACATGTTTCGGGTTCTGGCATCCTTCATCAGAAATCATATGGTATAAATAATATAAATATATACACACAAACATGAAAGATGTGAGACGGAAATCGGTTGGCGTTTTTTCGATAGGTCCATAGGCCGGGTTGTGACCTCTCCGACCTGGAGCTTATCCAAGCCTGATAGACCTAGACAGGTAGATCTAAGGGGTCCGACACGCGGCCTAACCCCCGAGTTAGCACTGTAAATCGGGGCCCAAGCATGGCATTTACACTCATGGATTAACCGCCCATCTACGGACCAATCAGTTATCTATAGACCTTTTTGTCATTAGCGTGGGCGCACTTGTAACGGTTATGTCTGAACCAAAGGTTTGAGATATGGTTTGAAGTTTAAGGTGGGTATATTTTTGTTTTTGGTGGGGCGCTTTTCCTGGGGCAAATTTAGATTTTTAGTGTAAAATCCCGGTCAAAAAGGCAGTGCAGCCCCTTTCTATTAGCGCCCCCCCCCCCTCACCTTTTCAAAAGTCTGGATCCGCCGCTTGGGTCAAATGGAACCGTGTCTGAGCTGTTGGGTGCAAGGCGTCTGTATATAGGAAGGTCCACTGCGCATGCATACTCAAGAGAAAGGTGTATTTATATTGATCATTATCAAGCACATTCATATAGACATACATGTTCTTCAACATGCAAATATAGATTATGTTTTTTTTTTAAAAAGTTGTTATTAGTAATGATCATCAAGGTTTCTTGGTTTTCAGAGTTATTACAGTTACAAATGGGAAAAAATATATACTAGATCACATGAATTCATAATAATATGGCTCATTCTACATGTAGTTGCATGAAGTTGCCAAATAAATCTGTATAAGAAAAATACAAATTTCAAGTACCGTTCAGTCTTTTACGACAATGGCACTATCTAAAATAGATCCTTGTCAATCAACATTAATTAGGCCTACAATGTACATATCGTCATTCAAGGTTCCTATAATTCATACATTTACATGAGAATGATACATAATAGGGAATAAACAATACAAAGTAAACCATGTTAACATTGATGATACCCAGGGAGTAAAATACCAGCGGAAAAGGTAAGCGGAGGTCCCGCCGGAAGGGACGATCTAACGTAAACAGAGATCAGAAAACAAGAAAACAGACAATTACAAGCATATCAATTTCCGTCGGTCGTTGAAAAAACGTGCCTGCGGTACCAAAAAGACACTTAACTTCAATTCATGTTAAAGGTTAGCATTATTGACGGCATATAGCCCACACACTGCAGTGAGTCATAGGTTCGACATGAGACGCGTTTTTGCGTTCACATCAGCGTATTTATAAATGCTAACCACCTCAGAATGGCGCCTGGCTGTGCTACATTGCCTTCCAACCTTTGGTGGATGTGGCTTCCCGATCCTAACATTATATCAGGCTGCGTTTCCACAACCCGATTCCACTCGCATTTCGGAAATCGCAATAGGGAGGATAGAAATCCACATAGGCATCTTACATATCATTAAAAAGGATTTTGAATTCTCTTTCAAACCGTATATTGGATGCAATGGTTCCTGTGATATTCCTGTTGGAAACTTAGAAATGGCCAAATTGTCGTTGGTGAAAATCGCCTAGTCGAATCATGGCCTAAGCCCCCTGCTCTCTACCACCACCGGGGCTTCCTCCGGGTGTAATTAATGTTAAGTGCTTCTCTTTAACGTCACACTTTCTTGGCATTCCTCGACTATCCAGGGGACTGTGTAGTTTATTTTTTCACCGGGGCATTTCATATGAGAAGATATGGCTAGGTACTCAAGGCTGTATTCCACTACCCGATTTTACCCACGATTTCAGAAAGCGCCATTGGCAATAACGATTAAATATAGACATGCTATACACATGATTAGAAAGGATTTATCTTCCCTCTCAAGTGACATATGTAGCAAGCTAGGATTCCATTAATATTTCTAATAACAATTTAGAAATTGCAAAATCTCAGGTAGTCAAAAATCGCCTAGTTTGATATAAGCCTTAGAATTCTTTTTAACGTACCGCACTCAGAGAGACGTTGCGAAGTAGCTCTTCTTTTTCTCCTCTTCTCCCATCGCAGTTTAGTGGTCTAAAAGTCGTCTGCTTACAAAGGTCAATGTTTCCCGCCATCGGTGGCCACCACAGTGTCGTCACATATAACGTAACTAGGCTTATTAACCCAATAAGACCAGCAGTGTCCGATTCTGAACCTGTGCAGATTGGCAGGTCCCGGCGGGAAAGTAAACCGTCTAGGGACCTGTACGCACTTACATCTAGTTACATCTGGGCCCACAGGTTAAACGACATCACAGCTAGCGGATGAACGATGTGCACGCAAAGAACATGCCCCTTGATTGCAAATTGATGATTATAAATGGCACTTTGGACGTCATTGATTAATTATCACTTAATTTGTAACCCGTTATAAGCCAATTGCAGCGCGAGGGCACGCAATGTTTCTGCTGCTGGTCCTCAGATACAATGTCGTTCTGAAGGTCGCAACAACGCCCTTGTTAAGGTATCACCACACAGAATCTCATTTATTCTGGCTCCATCAAGAAGCTGTTAATCACAATTAAGGCCTCTGGATGACAACGTGCACGTATCTTCCCTGAGCACCCCTTAACAGCGCTTTTTCTGCTTATATCTTATTAAAGTGGAAGGATATGAAGCCGTCTAGAAACCAGAAATGTCACTTTCCATCATGTGGAATTTCCCGTGGAGGAGATTTCTCGTCCAGATTCCATTCCCCCTTTTTACTGTCTAACCACAGGAGCCGCAGCGGAAAGCGGCCGCTCTTACAGCCGTCACACAACCACCACTTGGAGGAGGCCTCTCTCCAACATTTGGGTTTCGCAGTTAGGTTCCATATTCATCCATAGGTCAAGTTATTTTGGTTATGACGTAAGTGGAAGACACAAATGTCAGTAATTGTAAGTCGTTAAGGGAGGACCAAGACCCAGACGTGGTGATACCTTGATGGATCTGAGGAGCGGTCGCTAAATTTAAAATTGTTTTCCGAAAAGGTCAAGACGTTAGTTAATATAATGCAAAATACAGGCAAACTATATGGTAATACAGGGACAAGTTTACGAAGGTTTAGAAAATCAGCCGGGGGAGGGGGGGGGGGGAGGGATTGGGAATTTATAAAAACGTCGCGCAATTGCCCTAATGCACTCGGCGTTTGTTTAAGTTTTGTTGGAGTTTAAGTTTTAAAGGGAGTGGTCAGGACCCTCTGGACCCCCTTCTCCCTGAACCACCTTTGTGGTCACTAAATTTTTTGAAATCCATTGATAAGGGGAGGTTCTGTTATATGAAAATATGGAAAGGACTTGAATGTTTCAAGTGGTTCCAACCAGTGGTTCGAGAAATGAATTTTGAAACCTTCTCGCGAGATTACCCGAAAACACCGTATCAAATTCCGGGCAATTATTTCCTTAAAGTGCCCACTTTGGTAAGGAGGGGTAATATTTCACGAGGAGTAATTTCATGGGTAAATGGCTTTTGGGCGCCCGTGAACATCGCGAGGAAATAATGTCTCAGAATTAGGGTACAAAATATTAGAACGGTAAACAACAGAATAAGCTGCATCCTATTTTAAGCCGCACCCTAACTTTAGGGGTTTCACCTTTCATCATTTTAGCATCAAAGGAAGCCCGATTTAAACCACACCCTAACTGCAGCTAAATCTATTGCCAGGTAATAAAATATAAATCTGTCCAAAATCACTAAATTTGATGCATAATCACTCAATTTGATGTATAATTCTAGGAACAGTTTATAGGGACCCTAGGCATAAAAAAATTTTTTTGTTATGAAGATTTATCATAACAATGTATTTTGTGCACTAATGTAATTTCTCATATAGGCATGATTACTTTTGTAAGATTTGTCAAAATCGCTAATTTAAGTCGCACCCCTACCTTTGACACGCTCGTCTCTCATATTTTCGAGACCAACCTTAATCTAAACTGCAGCTTAGTCTGTTTAACTGCGGTAGTCTTATATTAAACGACTAGTAATTTCATTTACCGACAAGTATAGCAAAGATTTGTACTCCATAACGAACGGTATGTGGTTAATCTTGTTATGGCACTTGCATCCAGCACGAGAAAGTACTAAAGGTGTAAGTAGTATACAAAAAATGCAGTTTACAGCAGGCTCTCAGGGTCCAAAAGAACATAACAACAAATCTCTGTGCTGTCCAGTATATATACATGAATATTATATATATATATATATATATATATATATATATATATATAGTATGTTATATGTGTGTCTCTGGCAAATTTATCGAATCAGTATTTCTTCATGTGCGTACATGTTTTTTCAGCTTTGGTTACATTCTATAAGTACATTTTTAAGTTCACGTTGTAAACTGTTTAAGCAGATTGAGATGAGATGTATGAGATGCAGGGCCAATATAATACCTGACAAGCATTGTCTGATGAGCAAGTTTAGTGCCCATTAACTTGGGGAGGGGTCAGTCTCTTCAGTTTTAACGATCAGAGTCATTTAATTTATAATGAGGGTTTTTCAATATGATCCCACATGAACAGAAGTACTGGACATTCAATTAATTGTATAAAAAAATTAAGTGGAGGCAGCCAAGCCCAATGGGTACACGTATATATATATATGCATACGCAGGAGTTAGGGGATATATTGACAGAAGCTTACACATTTTGTATGCAACAAGTGGCTTCACCAGGCTGAAAAACACTGGCAATGACAAACTCTTTCAGGATTTGAACCTACAACCTTTGGTTGGTGGGGGTCCTAACCACTACACCATGAAGCCACATGGAGGATGAGAGTGGAACTAAATAAAGAGGTCATGAGCCAATTTGCTGGTTCCCTAGATAGGTAGTTTAACAAAACAGCAGCCAGATGGACAGGCTGGTAGTAGTTTATTTCGCTGGTTCTTGGTATGACTTGAAGTTAGTTCAGTGTGTAAACTGCTACATGTAAAAAGACATAATTTTAGAAGTAATAGGGTAAATATCTGAAAAAAGGCCATAAACTAGTTTTAATGAGTAACTAGGTAATAATTACAATTATCTACTGCATTTGTTTATTATAATATTTCTCGTACTGTATGGAGAAAGTACAGTTGGAGCATGTTTTTTGGAAGCTTTATGTACGGGAAAAAAAGGGGGGATACTCAAGTTGAGTAGGAAGTGCAACATGGGAGGTTCAGAATCCGTCAAACATAATATGTGTACGTTATTAATGGGGGGCTCCTAATGATTAATAGTTTAAATGAATTATGTGATGCGTGTTATTCTCACTTGGCTTTGAAGTATTAGGAGGTGTTTGAACAGAATTCAGTGCCGCATCTGAGGTGTGATAATGCCTGTGAAGCTTTGTTGGTAAAACCATAGACTACTGGCAGCTGATTTGATTACGAAAACCAGAGTGAGTGTACTCATTAGGCTATCTATAGGCATGTTTTCGGTATTTCTTTGGTTGGAATTGAATTACGCACTTATAATTTTAGCTATGTTTTACAATAGAATCTTATAGACCTTGTGCAGACGTGGTCACGTGGTGATCATGACCACATGGCTACAAAATTCATGAATCCTAAAGCATCAGGGGTGTTGATTATGATTGACTTGGCTTGTTTTAATTAAATATAGCCAAAACATTTGTTCTAAATGATTCAGATTTGAGAAGAACGTTGATAGTAGATTGATCACCAATATGGCGGCCAGCCTATTTTGGGAGTTGTGACGTCATCTGCACAACGTCTATAACTTTTTGAGAATTGAGTGTACGCACTTGCGTGTTTGCGTCATGGTAGCCACGCCAATGACGATAACGTATATTTCTGGTATATATATCATATGACGACCCAATTCAACCGTAACAAGCTTCTGGTATTGGATTTGACGGTATATATATATATATATATATATATATATATATATATATATATATATATATGAAATAAGCCTATAATAAGCCATTTCCTGGCGCCGGGTGCACTACCGTTGACCCCGTTGTACTCTTGACGTCCGTGTAGATACATGCCTGAGGGCATTGTGCGGAGGGCGATGTGCAACACAGTTCACAAATAGTCCCGGCCTCTGAGTGCAGTCTGCCTGCTGACCTCTTCGTTGGTGAGATGTATCCCTCCGCCCGGGGCCGGACTATGGTGTCGGCAGTCAACAAGACAAATAGCCCTCTCCCATGGTGAAGGACAGTTTACACTTGACGATTGTTTGGCAGGGTTTTTATTCGTATCTATCTTCAAGGTTTTCAGATTTATTACAATGATTATGAACTATTTAAAAAAAGGTATTTGCATTCTACATTTTGTATAACATTTGGAACTAATGTTAGTAGGTACAACATAATTGAATGTGGGTTTAGGCAAATTAATTGCAGATACTTTCCACTTATCATCGACTCATGTTATGACATGTCAAAATTATTTTGAATGTAATTGTGAACCCCTTTAGACTTGTCTGTGTGATTTCTTAACAATTTCGCAGTGGTTATTCGGGCTAAAATGGGTGCACACCATACAAGTAGAGCTCCGTCTGACATATTCTTAATTTGTTAAGGGTATCCCAATAAGCCCTAAATAATGTTGAACCGGGGTCACAAATAATACCAGTCATATGACATGTATCTTACTCCTAGGGTAGTCCATAACTTTCCAAAGGCCATTACTGCGAAGGATTATGTCCGCTATAGCTATGCACATAAAGGTCCCTGATTTCTATTCCAATTAATACGAGCAGGGGATGACCCTGGGAATAATATCTCTCATCTCAGCAATAGATGGTAGTATAAAACCCCTGGACAATGTGGAAGACCAGCCGATTAGTTCAGCATTAAGTGCCTGGTAAAATATCTAAATACAACAATAATTAAAAAGAGAAAGAAGGTAGAAGCTTGAATTACCTTGGTTCAAATGAATACTAGCTAGCCTGGCGAGATATAATTGTAAGATGCACACAAATGCACAGCGTTTTCGTACTAAGTCAAAATGAGGACCCCTCTTTCTGAAAGTCTGTATCTGCCCCTGGGCAGGTTGGGTAATAAGATATGTCATAGGACACGTGCACGACCACTTCACAGAAACAGAGCTATATTCAAGCAGAAAACCACCCTAGGCTTAGAAACTGAAACTGTCTCTTCACCGAACCAAACATATCATATGTGGGTTATTCTTACATCTGATAAGACTGCATTTAATGTCATGGAGCAGGAGGTCAATGAGGGCAAAATGGTGATATACCTTAAACAATACACTGATAATCCCAGTTTTAAAATCCTTAGTCATGAGGCCAGGCAAAAAAAAGTGTGTTCTGAAAACATCGGTCCAAAAATTGACGGTATGTATTTTGGGATTTTTATTTAATATGGATATTTGTTCTATCTCTTTTTTTTTTTTTTGCAAAAGCTTACCCCGAATCTGGAATATTTTACGAAATATCAATATGTTTGACTAAATATTCCCTAAAAACCTTAGGGCTTGGCAAATAATCAGCCTCATCCAAAATGATAGAGTAGCTCTTATCAATGTTATCAGAAATCACTATAGGCTGTTTCAATGGATGTTCGATTACACTTTACAATCATGCAAATTGAATAGTTGTCACTTAAGGTGTTTGATTAACTCTGTTAAGCTGTATCACTATGACATACCAAACCGTGAAAACTACACCGACTCAGTCTTCTGATTCATTTCTCACTAGTTCAGAGACGTGTCAACATAAATATGACAAACCAAAAACGACAGTTCCCACTGCACGAATTTTGGGATTTACAAGGGCTGAACTTTTACAGGATATCACAGTAATGGCCAAATTTAAGGATCATTACCAGACATTTACTTCAACTTGGCCTGAAAATGTAAAGGTCTTAAAGTTGAAACTTTACAGATCTTTAAATTGCATATCAAAGGTGTAATGGCTCTCCTTGCATTTTTTTTTAAAGATGTGTAAAGGTGCTTATAACATGTAACATGTAAAGGTTTGTAAAAGTAACTGACATTTTCTTTGATGTTAACTTGAATCATCTTTAAGTCTTAGTAAAGATGTTTCAAAACAAGTAAATGTGCTTGAGTAGATCAGGTTTAAGCAGATTTACTTGATACCAGATTTACAGGACCTTTACAAGCCTGACATATTTTGACATTTTAGGCAGCTTTAAGCAGATTTACAGACCATCAGTTCCCTATCAAATTGCAGTAAATGCTATTAATTGTTTAGTGGGGTTTTAGGGTGTTTTAATGAGTATCAGTAAATACATCAACATGCATCTAGAACTTTACTTTGAAAGACAAAGTTTCATGTCATTTTACTCAGTTTCTGAGTAAATATTTCTTTAGCCAGAAAATTACAATTTCTGTGCATGAAAACCATCCATTGAAGTTTACCCTGGTGTAAAGTAAATTCAGTCTTAGGCCATGTAGAACAGATTGCATGGGTATTGGTTACACTGATGGGAGGCATCTGGCTGGAAGCCTATACTCAACATTCAAAACAGAAAAGGTGTTTATCCATAACACGTTTTTGAAAATTGATCTTAAACCATTTTTTTGCATTGATTTTTTTAACCAATTTTTAAATAATGATTGCTCAATATATGTTCTTGTAAACCAAGGCTGTGTTGCATTTTGTACAAGGAAAATGTAAACAAAATCATTGATTTTTAAAAAACGTTTTTCCTACATAACAGAAATAAGTATGTGGTGCCCCCTATGAAATAAAACCTGAATTAAGAAACTGATCTTTACTGAAAATGTAAAGGTCATGTAATATACCTTTACTCATCTTTACACAAAAATACTGAAAGTAAACATGACACTATTACTATTTTCCTTTAGCAAAGATCACTAATATACACCCTACCAGCAGCACCATTGACAACTGCAAAGGTGATGTTATGGTTTTGGGATTTTGGCTATATCTTAAAAAACATAATAGGCACATTAAAACATCTAAAGGTGCATGTACATTTGCTAGTATATTGGATAGGTTTAGAGATTGTACTTCTAAAAGACCTTAGGATAAAATTCAAGAGTCATGTTCACCTTAATCCAATTTTTTATTCCTAGAAGGTGTCATTTTATGATTATAATTATAATTTCTCAAGATATCTCTTTATTTTTAACAATAAATATTGATTAATGTATAAAATGTGCAAAAATATTGCAAATCATCATGTGGTGCCCTCTAATGGAAGAATGTAAAACTCAGAAAAATGGTATATACTGAAAAAGTAAATGTCATGATGTGAAACTTTGCACCAAACTTATTGTAAGTAAATATGATTCTTTATTGGGAAGCCTTTACTCGATGATGTAAAGATGCAATGAGAATTAAAAATCCACTATGGTTTTTTAGGTGGGACAGTAAACCTGACTGAAATGTTGACTTTACTTTACTGAATAATGTAAGTACTATGGAAAACATCCTGACATTATTTAATGAACTTTTGACAGACCTTAAATATGATTTTCTTGTAAAGACAAGTAAAGATGTTTAAAGGGTAGGAGTTTATCTTTACCAAAAATTCCATGACCTTTCCACAATTTGTAAAACAAAGTAAATTCCAAAGTTCGTGCAGTGTCCGTTTTGTAAGATATTAATTCCCGACGATGACCGAGAGAAGTGCCGAGGGATTAGGCCAATTTGCCTAAGACAAAGAAATCACAATTTCTAGAAAATGCAAAAAACTGAAGGAATCAGAGCAGCTTTGGAAATGCTGGTCAAAGAAAACATCAACCGGTGACGCCGACAAGCGGAGACAAAAACCTAACGAGATGAATTGCGAACAATTCATTAGCTTTAACCTATGAAGGATTTAATGCAAGCTTACCGGGCCTTTTGAATTCCTCTGAAGATTACATTTTCTGCGGCGGTTCATTTCAGGGCATCATACCATTTGTCAATCTCAGATTGTTGATAACAGTTCTGATCCCTGCCAACGTTGACGTCGACATTCCCAATGCAAATGCCTAAAATATATTTCCTTCAAACTAGGGATTATGAGATCATGGCGGGATAGGGCATGATAATTCATTGGCGGCATCTGGTGTCTTTCTGATTTACAACACCCCCACCTATGATATATTACCTCAACTAATCGGCAGCACCCCCTCCTACTGCGCATGCCCGGCGCTACCTCGTCTGATACCCCCGGCAACACGCTCACTTCGTCCTCGCCTGCCGACCCCTCCACGTCATTTTAACGGCGCCCGACAAGCCACGGTCAGTAACCTTACACTACGTTATGAAAAGATAGCATGGTACTGACTAGGCTTATGTCACAACAACTGGAAAGGGCGGCACTTATATACGGTGAGGACGAACATAATTATATTCACACACCACCCTCCGACTCGGAGATAGACTTTTTGAGCTCTCGCCAGTCAGTGTGTTCTGACGACGACGCTGCAACTATTCCCGAAATGTCGGACATACAAGAACGCCGGCTCTCACTACTTGAGTCCGCTGTACTGGGAATGACTCAAAAACTTGATACACTTGCTGTTAACGTATCTAATATTTCTTCACAGTCGACGCAACCACCACCAACTGACCCGCGGTTGCCGTACGGCCCCTTCGTAGCAGAACAGCTCCGGCGAGAGGAATTCGCCATTCCCAGGCACGAGGAGGGTAAGACAATAATGTCCGACATTTATGTGAAGGTGTTAAACCCCAAGCCATACATGTATGTGACAAGGCCAGGTGTGAACACGTTGAAGAAAAAACTAGACATTCGGGATTCACTCCCTTTTAGCGAATATATTGCCTGTTATCTTAAAATGTTACGTGACCCAAGGGCGGAACTGGGCTCCTCCCTTCCCGCGCATTTGGAGCACTTACAGCAGGTAGCCGAGGACGCGACCACCCGTGACTGGCCATCCGTACGCCGGTGGTCACAAGGTACTCACGACGCCATAGAGTCGGGCGTCTACACTTGGGATGACGTGCAGACTATCCAACTGGAACGTATCAGGGCAGCCCTTCCCACTCGCCCACTTCCAGGAACTGACAAACAAGACAAGCGGGACCTCCCATGTCGTGATTTTAACTCCCACACTGGTTGCGTCCACCCACGCTCACACCCCGGGCGCAATGTTAATTTTGCACATGTTTGTTCTTTGTGTATGTCGCAGGTCGGGGAAAAGTCTCCGCATTCGGCTGCTGCCTGCCCTAGACGAGAGAGGCCTGCACCCCCGGTCAACATGCCGCAGCCACGAGGAGCGCAGCATCAACTCCAGCCGCCAAAAAACGCTCAAGGGGCCTACCTGCCGAGGACGGCGACAGGTCGGCCCTCCACAACCGACTACCACATCCAGACGCAGCACATGTAGGACCATCCCAGCCATATGACGAGCGGGACGGCAGGACCCAGGAGGGGACAGGCAGTTGTCGCGCCCGGCGCTCTACAACGACCTACGTCGAGGAACCCCCGAGCAGTCCGGGCGCACACGTAAGTCCTTTTCCCCCTTTCGACGATATTAGACGCATGTGTGAATCTGATAGGTACGACACTCCTATTGATACCACCCCCCAAGCTTTTATGTCTCACCGTCAGCGTAACTGGCCCGTATCATCTGCAGACCTGGTCCAAGGAAACCCTCAACTGGCTCACATATATAACACGGTGCGTCAAACAGGCCTTCCTAACGCGTTGGCAGCCCGCATAAATGTTGAATCTAGTCTGAACCTTGCAGCATGGCAACGATATGCCACCGACTCCCCTGATGATGCCGAGCTGATGAGTTTCCTTCGATATGGCTTTCCACTTGGATATATCGGGCCTGAATCAGACACTTCATTTGTTGATAATCATCCCAGTGCTACTCAATTCCCCCACTGTGTTGATGGTTTTATTACAGATGAGATGCAGATGGGCGCAGTATTGGGACCCTATCACTCACCACCTTTTGTACCCTGGATGCATATATCCCCTATCATGACCCGCCCAAAGGCAGATTCCCACAAACGTCGCATCATAACCGATCTCACCTTCCCCCGCCATCTATCGGTCAACTCATATATAATGAAGAATGGCGTCATGGGAAGCGTCCGTGACCACTCTCTCCCCTCTTTCTCACACCTCACAGAGTTGCTTTCTCATCGCCCCCCTGGCTCTTTTATGTTCACAATGGATATAGCCAGGGCCTATCGCAATTTTGTGTCGGATCCTCTAGACTGGCCTTTGTTGTGCCTCAGGTGGCGTGACCAGTATTTTATAGATACATCTATGCCATTCGGGTCAAGGGCCTCATCATGTCACATGCAAAGAGTTGCTCAGTTTATCTGTCGTATTCTACGTGATGAAGGAATGATTTGTGAGATGTACCTCGATGATCTTATTGTGTTATCTTCAGACCTCGAGACAGCCACCGCGCAGTATTCCAGAGTTGGTGAACTTTTCAAGGAACTGGGACTCCCCGAGGCCCTGGACAAAGCACAGCCTCCGAGTACCCGTGTGCGGTGGCTGGGAATAGACATCGACTCCAGCAGCATGTGTTTGTCCATCCCGCCCCACAAAATACAGGAGGCAGCGCAGGCAGCTGCCCGCTGCGCTGCTGCAAGGTCGGTACACAAAAAACAGCTACAGTCTCTCATTGGCAAGCTGATGCATCTGGCAAAATGTGTCGAGCCGGCTCGCATTTTCATGTGCCGCCTCCTTGACGCATTGCGTGCCATGGGAGACTCTTGGTATACACCTGTGACTAATGCAATGAAAGCTGACTTGAATTGGTTTTGTGAGTTTGCAGCCGAGTGGAATGGCAGGTCCCTTATTAGCAGGGGCCCTCCGGTGAGAACTATACAGGTTGACGCATGTTTAACTGGAATAGGGGCAACGGATGGCCACTTGGCCTACGCCGGTCGTATAGCACCAGATGATGACCCGGTTGTGAACATTACAGAAATAGAAGCCGCCAATGTGGTGGTGGCTTTACATTCATTTATATCAGATGCAGACGTCGGAACCCACATTCTTGTCCAGTGTGATAATCTTCCCACAGTGCAGGCCCTTACCAGTGGCAGAGCCAAAAACCCTATTCTCGCTGAATGTGCCAGGGCTGTGTGGATGATGCAAGCCCTGTATGATATTAAACTGACATTTGATCATCTTCCAGGCAAGGACAATCCGATCGCTGATGCCCTTAGCAGGGCCCACACATCACTCCCATATTTACATTTGGCCTATTCTTATCAGGATAAATATGGTCTGACAATTGTGACGCCATGCACTTACGTGTTCTCTTTCCTCGTCCCCGGCATTCATTGTAGATCTGGATTACAACTCACTAGCGGCGAGGGCGGAGGCGAGGCAGCAGCAGGCGCGGGCACCGGGCACCCAGACAGCGCATCGATCGGTGGTGCGAGAATTGGCGACGTTCTGCCACCGATTCCGGATGGATCCCATCGCGATGACGGAGGTGGACGTGTGCCTTTGGATCGAAGACATGCTGCACCGCGGAGCGGCCCCGGGCACAGTGCGAAACAAAATCTCCAACGCCAGGGTATTCATTCGCCTGGCGAGGGGATCTCTCCGAGGATTCGACGACATAAGGGTGACCAGAGCCATAGACGCAGTTGTCCGCCAAAAGGACAGGCCTCCAGCGGCCAAGGAGCCTATTCCCCCCGAGCTGCTCAGGCAGGTGTTGGCAATACTCCCAACCGACCCGGACTCTCACATGGTGCGTACAGCCCTACTGCTAATGTTCTTTGGCGCACTACGTCAATCCGAGGTGGCGCCACCCTCGATAAAGAAGTTCGACCCGTTGCGCCACCTCACAAAGGCGGACGTCACACTCACAGACAATCTAACTATAACAATGAAGTGGGCCAAGAACTTACAGAAATTCGATCAACGGCGCACTGTGACCCTGTATCCGACAAACGACCCCCGTACTTGCCCGGTTCAGGCGGTGGGGCAAGTCTTGCAGTTGACACACGCAGCCCCCGAAACAGCACCACTACTAGTGTTCGTAGATACTGGCAACCCAATGCCCGCATCGCACATCAGGATCGTGTGGCGCAGGGCGCTGATGACGCTTGGAGCAGACACTACCAAATACACACTTCACAGCCTACGGAAGGCAGCAGCGACAACTGCCTTCCACGCAGGATGTACAGAATTAGAGGTGCAACGGCACGGGGGCTGGACTTCAAATGCCCACCGGTCATACATCCGAACATCCGGGGACCAGAAGATTAATGACATTCTATCAACCTCATTAAATTTCATATAATATATTTTCTTCTCCTCCCACCCATCCCTATTCAAAAACTCCAACTATGCGGGTTTGGCCAACTCACTACTATAATTTTATACTCATTTATACTATACACAATTTTATCACACTTTTAATTATAATAAATTTAAAAGTTGGCCAACCTGTGTTCACTGTGTCCTCATTCACACCGGCTGTCCGCTAATGATGAGATCATGGCGGGATAGGGCATGATAATTCATTGGCGGCATCTGGTGTCTTTCTGATTTACAACACCCCCACCTATGATATATTACCTCAACTAATCGGCAGCACCCCCTCCTACTGCGCATGCCCGGCGCTACCTCGTCTGATACCCCCGGCAACACGCTCACTTCGTCCTCGCCTGCCGACCCCTCCACGTCATTTTACCCACCCAACCCACTCCTTTATTTATTTATCTTATTTATTATACTTCTTACATATTTTTTACATCTGTATATACGTTATAGCCAACTCACTACTATAATTTTATACTCATTTATACTATACACAATTTTATCACACTTTTAATTATAATAAATTTAAAAGTTGGCCAACCTGTGTTCACTGTGTCCTCATTCACACCGGCTGTCCGCTAATGATTAAATACTGCGTTTCTCTTAAACTTAACGCTGTAATCTTTTTAATGCGTTTTCCCCATTTATTGTCAACTTCATGATTTACATGTTCTTCTAGTGAACATCAGTGTACACTTTTCTTTTTTTTCTATCAATTTCAATTCAAAATTCGTCATACAACTCTTCGGTACATACACAAAGTTCTTCCAAATGTTGCCAGACCTAAGGTACGATACATCTTAAAATATGTTTAGTTAAATAAAGGCATAAAAAGAGTTAAACGGGACATTCTAATTTACTTCAAGCTAGTTGTATTTTAGTACATTCTAATTTCTCTTTATCTGTCCATGTTTGTCTTTATATTTTTATATTTTAATAGATAATTTTATTGTGCTTGTATTTTATGTAGTCTATGTTGAAATAGCTCCTCTAGATACACAGACACCTAGGCTCTTTAAGACCAAAACACGCTTACCAGGTTTTCTTACTTTCCTGGTTTGACCTATTTGACCTAAGTAGCCCTGCTTTAGGAGGTCACTGTTAAGACCGATACGGACTTACTACCTAGTCCTCTTAGCCACTCACGCCTCAGAACATGTGATTGGAGCAATGTAATATGATTACTTTTACATACAGACAGTTGAACATGATGCATTGATTTTAACAGGTATTCGGGTACCCAGTAAAGCATGTGACGTTATTATGATATTGAAGCAATGTTCTGTTTGATTCCTGGCTCCCAATAAACGTTGCTTAGATGTACTGCTGTGATGTTGCACTGCAATGTTATTACAATGTTCTGGTTATGTTCTTCAACCCAAACAGAATGTTCTTATACTGTTCTGATTTAGTTTTGTCATAAATTCACCAAAACATAACATTATATTAATGTTGTGATTTGGTGAGGTTTCAAACTCACCATCAATAACGTAACTGTAACGTGCCATATCTTAGTAAGTAACGGACTAACTAAAAACATATGGTTACAGATCAGTACTGTTACATCGCAACTTGGCTGGGTATTGTTCTCCATACTCAGAACCAACCTGACCAATTTAATCTGACGTACTTTTGACTGTCAATAAGCTATTTTCCAAATCGTTGAGTTCAAGGGAAAAAAAGAAGATTCATGCTATGTCAAACACCCAAAGGTCCTCGACCTGGGGATAACTACCGGTATGCCATTTGTATTTCTGATTATATATATTTAAATCAGTCTCTTTCATTCAATAAAATGCTCTTGAGGCATGCTATAGACCTATTCAGAGTTTTGTGTATCTTATTTCTTAGGTCGTAAAAATCGAATGCTGATGAGGAAAGAATGACAAGAATTAATATTTTTTCTATGTATTATACATTTTATTTGGTCAGCTACCTCGGTTATGTTGTCATTCTGATTTCAAAATGCAAATATTATTTCTACCCATTTACTCTCCAACCATTACGCTCCTCCGTGAATACCGGTATCTAAATGTAAAGAACTAGAGTTTAGAAAGGTCATTTTGCTGTAGGTCTCGAGAATGTTGTTTTGGCTGCGCAGTAGGGGCACGGTATACACCAGGAAAGTAGTGTGCTTATATCGACCATTAAAGAATAAGAGACGGCGTTATTCTCACAATCCCATCCTTCTGCGGCTTACCCTCTACTTACTCTACTATAACGGCCATTGGTTGTCTTATCCTTTATTATCTGGCCAGGAATGCCTGGACCACTGTTCGGTTTAACATAATGACACCCAATCCTTTATAGGTATGGCCAATTAGAAAATAGCATTTGGCTCCATATTGTACTGGTATTTCAGAGTAATACACATGTTTTACTGCTCAGGAAACTCTTGCCGACCACCCAAGGCTGGAGAACGATTATGGACTATGGTTCTAAAACATAACAATACATTCAGAACTCTGTTGCCAGACTTAAAATAAAATGCTACATGAAGGTCTACAGTATCACCATTCCAGCATTGTTCAATACAAGAATCGATTGTGTTTGTTGTCTGAAGATTTGAACTAATATTTTGAAAGGCCTAGCAGTATAATGAAATGGCTCAGATTGTTCATTCCAAGAATCGATTATATTTGTTTTCTGAACAGTTCAACTCATATTCTGATGACGGTATATGGAATGGCTCACATTGGTAATTCAAAAAATTAATTCTATTTGTTGTGTATGATTTGAACTGATTCTATGAAATGTCACACATTCAGGACTCTCAGAGAATAGGCCTTTTCCAGATGGGATCATGTGATCACTTTTTGGTGATCACCACGTGGAGATCATGACTACCCAGCCAAGCATGTGATAGTGTTGCTATCTGATTTGGTAAGGTTTCAACCTCACCATCAATAACGTAACTGCTACGTGCCATCTTAGTAAGTAACAGACTGTTTGAAAAAAAGTATGGCTGTATAACTGTTCTGTTACATTGGAACTTGGCTGTGTATGTGGTTATGCAGTAAATCAAAATTCAGTAATTCTAAAGGAATTAATTATTGGAAAGGATTTGGTTAGTATGCTGTAAGTAAACGTGACAAAAGCATTTGTTCGAAACTTATCAGCATTGTAAAAGTGATGATAGCAAATCGATAACTAATATGGCAGCCAACACATTTTTGGAAATGTGACATCATCAGTTCTGCAGAACATCTATAGATACTTGAAGAATTCTCAAGAATCTTTGGGGGTAATGTTTGCGTCAAACAGCTACAACTACAACTCTGTTAGCGGGCGTGGGCCAAGCGGGCCGATCGACTTGCAGCTTCTGGGAAATGTTCCCTCTATACAGACTGACATCAACCACCACTAATTCCTCATCTCTGGCCCATAACACGTGCAATGCCTGCCATGTTTACTCTGTTTTATCCTGTTTAAGACAGTTTAACCCTGTTGTACCCTCCAAAGCAAGGATGTGGCATTATAATGAGTTGCAGCTATGTTCTGTATAGACCTTGTGCAGATGACGTCACAATGTCCAGAAAGGGGCTGGGCGCCATATTGGTGATCATTGTAAAACTTTTATTATTAACAATTCAAGGGTATCTAGAACATTTATTTTTGCTAGGTTCATCTCTAATAGTTAAATGAAGTCATAATTAGCCATTTTCACTGTTTAGAATTCTTTAATTCTAGATTTATGTCAGAGCCACCTGGTTATGATAACCACATGGTGATCACCAAAATGTGGTCACGTGACCACGTCTGCACAAGGTCTATACCCAGGCAAGCAGCGACGTAACAAACACATTCTGCAGCTGTACCTTTTTGGTCTCTCTGTAACCTGCCCAATTTTCACGCAACGGTTATGTTATTTTAGGTGAAGTTGAGACCTACTAAAAAAGAATGTTATAATAACATTATATTTTAGTGAAGTTGAGACCTTACTAATAAAAAAACATTATAATAACGTTATTATGACCTGAAAGAATTTCACAATAATGTCGCAATGTTAGATTCTAAAGACATTTTTGGGTGCCATCAAAATAACGGTAACAAGAACCAAAGCAGAACTAACCAGAATGGTATAATAACATTATTATAATGTCATTATTCTTGCCTGGGTACCTCATCACTAGCGGTGCGTATTTCCGCTGCCTTATACTAACTCCAAGCTGTTCCAGGAAATGCATAAATGCGCGATGTATCACAGCAGAAATATGCTGTTATATTTTCACAGTAATATATATTACAGATAGGATATCATTTGGGAATTTCATGCTCTATAATGTATGTGGATGACCTACTTTCTTGTCACAATACCTGTAATAGTCAATCAAGCAGACCCACTGTTTTCCAAAGTGCCATTACGTAAAGGTAAATCTGGGTCAGAACGGTATATACCTGTAATTGGTTAACGAGCCATCTCACCATCTAGGGGTGCATGCCTCCTCACCAATCGGCTCAGTCTGAGGCAATGACAAGTAAAGCTGAATTCCACTCTACAATTTATGCTCACTTTGCGAAACTGCAAGTGAGAATAAAGACTTATCATAGGGATGCTATATATAGGTAGAAAGGTCTTTCAATTCTCTTTCAAATGGTGTGTAATCTGTATGGGTTTATGTTATATTCCTAATGAAAACTTAAAAATAACAAATTTGCAGTAGTGAACATCGCCAAGTGGGATACAGGCACTGCTCAGCATAAGTCAGTCGTCTGACAGCCAGCTGGCCATAACCACAATCCCAAAGCCAACGACTTGGGGCTGGGGATTGGGCATGCTAATTTCCCATTAATAGCTGAGAAGCAGGGACTTTAAGGCTCTGTGGACAGAACCTGAGCGAAGGGGCCAGGTGGTGACTTGGCCACGTTTCAAGCCATATTTACACCTAAGATCTCTTCAGTTATACATCAATAACATGAGAGGATCCAGGGGCGGATCCAGGGGCGGATCCAAGGGATCCTGCCTCCCCCAACCTCCTTTAGGTGGGGACTTCGATTTGCCAAAGAGGAAAAGCGTCGTGCCTGTGCGCGCGCGTGAATGCACACCGTTTTCTTACTTAGCCTACAAGTAGACCTCCCCCCCCTTTTTTTAAATCCTGTATTTGCCCCTTGGAGAAAAGAACGGTGTTCCTGTCCTATTTTGGTGCAAAAGGGCGAAAGTTTAGGTCCGTTCGCATCTCATGATTTACCTCCTTCTCAGCTATATATTTTGTTATAATTTCCCATGCTGTCACAACCCTATTCGTAACAGGATACACCTTAAGGCGTGCACCAGCCCTAAGAACATTATTTTAACGATGCAGAACATCACAGGACGTTGTAGAACGTCGCCTAAAGCATTGCCAGACGTCGCACCTTGGCTTGGGAGGGGGTGGGGGGTGGTGGTTTCAACTATGTGACAGATATAACTGAGACGAGTGCCAGGAATGCATTGGTTGGGTCGGTATAGGCCGTTGCTAAGACCCTTAGCAGTGCGGCATGCATTGGTGACAACAACTCCATGGTTACCACTGTAAAGCTATGGGTTCGGAGGGTGGGAAAACATAAAACATTGCACAACATCTAAAATATTCAACCAAGGAAACAACTACATAGCATATTTTTAATTTGATTAAAGAGAAAATAATACTCTATAAAACATGGTTGCAGACCAACCAAATTTCCCTGGATACCACCAAGTTTGATTCTTTAATATTGTGGCTTCGGGGTTGTATTCACCAAACATGGCCGCCACTGAAGGCCACGCCCCCAGCGCCACCTACACAAAAATGCAAGGAATAAATAATAATGCATTATTGAACTGCAAATGTATAATCTGAATCGGTGTAAAGTTTGGTCCATTATTTTGGTAGAATTGACTGATTTTAGCAGCGCTCAGTCGGCCGACTTGTCCAGTGTGTATGGGACTTAACCGAATGAGGTAGGAGAGGCGTCAAATGTGATCCGATTTGATGTGACTTATATTAACATGCCACCTCACCCAATACAACCATGTATACGCAGTATTATGACTGTAACACATCGCATTGGTGTTCCAGTCCACACTGTGTTGACGGTTTTCATGGTGCAGTAAAGAATGCAACATTGACCTCCAAGAATACGCACACTTCTAGGAACAACACTATAATATTAGGCTTAGAATAGCAGTGAAGTTGTTGGTAAAGTATGATGATCCGAGCACGACGTCGTTACAGGTATGGGCTACGTTTCACATACTAAGAATTAGATGTTACCTTACAGTGTGTTAGTCCCTGGATTTGACAAGGGATGGACAAAATACATCATATAGCAAACTGGGTCACTGGAGCAAACGAGAAATGTGTATTTATATAAGACAGTACTGCTAAAACATTATAATTTCTTGAATTTTTACCTGCCAATAAAAATGCTGCATTTTAGGGCAAAATAGAGTTGGACATGATAGATTGGGCTGACAGGCCTTTGCATTGGCTTCTATGGGAAAAGGGCTATGCGTGCTCTGTCAACCTTCCCCCCCCCCCTTTTTTTTTTCTTTTTTTTTTTTTTAAATTTTGAACCGAACCATGCAACCATCTTAGAGGAATACGCCAGGAGGCAAGTTTTACCAATCATGGTAAACTTAAATGTCAATGTGAAGTAGGATTAGGCTTGTTTTGAAGCATTTAAACTGGACCATACTAAGCATAATAAGGCAGTAAATTCTTTAGGCCCGTCTTTCTGTATCTAACAAGACTGATAATTTTCAAACTTTATGTTTATAGTAGTTATTCTTGGTTTCATCACCCTTGATCTTAGTACTAAACAAAAGGTTTTAATCAGCTTCCTTGGACTGGCACACCTGTCTTCTAACCCCCCCCCCCCCCCCCAAATCCCCAGGTCTCTTTGTTTAGACAGGTAATTTCGACCAGTAGCTCTGTACACAAAAGGGTTTCTTGTTAATGAGTATTCACATACTGACAAGGCTGAACGATCACCATTATGTTAGACGGGGAGCCCGATCGAAGCGGACGTTTGGGGCCCTGAAAGAGAAGATATTTGAAAAAGTAAAGGCAAAAGAATTAGTTAAATGAAAAATTATATATTTTTTATATATGATTATAAAGAATGCCTCAATCTAACTGCGTAAGAAATATAATTGATAGGCAGGAATAAAGTTTGTAAGACAATGGATATAAGGCATAACATTATTGATTACCTCCCCTCCCCCCGGTTAAAGGGGGTATAGCACTACACAACTTGAGCTGCAATAAGACAGTGTTGCATAGAAGTCACACATATCAGAGGTGCAGTTCTTTGTTACACATGTGACATACTCCAAATCAATAATTTTCACCAAGTTTTCACTCCTGTATGTGAATAGGCCCATCCCAGTTTACACCAACATTAAAGTTTTCCATCAAATATTTTCAAAATTGCTTCCATGCTCATCCGATGAAGGCAGTTGCATAATACAAAATTAACCAAAGCAATTCAGCCGACCATTTCCTCCTAAAATTGGTAAATTACAGCTTTATAGTTATATTGGCCTTTTCCCCATAGGGATCGTTTAAACCTGTGGGCCGCCCAACGTGTAATGTCCAATCATAATAATTTTGCCCTGCAAAACATTTTCATTGCCTGGCACACCTGCAAATCTGTCAATGTATATGATCTAAGAAATCATGAAGTTTTAGCAGTACTATAGGATCAAAAATTACGATTCTTGCTTATTTCAGTTATTCCAACTCTAGGAGACAAGGATGGCTTTTGTGGTTATTTTGCCCGACTCTTGTCCAACCGTAGGATAACCCAATGTGGGATGGCCTTATTGTCTGTGATATCATCATAATATTATCATGTCAATATCACAGCCTAAGTCATGTAGTGTATAGCCGTGTCTCCACTTGAGTGACAACACCCGGCAGTGAAGCTAGATCGCCGGGCGACGAGGGGTAAACCCGTTGCCGGGTCACGAAAACCCGTCGCCGGGAGACGGAAAACTGTCACCAGATAAAGTTTATCGCCATGTTGAGACATGCTGGGCGATCAGAAACGACGGCGATAAACATGGTTTATAGCTGGGGTTCTGGTGCCAACCTGGCGGGCGACATATCCCCTAAATCGCCAGGGTTTCTGGGTGTCAGATCAAACATGTTTGATAGGGTTTGTTGCCCAGTTTGCTGGTTTTTGACCCGTCGACCGGCGATAAAGATGGGAAACATGTGGCTTCCATAATTACCCGGTGCCAGCCTGTCTAGGAGACAGTGGCTTCAGGGTTCCCTTCATCACTGGCCACAATTCTGAATTCTGTTGCCAAAGTGGAGACACGGCTTAAAGGCCTGTCTCCACAGGGAAAAAAGGTCGACGATAAACTATGAATGACAAAGTGGAGTTTATCGCCAGTGAAGCAAGTCAGTGGTAGACAGACTGGCACCAAGTAATTATGGAAGCCACATGTTTTCTTATGATAAACAGGGCCGACAAAGAAACCCCCTCCCCCATCAACGATGATAAACATATCAACCATGCCTAATATTTCAGTAGATAAAACCGACTGTAGGCCTAAACGGGTTAATCGTCGGCCAGTCTGGCACAGCTTGTTGGGACATGATGGAAAATGAATTTTGGATAATAAAGGCCTGTTTATCGTCCAAAAAAAGAAAAGGGTTTTCTAACAATAAACTTTCATCATCCGAAAATCCTGTCGTCAACAACGAATGTCCCGTCTTTGTCATCATTGACGACTCGGACAATAAATGTTTATCGTTAGAAAACCTTCCCCTCGTGGGGACACGGCTTCATACTGCTTTAACTGTAAAGGCCTGTCTCATGTACATGGCCATGTGCTGGTAGCCCCTTGTTCCCACGTCGACCACCCCGTGCCGACGACCACGCCCTCTACAGGCCGCCCCTGTAGGTCAGGTCGTGGGCGTTGGCTCTTCCTTCCGGGGAGCTGAGGGGAGCACTTTGTACTTTATACCTGAATTGCAGATAGTTTCCGTGTTTTTTAAGCTCAGGATTCCAGCCCCTATACCTTCACTATTGTCCTGCCCTCTTGAAAGTGGATGAATAATCAGAGCTGTATTGCCCCTGAGGATGATAAAGCGTATATATAGGCCTATATGTCTGGTGCATGTTTATGCCTATTTTCTTGTTGTCTCTAAACATTTTCAACGTTCTCTATTATAATAGATATAGAATAAATCAAGTACAGACAACGGGCACAGTTAGAAATTGTTTCTGTCCCAGTTTGCACACCTTGTATGGTGTGTGCAAACCAGGGCAAAAATAACACAAACCAAATTGCTTCGTAACCCCTGTAGGTGTGTATAATATGTACTTAATTTTGTTAAGCTTTTATGGGGTGGGATGGGGGATGGGGGAGGAGGAGGGGGAGGTGGGGGTTGGGTGTCAACTTTTTGCATAGAATGACATAGGGGTAGCAATTCTTATAAGTGCGTTGTTAACCTTACTTCACAACAATAAGAATGATAAAGCTAAGGGACAGTGTACTAATTCCTCCACGGTCCTTCTTTCACCCGCCCAAACCTACACACCTACGTACGAAAGGACAACTAATCATTGGCCCTGACAAAAAGAATGATGCGTGGTAAAAAGTTACTCCTTTGTGAAAGTATATTTTCCAGGGGCGGATACAGGATTTCGAAAGGGGGGGGGGTCCACATAAAGGGGTTAGTACTAAAACGATGTGCATTCGCGCGCATGTGCACGACGTTTTTTTTTTGTCTGGGTCCCAACCAAAAAATTAAAAAAAAAAAAAAAGGGGGGGGGGGGGTCAGGACCCCCCGGAAAAAAGATAAACTTAGCGGGTATGGAAAGACCCCCGGGGATGCACTTTTGAAATCCATTCACCCAGTGAGTGCATGGATTTTAACCTTAATTTCGGACACTGCATGATACCTCTCATCAGAAACACATCGCAATGTTTGATCAAATAGTGGATACAACTCCCATAAACTTATTTTTGCCAATAACCGGCTTCTCTAATGGCTTTTGTGAGGCTTCCTGAATAGCTCAGTCTCTAGCTCAGTGGAAAATGTATTTGCAATGTAAATTACATGCAGCACTTGTACTTTTTTACCTCTATCCTTTCACTGAAGGCGTGTGCGTGCCTGGATGATTACTGTACCTTTATGCGGATCACAGGTCATACGCCGATGGAACGACACAGTGGAGCGCCGCTTGATGAGATTAAGACATGCCCTACTCTAGGCCAAAGACGGGATGGCTGGGGTTTTACAGCCAACATGGCCCGATGCTATTGTAAATGTGAATATTTTGCGCTGAACCTCGGGCATCTAGAACTGGGAGAAGTTTTGCGCATTTGTATATCCAATTGTCTTGGATCTGTTTGTGTCTCTTTTTCTTCATTTTTTATTCTGACATCAAATCGGAAATTTGGTATACGATCTTCCTTTCACGCCAGAGTGGCTTACATCAAGATAACTTTGCATTGATATTCAACAGGTGATAAAAATCTCAAGTCTAATAAAATTAGATAATAGTGAATAAAAAATATATTTAATTTAATTTTGATTTGTTTGGCCCATTGTTGGCCATTCATTGTTTGACCCATTATTTCCCTATTCACATCATAATATTCTTTCGGCTCCATCGTCATTGGGCGGAATGCGTGAAAATATATGAAGCACAAAAAAGTACTATGTAGGCCTGAACAATATAAAGCCCTTATTGGCCTGCAGGCTGACCGTTCAGTGGGTAGTCTCGGTCACTTCACATATAGATTAATATAGAAGGCATCTAGTTCTGCTGGTGACAGCCTGATGGGTTGAGAGCACGGCCTTACATCCCCAGCTCGCCGGGAATCATCGAGGGATCGGTGAGCTTTACAAGGGCCGGCATGGGCGTCTTGACCTTGATCTTTGACCTTTGATCTGCTCTGTGTGTGAGGCCTACCCCGGCCGACTATATCATTGATCACCGGACCAATGTATACCTTGACTGTAGTTACGTCCAAGTCCGCTAGGGGCTCAATTGAGAACTGTTATTGAGGAGCCATTTTAGGTGGGAATTCCCATCCAGGCAAGCATGTGACGTTATTATAACATTGCAGCAACATTCTGTTTGATTCTGTACTGATTCTTGTTACGTTATTTTGATGGCTTCCAATAACGTTGCTGCAACGTACTGTTGTGACGTCGCACTGCAACGTTATTATAACGTTCTGGTTACGTTCTTCAACCTAATCAGGACGTTCTTGTAATGTTCTGTTTTGGTTTTGTCCTAACCTCACCAAAAAATAATGTAATAACGTTCTGATTTGGGGACGTTTCAACCTCACCAGCAATAACGTAATTGTTACGTGCCACCTTAGTAAGTAACAGACCGACTAAAAAAGTATGGTTGCAGAATTTGTTTCTGTTACGTCGCAGCTTGGCTGGGCACCCAAATCCCAGCATGTTTTGCAGCCACTGGTTTATGGCTGGTAGGACTATAAACCAGCCAGCACCAAAACAACCATCAAAGGGGTTGCCCATGCCATTTAAAGAGGGCCAATAAGATAATTCCTTACCGATTTTAGTTGGCCAATAGTAGCCATGGTCTCTTGTGGGTATAAGGACCTATAGAGGTATCTAGGTCATGGAAGGACTAATGTATACACCCACCCCCCACTTCCACCCTCACCTTACCCCCACCCACACACCTTGGCCCCACCTGTCAACCCCTACCCCACGACCACCCCACGGGCCATGGTCCGTCTGCTCCGATGGGAACAGAGTAGGAATCAGCGGTCTCATTTTGCAATGAATAAAATACATTACCACTGGCGTTTTTCCTAAAAGTCAATCTCTATTGCTTTCTGTTTCAGAAATGCAGTACTTGAAAGACAACACCTTTTATCGTCAGATTTTCTGAAAATAAACCAGTATATAGTCCTTAAAGTATATAATAATTTTAACGTCAGGAATATGCTTTTCAGCAGCATTTTCAATGTTAACAAGTACCCTTTTCACATTATATAAGATCCCCATCCTCCCACCCCCGCCATCCCAAAACAAAGAAAAAAAATAAAGTAAAAAGAAAAACCATGACCCAAGTATTGGTGGCAGGGGTCGCCTGTCACGTGTCATGTGTCAGGCAGTCAGGAAACTGTTGGCCGCAGCTTCCAGTTTGGAGACACGTGACAGAGGCCCTGATATAGATGTGGGCGGGCAAAGCTATATCTGAGAGGGGATGGAGGGACACATGACGGAGATGCTGATATAGATGTTGGTAGGCATAGCGTTGTCTGTCAAGGCGATGGAGGGATATGTTATGGAAACGCTGATATAGATGTGGGTGGGCATAGCCATGTCTCTAGAGGGTATGGAAGGAGGGATGCATGACGGAGATGCTGATATGAATGTTGGTGGGCATAACCATTACTGTGGAGGGGACGGAGGGACATGTGACAGAGACATGATATATATGTGGGTGGGTATAGTGATATAGATATTGGCGGGCAAAGAGATATCTGTGGAGGGGATGGAGGGACATGAAACAAAGACGCTGACATAGATCTGGGTGGGCATTGCCATATCTGTGGAGGGAATGGAAGCAAGGGCACATGACAGACACTGATATAGATGTGGGCAGGCATTGAGGTGTCTGTCAAGGGAATGGAAGGAGGGACAGATGATAGAGATGCTTATATAGATGTGGGCGGACATAGTCACATCTCTGGAGGGACAGGAGGGACACGTGATGGAGACGCTGATAAAATGTTTCTGGAGGGGATGGAGGGATGTGAAACAGTGACACTGATGTAGGTGTAGGTAGGCGTAGTCATTAGTTGTGTCTGTGGAGGGGATGGATATGGGACAGAGACAATGATATAGATGTGGAGGCGATGGAAGGACATGCGACAGAGATGCTGATATAGATGTAGGTGGGCATATCACTATCTGTGGATGGGATGGAAGGATACCATGGAGATGCTGATATAGATGTGGGCGGGCATAGCCATGTCTGTATGGAAGGAGGCATGCATGATGGAGATATTGATATGGATGTTGGTGGGCATAACCATGACCGTGAAGGGGATAGAGGGACACGTGACAGAGACCCTAATATAGATGTGGACAGGCATAGCCATGTTTGTGTAGGGGGACGGAAGGACATGTGACAGGGACGCTGATATAGATGTGGGTGGGCATAGTCATGTCTGTTGAGGGAATGGAAGGAAGGACACGTTGGAGATGATGATATAGATGTGGGTGGGCATAGCACTATCTGTGGAAGGGATGGAAGGATACCATGGAGATGCTGATAGTGTGGGCATGTCAATATCTCTGGTGGAAAGGAGGGACATGTGACAGAGACATGATATATTTGTGGGTGGGTATAGTGATATAGATATTGGCGGGCATAGAGATATCTATGGAGGGGATGGAGGGACATGGAACAGAGACGCTGACTTAGATCTGGGCGGGCATAGCTATATCTGTGGAGGGGGTGGAAGGACACGTAACAGAGACACTGATATAGATGTGGGCAGACATAGCATTGTCTGTCAAGGGGATGGAAGGATACATTACAGACACGCTGATTTAGATGTGGGTGGGCATAGCCATGTCTGTAGAGGGTATGGAAGGAGGGATGCATGACGGAGATGCTGATATGAATGTTGGTGGGCATAACCATTACTGTGGAGGGGACGGAGGGACACGTGACAGAGACATGATATATATGTGGGTGGGTATAGTGATATAGATATTGGCGGGCATAGAGATATCTGTGGAGGGGATGGAGGGACATGAAACAAAGACGCTGACATAGATCTGGGCGGGCATAGCTATATCTGTGGAGGGGATGGAAGGACACGTGACAGAGATGCTGATAAAGACGTGGGCAGGCATTGCGATATCTGAGAGGGGATGGAGGGACACATGCCGGAGACGCTGATATAGATGTGGCCGGGCATAGCCATGTCTGTGGATGGGACAGTGGGACATGTGACAGTGGGACATGTGACATTAGGCTATTACATGGGGAACCTAGGGGCTATATTGCAGATTGCTTTAACTATACTTGACATATACTAGGATTGTGGGTGACCTATTCTTTAATCTAATGGAACTGTCAGCAATGGGACAACATTTCTGGAACTAATCTAGTCTGAAAGGCAAATCTGTATCTAGTTATATCTCTAGGTCAATGTATGGAGAATCCAGGATATTGAGTGTCATCAGTATACAACTAGATAATACAGGTAATTTCCTTTGTTGCGTATTAGCTATATAAGGACTATTATGAAGCCCCACAGATGCTTCCTTTTTACACCTGTAATTGGTTAATGGGGGGTGGGGGGTGACCCGCCTCATCCCACACCTGTTACCTGAGCGTCCCCCCCCCTCCTCCAGGGGAACGCGCCATGGGAAGACTCACCTGTGTCTCACCTCCTTTAAAGGGGGGTACCCATGGAGCGATTCAAATAAAGGCAGTCATATATAGAGACTGAACTCAACTCAACAGTCTAAAGGCCCTGTCATACATAATATTATACCCAGCCAAGGATATGATGTTCTAATAACGTTGCAACAATGTTCTGGATTGATTCTGTTATGTCACACTGTTAGGTTGCAGCAACATTCTTTTGATGACTCCCAATTATGTGCCGCAACCAACTGTTGCAATGTTACATTATGACGTTCTGATAACATTTTTGTAACGTTGTTTATCAGACTGAGACTTAAAAAGAATGTCACGATAACATTCTGTTTAGGTTTGGTTGAAACCTCACTGAATGAGGATGTCACAATAACATTCTGTTTAGGTTAAGGTGACATCTAACCTAATAAGATCTAATAAGTCGTAATAACGTTCTGTTTAGGTAAGGTTGGGACCTTCCCTTTGTCAGGTCACAACATAGTTCTGTTTAAGTCAGGTCTACACCTCACATAATCAGAATGTCACAATGACATTTTATTTTAATTTGATCTTGACCTAACCTGACAAGAACATTATGATAACATTCTGTATTGGATAGGTCACAACCTCACAGAAAAATAATGTAACGGTTATGTGACATTTTAGTAAGTAACGGACAAACCAAAAAAGTATGGTTGCATGTCTGACCGTTATAGGCAGCACCCAGCCAACCTGCAACATAACAAATGCGTTCTGCAACCATATATTTTTAGTCAGTTTTTACTTACTAAGATGGTATGTAAAAGGTATGTTATTGATGGTGAAGAAGAATCCGTGTAACATCGCATCCTTGGCTGGGTGGTACTCAACTCAACTCACCTGTTGAGTCAAGCTCGGTCTCCATATGTGACCCGACCCTTACGCGTACACCCAGGGCTGGGTGCTGTGTTCTGTCCATCCATCGATCCCAGGCGTTGATTGATCACCATAAACAGACCTGTGCCAGTCTACTGCCCCAATTACAACCTTACATGATGAATGCATCATACTGTGTACACATAGTGCAGGTAGACGTGCCAAGGGCCATATCCAATAAGCCGAATTGACTTCCGGGATCAATTCATACCTATAATTATAACTGATGGAAGAGACAGGGAAGAAGAAATATAAAACGTGAAAATCCAGATTAATTTAAATTGGTGACAATGATAAATTCACAGGGGTCAATCCAAGATTGGAATATAAGTGTGTGTGTGTGTGTGTGTGGGGGGGGGGGGGGGTTGCATGTATAGGCGCCCTGGAGCCCTCCCCCCCCCCCCCCCCAGCCGATCTGTTAATGTAAATATATTTGTAGCATTGCCTAGACTGTCTATTTATTTCAACATAGGTAAACGTGAAGAACGCGAGCTTTATGTGCACCAAGCAGTTTACAAGGAAATCCTGACAAAGGAAGAAAAAGCTTAACCGAGTTATGCCGGTATGGGGTCGGGACATGCAATATGATATTGATTGAGGTTGAGGTTGATAAGGAAATCAGTCAGACATAATTGAAATCATGACACCGTGTAAGCACCTAATGATTAATCAGTAGCCGCATATTAAATGTACATAGACCGAGGTCACCCGAGTTCAGATCAACACGCGCCATTCTGGACCAGTCAGCCAAAACCGGTCTCTGTATCGTATATATCATTAAAGGGAGTGATCCACGATGCGCTTTTTAGGCCAATTCTGAAACAATTCATAAAGCGGTGTGCTAGATAATTGTTTCTCTTATAAAACATATAATTTGCGAATGAATTTTGAATAATCCTTGTCAGGTAAACGTTTTTTTTACAGGGATAGTGATAAATGTACGGTTGCACACAGCTTTGGTATAAAAGTATTACCTTCAGTCATAAAACATCTTCTACATGATGATGGATTGGAGGGGTCTATTCAGCAATTTGCCAGGTATATTGAGGCCAACTCACGTTTATGATACATATAAACTACTGATGACCAAATCTACGGGGGCTAAAATGGTGACAGGGATAGATGGTCCAACAGAAATTTTGGGGAATCAAACCCAAACCAAAGCCCTGGATTTAAGACAGCCAAGCATAACAGAACCTTTCTGCAACCATACTTTTTAGGTCAATCTGTTACTTAATAAGATGGCATGTCCCAGCCAAGGATATGACGTTTTAATAACATTCTAGCAACGTTCTGGATTGATTCTTGTTTTTTTTTTTTTGATTATTTATTTCTGTTTCCCGCACATACAAGATCTTCCAACAGAAAATACTAATAATAAAACAGCATATAAAGTCGGCGATAGGCCTCCAGCATACTGTACAAAACACATACAATACATAAATCAAATTAGAAATAGTTTGATAACAACAATCAATTACATAATCAATATATCCACATACTCAGAAATTCAGTCAATTATTTCTGACACATCATCACATGTAGTGCACTCGTATAACACACTCACATCCCCTAAATGTTATCAACATGTTAATCCTTTTACCATTTGTTTAAATTTGTCTACATCATGTATCCTTTGTTGTTCAACAGTTAGACCATTCCACAATTCTATTCCTCTGAACAGAGGATTCGATTGAATTTTGGTTAATTTCGTATACTTTTGCTTTAACTTTACCTTTTTGGAACTACGCAACACTGTAGTCGGTCTATAAGATTCAATATTTGAATCTTGTTGACTATATTTATACATAATTTTTAATAAATTACGTCGTCTTCGCAATCCCAGATCTTCAATTCCATATCTCACTTGTAAGTTTTCTATTGAACTTTGATTTACCCTAAGTTTACAATATTCAATTTTCCTCATAGCTCGTTTCTGTAACCTGTCAAGTTTTGATACATTTTCATTAGTACTAGAGTCTACTACAAAGTCGACATAATCGAAATGAGGCCTAATCATAGTTTTGTAGATATCCAAAGCAGTATCTTCAGAAATGAATCTCCTTATTTTTGACAAAATTCCCAAGCGAGAGTTCACCTTTTTACATACATTTTCAATATGTTCATGCATACTAAGCCTATCATCTAACCATAGGCCAAGATACTCATATTTATGTACATGTTCAATCCTCTCATTCTCAATAAATATACTTCCGTTAAACTCTGTCTTGTTGTAATTTATAAACATAAACTTGGTTTTACGTTGATTTTCATTAGTACTAGAGTCTACTACAAAGTCGACATAATCGAAATGAGGCCTAATCATAGTTTTGTAGATATCCAAAGCAGTATCTTCAGAAATGAATCTCCTTATTTTTGACAAAATTCCCAAGCGAGAGTTCACCTTTTTACATACATTTTCAATATGTTCATGCATACTAAGCCTATCATCTAACCATAGGCCAAGATACTCATATTTATGTACATGTTCAATCCTCTCATTCTCAATAAATATACTTCCGTTAAACTCTGTCTTGTTGTAATTTATAAACATAAACTTGGTTTTACGTTGATTGATAGTTAGCTTATTTAAACAGGACCATGCAGTAAACTGATTCATTAAAGTTTGAGTAGAGTATATTGCCTTTGATACATCAATACCGTCCCCAACTAGCAGGGCATCGTCAGCATACATATAGATTTTTCCCTGTTCACTTAAGTTTCTAAATAAATCGTTCACATAGATGATAAATAATAATGGACCCATTATTGAGCCTTGGGCAGTGCCATACAACAACGGTACTATTTCGGATTCATACATGTCTATCTTAGTACATTGTCGTCGGTTTAAAATATAACTTTCCATAAATCGCATCGACAGATTATCTAAACCATACTGTCTTAATTTTTCAAGTAAAATCCTTTGGTCTATTGAGTTAAACGCACGTGATAGGTCGATAAAAACACAACCACTATATAATTTACTGTTCCAGTTTGCATATAAACATTCAAGAACATCAAATATTGCCTTAGAAGTACTATTATTTGGTCTAAAACCATATTGATAGTGACTAAATAAACCATTGTCATCAAAGTATCTATACAATTGAGTATGAATTAATTTTTCCAGCAACTTACCGGGCAACGCTATTTGAGAGACAGGCCTCCAATCCTGTTCCTTTTTACTATTAGCATTTCCTTTCGGGATTGGGGTTATGTAGCCTATACCCCAGTCCGAGGGGAACATCCCTGTGTCAATACATTCATTAAACAAGTATGTCAATTCCAGTGATATCACCTCGAAAGCGTCTTTCAACAACCTTGTATTTAAGTTTTTCACAGCAGAAGATTTCGACAACTTTATATCTTTGACAATTTTCAGAACATCCTTTTCTGTAATAAATTCAAAGCTAAAGCTAGTATTTACATGAACATTCATACTCCTAGCATCCCATTTACTTGTGAACTCCCTAGACAATTTTTCACCTGCAGTCGCATAACACTCATTTATGTAGTTGCCAAGTGCTTCACCTTTATAAGAGACTCCATTTTCATCAATGATTTCCGATAAACCTCCCTTGCTTCTTGATTTGCCTAAACCGGATATAGAATTTATATTACGCCAAAACTTTCTCGGATTACCTCAGGAATTTACTAATTCAGTTTTAATAAAATCCTCTTTAGCGTTTTTAATCAGGCACTTTACAAAATTATTTTGATTACGGAATAATTGCCACTCTATTTTACCATTTGTTTTCTTAGCATTTGCAAACAGATCGTTTTTATACTGTATCTCTTCTATTATTTCCTGAGTGAACCAATGAGGAGAGTTCTCACTTATTTTCATCTTCCGCATCGGGCAGTGAGCATCTGCGATGTTACTTATTATCTCCAACATAATATTCCATCGATCATCAACAGTCAAATTCTCCCACCAAAACATAGCCCAATTGGGGTGATTTAGTATATCATTTTGATAATTTTCCTTGACATAATTTTTGTATGTTCTACCAGTAGTTTCAAATTTCTTAGTATTAGTCCGAGGCTTCTTCCTGATAACAAATACAGGCATGTGATCTGAAATTGTCAGATTAAGTACCCCGTATTGATTTACATGATTCATGTCAGTCCATATCAAGTCTAAGGTTGATCTAGAATTCAACGTTACCCGTGTAAAATCTTTGATTAACTGAACCAGGTTGTAAGATCTTTCGAAATCCTTTAACTTTTTAAAAGAACTCGTATGCCTATCTCTATAGTTAATATTAACATCACCTAAAATAGTAAGTTCACAAGAAGCTATTGTTTGAATATAATCCACAGATATACTTAGTTCTTTCATCCCTATATCAATATCGGCAGAAGGTGGTCTGTAGATTATACCAACAACCTTCTTACTTTGATTCGGTACATTGATTTCCAGCCATATTTGTTCCATATTGATACTAATTTTACTGATATCCACAATTAGTGAAGTATAGATGTTCAGAGAATCCTTTATGTAAATGGCCACACCACCACCTCGTTTTAGCCTATTTTTACAATTTCTTATGTTTCCATGTTCCCGATCTCTACGATATAAATAATAACCGGGAATGTATAGCATATTGTTATGATGATTTACATTTAGCCATGTTTCACAAACTCCTATAATATCGTACATATTTAGACAGCTCGTAATTTCATCTATATTTGAGTATAAACTTCGTGCATTCAACATTACAATCGAGAAACCTTTTAGCTTCGCCATTGAAAAACAATCACAGATTCAAGATTATACAGATTTTGAGAACATATATACAATATCGAGTAGGCTGCTTTTACCAAGGAGTCCTACTCGCCACCAGTAAGATACATACTATACAGATTACATAGTGGTACACAAAAGTGTTGATATATTCTTCCCGTTTTTGCAAAAAAGTGGTCCGTCCAGGCAAACAGAACTTTTACTATCAGACCATTAATATTCATTCAACATGAGTTCGACCTCTTTCTAGTTCTTCCACTAATATATCTCGAATTTTCACAAGAATTCTACCTAGGTGATTCTCACCCTTCCAACATCCCTCTTCTAGAGCTATGCTTTCTAACCTACAACCAGACCCCCAGAACTCGCACAATGTGCTTTCAATCAGCAGGTGGGGTCTGGTATTTAGCAACATGAAATATAGATTTCGATTTTGTCTGAATTTACACATCACTAATTCCTCCATTACGTCTAGTTTTACATTGTCCCACTCTTCTGTGCTTGCAATAGTGCCACCAATTCGTTTAATTGGCTTCGGCTGGAGAATCAGTTTCCATAATTTTCCTGAACGCTTCACTGTCATCACAAATTAGGGCCTTAGTGGCATGATAGCCCTGCTCTACCGATTTGTACCAGCGACCCCTACATTTGAAAAAACATTTGAAGAAATTACTCAAGAAACATTGAGAAGAGAAAAAGGCTAGACCATATGGCGTTTTTTGTAAACTAGGCCCAACCATAACGACTCTTTTAGCCCTCTTACGACATTTTTCATAGTGGTTTAAGGCTCTGGCATCCCCCAGCTGTCCTCCCTCTATAGGCTCTTCGGCAAATTCAAGTGTAAAGATAGGTGGAATTTCTTCTACATGGGCTATGTCGTACTCAACCCCATCAATTTTCACCTGTCCTGGTTTTGTGAACACTTCATACCCTTTCCTTCTAGCTATAACTGCCGCTTGTCTTAGCTTTGCTCTTTTTATCCTTAAATCTTTGCTCTCTTCTTTGCTAACTCGAAAATCTTTGAAAAGTTTTGAGAACCTAAGTCGAGATTTGAACAGGATGATTTGATCTCTAGTTTCCATATCCCGGAGAGTCAGTTTTACTGGTCTAGGCCATTTCCTGGCCGGATTAAAGGCACCCATACGTTCAACGTTTACAATATTTCTCGGCTCTAACACAATACCCATTTCATTCACACAATGGAGCATAATACCTGTCAGGTCCTCATGCGAGTGTTCAATAATACAGTCAAATATCACCGTGTACCTTGACTCCTCCGGAGGAATCAGATTCTCACCTGAGCTTGTCCAAGAGCTATGGGTTGTATGACTATAAACTGATGCCCGAGATGAAATTGATTCATCTACTGATCTTTTTTCAATTGATTCCCCTAGCTGTTTCAAGTGATCAATACCCCTCTTCATTTCTTCCATGTCTAACCGAACCCTGATATGCTCCCTCTCTAAACTTTCCGTAAGCTCCTTAACCCTATTATCTAAGTCCATATGTTTGGCAGAATGTTGGGCTAGCGTACCTTCCACATTACCTTTGAGAGTTTGTATATCTGTGGCTAGTGCAGTTTCCACGTCACCAACATGCTCGTTAACTTTACTTAAGTTACAATCGGATTGTCTTTTTAACATAATTAGATCATCCCCGACTTCCTCGTTCCGTCGTTCTACATCGGCTAGTTTTGTCTCTTGTTCCGTCACTATCTTTTGCAGATTGTTTATCGACTCCAATTGGGATTGCACAGTGACTTTCAGATTTTTCAGTTCACCACCTATATTTGAGTTAATCTCACCTAGCTTTACATCGATAGAGTTCACAACCTCTTGTTGAAAATTTGCATGTCCCTCTTTTACGTTCGTCATATCTTGTCGTATGTCGAGTAGTACAGTCATCAGATCAGTTTTGTCTGTAATCGGGTCCACGCTCAACGCCCGGCGCCTCGGCCGCCCACGTCTTGCCGCTGTCCTCGTTGGTCTGTCAGCCGTTTTTGGAAGACTCTGGCCTCCTTCACCGCCGTCATCAGTTAGCAACTGATCTTTGTTGTTCGGGACCCCCGGGGGCACCGTAGCTTGCGACTTTGAAGAGATAGTACCTGTCGGATCTTGCTTCTCCTCCTCCTCGTCTGCCATGTTGTTTGTTGACTTCTCATTCACTTCCGGGTCAATTGCCAGTGTCGCAGTTTTGGTTTTCCTAGTTTTACGTGTAATGTCCGTAATTCTCGTTTTCACCGATTGTTTTGTTGGCGGGCTAACAATATTTCCGTCCACATTTCCTTCTCGTTCAATATCAATATCACGCTTGTTATGTTACACTGTTAGGTTAAAGCGACATTCTTTTGATGACTCCCTATAACGTCGCTGCAACCAACTGTGGCGACGTTCTAATAACATTCTTGTCACATTATTTATGAGGCTGATCCTTCATAAGAATGTCACAATAACATTCTGTTTAGGTATGGTCGAGACCTCATTTTATGAGGATGTCACCATAACGTTCTGTTGACACCTAACCTAATAAGATAGTCACAGTAACATCCTGTTAAGGTAAGTTTAAGACCTGATGTAATCAGAACATCACAATAGCATTCTTTTTAGGTGAAGTTGGAACCTACCCTAGTCAGGAGGTCACAACAATGTTCTGTTTAAGTGAGGTCTGGACCTCATCTAATCAGAATGTCATAATGACGTTCTATTTCAATTTTTATCTTGACCTAACCTCACCAGAATGTTATGAGAACATATTGTTTTTGTTAGGTCTCAACCTTCCAGAAAAATAATGTAACAGTTACATGACAATTTAGTAAGTAACAGACCAACCAAAAAAGTATGGTGCATAACATGACCCTTTCGTTGCACCTTGGCTGGGGTAACAGTTACATCATTGATGGTGGGGTTGAAACCGTATTTTTGGTGAGCTTAAGACCAAGCCATTACTGAATGTTATAAGAACATTCTGTTTGGAATGAAGAATGTAACCAGAACATTGTAATAACATCACAGTGCAATGTCACAGAAGTACGTTGCAGCAACATGATTGGGAGTCATCAAAAGAACATAACATGAACCAATACAGAACCAAACAGAACGTTGCTGCAACATTATAACAAGGTTGCATCCTTGGCTGGGGACCACTCTCCTCTATATACATGTTAGATGTCAACTCAAAAGATAAGCAGAACAAATACAAACAAATTATACAACAAAGTAATCAGGAATACATGTTATTTTCCATATTTATTACAACGCAGTTGTAAATGACCAATAACATATACTCAGTTGAAGAAAGATGTCTTTCAACAGGTTGCACAAGTGCTCCCAGACTAATCTATCATTCTGACGGCAACATCAAGGTGCATCAATCTGCGAATCACTAAAACACAAGTGGAGAGAAGTTAGTTGTAATCTGATCTCTCAATATTACACATATACCCCAAAAAAAATCATACCTACATAAATGCACATATATACATGTATACACGTACATGTATACATACATAAATGGAAACATACCTTATATCCACATCGATTTGGATCATATTATTCAGAGTGATTGCTTATTGATTCTAAAGTAGATAAAAGTATCGTTGGTGATAGTTATTCTTGTTGATCCGATTGATGCTTTAATACATGCACATCAACTATGAATATTTCCGATATGAATACATTTAGTTAAATTAATTTAATCTACCAAGCTAATTATAATGAAAATCTAGAAATCAGCACTCCCATAATCTGACCATCAAACGTCGGCCTTCCTAATTGGGTTGACTACCGTTAAAACCCTAATTTAAACCTTGGTTTAAATAAGGGTAATTTTCCAAAATGAGAGTCAAACAAGCCTTGACGTTGAGGGTGCGGCTGAAATTAGGGTTTCATAAAACGATTAATTCATTGGCTTTTAATAGAAAATGTTATGAAAAAATAACCAAAGAGCAGCCCAAAGGTGAGGGTGCAGCTTAATTTGGGTGCGTCTTAAATGAGGGGTTTTACGGTGTTATTAAAACCTACAATCCTTATCAAGAAGACGGCATAATCCACTTCAGAAGAAACCTCCTTCTCGACAAGACGGCCCAAGGTTTCTCATCAGCGCAGAGCGTGGTGACAGAGGGGAAGCAGAGCACCTTCAGGGGAGGGAAACACAAGACAGGGGGGAGATGCTCAGGAAATGAGAGTGGCTCATGGAAAGACCAGCAGGTCCTTTACTGTGAGGATGGCTACAGTACCTGTTGTGGGGACCTGTGGGACGTTAGTAATGAGTCTGAGTAGAATGTACATGTAGATGGATGTATGTGTGTGTGGATGTATGTGTATGTATGTGTGTATGAATAGGTGTGTATATGTGTGTATGAATGTATGGGTGTATGTATGTATATATGTGTATGTATAATCTATGTATGTGTGTATAAACATGCACGATTGTGATTATTTATGTATGTGTGTGTGTGTGTGTGTGTGTGTGTGTGTAAAGTCTATAAGTATGTGTGTATTTATTATGTATACATGTGTATATGTGAATATATGCATGTAAAAATGTATAGATGTATGTATACCTGCACGTATGCATTTAGATACATACGTAAATTTACGTATGTATCTAAATGCGAATGTAAGTATGATGTACATATTCGTATTTTAATATAATTATTTACATTTTACAGCTCGGATATGAAAATAAATTTGTGTATTAAAATGAGTTTGTATGTATAAAAGTTGTTTATTTGTATATAGTATTTACTTGGCTACTTATATATTTAAAAATAATGGATGAATTAGATGATGAATATATTAATGGACGAGCAAATTCAATGGTGTATTAGCAATATTATTGCCTGAAAAGACAGGCTAATTGATATTGTGACGTTCTCTGGTAAGTCGGGGTTGCCGATTCTTACGACAGAGGAACGTGGGGGTTGTTCGGGTCTCGGGGCGGACGGGGAATCCGGGCCAAGAACCGAGATGTGTTTCTAGAGTCGTGCCTCGCGCACGAGGGGGGGCTGAGCGAATCGATCGGCACTCGATGTCGACGGAGGACTGCGGGGGAGGGAAATTATGGTAGGGGTACGGGTCGGCCGGGGAACGGTCCACCCCTGAGTTCCGGTCCGCGGGGGCGACGGGCCGACGGTCGCCTATTGTTTGGTAGCGTGGGGCCGAGCACGCCGCGCCCTCGTCCCCGCGGACTTCGCTCCCTCGTTCCGCTCCCCATGTCTTCGTACCATACTATGCCTCGGTTTCCGGTACTACTTCGGGCCTTCGTGCCCTACTCCGTTCCCTCGTTCCTCGTTCGTCGGGCCTTCGGGCCCCTTCCTCTATGTTTCGACTACCTATCTCGGACTTCGACTCTTTTGTCCTAACTTCGACTTAATTACTCTATTCGGCTCATCTTTAGTGGTTGTTTCAGGAAAGAGGACACGTCTGGACACCAGGAGAACTGTTGAAGAACTCTGTTTATTCGGGCCTCACCGCCCCTTTATATACTAGAGAGGTCAGCCCTGATTGGCTGCCTTCGGTCACGTGACCTACAATTGACGTCACTTCCGGTTTATATATTCCGTTTCCGGTTTACATTTCACTTCCGGTTTACATATTTCCGGGTTTCGTTCCATTACGTTTTCGTTATTCGTTCTTTACATATTCGTTATTCGTTCTTTACATATTCGTTCTTTACATCTATTTCGTTCTTCGTTCTTTACATATTCGTTATTCGTTCTTTACATATTCGTTCTTTACATCTATTTTCATTATTACCTTATTTCTATTACTTTAACCTCTATGTATTTTGGCTGAATAGCCGTTCATCACACCCTCCCGCACCTTCTTGAAAGGTGGGAAAACACGTTATACAAAATTTCAACACAGTTCATACAGCAACGACAACAGAACATACTCTAGAACCAGAAACATTTCAATCCTACGCTCCTTATCGGCAGAGGAGGAGGTGTCACCCTCTGTCCTCCCCGGTCAACTTCGGAGGGCCCCCGGGGCCTATCCGGCTAATTATTATTTCTCTTCTTTCTTCGTTTTTCTTTCTTCGTTTTTCTCTCTTCGTTTTTTAAAAGTTCATATAATTCGTTTTTATATATCTTAGTCTCTTTTTATCTTCGTCAGAGTTCTCTTATCCTTGATCTATTTAGGACCTCCTGTTTTTCTCGTCTTTTAGGATGAGCGAGCCGGTCGTGGCTCTCCCACCCGGGACTGGGGATCGGTCGTGACCCCGTCGCCCCCGCTCCTCTCCTCTGGGCTCTGTTTACTTAGCCCCTCGGCGCGTTTTTCCTCGCCTTTTCTTTACCCTCATTAGGACAGAGGGACCGGTCGTGGTCCTCCTGCCCGGGGCCATGGGTCGGTCGTGACCCGCAGTGCCCCCGTTCCCTTCGTTTTTCGTCGTCCAGACGTTCTCCCCTAGTTCGGGTGGAGAATCGGTCGCGACTCTCCCACCCAGAGGCCAGGGTCGGTCGTGACCCTTAGTCCTCTCGACCCTCGGTCCGTTCTGCCGTCGTCCAGACGTTCTCCCTTGTTTTTGGGTAGAGAATCGGTCGTGATTCTCCTACCCGGTCGGTCGTGACCCCTCGTTCTTCCGTAACTGTTACTCTTCTCTGCGTTCTCTTAGGTGATGATGATGATTTTAAGGATGAGTTGAAGAAGAAAGACTGAAGCTTTTGTAGATAGAATGTTCTTTTTGGACTTCGCACCCTCGGTCGCCTCGGCATTCAGAGCCCCCCCAGTGACTTTTTCACGGTTGGCAAGGACAACATGTTCGAGCCAGAGGCCAAGGTACCCAAAGAAGAAGATGGCGTTGTATGTGGAAAGGAACTTAACTTCATTCATTAAAGCTTAGAGTGGAAGCTTCAGCAGACGACGTCGCGGGTTTCGTGCTACTTGTCACGGTGAAGCTTTGAGATGGAGTTCGGGTGAAGGTGAGACCGAGAAGATTAGAATCATTAATTATTGATGAAGTGTCCGTTTTCCGTACAGGAACTGAAGTTTGACTTTTACGACACATGTCCTCGTGGTTAACCCAGCATCAAGATGTTCCGTCCTCGACCACGTCGACACATTTGAAGATTTCAGGATTTCAGAAAGAGATGTCGGAGAGAGTCCACCATAATAAAGTATTTCCGTCACCGTTCCGGGCCCAAGTGGCATGACAACAACCGGAACGGAGACCTGATTAAGAAGATAGTTTTGATGAAGTTTCTTTTTTTTTTTTTTGACAGGAGCCGGTGCCTCTCATCCCTCCCCCCCCCCGTAAGCAACGGCAGGAAGACAGTCCTCTTTGGGGCGAGAGGGAGGCTCCTTCGTTCTACTGATGAGATGATTTTCCTAAGAAGAGGATTCCTGTTTCGGGCACTCGGGCCCTCGTTCGTTTCCTAGGCTCTCGGGCCTCGCTCCGCCTACTAAGTTTTTCTCCTCGTCCTCCCGGAGGACCGTGCTTATTGACGATTTTCGTAAGACTGTAATACCAACAAATAGTTCGTTAATAGAGGTAAGTTTAAGATCCGGTCTGGTTTGATTTTGGAGTAAGGCCACAGTCGTCCACGGTGCCATGTCACATTGCATGGAGACACTATGCCTATGACGAACGCCGAGACAACAGCTCCGAGCCGTTCCGGGCTGCTCGACGGTTCGAAGTTGGTAAGTTGAAGATATTAGTGAGAAGGAGAAGAAGAAGCCGTAGAAAGTGAAGATGGACGACATCAACTGGGACCTGCACCCAACGTCAACGTTTGAGATCCGGAACGGGCCCATTCACAATAAAATAGCATGTATAGAGAACTCATCCGATGAACTCCAAGAAGGATCGCTCCTCGTCGCTCTTTGCAGACCTCTTGATTTGTCTATCAGGGCATCCGCAGCCGACGTTCCAAGCACCACCTCCCTGTATATTGCAAAGATTACTTCCCTATATGTTTCAAAGACTATTTTGTTTCGTTCCTTGGGAAGAAGACATCAGGAAATACGACATGGAAGGAGTCTCTGTCGTTACAGCAGGTAAGAGATTAACATAAGTTTTAGTAAGTCTATTAAATTTTTTCGTTTCTCGTTCATGTATTGTTTTTACTATATATCACGGTCGGTCACGAGCCAGGGCCCCTAAGTTACCGTCCCTGCTCGTGCCTTGGTCCTCCGGGAGACATCTACGACTCGCCGCAATCCTTTCACGACTCGCTGCATCAACTCTGGCACGATAAAACCAGCATTCAGGTCGAAAAATTCCATTTTGCCGCTCTTCGTATGCGGTAAGAGGCTGAAGACAAGGAAACTCAGAAGATGATGGTACATGAATCCGGGTTCATCCACATTCTGATCGATCCATCCAAGATCAAGAAGACAAGGTTGCAGGAAGTAGAAGTGCCGCTAGAGGACAGAGGTCGTCTCTTCCTCGCCTCCAGATCGCTCAAGGCAGCGCGGGAGAAGGGTTTTCAGTCTTGGCCCGCGCCAGCCTTTCCTCCAGCGGCGAGTCGCCGGCCCACCGGTACCTTATTTACCCCGGCACGACCGTCGACTCAAAGACTACAATGACAACACTATCCGTCCTTTCTGATTTCCTTTCCTCGATTCCGCCTCCCAACTTTCACTCTCGCTCCCGGGTCGCCCGGCCCGTTATCCATTTCCGCGACCGGACGATCCCGTTCCATCTGCTCGGTCCCAACCAACGCAGCGGGCTCCAGGGAAGAAGAGGAACAGCTACAAACTTGTTTTTCCTCCTAGCGCCTCCTTCCGTCCCGTATTCGCCCCGCAGGCTTGGTAAGTTCATTCCAGTCATGGACCCTCCAGCTCGCTGATTACGCTCAACACCTCCTAACACATGTGGTTTCGTTCACTTCCGCAAGAAGGTTTCCATAAAGAAACTAATAAGAATAAATTAAGATAAGAATGTTCGAGCCCGCCAGTCCGTTCCCGATGAGTTTAAGTAAAGTTTTCGGGCCCGTCCAGCGGTCTCCAGGAGAGTCTTTTATCCAGGCTTCGGCCTCCTGTGCGGCTCAGGTACCTCCGCCTCGGCCCGGTTCTCTCCCTGGGGGTTTGACACTATGGGTGAGGAGCCAACGCCCCGTAATCCCTCCCCACCCGACTCGCGACGCGCCATCTTCCGCCTCTGGTTCCGTCGCGCTGTTTTTCTTCCGTGCAAGACCTCGAGCAGCATCCACTTCACCCTTCCTCTTGGCGTCGGATCGGCAGCAACAGTCTCTCCTCCCTAGCGGGGAGCTCGAGAAGCTGATCCACCATTCCGCTCTGTTTTTCCGCCTCTCTTGTCGCCTTCAACAAGTCATCCAGTTGATCCTCGTTTTTGTGCATCACTAGGGTCTGAGCCAATTGGACGGTCCGGTTGTGTTCGTTAACTAGCTGGTCGACCCCCGGGAACTCCCTGGTCAACGGCCCCAGTGCCGCCGTCGGGAACTGCGCCATCGCTTCTTCAAATGTCTCTGGCTTGCGGCCCGTTTCTAGTGCCATCAGGAACGCCATAGACGCCGAAGCCATTGCTCTTGTCTTGGCCGTCATTCCTCGCACCTCCCTCGGGGGCCACGTCAGTTGTACCCGAATGGCCTTTTCCGCGTCCCAGTCTCGTACCGCTCGCGCCGTCACCGGAAAGTGTCCCTGTAAGACCTGGTGAACGGCCTGTGTCCGTAATAACTTGAGTCTCGGTGTTTCTCTAGATGGTCCTGCCGTCGGCATCTCCGTTCCGATAGACCCGAACACTGAATCCGCTCCCGACTCGTCCAATTCTTGTTTCTCCGGCTCGTACCCTCTGGTCTCGGCCTGCCCCAACTCCATGTCCTCTGAGTCTTCCACCTCCTCGTCCATGGACTGGGCAGCCGGCATTTGTAATCTGTGTATCACAACCCGCGGTTGTAGCGCCCGCCCGTGTTTGTCCTCGTCCTTGAGTGGGGTATCCGGTCCTGGCGGCGATCCCATACGTTCGGGCGACGGTGGTCCCGGGGTCTCCTCCGATCCTTGCGACCCGAAAAACGAGCTCCCCAAACTGGCCCGAGTCAGGTTGTCAACCGCCGCCCGTGTCTCTGGCGTGTCTGGTGCTACCGTAATGTCTCTCATTCGTTTCAATCCTGGGGGCGGCACTATCGGCTGCTTACATACCATCTTCTCCAGGGGTGAATCTGCTTTCGTCGGGGTAGGGGTAGAGAACAGCGGCTGTGTCGAGGCCGTCGACGCCGTGTCCTCCGGCCTGGCCGCATGCCGAACATACTTTACTTTCTCCACTCGCCCCGACGGTTTGAGTCCCTGCCTTTCTGCCATCTCGCGTAGAAACCTCCCTAGGTACAATGCTTCTCTTTCCACCAGCCGGCCTCCCTGTGCTTCCCGAATGCTGTCCTCCAGCTCCCGGTCGGATCTCGCCTCGTGGTAACCCCTGAACGATCCCTCCCGGTTCATTGTTCCTTTTAAATACCCGGGGTACCTCGGGTGTCGTGATTCGTATATCACCGATTTCTTATGAACTGTCATCATAGTAAATTGTGCGTCGCTACAAGGTGGTTCTAGTCCCGTGGTCCGTTTGACTCCTGTCGAGGTCTCAGGCTGTGATGGTCCCAGCTCTCCCGTGCTGCTAGACTCAGCGATAATCAAAGACCGATCGCTTCGGGCCGACATACTCCTGCCTGACTCCGACTGGTCCGAACTCGTTCCCTCCTCCAATTCTCTCGGGACTTTCTTGACCTTTTTCCACTTCTTCTTTCGCGACGGCTCCTCCGTCGGGCATCCCTGCGTCGGGGGCCTCTTGAAAGCGAGCGGCTCCTCTTCTTCTTTGACTTTCGGTCGTTGGTCGTCGGACGAGCTCACCAATTCCACCACCTCAGCCCCCGGTGGTATTCCTGAGCAACCCGGCTTCGGGGTAGGTGTGGATGTTCGTCCTTTTCCTCTGCCTGGGAGTCCTCGTCCTCTCGGTTCCCGTGGTTCTCCCTGGGCGTTTAACTTCTTAATTCGGCTCTGTACTATCCCTGATATTTGGTCTGGTGTCAGGAGTGGCTTCGGGTTGACCACGGCCCGGCTCGCGCTTCGCGGCGACTCGGTGTCTTCCTTCCGTACTCCTTTCGCGGCCCTCCGAGGGGAACGACGCGTGGGTGTTGATCGTTCCGCCACCTCGGCCAGGGGTCCCTTCCCTGCTGCTTTGGCTGCTTGGGCTCCCTCGCCGGCCTCGTCGGCCTCTGATCCTTCTTCGGTTGCTACCTGCTCCAGCTGCTCGGCGTCGCTGTCCTCGGATCCTCTTGACGCCCTCGGGTAGTAAGGGATGCGGATCTGCCGTCGCGGCCTCTCCGGTGCCTCCTTATCCACCGCCCTCTCAGGGGGTTGAAACCCCTCTGGATGGCGCACCGCGTAGTCCCGTTCCATGTTGGCTACCCGGGCCGCCGTTTCATCCCCAGTAGCGAAACTGGTGTACGGCGGTCGTCCTTTCGGGTCCAAGGCGAACGCCGCAGCATACTCCAGCCTCAGAAGGGGGTCTTGCTTCGGCATCCCCCTCTGCAGGTTCCCTTCGTGTGATTCCGTCATGTGCTTTCTCCAGTCTTGGTGTGTCGAATAGGCTCGACTCGAACACACCGGGCACATGTAGTACTGCTTCCGTAATCCATCGTGCTGGCCTTTAATATGCTTGGCCAAGTGCTTAAACTCCTTTCCGTGACAATGTCCTTCCCAGCACTGTCCGCTCATCGTGTCTGTTTTCCGGGCTTTCGGGGCTCGTTCCAATCTTGAAGCTCGTCCCGCCAGCCGTTTCCGTTTTTGTCTCGTGGTGATGCTGCTCGTCTCGCTTCTCTGCTTTTCTTCTTGTTTTCTTCTCCTTAGCTCAGTCTGCTCGTCTGCGATTCGATGAATCCTGGTCGGCTGACCAGAATGACCTGCTCCGGCGAGCGCTCTGCCTTTTATAGCCGCCGCAGGCGGAAGTGGGCGTGGCCTGCACTAGCGACCCCTAGCGTCAGACTCACCATCCACTTCTACGGTGGCGCCCCCTACTATTTTCCGGTCCCCGGGGCCCGCCGCTGGTCACCGCCTCGCCTGTTTTCTTTACCTCGCGGCCCTTCGCCCGTCCTCGCGTTTTTCCTAGGCCTTTTATTGCCCCACCGGACGCCCTCGGTCCTTTCATCCCTCGTCGCCTTTTCTTGCCTTTTTCATCTTGGCCCTCACAGTGCTTCCGCACACTTCCCGGAGAACACAGGGGCTCGGCGTTATCATCTCCTCGCCGCCGCCCCGTTCTCTTTGTCCTCTTTTATTCCTTTTACGACCTACTTTAAAGCCCGTCCTCGTTTCAGGCCTCGCCTTTTACAGCCGTCCGTTCGTTCCTCCGGCGTTCCCGAGAGTGCCGCATCTACTCTCCTCCGGTCTCCTGGACGCTGTAAAGCGGTATTACCAAGTCGGCATTACTTCAGAAGTCTTCACCAGCTTGCCACCGGGTCTGTCTTCCGTTGTAATCCAACCATCTTTTCCACGCTGTGGTTCCTCCGAACTGACCGGAAAGCGGCTCCGTGGGACTACTTTAGACATTCGGGCCGTCGTGGCTCCCGAACGCCGTTTTTCGTTCCAACCCCGCATTTCCCACCTATATTACATCCGCAAGAGAACCAATCTTCAGCTAGGTAGCGAATCTCTACAGCCTAACGACCTGCACTCCTACTGTAGTGGTCAACGCACCGCCCCGACTCAATGGCCCCAGGTTGATCAGTCCTTTTTGGCCAAAGCCTTTCTGTGTAGCGCCGATTTGGTCGTTCCCTTGGTCCTCTTCCACCTGCGGAATCGAGACACGAAAACGACTTCATCACAAAAAGGGGGTACCCCGTTTCCTTACGTGCCCTAGCGCGCCCCACCCCAAGCATTTACTGTGCAGCCTCGTATCCTTGCTGGTCAGCTACCATCCAAGCTGGCGCAGCGTGTCCTCGGTAGGGTTCCAGGCGGTCCACATGGACCACCCCCCCCGGTTTCCCTCGTTTCTTCCGTACTACCACCCGTCCTCGGTCAAGCACCTTGACGATCAGTGCAGGGCCTATCCATGGAAATCGCAACTTCGTTCCCTTGTCCCTATCCACTACCGTATCGTGCACCCAGACCAGTTCTCCGGCGTGGTATTCCCGCCGAGTCACCTTCCCATCATACTCGTGTTTCTGATGGATGGCGGCTCGTTTCAGCCCCGTCCGGGCCTCCCGATAGGCCGCGACTAGCCCTTCCTCCAGGCTTTCCACATAGTCGCTTACCCGTCGGGGTTCCTCCTCTGGTCCTAGAGGTCTCCCATAAATCGCCTGTCGCGGCATCATGGTCTGTCGGCCCAGCATCATCATGTTCGGTGTCACTCCCGTGCTGGCTTGCGGCGTTGCTCTATAACTCATCATCACGAGCGGGACCATCTCGTCCCATTCCCGACCTGTCGCTCGGCAGCTGGCTTTCAAACAACACCCCAAAGTACGGAAACTTCGTTCTATGTACCCGTCACTCCTGGGGTGGTACGGCGTCGTTCTTGTTTTGTGAATCCCGAATAGTGCACAGACCTGAGCCACCACCTCGGATTCGAAATTCGTTCCTTGATCCGAGTGTAGTTCCCGAAACGCGCCGTACCGTGCTACTACTTCTTCAACCAGTTTGTTCGCCACTGTCGTTGCCTTTTGATCCGGGATCGGGAAACACTCCAACCATTTGGTGAAATAGCATCCCACCATCAGGCAATACTTATTTCCTCGTTTGGTGACTGGGTACGGGCCCGAAACATCCATGGCCAGCCGTTCCATCGGCTCCCCCACTATGTACTGATGTAGCGGCTCCCGTCTTCCTCTTCCCTTTTTCAGCAACGCGCAATCACATTCTCGACATTCCTTCCGCACGTCTTCCCGGAGTCCCGGCCAGTAAAACCCTTGTTCCAACAGGGCCGTCGTCCTGGCGACTCCTAAATGCGCTCCTGCCGCGCCTCCATGGTATTCCCTTACCAGCTTGGCCCGTTCCCCTCGGGGAACGACCAACTGGTTCCTCCAACCATGTCCTTTTAGTTCCCAGTACTTCCGATGCAGCACGCCATCCCTGAGGCTTAATCGTTCCCATTGCCTCCATAGGATCTTTGTTTCCCGGGATTCCGGAGATATGGCCTCCCAACCTGGCCGGTCCGCATCTTTTTCCATCCGTGCGACAATCGGCCCTATATCTCGATCCCTCCTCTGCGCTGCTCTCATCTCCTGCGGGGACCATCCGGGCTCGTACCCCCGGGCCCGCGTCACTACTCTCACTTGTTCGGTATTCTCGTGCTCCTCTCCACATTGTTTGCACGGATACCGGGACAACGCGTCAGCGTTCCCATGCTTCCTGCCCGGTCGGTGTTGGAACGACACATCATGCGAGTCGATAATCTCAATCCACCGAGCAGCCTGCCCCATCGGTTCCTTACTTCTCTGCAGCCAACTAACCGCGCTGTTATCCGTCCGGACTATCACGCGTTGACCATAGATGTAGCACCGAAAATGCTTCAAAGCTCGCACCACCGCCAACAGTTCTTTCCGCGTGGTGCAATACTTTCGTTCGTTTGACTCCAGGGTTTTGCTCGTGTAAGCTATCACCCGTTCCTCCCCTCTCTGCTCTTGTGATAGCACGGCTCCCGTTCCCACGTCACTGGCGTCTGTGTCAAGCCACCATTGTCCTTCTTCCTCCGGGAATCCCAACACCGGGGCCTCCGTTAGCGCCTTCTTCATCGCATCAAATGCCTCTTGTCGTCTCGCGCTCCACACGAATGGTTCCTCCTTCGTTGCCAATTCATACAAGGGGGCAGCCAACTCCGTGAAGCCGTTTATATGCCTTCTGTAGTACGAACATAATCCCACGAAGGCTCGTACCTCGTGGAGATCCCGCGGGACCGGCCACTCGGTTACTTGCCGACACTTTTCGGGGTCGGGTTCGATCCCGTTGAACGAGACAACGTGCCCCAAGAACGGAATCTTCTTCTGGAACAGCTTACATTTTCGCGCCTTTAACTTCAGTCCTGCAGCGTTCAGTCGGTCCAGAACCCGTACCAATCTTTCCAGAGTCACTTTGAACGTTGGTCCAAAGACCAGTATATCATCTAAGTATACCAGACACTCCTCCCACACGATTCCTCTGAGGATTCTTTCCATCAGTCTCTCGAAGGTGGCTGGGGCGTTTACTAGCCCGAATGGCATCACTTTAAACTCATACAATCCTCCTTGAGTCACGAAGGCCGTCTTTTCTTGGTCCTCCGGTGCCATCTCCACCTGCCAATATCCGCTTGCGAGATCCAGACTGCAGAAGAATAGGCTTCCTCCCAAAGTGTTGAGGCTGTCCTCTATCCGCGGGAGCGGATAGGCGTCCACTTTCGTAGCCTGGTTCAGTTTTCGGTAGTCAATACAGAACCTCGTTCCTCCGTCCTTCTTTTTGACTAGAACGGTCGGGCTACTCCACGCACTCCCGCTCTCTTGGATAATCCCTAAATTTAACATATCCTCCACCAGTGCTCGTTCTTCCTCTCTCCTGGTGGCCGGATACCGTCTGACCCTCTGCTTGATCGGCATCTGATCTCCCGTTTTAATTCGATGTTGTACTAAATCTGTCCGTCCTAACTCATGTTTCGAGGTCGCAAACATTTGTTCCCGGGCCATGATGGCTTTCTCCAGCTCTTCGCCCTCCTTCGTGGTCAGGTCTTTCTTAGCCTCCCCTATCATTTCAGCGAGCGCTCCTGGGGGTTCTTTTGCTTCACTTCCTACTCCTCGTACTTCTTGTACGAAGGTGGCTTCTCCGAGTACCCCGCCGGTTTCCAATTTCGCGCTCTCGGTCCCTCGGTTGGCCACCCAAACTTCATTTTCTTCTCCCAATGTCACCGTTCCTGGGATCACCTCCAGTCCCATAGGTAATCCAGCGCCGGTGATGACAGCCAGCTGTCCACCCTGTCTTATGTCCATTCTCGCTACTACTGTTACTCGGGTCACTTGGAGTGGGGGTATTTCCGTCGTTTTCTCGATTCGCACGACCTGTCCTCCGACGGTAACTGCCCGAATCCCATCCGTTCTCTGTTCTACTCCCGGGATTCGTTCCCCCTCTCCCTCCCCCTCGGCGGGCAGGAAGATGGCACTCGCGTGGGGCTTAACTGTCAGCCGGTATTTCACCGCGAAGTCGTTTCCCAGGATCCCTTCATCTCTACCGATGTCTGCCACCATGAACGTCCACTTCAACACGCGTGTTCCCAATTTCACTGGCAAGTTCGTGCATCCGTAGCACCGCAACGGACTACCATCTACCGAGCAGAGACGTCCTTCATATCCATCCAGTTCTTCTCTTTTTCGTCCCCACTCTCTCCAGAGGCGTTCCGACAGCAGACTGATCATAGATCCGGTATCAACCAAAAAACGGACGACATTCTCTCCCACCGTCCCGGCCACATAAAGTCCACATTCTCCCATGCCTACTACTTCTCTCGCCGCGCCCGAAGGGGGCCCCGCGCTTACTGCGACGGCGACTGTCCGTTTCCCTGACGCTGGGAACACTCTCTTGCGAAATGGCCCTTCTGGTGACAGTGATGACACTCTAAATCTTCTTTTCGCTTCTTAAACGCCTCCCTCCGGGCCGTTGCTTGTCTTCTAGCTTCCCGTTCCTCTGCCAATTCTTTCATCATCTCCTCCAACTTACCGTTCAAGGCCATGATCTGTGTATTGGCGTCCTCCTCGGGCTTCACTGCCCGCAGGAGGCGGCGTGAGTATCGTTCCTGTATTTCTACCACCTCTACCGCCTCCTCTAGTGTCTTGCATCCTTTCTCTGCACACTTCAGCTGAAGGTCTTCCCCAACTGCAGCCTGGAACGCATGTAGTGCTGCTTTTTCCTGGCTAGCGTAGTCGTTGGAGAAGTAGGCTCTCGATGCCAGTCGCCGGGCATTATCAGCCAACTCCTTCGCTGTCTGGTTCTTTACACGTTTCAAGCCCGCCAACTCTTGCAGAGCATTACACGTGTCCTTCTCCTGACCGAACCTCCGGCGCAACGCATCCACCCTCGCCGAGTAACGGAGTCGTTCCCTGTCCGGGAGTCCGACAAAGTACATTCGTGCCGTTCCCGTCAGCGAGAGGAAAAGCATCGCCGCTTTTTCCTCGGCCGTCCAGCGTCCCAATGTTGCGTACTCCTCAAACTGGTTGATCCATCCCTCGAAATCCGGTTTACCGTCATACTTCTCTGGTCGTAAACTGAACTTCTTCAAACTCGCTCCTTCCTTGAAGGCGACGTCAGAATCCATCTGCTCGAAGACTGCCGCAGTCGCCATGAGTATCCAATACCGATGAAACACCCAAGATCCACAAGTCCGTATGTGCCTATTTCAGCACCACCGCTGCCACCAGTGTGACGTTCTCTGGTAAGTCGGGGTTGCCGATTCTTACGACAGAGGAACGTGGGGGTTGTTCGGGTCTCGGGGCGGACGGGGAATCCCGGCCAAGAACCGAGATGTGTTTCTAGAGTCGTGCCTCGCGCACGAGGGGGGGCTGAGCGAATCGATCGGCACTCGATGTCGACGGAGGACTGCGGGGGAGGGAAATTATGGTAGGGGTACGGGTCGGCCGGGGAACGGTCCACCCCTGAGTTCCGGTCCGCGGGGGCGACGGGCCGACGGTCGCCTATTGTTTGGTAGCGTGGGGCCGAGCACGCCGCGCCCTCGTCCCCGCGGACTTCGCTCCCTCGTTCCGCTCCCCATGTCTTCGTACCATACTATGCCTCGGTTTCCGGTACTACTTCGGGCCTTCGTGCCCTACTCCGTTCCCTCGTTCCTCGTTCGTCGGGCCTTCGGGCCCCTTCCTCTATGTTTCGACTACCTATCTCGGACTTCGACTCTTTTGTCCTAACTTCGACTTAATTACTCTATTCGGCTCATCTTTAGTGGTTGTTTCAGGAAAGAGGACACGTCTGGACACCAGGAGAACTGTTGAAGAACTCTGTTTATTCGGGCCTCACCGCCCCTTTATATACTAGAGAGGTCAGCCCTGATTGGCTGCCTTCGGTCACGTGACCTACAATTGACGTCACTTCCGGTTTATATATTCCGTTTCCGGTTTACATTTCACTTCCGGTTTACATATTTCCGGGTTTCGTTCCATTACGTTTTCGTTATTCGTTCTTTACATATTCGTTATTCGTTCTTTACATATTCGTTCTTTACATCTATTTCGTTCTTCGTTCTTTACATATTCGTTATTCGTTCTTTACATATTCGTTCTTTACATCTATTTTCATTATTACCTTATTTCTATTACTTTAACCTCTATGTATTTTGGCTGAATAGCCGTTCATCACAATATCATGGTGGAACATTGTCGAAAAATAGAAATGGCGCAGTCAACAGTATCTGGACGTATTCCATCAAAGCAATATTGATATGAGGTATATTTTTGCTGGTTCGATCATTGGCTTTTCTGATGAATATATGCTTTTGTACTTCTGGTCAGAGCCAGTTGTGTTTTTACCGTTTACAGCACCATTTACTCATGCAGTATAGCCACTCTGATATAAAAAAACACTTCTAATGAACTTAGACTTGGAATAGTTTTTAATCATATGTTCTTCTAGGATTCTGCTTTTGAATCACACTAATTACATTACCTTTGTGGAATGGCTCCCGTATGCCTATGAAGCCATTGGGTGTATAGGTATAGTGGAGTGACATTATCAAGCATCAGGAGAGCATTCCCCTTTTTTGTTGTCATTTATTACATTGAGCAGGGTTTACAGACGTCTTGGAAACCATCAAGATAGTCTCCTGATAACCCTCATTCTTAGATAGCCATGAAAATGGATTAAAGGGGCGCTCACACATACCGTCAAAACTTATCCACTTGAGTGCTCTGCTCCTGGGGGTAATCTTCTACTTTTCCATTGATAGGCATGTTATTGTACATCATTCCTTAGCATATGACCTGAAAATTTAGGAAACTGCAAAAACAAAAAAACAAAAAAAATTGTTGGTTGCCATGGCACTTTCCTTTAATTGTTATGGTATTGTTGTTTGGACAGTCCCAACAACAATACCATAACAATTATTGTAAAGGTAACTATATTGTGTTGTGTAAACCGGGCTATATGCAGCACATATATATTTTGCGCATGTTGGAGGGTAGGTAGTACCTTTAGTACATGTTGCTACTGTAAAATCTCTCCACTAACCTTGGATCCTTTTAATAATCGCCCTATAACCTTGAATCTCTGCACCCCCCCCCCCCCCACACCATCCTAAATCATGAAAACACCACGACAATGGCTAGAATATACCAGTCGCCACTGTGAGAGACGACGTCATAGCTCTCTGAGGGGGCTTCTACTGTGACGGGATTTCGGGCATTAAAGGCCTTCAGCGTTTTTACACACAGCGGGATTACTTTTGTAAAAGCTGTAAGATGCGGCCCTTGGGTGGGGATGAAAAAGACCATTTCACTGAGCAAACACCTCCAACCTCACCTGATCCGTTGGGACGTGGACACTTGATGCTTGATCTTTTTCTACGTCAGCACAAAGAAACACATTCCCGTCCAAAAAAAAAAGTTTTTTTTTTGTGGATTGTAAACTAAAACAGGCGTGCTTCAGACCCTGTCAAATTAATATAAAGGATTTTTGCCCTGGAGAGGGGGGCACTCAACCCAGGTTTGGGTACCTACAGCAAAATCAGCCATGGAAGCTTTGGCTGTACCTCTGGTCTAGGCTTAAAAAAGGGGGGCTGGAACTGACCCAGGAAGTCCCAAAAGGGGGTCTGTCAAGGGCACCATATTGTGGGAGCTCCTGTCTTTAGGTAGTCTAATCAGGGAATAAGCATTAGGAATAGCTAGTATGATTTTTTGTGTTTTAATCTTAAGAAAAGAGCTCCTGTCTGTAGTCAAATAGTATAGTTGCAGTAAAAACAATGGACTGTCAATTGACATACAAAAAAATAGAGGGCTGTTAAATCAAAGCAGAGAGCTGTCTTATTGGAAAACCTGGGCGGTAGTTTTGTTTTGGGTACCTACCCTCAAGCTGTCAGTGCCTCCCCCGGGGATATATCGGGAAAATGTATTTCTCTCAAGCCCTAAATGTACACATTGAAAAGAGCACAGTGCACGTGCTAGTTTTCCACCAATTTGTCCGCCAAAAAACTCAGAGTCCGCCGATGGGAGCGCCGATAGAAGCACTGATACATATCAAGCATGCTTGATAATTTGACGCCAACTACCGACTGCCGTTGTAGTTGAATACTAATGTTTAAAGTAGGTCTGGTTTACCTCGGCCGATGCTCATACTTAGGCTTGGTCAACTATAGATACCAAACTCAACTCAGCTCAACAGTTGAGTTGGGGTCTCTAATATTTTCAATATGTGACAAGGGGATAAAACTGGAATTTTGTGATTTCTGAAGATTTCTTGAGAAGATGTAAAACTGGACAATCTTTAGTTATTAGCCCTTTTAATGTCTAGTCTCCATATTTGTCTGGCCGCATAATAGTTTCAGTCTATATGACTCTTTATGTGACAACCCTCAACTCAACCTCCTGCAATACATAAAGCAATCAGGATTAAGCTTTCAGACGACCCTTCTGTATGGGATTAATATGTCCAATTCAGCAGGATAAAACTCTATGCGACAGGTTGTCAGTTTTTCATTTACACTGGTTGTTTTTAGCAACTATCCAGTTCAAGCCCATAAAAGGTATATAAAGCCATTGAGTTGAGTTGTGTCTCTATGTGTGACTGGGCCTTTATTGGAGTAAAAGGATCAGTTTAAGCCAGTGGGGGCCAGCACTAATATGGCCAACTGTTCATTACTTTGCAGCAGTAACTCTGGACATTTCTCATAACTGCCATAAAATGGACACTTCTGCAGCACGTTCACCAATACCTTACTACCTCCTTCAAGTCTTAGAAAATGATGAAAATATCACAAGGACTTCTTTTATGTTGATACAAAGAAGGACCCATAGCTCTTTCCCCTCTGCTTTTGGTGAAAACATAAACCAGAAAAGGAGGAAGACATAATTATGCATGCTTCATCAGGGGCGGATCCAGGGGGTCCTGACCCCCTCCCCCCTTTTGGTGGACCCCTAAATTACAAAAAGAGGGGGAAATGTCATGCGCATGCGCTTGAATGTATGCTTTTGTACTACTTCGCCTTTATGCTGACCCCCTCCTTTCGGAATTCCTGTATCCGCCCCTGTTCATCCACACATGTGGATGTGCAGCAGTTTAGTAGTAAACCTTCATTATGCACTCCATTTCTTATAAAGACCCAAAATCCGCCCCAGAACTATTAATTGCCCCTTCTGACGGTTGGAATTTAGCCCAGGAAATGAAGCACAGTGATCGCCTAAAAAAACCGAAAGATTAGCACGCAGGTCGCATTTCTCACCGACAGTAGCCAGACCTCGGCATCACAAGGAAGGCACAGAATGTGACAGCGGCATTTGATTGGCTGCGCGTCACGTGACCCGCCGTAACCATGCCAACAGGTGGCGCTGAGAGGTTTCCGCTGGTCGTCGGCAGGCGGTGTCATTTCGGTAACAATTACCAGCGTCTCGACGTGTGACGTCACGTGAGGACAGAATGCTCGCCGGGAAGGGGGGGTACTAACTCTTTGAGGGTAGGTTACAGTACTGGTACCCAAAACAAAACTGAAGCCCCCAGTTTTCAGTAAGACAGCTCTCTGAGTTTCTCCTATTTTCTAAGATGTAAATGGTCAACTCATTGTTTTTACTGCAGCTATAGTATTTGCCTTAGTACAGACAAAGATCAGAAATGAGTAATTACCTCAAATTTTTTAAACAAACAATCATAATGGTTTTTTGATGCTTATTTTCTGATTAGACTACCTAAACACAACATTTCCCACAATATAATTCCCCTGAGAGACTCCCTTTTGGGATATCCTGTGTTAGCAACAGCCCACCTTTCATGTTTTCAGTCCAGTCGAGCATTACAGACACAGCTTCCGAGGCCCATTTTGCAATGGGAACCAAAAGCTGGATGGAGTGTCCCCCTCCTTCCCGAACACAATCCTACCTTTCTCCAGGGAACTCTTACCCCCGACATGCCTGTCTACTAGACAGCAGACACAATTAGCAGGGAAATGCCCGGGTATTAGATATGATACCCAGACGCAACCGGTGTTTTTTTAAACAATGATGAAGGGATGGTGCTATTATGTGAAATCTAAACGGCTAGATTTCTTACCGAGCCAAGACGGTGATATGTTACCCAGCTACATGTGAAATATGCTGTCATTGCTTCAGGAGACGTGTCCTCTAAAAAGGTAAGATAGCGGCATGGGCAATTCATAATCAACAACGAGCTCATACATAATACATAATGTATTGCAATTAGGTGACTATGACATCACTATTCACTCTAAAAATTATTATGTCTGCGTCTGATACTGGCAATTCTTTTAGACTTGAACTTGAGATTAAGTACTCAAATGTCCAGTCCATGTTGAAATAGGACTACATGTTGTTTTCCCCCCTTTTTTTTATTGTTGCATCACTTCCTACATTACACACACGATCTTCCAGTGGATTGACATCATATTCTAAATACGTGTCTAAAGTTTGAATATAACATACGTATCAAGTTTATCTGAATAATTCTACTCAGGACACAGGCCAGAATACTCTCTAAATCAAACATTCTCCACACTAACAATCCTTGGTCCCAAACTCTGTTAAAACGTAAACCATACACCAATTTCCGTATTGTTAAGGTTGTGCCTGTGTTAAGCAGTGTGAACATAGACATACATAACATCTTATAAATGTATCTCTATGGTGTGAGTCACTCTTAAGCTTTGAGCTCCACCAGCTTACAGTTTGTTCTTTTACACTCGTGAGCTCTGATGCACCACTGGGTTCATGGCGACTTCACAACGCTGATTTACTACCTGGTGACACCCTTTAGTTTATTGATTCAATTATTCTCAAGTGTAATGTTTCATATTCCGACAACACAATTATTATATTTGGTAGGTACTTTGCCACCTCCAAATTAAGACAATTGTTATATAAATAATCCTTCCCTATGCCTATATTATTTCTTTTTTCAAAATTTGACATAATAGCAATAGCCATAGATCGTATCCTTTAAGGCACATCTCTGTTGGGATTGTGAACTGTAAAGTTATGAAGTTATGTTCACACATTGACATAGATATATCATCTGCAGAGTGGCTACTGTGTTGACAGGGATTGCCGGTCGCCAGCATTTCCCATTTCCCATTACACAGACATGTATGCTTTGATATACCAGCTTCTGCATAGCATACTGGCCCTGGCTCACTCAATATAATTAATGCTGGCTAGAGTTTTAATGGGTCTCTTCGTCTGACCAATGGCTAATCCCCCTTGGGATGGTCAATTGTTGGCTCTTATTGGTTTAAGGATTAGATGGGGCCCTTGATGGTGGGTTCCATCAAGGATTCTATTAATGTAAGATACATGTGTGTATTTAGTTAGGGACTAGGAATAGGGACGAGTTAGCCTTTTAGGTATGAATCCTAAAGAGAGGGGAGTATATTAAGTTTCTTCCTCATTAATATTATTAAAAACTGTGGAAGGGGGGCACGGCAGAACCTCCCTCATATATCCCAATTAGGATGGAGGAGGGGGGGGGCAACGAACGGCGCCTAAAACAACAAGATCAAAATTAGCCAGTTGGTCAGACAAATGGCACACATTTAAACAGGTGCGTCTGGGTAAAGATTGGAGGCAATGTCACTTTAATAAAATCAATTAATTCCAAAGTTGAAGTTGATATGAATCACCCTTTTCTACAACACTGAAATTGTATCCATTATGTTGAAGGTTGGTATTAAAGGAGGCAGGATAGTGTGGTTTATTCAACTACTTCTATTCAAATGTCACATACTTCGCCCACACTAACCACTTACCGTGTAGTCGTATGCCACCCTTCATCCTAGAGTTTAAAGGTGTTATCTTTCTGTAAGCCTATAGAAAAACACATCCAATAAGGAAGGTATATGGTTGAGATTCACAGTTAACTCAGAAAGAGATATTCCATTACTTTGACAAAATTGTTTTCCAAGCTCTTGACATGTCCATAAATTCTATAAAATTAATATTTACCAACTGTGCTCGTTTAAACGTGCCTCTTATATACTTTCCGTCCAACTACCAAAAGACATAAATCGTTGTTCACTCTCCTACTCATGGCACATATGCAATGTAAGAATAATCGATTCGTATCGATTTTCAATTAGGTTTTACCGATTATTCCTTGCCCCGTCAGCAGGTCTCGGTCTACAAACGGCTGTTTGTAATTCACGGTCATGATCCCCCAATACAGGTGTCCGGGCCCGGGGGGGGGGGGGGGGGGGGGGGTCCTGAGGTATGGTTCGCCACACCACTCTCAGGGAGGAGGCAGTGGCTTGGCCCTAAGGTCCTGACCAAGGGGCGGCGGTCTTAAATCCTGCCTAGGCCATTGCCAATGTTGATGTACTAATATAGTTTGAAGAATTTATCATTAGCTTGGAAAAACTCTACTGGCTTATGTGCTTATTGGTATGCAAACACAATGGACCTAGAATTACAATTTGCTAATTTTGTGGGGCCGTCAATTCCCCTCACTGCCTCAGGACCAGGTAACTGGGTCAGTAGCAGGGGCGGATCCAGAGGGGGGGGGGGGGGGGGGTCCAGGGGATCCTGACCCCTCCTTTTGGTGGACCCATAAACTAGGGAAATACATGCATTTTCAGTACTTAGCCTATATGCTGACCCCCTCCTTTTGGAAATCCTGGATCTGCCTCTGGGTAGGGCGGCGGTTGTTAACTATACTCTCAAAGAGCCAGTGCCCCCCCCCCTCTGGGTCCAGGGGAGGCATCCACTCTCTGGTACAGGTTACGCCCTTCATTTTTAGGATTTCATCTAATTGTAAGTAACCCACTCCCCATTACATGTTTTTATCCTTTTTGAGCTCGACTCAGTACAGAAAATGTCAATTTCAAGACGAATATTCACCTCACAATTTTGTTTCTGTGAATTTATCGGCGATTTAAAGAATTGTTACTATCTTCTTGGTTAATATAAAAGGATTAACGTTAGATGTCATTATCTCCTATTTTCAACGTCCAACCCATTGGCTATGAGGATTGTTTTTTTTAATTTGTTATTTCTGAGGAAATTATCATCCTTATCATTTCTCGCACTTGAAACCTAGTCGAAACCATTCAGAATCTCATGGTAAGGATTAATGTTAGATGTCATTATCTCCTATTTTCAACGTCCAACCATTGGCTATGAGGATTGTCTTTTTTATTACTTGTTATTTATAAGGGAATTATCATCCTTATCATTTCTCGTACTTGAAACCTAGTCTAAACCATGCAGAATCACATGGTAGTACGATATTATCGTTAGTTTTCAGAACTCAAAATCTTTTGACATAATCCTACATAAGTTGGATTTGAGATTGAATTACCACCTCCGTGGTCTAAAGCTACGATAATCCCGGTAAGACTAGACCTCCCATGACTCAGATACATTCATACGTGATTAATTTGTAAACAAAAATGCTCGTAATCATTTAACAAACATAATTGTTTATAGTCACACTCTGCGAGTGGCCAATCAAATATGCACCGTCAGTGGCAGCGAGACCCGGCCGCCTAAACAATAGCCTTCCGTGCGGCCAATTACTCCGCAGGCATTTTACACAGAGAGTTTTACCAAAGCCTCGGTTCGAGTAAACGTTGTATTCAACTGTAAGATTTTCCTCCAGATTTTGAAAGGCAAAAGTCGGAGTACGGTCTAAATATATGGTATATTCAGGGGCGGATCCCACAATTCCAGAAGAGAGGGGTAGCTATATTAAAAAAAGTCCGGGCGTCCCTCTGGGACCTCCAGTATAACATTAACAAGGAAAAACAAAACAAAAGCGCGGGGGGGGGGGGGGATATCATGCATCCTACCCAAATCCGGTTCGTCCCTGATACAGCATATAATTACAAAGGATCTAGAATTACTTTTCAAATGGTATGCAGCATGTATGGGATATTGTAATATCTATATATGGACATTTTAGAAATGTCCAGACTTTCGGTGGTCAAGATCGCCTTGTGGTATACAGGCTTTTCTCGGCGTTGGCTTTGAATTGGCTTTGCTACAGGCATTTTGCACGGCTAGTTTGCCGGCCGCCTCGTGTCAACTAGCTCAGGTCTGAATTGGCCAGCTGCTAATTGTTGTTGGGCCGGGCTGTAATGATCTGTCAGACATGGGGTAGACCTGGTCGTGTTTAACCTTAAGTCGGTTTGATCTGGGAGTTATCCTGGATGGCCACCTACAGCCTTCGGGATTGATTTTAGATTGCCTGATAGGGCCCAATTTTGTTCAATGGACAGGGGCGGATTCAGAGATTCCGAAAGGGGGAGGTGCCCTAATATACCAAATTCTCCGGCGGTATTTGGCCAAAAATAGGGGGCGCGCCCTTGTGCCCCCTCAAAATCCGCCACTGTTGGACCCCATTGGCGTTGAGGCCCTATTACACTACACAGCATAAGCTCGATGTCGCAAGGAAACTGCTCATATTAGAGACAAAATTATTGTTAAGCCACATGTTAAATACTTCAAATTACTCCAGAGTGAGAATTATGTGTCATATCGTCATATCTCAGTGATATCGCAGCTCAAATGTAGTCGTGTAGTGTAAAAGGGCCTTCACTAGCATTAGGCAAAGACCCAACTGCGGACTCTCACTTATCTGTTTCTTTTCAAATTATGATGTAAAGGGCCGCAAAAAGTGTAAGTGCGCACACTGAATTAGAAAACAATATAATTAGTCACTCCTCCCATACATACCCTAGAGTACACTCACTCTGGAGCCAGTAACACCACTGGACCCGCGCCTGGTTTTGAAATGTTTACTAGTAACGATCAGATGCATGGAAGTAAAAGTCTATAATGGTATTATTTTGCGATTTTACTATTATAAATAATCAAGGATAACAAAAGGGAGCAGATGCCCCTTGGCTTAATTTCCATTCGGACAATATTGAAAATTTCCCGATATGACTACTTCCGTCGAGGACAACGGTAATTTGACATTTGCCAACAGATGTAATTTGACATGTACCAACAGATCCCTGCTGTTTAATGTCCTTATTACACACACCGCTATCCATAATTAATGTAATTGTCTCCCCGCAGGCCAAACCTTTACAAGGTACCAAAACATACTGAGCCACCTTTCCACGGGGTTAAAACCGTGGTGAATAGTGGTTTATACGGCCGGCCAAGGTGATGACGGTTGGGAAGTCTAATTTTTTTTTTTTAATTCCTTTATTTTCTCGGACATAAAATAAGTGTACACTTGTTTACATTTTACGCTTGAAAAAGCACATAGTGGTTATTATGTACAATACAATGATCACAAAAGTGAACACACTTATATATAGATATAAGTAATTAATCTAAAATTAATGCATAGTATTTAGAGAGGTTTCGCACAAAATAATTGTAACCAAGCTATCGCGTTTAAGTACATGTGCTTAAAGTTTTCTTAAAGTGTTCATTGTTATGATTGGTCATTGTACAACGGGCCACGGGCAATGTAAATGCCTACAATTTATAGCTTACTATGCAACGTACGTTTACAACCTTATTAGATAGGTCAAATAATTGCCGTAGCCTATACCATGGCTATAGTGTAGGCTAATACAACAATGACAATATCGTAAGACTCTCAGAGGCTATGTCATGGCTACAATGAGCTCATATTGCACAAGTAACTCAGCTCAAGCCACTGGGTTTGACAGGGCCTTCAGATGTGATGTATTATAGAAGGGCCCATAATAGAAGCTACCTGCCAAAAGGATCGGGTTGAGTTATCATGCCTTATCTCTGTGAATGGAGGATCTGATGTTATAACTGATTATTGTTTCATCAGTGAATCCGTTCTAATAGGGATAGGGTTATCATGTTAAGAGGAAAACTCTCAAGGTAATCTTTATTGAAGTACATCACTCTGGTAGGTCCATGATATCAAAATGCATTAAACATACGCACGTGTATCAGAAGTGAAAGTTCAACTTTGATAGTGTTTTAGTTGATGTTATTATTGGTGATAAGAGCATACTGAAGAGACATATTGCTAACTTGTAACTATAGTCATATAAGATATATATCATATACATATGTATATATATTGGGTATATATATATGAGGTCGGGGGGGGGGGTAAATGTAACTTAACCTTTTGAAAAGAACATCTGCAGAAGGCCGCAGGAAACAGTGTCAGCCGTTACAAGTGCAACACAACACAGACCACAGGCCTCAGTGCGACCTCGAGGGGACCTTGGGACACTTTAATTAGACTTTAACAGCTCTGTCTTATATCCCAGCGGACGTCCCAGACGTCCCACAGAGACAAGTGTCCGACCTAAGTACTATAAATCTTATATAATTAACGAGATTTTCTTGTATGGTTATGTATTGATGATCAAAGGTCTGTGGCCACAAACCAGCACAATTCGCCCACCCGTAGTAGATTGTATTTTGTTATGCACATGCAGAATAAAATGAGCCTACCTTGTTGACAAAGACAGAATTCACAGAAATGTCTACATAAACAATAGGCTTAGTCTGGAGGCTCCGTTGACGTGGCTTGGGCTGACTATCGCCACCAAGATCTTTCATAAAATCAGAACAATGCTAATACTCGAGCGGAAAAATATCATGATATAACAAAAAGTATTAGCCAGTGCAACCTGTCCCAAAGGTAAAACAAGAGATATTGTCACCGAGGATAAAAGGCTAAATGGTGAAGGCTTCGTCAACGAAACATGGTGAATGTAACTGCATAGATCTCTAATAACTAATAACTGACCATTGTCCATCAGACATATACTGGGTTTGATACAGTGTTTTTGACTATGATAAAATGCCGTATGTCTATACATGGGGGTAGTATGGTAGAATAGACTCTAAGCATGCGGTATCCTTTTTACCCATAATGAAAAGTAAAGATATAAAGCAAACAAACTGGCGCCTTGTTCAGTTATCAGATTATAGACCGTGTACCAGAGGTTGACTGCGCAGGCGCAGCAGTACTGCCACCTACCGGGCCCTGCCGCCATTAAGGGCCCCACATATCATGGAATATGACCAGCGTCATCCGTCATTAAAAACTCAACGCAGGCAGGCTAACAAGGCACCGGACGTATCGCATGCGTTTTACTTTTTTCGTTTTTATAATCCCAATGTATGGCCTCTCTTCTTGTGAGCGAACTATCAGTATTATTCATCTCATCCTGGCCGTGCAAGCTTCAGTGGGAGCCCTTAGCCCTTAGCCCCAAACCCACTAAGCGATCTTAGCAGCGACAGGTGATCCTGATGATCGATGGTGAAATTGTCGGGCGACTGAGATATCAAGCAAGTTTGATATTTTCCAGCGATTTACCAGCAATTCTCTTGCCAGTCGCCCATCACCCAGAATCAGTACCATACCCATGGAGAGTTACCCAGTGATTTTATTGATAATTCAGTTGACGGATGACTTTGCCGCCAATTATTTAAAAGCTTGCCCGTAGCCTGCGGCCCATTGATGGTAAAGTCGCTTAGTGGGCATTGGGCTGTAGAGAATCAACCTAGCCTTATCAGGTGTGTTCCTGGTGCTGTACCCGTTAAGATCATGGTTAAACATGAGGTATGGTAACCGAGGAGGGGAGGACGGAGAGATCTGGTTTACCTGTGTCACCGTTTGAGGTCATGGAAAAGCGTGGGCACAGCGATTTGGGTTGAGTCTATGTGGGGAAATTAGGGTACAGCAATGTGGGTTGAGGCTACGAGGGGAAATTAGGGTACGGCAATTTGGGTTGAGTCCATGTTTGGAAATTAGGGGTAAAACAATTTGGGTTGAGGCTATGTGGGGAAATTAGGGGTACAGCGATTTGCGCTGAGGCTACGAGGGGAAATTAGGGTACAGCAATTTGGGTTGAGTCCATGTTTGGAAATTAGGGGTACAGCAATTTGGGTTGAGGCTATGTGGGGAAATTAGGGGTACAGCAATTTGGGTTGAGGCTATGTGGGAAAATTAGAGGTACAGTGATTTGGGTTGAGGCTATAAGGGAAAGAATGGGTACAGTGATTCGGGTTGAGTCTATATATGTGAGGAAATTAGGGTTACAGCGATTCGGTTTGAGTCTATGTGGGGAGAGTATGGCTACAGCGATTTGGGTTGAGGCTACATGTAGAAAGTATGGGTACAGCAATTTGGGTTGAGGTAATGGGGAAAGAATGGGTTGAGACTGTACGCAGGGATCTGGTTTTCAGGTGAAAGCTGTGCCAGTATAAACAATGTTGTTAATTAATGTTAACTAGTTGGATGCTGTTGCTGAGTATCTGGCCACTTAACACTGTTATGCGTCCAATGTAGCTGTTATTGACAGTCCATTAATTATGTACACAGTAAGGATGGGGCGGGGTGCAGGGGTCAAGGGTTTCAGTACATTTCTAATGCGTATCACATGCTTAAGGTGATCGTGCAGTCTAGAAATCATGTAAAAATGCGCATGTTATTAATCGACAGCCAGTTTCATAATATAAATTATAATCATTATACAGCTCTTAAATCATCGTTATTTAGTGCAATATTTGTCTTGGCTTATTAAAATCCCATTGTTTTATTCTGGCTATCACTTATTGGAGGTAGAAGATGCCATCTCCTGTAGAGATACCTACATAACCTCCATCCAAATCAATGTAACCACCCTTTCCCCTTCATAGCCTCCACCCAAATACCTGTACCTGCACTTTCATATTGGTCAACTTAAGTAAACCAGACTGTTGTAGCCTCAAGGGATGCCAGGGCCTACACCTGTCTAGTCTTAAGGAGGTATTACACTACAAGACTTGAGCTCTGATGTCACAGGGAAATCACACAAATGAGAGACAAAAATTCTTTGTTACACATGTGAAAAATTATCACAATTGCCAATTTCAAACAATTTCAAATAATCCTGTGTGTGGATTTTCTGAAATATATATATCAAAATATCGTGCGGAAATCACAGCTAAAAGTCGTGTAGTGGAATAGGGCCTTTACTTGGGAAGACCTACCTGGCTATAGGAACTGTCGTAGCCTTTGTTAATGTTTCTGTATGGTTCATTGAAAGCCCCCTCAATCTATTCCAGCTATCCAGTCATACATCTTAATCTTCTCAACGAGTAAAGGCCCTATTACACTACACAACTTGAGCTGTGACATTGGCGTAATAAGGGGCCTTCCATTAAGTATGTACGCATCAAGGGGGGGGGGGGGGGTCTGAGATTTTGGAAAATGTACGTACGTTCTAGTACAAATTCAATGCATATCTTTGTCCAAGGGGGAAGGGGGATCAGTGATTCTTTTTTTTTGAAAATGTGCGTACGTTCTAAAGGGAAGACCCCTAAGAGGATATTGCAGAACAGTGAAAGACAGGAGCGATATCTTAATTTGAAATTGGCAATTTGGAGAATGTAACACATGTGTAGCAAAGTATTTTGTCTCAAATATGCACAACCTCCCTGAGAGATCATCATATCACAACTCAAGTCGTGTAGTATAATAGCTCAACTAATACGTGTTCAGCTACGGCTACAATCTAGGCCTATTACTAATACCAACGCATCTCAATTTGGCCGTCGTGGCGAGTTCAGTTGGCTAGTGTGGCCGGAGCTTTGTGTATGAAGTATAGTAGGAATGGGTGTGACCAGTGTCAATGTGTGGGAAGCCAACTAAGAAGAACGATTCTCCACACAAACAACTGAACTGTCACAATGTTTATACATTGATGTTTCCCTTATAATTCTCTGCCCCCCCCCCTAATTCTTGTTATGGCGTGATTCTTACTTTCCAATAAGTATTTCGCATTTTTTTAAAATTCATATAAAATTTCGATATATAGGTTCATCACGACTCGGCTTCTAACATAACATCCGCTTTGGGAAAAAAAGCTATACAATATATAAGAGATACTTTCAAGGACGTTCGCATAGATAATTGAATTTTTTGAGTGGTTTCTTCAGCAGTCTCCAAGGCGTGTTTTATCAACGACAACACTTGAAGGTGCTTAGAGTACATATAGCCCTCAGAAATATCATTATGTCAACACCGTCCTATACAGGAACAACAACAATGGGGGATATCAGGCCTTTTAATCTGCCAATCACACCTAAACTGACCAATCACAAGCCGCGCTTTACAAGCGCTAGTCCCATCCCCGATATTAAAACATCACGATTTCAGGATCCAAGTAAATAATTATAACGCATAAATCCATCCCGGATCCCCGGTTGTAACACCGCACTCATGACAATGGTTCTGGCAGCATTATTAGGGTAAGAAGTCAGATTTTTCGTTTTATTCAATATGTATATACATAAATAATTCTACTATAAATGATATCATATACCATGTATGATAATGGTAAAATATGATGTATCGTAGTTTACATGGACACTAGAATATCATGGATATTTGCATGTGGGTGTGGGTATACTAAAAATTAGTCCCATCAGAAGTTTCTACTCTACTTTAATTCTTCTGCACTAAATGTTTGTGAAACATTGGATCTCGGTTGCTAGTCAGACATTTTAACGCTACAACTATTATTTGCATTTATTATATTTTGGTAAATTTTGAATTGTTTTAACCGGTCGATCACCCACCCCTACATTATAATTATTTAATGTAATTTTTGGTGGAGTGGCTACCTATTATAAAACCATCATAATTTGGCAAGCCATGTATCCAAGAGCATGGTATGAATCGATGAAATGGTAGTATGGCTTATCTACATTATAAGCTAGGATTATTACTACTCACAACGTTTCACTATACTACGAGTGATGCGGAAATCAGTTGTACAACATACATGGCACATTTCTTCTTAAATCACCGGGTGGTTAGTTCCCCGAGTTAGATCATGGCCAACGGAAAGGATTCTTAGAGCTTGTTCACACAATATAATCCTGTATTACTTAGTTCACTTTTTATAATCCGTTCTCATGGCGTCTAATCTGTTAATCTACCTCCGTAATACAGATCACTTTTTAACAAGCTCACATAGCTTCACCGCGGGGGAAGTGTGTTAAGACTCGAATTACCTTTAATCTGGTTGATTTATAATAGGCTATAAAGTTTATTACCTTCCTTATATTAAAATGGCATTGCTTCCAATCTTCGCGCAATCCTACCTGTTCAATGCTAGCAGCCATGCAGATAACATGCAAATAAATGCTGGTTTATCAACTCTTATTATAATCATTAGGAAATAAAAGGGATTCCACCTGCACCCAACGAAATTTCCCCCCACATCCATACCAGAGCCCCTCCACACTGTCATAGCAGTGCCAAAGCAAGAATTTGACGTTATTAGAACGTTATTAGAATGTTCTATTCAGTTCTGCTTTGGTTCTTGCTATGTTATTTTGATGGCACCCAAAAACATTTTTATAGAACCTAACATTGCAACGTCGCACTGTGTTGTGATTGTGACATTCTTTTAATGTTTTTTCATGTTATATTCACAAGAAAATTGGGTAGATTACAGACTAACCAAAAAAAGTACAGTCGCAGAATGTGCTTGTTATGTTGCTGCTTGCCTGAGTGCTAGCAACGCCCTACTGCAACGCGGGTGGCTGGGGATCGCCTCCCGGTTGCGGAACGCGTTTGTCTGTTTAAAATCTTGTGGACAAGTCCCAAACCGATGTTTTTAAAGTTGTCGCTCTTAGATGTCAGAAACATGTTCTCTCTCCCGGCACGGTGGCCAGTCCACCAAAATGACCAAAAAACGGCCTGTTACGCATCATTCACGGTCTGATTTTAGACCTTACCTTTAGGCTGCTAACCTTTACCGTTTACTTTGACGAAACATGATCATGTTTTGTTAAGGAGAACAGAGCTCTCTGGGTTGTTTTACGCGCTGTCCTCTCACTCAAAAACAATATGTTTTTTCTCTGGCAATTAATTGAAAAACGCCGCCACCACGTCAAACAATGCTCAGATGAAAGTGTTTTGGTGACTGGGAGCCCAGCACGGGGTATTGGTCTAATGGCGCTGCAGCAGCTTTTAAACTAAAAGATAAACTTGACTCCATGCTCATTGCTATTTGATACTTTCTTTAAAATATACCAACTGATTTCTATCTTGATGATTATTGGTGTTTGGTAGTTCACACTCGTGTGAACTTTTCCTTTTATGTGTCGGTCATTTCCAAGGTTAGTTTTAGAAAATATATTCTAAATTCTATATTTTCTTAAAATATTTACCTCAGCATGCAGAGCTTTTTTATATTTTGGTTGACCAAAGTTTGGCCAAATACGTGGATACGCAGATATCTATACGGCTGCCATCCACTAGTCAACTTAACACAACACTCAGGGATTAGGGTCGGGTGGCAGTGCCGGTCAAAGTTTATACAAGAATTACAAAAATACTTTCCAGACAAGAATATTGATGTTATTATTGGTTTTGGTTGAATATTTGTTGTCAATATTGGTTAGAAATCGGGGGCTGTGCCCCCAAGCCCCCCTTTTTCTTTCTTTTTTTCTATTTTTAAATTTTCTTATTAATTGCCCCATAAACAATGACCGACCTAAGACAAACAAGAGGGGATTATCTTCTATCAACACGTTGACTACTGAGGTGCACCCATCTATACTACTACCCTTTTTTTCTAATCATTTGAATAGATAATTAAAGTAAGACAAGGAAACATAATATTGCAACAAAAGGAATCGCCATGGCGTATATTTGACAAACATTCCGTGCTACACGTGTAGACAGTATGAAAATCCATATTCTAACGAAATACCTAATTTGCCTGAATCGATATCGCAATAAATAACTAAACTCCATAGGTCTGTTAGGATGGTAAAATTTGCGCCATTATGGAAATATATCTCGTTCCCAATACAGATAGGTCTTACAATGTCAAGAGAAAAAGACTAATATATACCCTTTTACTGAGATGTGTTTCCTAGACTCATCTCAAGATAGTACATACTTACAGAAATTAAGTGGCAAACATGTGGACACACCGTGTCGATTAATGGTCTCTTCTAATTAAATTCCAAGAATAAGCTTCCGTCCCTGTCGCGACAGAGCTTGATAAATGATCAGATTCTCCCGTGCCCATCTCAGGTGTGAATGTTTGGTTAATGGGGGTTTTACACCTGTGAGGCTTGAGCTGCAATGCATCTGCGATATAGACCTTGTGTAGACGTGGTCATGTGATCAGATTTTGGTGATCACCACATGCTTATCATGACCACGTGGCTATGAAATAAATCTAAAAATTGTCAGTTCTTATTGTCGCTGATGGTCACTTACAATTGCATATGGTTAACTAATGTAAACATGGCTTGACATAATGTTCTAGATGTTTCTGAAATGAGAATAATAATGATTCGAAATGTATCACCAATATGGCGGCTACTACATATTTGAAGGTGTGACGTCATTTGCACAGCGTCTATACCACATTGCAAGCGAGTCACAGAAAAGGGTGATGTTGTGTTTGTGTTAATGTCCATGGAATGTCTTAGTGTGCTGCCAGGTGTGCTGCGACTTGGGGATGGTGCGGAAAACCTTATTTTCAAGGCAAAGGTATCATGGGTCACATTGTTAGGAGCAATATTTAGGTGAGGTAACACTAAGACAATCGTAAATACGTTTCTCATATCTCAAAATGTAAGATAAGATGTTTCCAATTGTTAATAATCTTAACTAAAACAACCAGTGTGAAACACCCCCTGTGATCAATTGGACTAACTGTTGTTCTGTTGTTCTCTAAAGTGACTGGACTGGCAGGTTGTATGATATGGAAACAGGCATGGAGTATTCGATAACATATTTCTAAACCACCATAATCTAAGTAAGTCTAGCCTGACAATATTGAACATTTTAGAACAAACTCACACAAAACCCTCTGAAATGATTCAGGAGGTTTCTTTGCTTACTAGACATATAACCAAACAAAACCAGTAGTATACCAGTGCACCAAGGTGACTCCAATCAGCGGTCAGCTCGGTGAGATCAGCGGAATGGCAGCTCTCCGCCCCCAGTGGTCGGCAATCACCACCGTTATGGCCAGCTGTCTATGGCGACATATTGTGAAAAGGTGGGGCAAGAAACTTAGATCAGAAAAAATGGGCACTATACCTGAAGCCCCATTCGCCATGTGCATTTTTGTTATTGCGATCTGAGATATAATTGCGATCTTCTTGTATTTAGACTTCTAATCTTGGAGAAAAAAAACTGTGCTTTATTAAGATATCAAGATATATGGTTCAGCAATTATTCAGTCAAAATACAAGTTTTTTATGCTTGTTTCAAGATCGCATTAAAAAAAGTCCAAGACAGATGTAGCATACAATCGTGAGGGCAAGCAATAATGTAAACGACGTCTGCAAGTGAACGTATTCAACATGTTGGATTGATTCGTTTGAATTCCAAGCGATTTTGGGGTATAAGCACTCGAGAAAATGATCACATGAAATCAAAAGGGACCTTTTTTCTCAGTGTGAATGCTAGCCTAAAGCCCCATTCGCCCTGGCCGTCATAGGTCTCTGCTATCTGCGAACTTTGGAAACATTGGATTGTCACTGCCTTCTAACGGATAAACTGCTAATCTGAGGGCCGACAAAATAATCGCAGGCCAGCAAAATTTAACAAATGACTCACATTAAGAAAGATAGTGCCTTGCGATTGCATGCAATCATTTTCGCATAAACAGGGATTAAAGTGAGGTCCAGAATGTCCTAGTGGACAAAGGACTTAAAAGTTCCAGGACACCATGACAGGACCCTTTGGACACCCAGAGAGTACCCCTTACCCTATGGGCTTTCCTCCTACCTGGAAGTGACCCATGGCCCTGAAGTGAGAGTGGAGCGTCTCAACAGGTAACAGGTCTCTGGAGGAGGCTGGCCGTAACGGAGGGGTTGGGGGAGTGGGGGTTAAATGAGTGGCTCTTAGTGTGGAGGGCACGGTGAGTGGGTGCTAACGACCACTGCCGCCCCCTAACGGTGAGTAACGGCAGCACCGGGGTGAAGGGCGGAAAGAGCAGGTCGCGAGATGCTCTAGACTGTGGGTCCATCCAAGTCCGCTAAAGTCGCTCAAACTAGGACTGTTAGCCAGCAACCATTTTAGTTGAAAATTCCACCTTGTATCCCAGCACGATTTGCTTCTTCTGGTTTGCCGCCAGAGGTGGTCATAAACAACCAGGAGTTACATCAACAGTGCATGGGTAGCCCATGATTATATATAGAGAGGGCCAGTAAAATAGTGTTTAAAAGATTTGACCTGGCCAGTCAAAACTGGACACTATGTGGGTGTATGGTCCTAATATGCAAGAGGTAACTAGGTCATGGAAGGACTAAAGCTGATCTAGTCTAGGCTAGTTTCTAAGTGGTGAATAAACCCCAACAATTAGTGGTAGTCGGCGGCGACCAAGTTGGATAAAACTAGTCATTGGGCGACCAATTATTAGTTCCCTGACGACTAAAATTAATATCTTTCATTGGACACACTTGCCTTGAGACCGTTGCCGGCTAGAGGAAGGAAGGGCGCTGAAGTCGGCTGACCAGCTGCTCTGTTCATTCATTGATAATTGTGGTAAAAATCATGCATGACCAATTTTAGCAGGCATAAACAAGGAGAAAAGCGAATCACGTTTTCTGCCATTACAACGTCGTTTAAATTCATTTGTTTGCTCAAGGCACATTCCCATGAGACGAATTTAGGGGGGCGGGGGGTGTGCACCCCATGTTTTTAGACAAGTTATACGTTTTTTAACGTGAGATTAACCCCCTAGAGGGAGCTTCGGGACACTTTGTATAGGCGTCCCCCCATTCTAAATTCCTGGAACCCTCCCTGAGAAATGGACTAACTGTCATATTGCGTGGTGATCAATTGACCACTCGATAAAACCAAATTGGTTATATTTCTCTGACTCAATTGCTTTCATCTTGGACATGTACGTCATCATGGATCTGTTGGTCATTATAATCCCAATCTGGGGATACATTCGTGAATTTTATTTCATGTTTTCTAGTGAACAAATGATTTTGAATATCACATGGTGATCACCATAATGGCCCTGTCTTTCTAATGTCTATATTCGCAGAAATAAGGGTTCTATAGATGTACTTTTTTCGGTCTTGATTAACAGAGATTGCCAGAGAAAATTACATAAACGCTATCTGGGAAATATTGGATGTCTACGCACTTTAAATGGATAACATGATAGTGTTACGGTATTGATGAAACTCGAGACGTTGAAGCTGATGACTGGGGCTATGTTTTCGTAACCGGACAGAGTGATTGACTAATCATAGTGTTAAAAATTGCTCTCTGGCAGTTCCATCCATCACAAAAAGCAGCAGGTGATTGTAAAATAACCTCAAAGAGGAATTGCTATGCTACATTTTTCGGCCGACAGACTCATAGATCAATAGTTACAATACACTAATGACTGCCATCTTCAAGATTCAAGGTTCCTATATGCACCTTTCCCACGAACCTGCGCAGTACCCCAGTCTGCCCACTTTTGGGGCTTTTGGTCATGGGTCACCTCACTCCATATACCTTCACTCTGGGGAAACCCTAAAAACCACCAGAGGGGCGCTACTGCTCTGTTTAACCAAGGAAAGGTGTGTGTGTGGGGGGGGGGGGGGGGGCAGGCAGGCTGAACCTTGCAGTTGGATGCATGGTCAATGTCTAAAACATGAACAGGAATACATTATGACACCCGGTAAATAAAACGTAGAAGGAACCCAGTCCAGGTTCTCAGAAGAGCTGAAACGTAAACAGCGGAGTAGAGTGATGGTCATAAAGATGGGCATAAAAAGTAGACTGGAGACTGACTGCTCCTGTCGTGGGCAACACATCTGGCTTTACAACCCATCGGTATGTCTTTTCACGTGGAGGGAGGATTGATGTTGTTGATGAATGGATACTGTGACGCCAGAGACATATTTGGACCATATATAAAGGGAAACCAGCACAAAAAGTGTGAAGCCTACATTCTGTCAGAAAGTCCTGCACACACCTAGATGAGATATTTATGCGCAGAAAAACGTCGTGCATACACAACCGGGTACCCAACATTAATAATTTTTGTTACAAACCAGCTGCTGCGAGAATCATATCATATGCATCACATTACTCATCAAAAGAAATTCTCCATACTCCTATCCAACCCTTTAACAGCCTACCCAATAGTTTACCCAATAGGCAAACATCTTAGAGTTGTTTAGCCCTATGAGGTTGTTTACATCCCAACTGGGGATATGATGTTATCATGACAATGCATTGACGTTCTATTTAGGTTCTTGTTACTTTATTGGGGCATCATTCTGTTGTGACATTGCACTTTGAGGTTATTGCAATGTTCTGGTTATATTCTTCAACCTAGTCATTTTACATGCATGTTTTTGTTTAGCATTAACATCACCTAAAACTTTCTTTTATAACATTCTGTTTCTGTGATTCTCAATCTTATTTTTGATAACCTAACTGCTGCATGGTATTTTAGTTGGCAACATATTGACGAAAAGAATCATGGTCGCAGAACGGTACTGTTTCGTCATTATGTTTCTGTTCACAGCATGATAAAAGATGAAATCCAAATACCATTCATGTCAATATCCAATAGACTTACAATGACTGAGCTGCAACTCGCCCCTTCTAGATAGATACCCCTTTGTTTATGACCTACCCTGATTAACCAGTGTTTCTCTTTCTCCCCGCTAGGGTGCCTCCCGGAAGTCGTGAGAACGTGAGTCGGCGCACTACCCTGGACCTGCCGACCACCGACTCGACGGTCGGTGACTCGGAGGAGGAGGGCAGCGACCGACCCGCCCCCACACGGCGTAAAAACGGGGTGGTCGACCCCCGGCCCGCCACCGGTAAGGATACACTGTAGTTACGTCCAAGTCCGCTAGTCGCTCAAAGTAGTATGTAATAGCTAATCTGGGTCAGCACGGACCTAAGTAAAGACGGCATTCACCTTTCCCATGAACCTGCGCAGTCCCCAACTCAACCTAACTTTTTGGTCTTTGGTAACTAGGTCACTTCACCTCACATGGTTTATTACTGTAAAACTCCCATAAAGTTGTTTCAATTTCAAAACACGAGGTAGGCGCCACTTTATTGAAAAAGACTGTAGTACAGTCCTACACGAGGGTGGCGCCTCTTTATTGAAAAAGACTGTAGTACGGTCCTACCACACTGGGTGTACAAAGTAGCACTTTGGAAGGTTTAATCTGGGTCGGAACGGACTAAGGACGGCCCTTACCATTAGTGCAATGGCCCTTAGATTGGTCTCACGATATGCCCTAATGTAAGCCGCGATTACATATCATAGACATTACGTGGTTAACATTGAGGGTGTGGCTTAAATTAGTTTTTTGGTGCCAAATATGGGCGTTAAAACCTTCACGCATCAAATATTATATAGTATATGATATACTATATATAATTGTTAATGAATGTGAAACTGACCTATGCAAAACCTAGAAGTTAGACTGTAACACAATTAAAGTAGGGTGCGGATTAAATTGTGTATTTTACGTGATATGCGATACCGTGGCTTGAACCGACTCTGCTGTTTCACGCAAATCTAAAGTTTCAGGAATGCAAGTAGTGCATGGAAAGTGGGGTTTTGAGCCTGTCGCATAGTTCATTTTTCTTCATGGGACGTCACCTGTTGGACATAGAACACCTAAAAATGAACTGATTTCATTCTACGTAACAACGCTATATCCAGTAAAATTATAAACAAATATAATAGTGTGTGGGACAAATATTTAAGTAAGTATTTTGCATTTGTCTTAGGGATTTACACAAACTGTAAAATACGCATTATTAAACAAAAAAATGAAAAGTGGAACCAACAACTGAGGCTTTCTGACCTGTCGTATATGTAGTGGATCATGTATGGGAGACGTCGTATATATGTATAAACTGCAGTGAGAGAGACGTCCTAATACACACGTACCACAAGCGAAGTCACCATTCCACAAGCAATGCATCTCAGCAAAGCGGACATTGGGAGGTTTAAGACATGAGCTTTACACTTCAGACGGGTTGGAGGGAAGGTTTAGATATTGATCTTGACTTATGAGAACCACCTTCCCATTTTACCAGGGGGCACAAGTGGGAAATTGGAAAGAAGCCTTTTTGAAATAAATGGTTTTGGGTGGAGTCTTGAAGCACGCAACCTATTTTTTAAAAAACACACACACAAAAAACAACAGGTTGGACCGTTCTGTCGCGCTCTTTCTATGAATCCGCCACTGGATATTGACTAAACTCGAGGTCACCCTAACCTAAACGCATACGTATTACATACTTGTAAACATGCACGCTTCCATAGAAAATGTTTTACATTAAATATAGCAACAGTAATCCTTTTGTAATCACAGCGTCATAATGATTTCTCCTGTAGATGCTGAGAGGGAACGCCTGTTCAATTAATCACATTCTTATAAGGCATACCATATAGATTTACTTCTTATCAATAGAAATGAAAATAGAACATAGGATCTTTCCCATTACATTTGCAGTGGCCGCAACCCGTAATCTCTGAGAGGAATATCGGCTAAAAGAAATGCTCCAGTAGCCTATAGATAAGGGAAAACAGAACACTAGTCAATAAATGGAACACCCATGCAGCTCGCACGCTACGACAACAATGAGATACATATTTGGGAATAGATGATAATAAGTGTCAACATGTTTTTTATTTGTAAAATAAGAAAATTTAGAACTGCAGAATGCCTTGACAGTGCAATTAGGTTAATGGGTTATTGTATATGATGGCAGCTTTATGGGTATATGTAGTTTGACAGGCACACATACGGAGACAGGTACACATACTGTAATGAGTATACAAATTGTGTGTTAGGGGAGGGGGGGGGGGTGCGCATTGAGGGATGTGACTGGTCGAATGAAGGGGGGGGGGATACCCATTGTCGTATGGGACTAAGGGTCCCGACAGCCCTATGGCAACCAAGACATCTCAACAGTATATTATTGACTAATACATCAGGTTTTGCATCAGAACGTCTCATATTCTGCCATAGCTCTCTTCCGGTACTATCGCCATAATCATCGTAACGGTACCTATCTTGCTGTGTAGACCAAACCTAAAGCCTGGCTTCCACCAGCCAATTTTGACCGCATATATTTGGTAATTTATTACTTTAACTAGTAATATGACAAACGACTATATATCACACATACCATTCGAAAGAGAATTACAAACCCTTTCTCATGGTATGTAACATGTTTGTGATTAACCAATATTCCCACTGCCGATTTTTGAAATCGGTAGTAAAATCGGCTGGTGGAAACAAGGCTTTAGTGAATACAGAGGCCACTTGTAAACACCCCCCCCCCCCCCCACCATAGTATACACTCTGTCAGTGCAGTAAGTACAGTGTATTACTGTCATAAGGAGCACCCTCTAGTGTGACGTACCTGACATACCCATTAACCTAGAACTTACCTGCTCTTTGACCTTGATGGTCTTTGAACAATATTATGGACGGGACATTCATAACATACATGTATATGAATCCAGTTTCTGGTGATGTTATTGATACGCTGTGTACGGGACAGAACAAAATGATGGCAAAAACGTTGCAACAATTGGAAACAGTATGAATGAAATTTAATGAATATAGGCCTATGTATGAGTTATTGGATTAATGGTTATACTCAAGAACTTGTCCATTTCGCTCATTGCAAAACTAACTCAGCATTTTTTTCAGTAGTATAATTTCGGCAACCTGTCTTCATGTCATGACCATCACCATGGAAAACCTAGCAAAATAGCATGAATCCGCTAGCACCGAGGTGTAGGGAGTTGGGGAGAGTCAGTTCTTAGAATAGACATCGTTATTGAAATATAACGCTCCTTAAAAATTGCCTTTTCGCTACTGGTCAAGATAACTTCACAGAGAATCCATTATTGTATGGTCGCGGTGGAGATATCTAAATAACGTTTTTTGGGGGGTAAAGTTTAAGATTTCAAAGACTATCCCAAAAGCATCATGATGAATTTCATAGTCATTTATTCGAGGTTGACTCATTATGTTTTAGTCATAACAAAATGAGCATGTACATTGTTATCTTATAACATGTCGTTGCTTGTGTTTGACTCCTGTTACCCCCTTTTCCAAAATCCTGCATCTGCCCTAGGCCTGTTCATGTATATTATGTGCGCTGATGTTTCATAACGTTTCAGTGTCATGTCAAAAACAACCCAATTTCTATTAACCAGTTTCATTTGTCCATCTGTTTCAGACCTGCTGGACTTCTCTGACTGGGTGACGGGGTCCTCCGAGCTGGGGTCGGGCCAACAGGCCAGCGGGGTGCCGTCCATCGTGGTCAACGACTTCTGCGAGGTGTCCAGGGAGGGTCAGCACAGCCGGAGCTCCACCGAGGACTCGGAGCAGACCCCTCTGATCCAGACGGAGAAGGTGCAGAAGCCCAAGAAGAGGGAGTCGGCCGGGTCTCTGCTGGACCTGAAGAACGTCCGCAATGTGTTCAGCAGGGTGCCCACCCGGTCCCACTCAGGGGACATCGTGCAGGTGCCCTACGACATGGACTTAGAGAACGGGAACCTGGGGAGTCAGGGAGTCTGTGAACCCTGCAAGCTGTTCTCCTCCATGCCGGACAAGAACAAGACCATGTCTCAGCCCTCCGTGCTGCACGTGGAGAACGAGAAGTCGGACTATAACGCCAACAAGCAGTACAAGCGGCGGGGATCGGTGCAGTTCACCCTGCCCAAGGGCATGGGGAGCGACGGCCACTGCTTTGACGGCGACCTCCTGGGACGGAGGGGCTCAGGGTGCTCCTCCATACCGGAGAAATACTCGGACTACCACGCCTGGAGGTCGGACCACAGCGGGGGGACGACCCACCAGGACTGCCGCATCCACTGCAACCCGCGCCGCATCCGCAACCGGTCCGTCTCCACGTGCGTGTCCACGTGCTCGGACAAGGGGGAGGAGGCGCCCTCCGTCACCTACCTCCAGAACCGCAGGACCTCCCGGACCTTCACCGTCATCAACTACGGCGACGGGTCGAGTGGGGGTAACAACGCCAGCAAGCCGGACGTGCGGAGGCCCTCCCAGCAGGCGGAGGTGGACGACCCCATCGACGAGGCGGGGGTGGAACTGTTCGACGACGTGGACTCGACATGCGGCTCCATGGTGAGCAGCGCGTCCCGCCTGCAGCAGGTGCTGAACATGAGGGCCCAGAAGGAAGGGGGCATGGACTACCTGAAACGGCCGTCCTCCTTGACCTCTGAGAAGGAGACGCTGAGCACGGACCTCCAGGACCTGGAGCAGCAGCTGGCCTACAGGTGGGTACATTACATTCCACCAGTTTATCCATCAAAAAGTGTCCCCTGTTTCTGAGGTAAACGCTGTGTGTAAGTTTTTCACTTGTAAAAGGAAGATGTAAGATCAAGAAAATATTTGATGAACCTGCAAGAATATTCATCTACAATATTTTCCCTTCAAAATGACATATAGCTTTGGTTTGTAATTTACCCCCGAGCTGCACAGCGAGCTCCCTAAATTCACCTGTCATTTTGACAGGGCAAAACCAGAGTACCATGTATAACTGGCTGTAACTCTTGAACCAATGCAGATAGAGATAAAATTCAAAATGCATATTAAACTAGACACCATATCTGGCCGATATTATGTTCTTCAATATTTTTTGGGCATTTTTCAATGTTTATGTAATATACTTACTATAGGAGGAAGTCCCTCAAGACGTGCACGGTGCGGTCCCTGCCGCAGGTGGCTCGGAGGGGGGCGCTGTTTGCGCGCAGAAAGAAGCACCGCCTGGTGAACAAGGAGGGCGACTTTAACATCCACTTCAGGAACATCTCCAACCGCAACAAGCGCTACCTGGCCGACGTGTTCACCACCCTGCTCGACATGCAGTGGCGCTTCAACCTGCTGCTCTTCATCATCGCCTTCGTCGTCAGCTGGATCAGCTTTGCCACGCTCTGGCTGCTCATCTCGTACTTACACGGCGACACCACACCTGTCGCCCCTTCGGACATAGTCAACTCCACCATTCCATGTGTCGTTGGGGTGACCGACTTCACCTCTGCTCTGCTCTTTTCCATTGAGACCCAGCACACAATAGGCTACGGGGTTCGTGCTATGACCACGTCCTGCTCGGAAGCAGTGGTCTTACTCATGGTCCAGTCCATCTTTGGGGTGGTCATACAATGTGTCATGGCTGGTGTTGTGCTGGCCAAACTGGCCCGACCCAAGCGTCGTGGGGAAACCATTATGTTCTCTCAGAAGGCCGTCATATGTCAAGAGGACGGCCAGTACTGTTTAATATTTCGCGTGGGTGACATGCGGCGGTCGCAGCTGGTCGGCGCCATGCTCCATGCCATGTTCGTGAAAAAGCGGGTGACCCAAGAGGGCGATGAGATTCCGTTCTACCAGTGCCACCTGGAGGTGACGGCCGAATCAGAGGACTACGACCAGTTCATCTTCCTGTCCTGGCCAATCAGAATCGTGCACAGGATTACCATGAACTCCCCCCTGTGGAACATGTGTGCCGAGGGCCTACTGACTGAAGACTTTGAAATCATTGTGGTCCTAGAAGGGGTCGTCGAGGCCACAGGTATGTGCATGCAGGTGCGAACGTCCTACCTGCCCTCTGAGATCATCTGGGGGCACCGGCTGTCCCCTCTACACACGGTCTGTAACACTGCTGAAGGGGTCTACGAAATAGACTACGCCCAGTTCCACACCACAGTACCAGTAGAAATGCCCGAGTACTGCGCCTACGAGCAGCACAGCCGGAAACACAGCCGAGACGACGATGACGTCATGCTCAACGTCCCGCAACAGAGGCGCCGCCTATTGTCAATGTCAGAAAGCTACTACGGTAGTCATGCTGCGTTGCCAATCAACTTGGGTGTATGACATTTCGACCTCTTAAAGAGGATTTATGTTAAAAGTTAGTTATTATAAGCAATGCTCATGTTGTTCAATGCCATGTTTGAAGGGTGTTGTGATATTTTATTTAAGTATCATGTAAATTTATCACGTTTATTTCTAACTTGTAATATAGCATTGATTACTTTAACAAGGATAATGTACATATTTTACCTCTCACTAATATAAGTGAATAAGCATTTAAATGTGATTTTAGTCCCCATTCCGTGCACATTTAAGTACCAGCTGTTTGGTATTAGGCCTAGTTACCTACTGACTTTGCTTCACAGTTAGATGTTATAATTCTGATATACCCGAGTGAAAGAGATTTTAATAGGAGATTCTTTTGTCTTTGTGGTAATAATTACTTAGATAAACTAGTGTTAATTGTTACCAACCGTGAAAATTGTGATGGTCGTCTGGCGGCTATAATGCTTATTGAGTATTTCCAGTGCAACCTCCTCTATTGAGTGGTACAAGTACGAATGGTCACTTTTGAAGTACTTGCAATCATAGGCCTATGTCGTTTCGATTTGTTGAATAAGGTGAAGATTGTGATGTGACTTCAATGCAGATGGAGACAAAAACAGTTTTGGTTACCAGGATTACTGTACGTAGTGATATCGTCCAACAGCTTTAGTCATGTTGCTAGTTGGTGGCATTGTGATGTACATACATATATATGATCAGTGGTCCGTCGCATAACGGGTCTCGCTGTTGTGAGGGTTGTCCACAACAGCGAGACCCCTCCCTGTTCAACAGCGAGTGTATCCAACTTTGGCTATAACAGCGAGGGTTGGCACACCCAAATTTTCAACATATCGGGGGGACATTTTGGGGTTGTGATTTTAACATTTCGTTTTCATTACCTGTTAGGTGTGCCCTTCAGCTCTTAAAATGTGCAGGAGGCAAGTGCCGGAAATGTATTTCTCAATAAATTAATTGTGTTCAAAGTTTGTACAAAACCATCGCTGTTGCGAGGGTTGGCACATTGAAAACCTTAAGGATATCCCTGTTGCGAGACTTAAATCTAAACCCTCGCTGTGCTCTCGCTGTTGCGAGGGTTTGGTTATGCGACGGACCACTGAGAGAGGGACGTTACCTACTGCTACCTTTACACTCATTATGAATGTCAAACACATTCAAGGCTGAAACTTTTCACTACAGGACCTTTGAGCACAATTGAGGTGGGGATAATTAAACAAATCAGGAGTAGCTTTCTAGAAGTCTGGACAAGAGAGTTTCCAGTTCGGCAGAATTTAAGAAATTTGTTCCATGTCTTTTCAATAAAAAACAAAAGGGTATCTTCGCACAGACCGAGAGAGTATTGAATTGCGCGGTAATTAGTCTGTTGGCCATAATATTATTACATTTCCAGTGGCCCGTTGCACAATGACCTATCATAACAATGATAACTTTAAGAGAGACGTTGTTATTACGATAGTTATCGTTATAATGATACCCCTATTATCTTTGCTTCACTGGATCAAATTGAATTATGTAAATAAATATATGGAGGGGCACCATCGGGATATAAATTATAGAAATAACAGCTCATTAACAGCATTCCAAATACTTTTTTTGGGGTTTCAAAACATGTGTTATAATGCGCAACGTTGCTACGAAAGGTGTCGTTAATTTGCTACCTTGCATTGTAACGAAGGGTATTGTACAATGGGCCACAGTTGCAAAATGAGTCTCGCAATAGAGAATGATAATTTTTGTCATATCAAGCACTGTTGTGCAAAAATCCAGACTCACTTTTCACCCATTTATAATGGTTTTCCTGGGTTGAAGGTTTAAGAAATTTTGGATCTAAATCTCTTTTTTTCAGAACTTTTTACAGAGTTTTTTTTGAGGGGGTAGAAAATAGTCTAACAACAATTAAAGTGGACAAGGAACGCGTTCCTTGTTAAGTTCCTTGTTAAGTTCCTTGTTTGTTGTTATAATCAGTATAGTGCAATTGGCCACTGGTGGGGGAATTGAAAGCTAGCCATTAACACTGCTCCTTCATATGACAACAATCTAGCCTTAGAACTCGTGAATATGTAAATATGAGTTATCCACTAACTTTAAGATATTTCAGATCAAGCCACGTGATTTGATGCTGTTTATTCCTTTTTAGATAAGGGGCCATCCATAAATGATGTCACACTTTTTCAGGGTATTTTTAGGACCCACCCACCCCCCTGTCACACTAAATTCTCTAATCTAAACATGACAATAAGGCCGTTTTCAGGCAGTGTCACACTTTCCAACCTACCCACCCACCCCCTTGTATGTGACATCATTTATGGACGCCCCCTAAGAGGATTGCGGCTGTACCTCGAGTTATATTTCAAAGTCTAATCTTTGCTCTTTAATTCTCATCTGAGGATAACTGTCTATCTGTGATAAAACTATTGATAATGTTCTCGTATCGAGTAGCACTTTATATAAACCATGGAATAAATTCTTTAAAAGATCAACCCGGTATCAGGAGATGATTCAACCGGTTTTGTTATTTCTCCAGTCGGAATTCATAAGGAGTGGTCACTGTATAATAACCTAGTCGTTGAAAAAACCAACAAAATGGCTTAGTTATACACGATATACTTTGTGAAAATATCGAGATCGTTACCGTTAAAAAGGTCTATGACTAGATTTTTATTGCAATAAAAACATATCAAAACCAGTATTTTCATATTCATTGTGTATTTCTATCTTGGCAGATCAAAGATTGGTAATATTATTTCCTATGAAATTATCAATGCAAGAAAAACGAAAATACTGTCTCAGCATCAGGTATAGAAGACAGCAATTAACATGGTCTAGGAATAACAGTAGGCTGACATTAAAGTATGAATCGCATTACTGACTCCGTAAGACACACATGAATGGTTTCCAGGACAATCCAAGTAGTTTAGAAAACATCAATTCCCAAAGCAAGTTGGAGTATACTAAAAATCTATCACTCTTAAAGGATGGCACTCTTCATAAATTATTCCTCACTCTTAATTTGTCACAAAATTATTAGTCTGGGGCCGCCCATTAATTAAGCAAAGAATCTTTCATTAGAATCTTTACATTCCAAGCAAAAAGATTGCCCATGTTTTTGTCTACATAATAATCCAAAATTGACGGCAGATACTTAAATTAGTGTAAAGGCCATATTCCACTATGCGACAAATGGCCCCAAAATGCGTCCAGGGCGGCCGCAAACGCGTCCAGGGTGGCCGCAAACGCGTCCAGGGTGGCCGCAAATGCGTCCAGGGCGGCCACAAAAGCGTTTCCGTTAGGGTGCCGCAAATGCGTTTGCGGCTGCCCTACTGCTATATTCCACTTGTTTGCTGCCACCAGACACAAAGAAACGGCCGCAAACGCGTTTGCGGCCGCCCTGGATGCGTTTGCGGCCACCATGGATGCATTTGCGGTAGGTAGAATATAGGAAGTTGCAACACTTCCTTGCGGCCTCTGCTAGCTGCCACTACAGTTTGCTTGCGGCCAAGGATACCAACATGTTGGTATCAGAACCGCAAACTGCTTGCGGCCACCTTAAATAGCGGCCGCAAATGAACGCTTCCGCAAGGTGGAATATGGCCTTAAATCGGGTATCCATGGTAGGGAGCACAAGGAGTACAGCAGCATTAACAGCTGATGGCAAGAGATATAAATGTTACACATTGTTCACCTACCTGCGCAGTGAAGACTTGGTCCCAAATATTGACAAGTACTGGAACAGATTCCCGCTCGTTTGTTCAGGCCTCCCCCGCTAGCAGGGCGCCACACTATTGAAAAGATATATAGGAAGGGACGGAGCCAGTTGGAAGGCACAGGAGCGCCACCTGGGACTGAATGAATCAAGTTAGGGCTAACCGGAGATGGCAAGACCATTGGCAGGCCCGAATACTGAGTAGCTGGCGGGTCACACACTCAGCAATGAAAGTTTTCAAAAAGATCCATCTTCTCCTGAAACTTCATTGCAAAAATACTTGAAAATGGGAAGAAATTTTTGGAAAGTTTCACAAGGTACAACTCGATGGCCGTCATTCGTCTGGACCGCACAGGAGATCATTAGGTCATCGATCTAATCCTGTTGTTTGATAAATATTGTTTTATTTTAACCACATTCATCGATACACAATGTTCTTCCATGCATATAGGAGAATTATAATCGTAAATGGTAAATTTAATTACATAAGTATCAAAACATCAAAATTATATACACCGGGGATATTAGAGGATGGTCCCCCACAGTTTGTAATGAATAGGAAATTAAGTATATATCCCTCTCTTCTAATAGGTCTTTATAGGATTCATAACTAAATGGCTAACTCGTCACTATTCCACAGTTTGTAATGGGAAGGAAACTAGATATTTATTATTTGGCAACTAGACCCCAATGTAATCATCGAAAAACACTAAGTATTGAAAGTAAACAACTGAATATCCACTGTGGTCAAGTCGAGAACGTGCCGCCTCGACACCCTATTTTTGGGGACTGAATTATTAAAATCATATCAGTAGTAATCAGTGACTAATCGTACGAACAAGCCCACCACAGTTCACCATTATCTCAATTAAAGTTAACCATGAAATATTTTCAAAATTGCTTCTGTGCGTATTTCATGAAGACAGTTGCATAATACAATATTAACCTTTGGTTGAAAACTGCTCCTCAAATTAGTTAATTGCAGCTTTATAAATTAGCTTTTTTTCCCATAGGAACCCATGTTAAAGCATGTCAGCCCAACCTGTAATGCCCAACCCTATTTTATCATGAAATACAGCATTTTGATTGGCTGGCAAATGTGTAAATCTGTCGATTGATGAAATTTAATAAATGACATGTATGCCAGGTTTAGCGAATCCTAGGATGAAGTATCGTTTGTGAGTCCTTAATCTAGTTCTCCTGTGTGCCGCGGGACCCTTCAGGTCAATAATCGGGTTTTCTCTCTTTGGAACAACAGGGTATTGGGGGACCAAATCAACTTGACACCTTCCGCCTGACCGCTGTGAGAATGTCTGGTGAGACGGACGTCACGTGAGGCTATTTATACCATAGACCATAACTGCATGGTAGGGTCAGGACAGTCCCATTTTGAGCCTCTTGTGCTGAGTCTAGAAGTTCAGGGGCCCAAAATAACTAAGGGGGTTCCTGCAGCGGTGCACGTTCCATGCAGAACTTCCGACTGATATATTTTGATAAAAATCTTTATATTTGTTTTTTGATTAATTAAACAAGGAGAATTCTTAAATCCGAGGTTATCTGGAATAACAATTAGAGCGCCCCCTGCTCCTGGTACTCTTTTCCGATTTCACATAGGCCCTAAGTCCCTACTCTATCCCTCACCATTATTCGAAATTATTCCACACAATCGAATCAAATATCTGAATTTTCTCATTTATGTATCAAACCACTAGGAAATAAGCGTCCCGATTTACATATTTACCAAATTAATTAACAATTTTATCCCAGAAATCTACCAGACATCAGAGAAAGGTGTCATAAAAGCTAAGCTTCAGGGGGGTGGGGGCTGTCCTGAATTTGTGTCATTTGGTCATTTGGTTATGGCAAGTATGATAATTATATAGACACAGCTCCAACAATGATACATTAGAAACATGTCATTTCCTGACAATTCTACCTGTTTCCATGTGAAAGGAGATTGTAATCATCATATGGTCTGTCAGAAAAGTCTGGGCTGTCTCTTTCTTGGAACTTCCTGTAAGTGAAAGGTGGGCAATTCATAAGACCACAGCGTTATGGGGCAGAGCCAAAGGCGTGTTCGAGACACCCTCCGGAGAGCCGCCGCCGGAACAGGAAATATACGCTGAAGTATAGCCGCACAGTGTGTGCTAGTTGGCCGCGGCGGTCGGCCGGTCGGTGAATCGAACTCACCTTGTCTGGCGACCACGTGAGGCGCTGGCTGCTAGCCTGCCTCTGTTTGTTTCCCGTGTTGCTCGCCAGGTGGCGGGGTGGGCAGGTCTCCCACGATACCCAAGACCTGCGTGTAGCCCCACGATGATCTGTGACCCACAGGGGAGGCACATAAGTGTGAGTGGGTGGACTACAACTCAACCCACGGTCTACGGATTTACTAACAACCTGTGAAAAAAACTCTTTGAATTGACAGCAAAAGTAATGGGTAGTTTCCTTCAAAGTGACCCTGTGAGATTCATACTGCAGAATGAGTGAGACACCTGGGTAGAGACCTGGGAGACAGCTCCATGCATTACCCTACCTGTCAGACGGTGAACTACCTGACCAGAACCACTACTGTGACGACCGACGATGGGACGACGGGGGAGTATTGGCTGACCAGCCTCTCAGGCTGCTACATCGTGAGTATTACACCAGAGACTGACACATGCATAGGTTATACAAAAGAAGGTCTTACCATTTACATAATTTTTTAAATGTATATATATGATTTCATATAGGGCATATATAATTATATATAATATTTCATATATACTCATTACATGTTATGCTTAGAAATAAAACATTGCACGTCAGTAAATGTTATTTTGTCTTTCCTTAGCTTGGAGACTCCTCCAAAGAAAGAAGTTTAATTCAAAAGACAGGGGGTCCCAGATCTGTCCCTGTACATTCCACTCATCATCATCCAATTGATACACATGAGTGACAACGACCACCACACATGGCAAACTTTTCACACACAGCACTACTAGGAATGTTAAGATGAAGAACATGCCTAGATCTATATGATAAAAAGGTATCAAAAGAGGTTGTCAAATGTAGAAATAAAACCAAGAAGACTTGTCCATTCATTCGATTGTCAATTAGTCATTTGTCTATCAGTTAATCATGCACCAGTCCATCCCCATCAGTCAGTTATTGTTCACCATTCATCTATCTTTTAGCCAATAACCCACCAGTCACTTGTCAATCCATTAATTGTCCTATATTCAACTGTTCATCTGTCAATTGCTCACCAGCCAATTGTGTTTCAGTCAATTGTCCTTTCAATTGCCCAACAGTCAATTGCCCAACAGTCAATTGCCCAACAGTCAATTGCCCTAACAGTTAATTGTTCACCAGCCAATTGTCCTACTGTCAATTGTCCACCAGCAAGTTGTCCTACAGTCGATCATCCATCAATATAGTCAATATAGGGAGTGTTCACAAATAGTGGTCAGAAGTGGGTCCAGCCTGCCGCCAAACTGCCTCCTGTGTTGATCACAGGTACAAGTGGTTGTGACTGGTGATAACCTCACTATACATGTATACAGGTAGCAATGGCTGCTGGTCAAGGTGTGTCATCTGTATACACCTGGTCAGTATCAGTCAGGCCCTTTTGCAATGCTATTTGGCTGTACATGCATATTGTCCACCGGTCAATTGTTCATCAGTCAATTGTCCAAAAGTCAATCAAACAAAAGTCAATTGTCCAACAGTCAATTGCTGGATAGCTGATTTGTAGTATTTTAGGCCCCTGCAGCCTAATTCTAAGCAATTTTGTTGAAAAAATCCCTCAAAATACTATAGAACATTGATGAATGATTGAAATACATGTATATCCACCAATAATTAATTAATTTTCAAGCAACTTTGAAAATATTCAATGTGTGTGGATACAAGTTTAAAAACAATGATCTCTAGCTTTTTATCATGTCAAACTAGAAATAGTGATAGGATCAATGAAAATTACTATGCTAAGGCCCTGTGACTGATCGACATATTACCCAGTATGCATCCTGATAAAGGCTAACCTGCAGGTAACAGTCAAGAAATTGGCTATCCGTGGTAGGGAGAATTGTCCAACAGTCAATTGATCAACAGTCAATTGTCCACCAGTCAATTGTTCAACAATCAATTGTTCAACAGTCAATATAGTCCATCAGTCAATTGTTCTACAGTGAATTGTCCACTAACCAATTGTTCAACAGTCCATTGTTCAACGGTCAATCATCCAACAGTTACATACTGTGGTAGATTAGCTTTGGGATTGTCAAGGTTAAGATTCAAACTGTGCACAGACTAATTACAATTATAAATGAAAAGGCAGTGGACCAAACGGATGGATACATGTTGAATTATAATGGAATGGCGATGCTGCTTTGACGGACAATGATGATTTTGCCTTAAGTGCATTGAGAAATACTATATGTATCTTAAGTGAAAATTGGCTGTTTTTAACCCTATATCTCTTGAATATACTGAGAGATAAGAATTAACCAGTTTTTCTCCCCTTGTGACCTTAGAGTATGCGCAGGTCAGAGTCCTACCGGCGCTGCGAGAGTATCGCGGGCTGGGCAAAGCTTTACGAGAAGTTGGAGAACCATACTGGCGCTCGACTCGCTCACTACCGCAAAGAAGGCCTGGAAGTAGGAGGCACTGCGGGAGAATGGTATGGGAGTGGCAAGACGGACTCGGACCGGACTTCCGGCGCTGACGACTTGGCGCCTGCGCAGACCCACCCGTCCAAGGACACAACGACCCCTCTTCTCAAACAGGACAGGTCACGTGTGTTACCGCCGTCTGAGACGAGATTTGACGATGAACCGACGGCATGTTATCAGAGGAAAAGGCTAGTATACGTAGGATGGGTTTTCTCACATATACATGTATACTTCTGTATTTCATATTGCGACAATTTGCAATGTCGGGCTTTTTGAGGACACGTCCTTAAGGACGCATGGGGCATATTTCCATTCAATATCCGTATAGAACCACACTCTGTGGACCATAACTACTATAGGATATTGATGACACACAACTACTAATGAGGTCCCAGCCAAATATGTGACTACACTGTTAAAAAAATCCTGCCAAATTTACGGTAAAGTACTGGCAACTATGTTGCCGAACTTTTACCGTAAATTTAACGGGTGACCGTGATTCTGTGTGACCGTATTTTTTACAGGTGAACACCGTTTAAGTTTAACAGTAATATACCGTAATATGTACAGTGGACTTTCGTTCTTACGAATCAAAACCATTTAAGTTCAACAGTAATATACTGTAATACATACGGCAGACTTTCATTCTTATGGATCAAAACCGTTAATTAAAGTTCAACAATAATTTACTGTAATACATACTATGGTAAATTGCCATACAGTTTACACTGGATGTAAGTTTAGCAGCATCGAAAGTTTTATTTTTCCTGTAATCACATTACAGGATAATTTACCCAATAAGCAAGTACATCATTTTTCTCTTGGTTTAGCCTTGCATGGGTTGTTTGATTGTTGGAAGTAAAATCTACAGGGCTATAGCTGAGGTCTTGTACTAAAAAGGTGTCTATATGTTAATCCTACTGAAAAGGTGTTTTAAAACATCTTGTAAATGTCTTAGGGTGTTCTGGTTGGTTGGCCATACCAAAAATAGCAGACCAATGAGGGGGTTATCTTAATAACGCTATAAAAACCTAAAAATCTAACATATTTAATCACAAAGTTCCAAATTCCTAAATGTATGAAAAAGATATTTTACTAATCATGGCCAAAAATACAGAGGGCATGCTGCAAACCACTATTACTGATAGTACCATTACTGCATAGTAGTAATTTGATAACATGACTAGCCGCGGTTTGAACCCGGGATCTCTCACATATAGTCTGTGCTCTACCACTGAGCCATGGAGGCCTGTAGGTAGACAGAGCCCAGCTTTGCTACTTAACTGAATAAGTAGGGGTATGGAAGTAATGACATAATGTCTGTCTAATGCTGAACACCTGTATAGAAGTACGGATCCTACTCATTGGTGCTGACTATGACAGTATACACCTCATGCAGTCCAAGTTAGCTCAGTTGGTTAGGCTTCTTCCTTGAATGTGGAGAATGTGGGTTCTAATCCCAAAGTGTCCTTTTTTTTTTCCATACCATATACAATTCCCAAATATGGTATATTACTGTGAGGCTAATTTCAGTAATAAATACAGTTGTATACTGTAAATTGCAATGATATTATGGTAGACAACCGTAAAATAAAATACGGTATTATACTGTTGAGGTTTACAGTATATAACTGTTAAAGTTACGGGTTTTTTTAACAGTGTATATTATAAAGTTGCAGCAATGTTCTATATTGCTTCTTGTTACTTTATTTTGATGTCTCCCTATAACGTTACTGCAACATACTGCCGTGACGTTACACTCTGATGTTAATATAACATGCTGGTTATGTTCTTCAACCTAAACAGAATGTTCTTATCATGTTCTGTTTTGGTTTCATTCTAACCTGACCAAAATATGATATTATAATAACGTTTTGATTTGGTGAGGGTTCAACTTAACCATCAATAACATAATTGTTTCATACCATCTTAGTAATAAAAAATGACTCAAAAAGTATGGTTGCAGAATGTTTTTGTTATTTCGCAGGTTGGAGGAGGTAGACCATAATGATGGCAGAAGCAGTTCATAATGACTGACCATAACGACTGTACTTGATCAATTCCTTACTATGCGCACCAATAAGTTGATAAAATCCTCCAACTCTTACAAACAGTCCATTAAGAAACAATTGGTATTATTGTCTCGTTTTAATCGAATTACTTTATCCATTGACACAAACGTTCAAGACAGTTGTCTAATTATCGGCCATTCCTCTATAGGCGGGCCTGGAAAAGTCAGCCTGATACCAACACATCCAATGACGTCCCAAGGTCAACCACGGCAGGTCAAGGTCGTCCAAGGTTACGTCGCTGGGGCACGTGGTCGGGGAGACGCCGAGGTAGGTGGGACGCCAAGGTGACCTCTGCACGGTGCAGGGGCTGATCAAGGAAGGGGAGGGGGGTGTCCAGGGGGTCCTGACCCCCCTCCTTCCTTTTGGTGGGGGTTAATTGGCAAAGAGAAAAAAATGGTATATGCTTGCACACAACTGTGCAACGTTCTAGTACTGAAGGGGAGTACCCATTGAACGACTTAACTCAATTCTGGTGAATTAAAACAGTTTGTGTCGCTTAATTCTGATCGAAAAGGACCAGAACTAAGATCCCCATTGAGGGATTCGACCAGGAATCTATGAAGAAAGGGTGAATTGTTTGGAAAATATCTAGAAATGTTAGATATCGGTGGCTAGCGAAATGTTTTTCGATCAGAATCTAGATCTCATCCATGTGTACCCCCCCCCCCCCCTTTAGTATATATGCAGACCCCCCACCCCCTTTCTGGAATGCTGTACCTGACCCTCAGTCTGTATTGTGTAACCATGGTGAGGGGCGTCCGGTTTTTCATTTGCCTTGCAAAACCTCAAGCAACACAATGCGAAGTCTAATTACAAATCGCCAGCCTCATGCAAAGCTGAACCATTTACTGGTCATGTGGATTACACTATCTTAATATACTTCAAATTCAAGTAATCAAAGCTTATGGACTGGCAGAGATGGTAGTTCACTTCCTACCTCCTGCTTACTCTTTAGAACACCCGCTTTATCACTCCAACGTAATTTTGACACAAAAATCGTAATATTCCAGAGTGGCTTCACAAACTAGTTCCGGCCGAAACAATGGAGCTCCTGTTCTTCTGGTTGGTTGACTAGGGACTCTATTCGATGCATGAATATTTTGCCCCCAGATGTTTACCATTCAAATAGATTCAATGTTACTCAGAGAAGAGGGATGATATTGATACTGTAATCGTCTTATATTCGCCTAAGAATCTGGCAATGGAATCCTTCAGTGTATAGGCAACACTTTACCAAAAATATTATAGCTTCACAAACGTATGTAACTCGGACAACCCCCTTCAGCATTTTCGTGAAGTTGTCGATAGTGGCGCCCCCCACGAGAGTCTGTGCAACCAGACACAATGCGATGTCTTTTTTTTTTGCCATTTTCGTGACGTCATCTATAAACAAAGAGATGGTGACGTCACAAAAAAAGACATTGCGTTGTGTCTGGTTGCAAGGACTCTGGTAGGGGGTGCCATTATCAATGACGTCACTCTATGCTTAAGTATAGAAATTCTTATCATACGTGTAATTTTTGGTTTAACATTATCACAAACTATTAATGACTATTTCATTTTGTGTATACATATGGTTCTCATTTGTTAAGTTAGCTTGAACATTAATTCATTAGTTAGAAATGTAGCATATAGGTTTAGGTGTGTTTTTGTTGACAAAATTAGTCCAAATTAACCTTCAGGTGCCTAAAAATACAATCAATCAGCTATCCATGGTAGGGAAAATTGCAATTGAAAAGGGACCCGTGTGCAACACAATATAGTATGCCCTAGAGCAGTTTCAACAATTTTTTATGTTTTATATCAATTTCTGGGCTTGGCTTTTTTAAGCGCTGATATCTCATTAGTTGGGTTCCAATATGATTTGACATTTTTTTTGTTCCCGAGAGAGCCACAGAGAGCAATTGGAATGACACAATTAAAAAAACAAAGGCTAAATTTAATCCTTAGTAGCTACAGTAATGTATGAACCAGGTTTGTGATAACCTTCTTCATGGGCTTTCTAACAACCCAGACAATAAGCCCATCCCAGTTTATACCAAGATTAAAGTTTACCATGAAATATTTTCAAAATTTCCTCCATTCTTATTCCATGAATGCAGTTGCATAATAAAAAACTAACCCAACCAATTTGGTTCACCAATTGCTCCTAAAATTTGTAAAATGTAGCTTTATATGTTGGCTTTTTTCCTATAGGAACCAATGTCAAAGCCTATCAGCCCAACCTATAATGACTGACCCTATTTTGCCCTGAGATACAGGATTTTGGTTGGCTGGCAAACCTGCAAATCTGTCAATTGATAAGATTAAAGAAATCCTGTTGTTTTAGCAGTACATGGGAATATAGAAAATTATGATTCTTGCTATATTAATAACCCAAAAAGTTGGAGACAAGGATGGATTATACTGTTATTTTGTCCAACCTGTGTCCAACCCTTGGATATACCCAATGTGGGATGGGCTTATTGCCTTTAAGTCCAGTTTACACATGTTGTCAACGTGTCTACTATGACAATACATTATCAATACAATTATAGTATATTGGAAAGAAAAAATAGTGCAATTCATTGTTGCAGGATATCAGTCATAATTGTCACAAGGTGTGATAGTTCTGTGGGATGTTTCATAAAAAGCTCCATAGCTCCGGAGCTTTTATGTGTGCTTGCTGAAACTGTACATGAGTTTGAAACTCTTGGGCACAGCAGTTTCAAAATAAAATTTTCGTAAATTGACCCAAAACTCACGTAATTCAACCCAAAATTAACGTAAATCGACCAAAACTCACATAAGCAAAAACAAAACTCGCGTAGCTATGGCACTCCAAAAGGTGATTGTAACTTTATGAAACACAAATCATACAGAGGTTTGTTTATGAAACAGGCCACTGAAGGGTTTACACAACCCGATCATTTTCTCAGGCTTCATAGGCCAGTATAGATCACCATTGGGCTTTGGAGAATCCCAAGAATTGACTCAAGGCTTACAACAGGGGATGTATTCAATTGATTTGTATAAAAATACATTTTCTGACATATGGCAGGGTCGTTTGTACACAGGGCGACATTGTCATAGGCCAATTAACCTGAGCTTTTTTGAAAGAATTTCAAATGTGTCTGAAATGTTCATTCTCATAAGAAAGTATCCATGATAAGTCAACCCAAGGTTATAAAGACTCTAAGATAAAAAGTGTCTACACGGACCGATAATGTTGTCGGGACTGTCGTAAGGCTTACATCAGTTGTTGGGCTATAGTTATGAAGACAACGAATGTAGACACTCATAGCTCAATCCATTGCATTGTAAGTTTCTTGGAGGCTTTACTATATAATTTTTGTCATAAAGCCTGTTTCTTTAGATGTCAATGCATCTCCATTGATAATTAATGGATCTTTAATGCACATCATACAATTATCTTATGATATGCATCAAGGATGCTGTATCAAAGAAATATTTCCCTATGGTCTATATCGTTGGAATTCAATAGGACCCTACCAGTTAAAGGTGATCTTGTCATTTAAATATAGAGATTTGTACACGTATTGTATACAGAAAACATTACCATGAAATGATTATTAGAATTCAAATACCTTCCAGCTCCAAGATAGATATCATGTAATAGATAACAGGCAGAGATTTAGTACAAACATGTACATTTGTGAAATAATTAGATAAAATGCTAAAGGGTTCCTTGCACTTAAATTTGTAAGTTCCAGTTTTATGGTATTCAACTTCAGTTATGTGTTATCAAAATGGTACAAGCGGGAAAAAAGGCAAAATGTCAAAATATTGGTCAACAATTCAGGAAGGAAATCTTAATTTGGGAATTCTCTAACTAGGGGGCTTTTGATACTGTCCTTGCTACGTCATAATACTGGGAATTCCCTTCCAAAAGAATTTGGGGATCCCAGGCTATTAGATACATTTAGGTCAGTAAAGAATACAAGTAGTAATAGCCTGTATGGGGCCTTATATAAACATTTCAGGCTAAAGTTGAATTTCCTCTCTATACATTTTTGAGAGTTGGGGATTCCCTTTGATTGAAGTAGGGGACTCCTCCCAATAATTGTCTGTGTGATGTCACAAATTTGGGGATTTCCCTTAAAAACACAAAATTAGACCAAATATTAAAGTCACATAATCCTGTCTAAATTTGGAATATCCTTAAGATATCTTTAGCGTTATTAGTTCTTGATGAAAACACCATGCTCAAACAATTCCATGGGCAAATAATCACCCTGCAATTATGTGCAAGGTTTCCTTTAAGTAAAGTATTAGTGTAAAAAACAAAATTTATCATGCAAATAAGTCTAGTTGGGTTTTCAGACTACTCAGTGACTATAATTTACAATAATGAAATGGAAAAGGGTTTTGTCAAATAAGGTCAGAATGCACTTTTAAAAGTCTTGAGGTATAATATGACACCAAATAATTCTGACATAGATCTAGGATCAGCATGACTCGAAGCCTTGGAGTAGATTAGCCTGAAAGTAATGGTGACTCAAAGTCTTGAACTATTAACTAACATGATAGCACAAATTATTATGATTACAATATTGTTCAAAGTTAGCAGACTCTACCCTTTTGGTAATTTTGGTAATTTGGCGAAAGATAGACCAATCAAATGCTATGTATTATACTAGCTGCCTATAAACGATAAAAGCTGTCAGAATTAAAGCAGTGTTATCATTGGCATTTAACCATTAACACTTGTTTGTTGTTCATTTGACTTGGGGATAGAGCATTCCGAAGGTAGTGAACACCTGAAGATAGGCCCCGAATCGAGCCCCGAGGTATAGTAACTCGAGCTGTACTACACCCAAAGGCAAGCCCAGAAACGGGCTAGGCAAGATCCTAGATCCCAATGACCCCCTTATTTTAACACAAAGCCTAGGTTAAGCCAAACCCCGAGCCCAAACACTGCTTCAGAGTTTTTGTCGTTCCACCCCCCCCCCCCCAGTCTCAACACACACAAAGCATTTACACTTCCAACATATAGAGTGGCCTTTAGTCTTGTTTCAAATAGAAATCATCATTGATATTTGTGAGGGACTCATCATTTCAACAGACCACAATGATTTTAGTATATTTATATACTGTTGAGATACGCATTTGGGGCCTTCCGTTAAGTTCGTATACATAAAGAGGGAGGGGGGTCTTAATTTTTCGAAAACATGTGTATATTCCTGCGCAAATCCAATGCATACTTTAGCCCAATTGGGGTTGCAGGGGGTCTAAAGATTTTGAAAATGTGCTTACGTACTTAATGGAAGGCCCCTTAGTGATCTGCTTCAATAAGTCCATCCCACATAGGGTATTTCCAGGGTTGGACAAGGGTCAGACAAAATTCATGTATGAAGCATCCTTGCGTCCTAGAGTTAGGGTTACTGAAATATGCAAGAATTATATTTTTCTATATCCCTAAGTATTGATAAAATGTTACGATTTCTAAAATTATCCAATCGACAGATTTACAGGTTTGCCAGCCAAACAAAATGCTGTAATTCAGGGAGAAAAGGGTTGGACATTATAGGTAGGGCTGACAAGCTTTTAACATTGGTTCCTATGGGAAAAAACACCAATATATAAAGCTGTATTTTGCAATTTTAAGAAGCAATTTGTCAACCAAATTGCTTTCGTTAATATTGTATTATGTATCTGTCTTCATGGAAAAAGCATGGAGGCAATTTTGAAAATAGTTTAAGGTAAACTTTAACATTTGTATTATCTGGGATGGGCTTATTGCCAAGGGTTATTGTAGATAGGAGTAAAGAAGCCCTGTATAGTGAATAGAGAGCTAAATAAAACGACACTAAGCCCCCTTTCAGACCTCCTTGACAACTAACATGCCAACAACAATTATTTTGGTGCCCACAACTCAAGATTCTCCTTATATAAAAAAGAGATTTCCAAGTGCAGCTATCCACAGGCCCACTGTGAATGAAAGTCAAGTGTGTAATTTTCTTCAAGCTTTGAATATATACCAAAGGTAAACTAAAAATGTTAGGTAAGCGTCGAATTTCCCAACCTTTAGAAGAACATGTAAAGGCAGAATTACGTATCTGTAATAATTTATTCGTCTATTGAAGGGAGGGCGACAGACTGCATTGTACAGAGTCCAGGAAAGTTAAGGAATAAATGTAAAAAGGTGTGAAATTTACAATGCACTATAATACAGGGAGAGGGCACGTTTTAAACTTCAGGCTGGATTCAATTGAATCCATCTAGGTCGGAGAGGGTGCCCCAACAACACGACGAGTCAGACAGAAGGTGTTGGTGCGTGCTTTACCCGATCATTGGGGGTCGTGATGCTCCAATGTGGAAGGTGAGGAGCATTAGGAGGGTAAAGTAGACATGTTTCCGCCTAACCTGAACCCATCACGTCTCCTCTATGGGGGCGGTCAGCCTCAAAATGAAGCCCGACTTTTAAAAGTGGAGTCCTTGGGGGCGCGCTTGAATGTCAAAGTTTGGGAACAGTGAGGGGTTCTGATGGTAGAGGGATGTCAAGCCCTATACCTCGGGCAACAAGTTGAATTTAAGAAATGTATATATGCGGGGGACGAGGCCAATAAGATATTATGGAATTTATCCACTATGATCCGTGAGAACCCAACACCCAATTTGCAAACTCCAATGACAGGTGAATACGAAAAGAAAATCAATAAACTTGAATTTAAGAAAATGGTCGTGTTTCCGGGTTGTTTACGGGGTCTATACACCCATCAGTCTAGATGTTTAGTGTTTAAGAGACCAAACTTGTCAAACCCCTATGGCTCGAGGAAAGGTACGCATAGAAACTTGAAGACCAATTTGACTTGAAAAAAAACAACTGATGAGTATTCATTGTCACGCTGAGTAAGATTAAATTACTCCTGGATAAAATCTATTATTCTACATTTCTATATTTTTTTCACTAGTTCTGATACTTATGATACACAGCAAGTCAGAAACAAGGGAAGATGAAGTAGAGACATCACTTTGGATTTAAAAATCCTCAAGAGCAATATATAATTTGAAACCCGTTTCAACTTTGCAACATCGAAGCTGGTTTTAATATAATACTTCGACATTTCAAGCAGTATGTAAAAATGATATATAAGTACTGCAAAATATTAATGGAACAACAGACATATCAAATGCGATAGTATTTTGAGTATATGAGCTATCTGACAAATGTCTATTTCAATGACTTCGTAATTCATTAACCAGCGAGTTGAGTGAGAGACCATTCGACATCGGTCGTAAGGGTAAATTTCTCATCACCTTTTCAGAATACTTCATTTGATTAGATTTAAAAGAAACGCACTACCAGAAACTAGCTAATAAATCACAATAGGATTTCATTACAGTGCAGTAGTAACATTTAGTTTGAAAAGGTGGAATTTAGGGGGTCCACATCAATTGAAATGGACAAAAACAAAGGCATGTCATTCATGGTAAAGCTAGTTTTCATTATTTATTATTTACCAAAAGTCTAAGTTGGGCTCATGGAATGTAGTCTTATAGCTATTCCAAACACTTTTATGTTTTTTTTGCTTTTCATTACTTTAAGCACTCTTTTAGAAATTCCTCTTAGTTAAATTGGTAAAATTGTTCCTGTGAAACAATTCTATGCAGCTTACGTGATTGACTTGGTTTTCCCGAGTGACTCTCTATCTAAATCTGGTGAAAACTAACTATTTCCGGTGCATTTGATTGGCTAAGTCGGAACCCTCCAAGGTGGTATGACAGTTTATGTACAGACGCTCTTTTCAAATTCAATAAGGACTGTTGAATCTAAAAAGGGGCCCTTGAGTTGAGATGTCTCTTTTCTGGTCTAACTGTGCACACAGGTGAGCACAGCAGGAGGGAATCGTTCACACCTTTTTGACTTTTACAAACTGATTTCACGTCAACTGAAGGTGTTACCAGTTTAGAAGTACCTATAGATACGTCTTTATATAACAGGTTTGCAAAAGGATGTTTTTGAATACCAACGTGAGCTAGAGTGTCCTGGATATTCTTTTCATCATTTATAAAACGTATTAAGAAGCATTGCAGAGTTACCTCCAATTAGTTCGATCATTAAATTGGTGGAATAATGTTTCCTTTCAACCAATGTTGACTCATCATTTTACATCAAGTCAATTTCGTATGGGCCCCTTTAGATACTGCCCTGTAGTGATGTTATGCAAAACACATCGTCGATTTTTATCACATTATTTCACACTATATCAAGTTGGATCAGATAAATATATCACCTGTCTATGTGTATGACAGAGCTCCTTTCTGTTTACCATGTATTTCTAAAACATGTATTTCTTTAGACGAGTAGAGACCGGTGCATGGGCACGTGGAAATATTTGATAAAGAAAACCATGAATAGGGAATCAGAATTGGCCAGGACGTTCAGGTTCAGGGGGTCCGCCCCCTGCTGAGATTGATTAAACATGTTTGGGGCCCGTGATGTAACGTTATGTTGATGCGGGCAGCAGGGCATGCCAACTTGGCCGTTGTATGTATGGAAAATGTGTCCTCTCGAAGGGCCATTCACACTTTACGACTCGTATAGTTAAGATAAAGGCTGTATTCCACTAGCCAATTTTACCTCCCGATTTTGAAATTCGCCATTAAAAATATTGGCTAAATACACACATGCTACATATCATTAGAAAAGATTTTGAATTCTCTTTCAAACGGTATATTACATGGATGGGTTTCTATAATATTTCCTAATAATATTTTAGAAATTACTAAATTTTCAGTAGTTAAAATGGCCTAGTGGAATACGGCTTAAGGTTGACGACAGGATCGTGACAAAATCAGAAAAGAATTTTGGATAAGATTTTTTTCCTGACACTTACAATCGTATTTCCGACAAACTAAATTTATCTATGCTGTTCACACAGTTTTCCAGAAGTTCTTTACCGACTTTGCCATATGTAATACCGATTCTGTTCCGATCCATGCTGCAGCAGCTAGGACAAATCGTGAGGTGTGAACCAGCAATTAGGGGCCTTCCATAATGTATGTATGAACCAAGGATTACGTTTGAGGGGAGAAAATATTGTGACACAGAGAGGTGACAACATTTTAAATTGAGATAACTACTGTAGAGATAATTCTTATGAGTGTAAAATCAGACTTATGGTAGATTATGAAAAAAACCCATTGACGTAGGGGCCGCTAATTAAATACGGTGGGGGGGCGGAAATATCAGATTCTGGAGATGTGCGTACGTCTACATACTTAATGTGCGGCCCCGACCACCCTGCACGGTGTCAGCAGGCTGTGTGAACGGCACGTTAGTTCCTCAGGTACACACTAGGTGGCCCTGGTAGTCAAAGGCAGCGATCCAAGATGCGACAAAACAACCGATTTTCATCTCATGCATTCTCATGCATTTAGACATACAGCATCAAATTATCATGTATGACAACCTGGAAAAGGCAAACGATATTTCAATTTAATTTGCAGTGACCATTAATTTTATTCCCTGTTTTTACTACTGGTACAATCACTTTGTTCACCCCGAAAGAACTACTAATGTGTAATCAACCTATGATTTGATTCATAGATATTCATTTCCACCATTAAATCAAAAATCAACAGGAATATATATACGTTCTAGATTCAGTTGTAGATTGTTCTAAATTGTAACTTGATAAAATACTAAAACTATAGATGAACAGGATCTATCCTCGAAATGTTTTTATTTGTTCCTTGTAACCTGCTGTACACACTCTCATAACATAATATATACGAAAGCTCGATCCAAAACCAACATATTATCAAAAGACAGTTATTGGTAAGATATTATATAGTAGGGACTTAAAACTTCAGATATATTTGCACTGGTTTTATAAAAGAAATGCCATGGGAAAATCTCGTATAATAATAGTTTGTTATAGGTCTGTTGATATTTCTTTCGTCACATGCATGTTATAAATAAGGGAAGTTTTGAACGGTATTTCGCATGCACTGGTTTTACGAAACCCTCCCATGGTGATGGAATTAGATATGGTTTCGTATAATAGTATCTTTTTCACAATATTTTCATTCCTAGTCCTGACGTCAAACTGGCCACCCCTCCTTTCTCCTATCAACGATAGAAGGTTGTAAATTCTTTCAGTGCAGCAGAGAAAAACGCAGGGATTCTAGCGAGGGTCTTATTTCGATTCACACCTCGGGCGTTTTTCATGTAAAAGAACAGGAAATTGGAAAGGTACGAACTGGTGAAAGTCGTCTTTATCTGTACATGACACAATCACCCCCGATTCAGAGATAGGTCGTCAACCTGAAGGGACGAACAGGTTTTTTTCCCCCTATTCACGTTTGAATAATTCCTTTACATCCTGTCAACTCCACAATCACTCGTCCGGAAAGGGGCCTTTCATTAAGTATGTATGCACCAAGCGGGGGAGGGGGTCTGAGATTTTTTGAAATGTGCGTATGTTCTGGTACAAATCCAATGCGTAAAAATAGGGGGGGAGGGGGTCTGAGATTTTTGATAACGTGTGTATTGTACTAAATGGAAGGCCCCAAAGTAAGGGTAACACGGAGAGCATGATAGGACTATCAAGAGGCATGTTTCCAACACAAGACTTTCATAGTACCTTTTCGACAACTACTAATGACCTTCTGGGGCGGATCCAGGATTTCTATCAAGAGGTGGGGGGGGGGCATATTAAAAACGTCCCGGTGCACACTCAAGGGGTCCAGTTTTAATGACACATATGTATACTTATCATATACATGATTCCAAGCAGTTTCGTCATAACATTTGTTCAAATTCTTATATGCTAAAAAGAACTAGGATCTCCTTGCAAACATTTCTAAAGGTACCCTCAACTTCTTGGCAAGCATAGCCGAAATTCTTACATTTTTGGACAGTATTGACGGTTAAAACAGCCTATCGAATAACATGTTTAATAAGAGAGGACTTTTATATTTGGTATATATGACTAACCTAGAATAATGGTCTTATTATGTGAAAATTTAACCAGTAACAAATTAACCAAAAAGGTGCAGTCGCAGAACGTATCTGTTACATCACTGCTTGCCTCACTATTAAAGACACCATTTCAGTTCAATATACACAAGAGGTCATGCATTGCGCATCAGCAATTGATATATATATGTCATGTTCACTCAGGTGTTAGTATACATCACCTACTTTTCACGTTGACTATCACACTTGTACGATACCTGATAAGATCTTTGATACAAGTAGACTAACCTACGAACCATTTCATCTTCTCGCTGTTATACCGTGGCACTTACAAAGTGTATGTATACATGTAATAATTCAATCCCAGTTTACACCAACTTAAAGTTTACTATGAAATATTTTTTACAGAATGGCTCTGTGCTTATTCCATGAAGACAGTAGATTAATAAAAAATTAACAAAGGCAATTTGGTTAATAAATCTCTCCTATAATTTGTAATATGCAGCATTACTTGCGGGCCTTTTCCCATAGAAACCAATGTTAAAGCCTGCAAGCCCAACTTATAATGTCCGATCCTATTTTTCCCTGAAAAACAGTGTTTTGATTGGCTCGCAAACCTGCAAATGTGTCAATTGATAAAATTCAAGAAATCATAATGTTTTGTCAGTGAATTGGGATAAAGAAACGTATGGTTCTTACTTATTTCAGTAACCCCAAATATAGGAGACATGGATTTCTTATAGATTAATTTTGTCCAACCCTTGGTCAACCCTGGGGTATACCCAATGTGGGATGGGCTTATTGGGCTTTATAGAATTGAACAGATGGGATTAAGGTGTCTTACAGGATGTATTCTCAGAGTAACAATCAGTATGAACGAATTGAATATTATTGGTCTGGGTTGCATAAAGGATTAGATAGATCCTGTATTGATTTTCTGCAAGAAATGATACGTAGACAGACAAGCTTAGATAAATAGCCACATCGATAACTACCTTGCTAGGATAAAATGCTCCTTTGATCAGTCAAATAGGAGGGGAAACCAATCAGTGATTTAACTGAAACTTTAGTCGGGTCTAGACGTTTATTCCCTCCATGGGTTCTCGCCTCCAGCACTTTCAACAAACAGCCACAAAACACATAGCGTGTAATTGATGAGTGGGGATTGTCAAGCCAATTGAAAATAAAAGTAAAAGTATACGTTGAGAATAAAAGAAGTTCTGACACAACAACAAAAATCCGTCTTGCGTCGTTGTGCAATAAGGTGTTTAAGGTGAGGGCCCTCGCCGCAGGTGTGAACCACAATGAATCATATAAGGGGCATTTTTGTGTGGTCGATCTTTGAGTTAGAGGGAGGTAGACGGGAATATGCCCTTCAAACCACCTGAAGGTGAAGTTTGTTTATTGCCGATAACCTTTCTGTACTTCTATATGATTGTGGTTTTGTTATATATAGTAACAATAATATCACTTGTCACAACATACAAGCATATAATCTAAAACACAATAAAGTTGTGGAAAATACATCCAACTCAACGACGGCTTGGTGTAGACTTGATAATTATTAAGACATTAATATCATGGTCGAGTTAAAATGTTTCGGATTATTACATTCTTCATTATGTCTAAGACAAGTTGCTGAATTTGAACTGAGATATTTAGTGATTGGCAGCAAATTTCAGGTAACCCATCGCATAGCGGAATAAAGGCTTAAGTTCACTTCACACTGAAAAGATGTCAGGGAATTGTATGGACATTAAGAAAGAAAAGTTATGATGATAGATTTCAGTTTCAAACTCTCACTATTTTTCTATATCATTTCAATTCTAAAACTTCATTCACACAGTGATATTTGCGGCAACAACTATTCAAGTTTCAAAACGAGTTTGATATAGGCCTATGCTGTTTTAGTACTTAGCCTATATATGATGCCCACCCCCTTTTGAAAATCCTGTGTCCACCCTCTTGGCTCATTGGAGTGGTGTAGGACCCAAGCTGAAGCCCCCTCTGAGGAGGGTACTCCCTGAAGAGGTGAGCTGAGGTCAGCTGCCCCCTCTGACCTTCCCTAGTTCTGTCTCCATGGTGACCTCCTCTTTGTCTTGTCCTTGGCACCTGACCAGGGTCCGTGCGTTACCTGTGCCCACCTGTGCCCTGCTATAGTTACAGGACGTCCTATGGCTGACAGGTGTCATTTTCAATACCAAGAATTTATTAGACGAATATAAGAGGAATCCATGCATGCTGCATATTGATTGAAACGGAATTTAAAATAATTTCTTATAATATACAGGCCTATAATACCTATAACCAACCGTTATTTTAATTTTAATTTTTTATTAAATCCAATCTTAAACATATAAGTTCTTCCTTGGATATTACAATACATGAAATAATGAGATGATAAGTAAGGACAATACAGGACAAAATACAGTCTCATTCATTGGATACTGACAATAACTACAATATCAAATGTATAATTTCTTTTCAATTTCACGTTTAAAGGATATCTTATCCCCTAACATATGCACATTCGCACTAATCACACTTGCGATTTCTAAATCAAGGAAATGGATGGGGGAAATACAGTCTCAGTTCACTTCATAGCACCACTAGCTCTTGTTCCAGCTTCTTAAAGGCAAAGATAATGCCAGGTTAAAAAAACATGCAAGCTTAGAACTTTATTATCACATTGCAGTATAGTTCTGTTTGGTTCTGTTTTGGTTTTTGTTTCATGATTTGATGGCACCGACGCTGTCACTTGAACCCAGAATTGTGACATTGCACTGTGATGTTATTGTGACTTTGTGGATCTGTTCTTTGACATAAAGATAACATTGTCATAACGTCCTGTATCGGTAGTGTCTCAATCTCACATAAAAAAAACATTCTGTCATATGAAAATTTAGTAAGTAACAAACTGACCCAAAAACATATGGTCGCATAATGTGCCCTTTGCGGCGGGGCTTGCCCGGGTTGGAGGGCCCTGAAAAGAGATAGACCAAGAACCCCTCTATTGGAGTCAGTAACAATAGAGTGCTATACTTTACCTGCTAACCTGGTGCCCCTGAACCTTGACTGAGATGTTTAGACATCTAATCCCGATTCAAATGACACTGACAAGAATCAAATACCTCTGCCTCATCCAGAAAATAAGATAAATCGCCAAAGTGAAGCTTAGGGTTTGAGGCAGGCCCAATCCATTGGACAAATTAGGTAGTGCGACTTACGACCGCGTGTTCTTTTGGGGTCGGTAAATAGTAAGACTAAATTTAGTAGAGTTCTGGAAGGCAGGAAAACCGGTCTAAATGACAAACTCAAAATGACCGCTGTGAAGTTTTAAGCAGTATCTGCATGACCTCCACTATTGCGATGCCCTTCAACGATGACCTTCACTTAACCTCTACACAGATTTAATTATTTTATCATGTTAGAAATACTGACATATATATTGGCACAAATGAACTTAATCAATGTATTCCATAAGTTTACAAACATTTGGCGATGCTCAGCAGGGGCGTGTCCAGGAAGGTGGTAGGGGGGGAGGTCCTGACCCCCCCCCCCCCCCCCTTTTTTTTTTTTGTTGCTGGAAAAACTGCAAAAGGAGGGGGAAATGTCACACGCGTATGCACAAATGCAAAACGTTTCAGGACTTAACCTTTATGCTGACGCCCCCCCCCCCCCCCCCCCCCACTCTTTCGAAAAATCTGTCTCCTCCCCTGCGCAAACACTTGGTTGAGGTCTGTGTGCCTCTATCAGGGCGCAACACTGTTGAAAAAAGGTCAAGATGAGAATTGATGAATATAATACAAACAACAAATACATGTAATTGAGTTGAGTTTGGGACAGTCCTAGAGCGTATACTGGGTTAGACTAGAGGCTTAGCACCTTTTTAAGACTGTTGAGTCTTAAGCCTCATACCCACCTGGCTTTTTTGTTTATTTTTGGCCAACTAATCAACGCTAAAGTTGGCTGATTCTATCTGAATAATCGGCCGATTTAAGCACCGATTCATACCAAGCATGGACATTTCACTACTGCATAATGACTACTGAACTGAATCGTTGCACGAATTGGTCGATTCCTAGAAATAGAACCGGCCGATTTTTGCACCAATTCAGCCTAGTGGATATGGGGCTTTAGGTCTTGAAGTGTCAAATATTAAATTTAAGCCCCATGCCCGCTTTGCAACTTTTACAGAGTTGGGCAACAGATCGGCACTGAAATAGGCGGATTCTGCCCCTAGAATCGGCCGATATTAGCACTGATTCAGATCAAACATTCACATTATAATATACCATACCAACAGGCGATCATAAGAATCTGCCGATTACAGCGCCGATCTGTTGCCCAATTCAGTAAAAGTTATAGTGTATGACCTATGGTGTATATATGGTCAGGGTGCCTATTGGAGCTACGACGGTCTAGTTGGGTTGATTTGGGCAGTGTGGCCATTGCTTTATTCTAACTCAGGAGTCCACTGAAAACAATGGCGAGGTGAATAATATATCTAATGGCCGAATCCTTATTAGACCTCACAGTGACCCCTGCCAGACAATTATGTAACATAAACATGACACTTGGTTCACAAACATTCTCTAGGGAAAGTCATGTGACAAGTGCTGAGCACAAAAAACAAAAACATTTTATTGTCATCAAAACGAACCTATAGAAACATTACAGAAAGTATTGTTTAGATAATACTTATCAATCAATTTTCCAGTCATCATATCCTGGCTATCTGCGGCCTTCTATTGTGAAAATTTAAAACAGTGCTGAAGACTTCCTTTTTATTTACATAAAATTGTTTTCCACAAAATCAATTTCATAAAAATATTTAAAGTTGTCTGGTCAGTTTATTGTGTAGGTTTACCGGAGCAATTCTAAATTTCTCTATGCTAACGTTCTCTGTTGGTGGCATCCACTTCAGCATAATATTGGCTGCGGAAATGCTGTATTGGTTGCTGAAATTGCAACATTCCCGACACTTGCGATATTGTATCAGCAGCGCATCGGCAATACACTTTCAGTATGTAGAATATGGCTTAAGCCCCCCTTTAAACAGGAAAAGGTGACAGGCAACACAGCCTTTTCATATCCCACCATCCAAATCTATAATCTTCTTTCAAAAAAAACAGAATAACCCTTTAAAGTCAGTCTCATGATTAATCCATCTTTTTCTTGTATGATATGAGGTAAAGGTGCACAGGGTTGGGGGCGTGGGGTGCTGGATGAGAGTGCGAGTGTTGCTGTTGTTTGGAGACCCAGCCAACCTGCAACATAAAAGAAATGTCCTGCAACCATACTTTTTAGTCAGTTTGTTACTTACTAAGATGGCACATAACAGTTACGTTATTGATGGTGATGTTTCAACCTCACTAAATCAGAACAATATTATAACATTATTTTTGGTGAGGTGAGGATGAAACAAAACAGAATGTTATAAGAATATTCTGTTTAGGTTGAAGAACATAACCAGAATACTATAATAATGTCACAGTGCAATGTCAAAGCAGCAATGGCACAGCAGAGCCATCAAAATAACATAACAGGAACCAAACCAGAATGTTGCTGAAACGTTATGATTACGTCACATGTTTGGCTGGGAGAGCTAAAGAGAAAACGAAGGACAGCAGATCACTTGTCAGAGACAGGATTATGTATCCCATTCTTTTTGTTTATAGTTACTTATATGTTTTACTGGTCTTCTATTAAATTTGATTCTTTCAAAATGATGTTACTAGTTTTTGTGTTAGACTGAATCGGTATAATGACATGGCACTAATATTATTATAACACTTATTGGTGACTGGTCAGCCTAACCAGCTAACAGTACATGATTAAAGCACATTTACTCTGCTTCTCAAAGTCCATTGCTATTGGCATAACAAAACACTTTCCTAACAGATCCCAGCTAACAATTTTACGTTGCTACAACGTTGCTACAATGTTTCACTTTGGTTGTAACAACGTTGCAAATTTACGTTGTTACAACGTAAATTTGTGGACTCCCAGAAAGGTTGCAGCAACGTTGTACCCAACGTTGCAGTGTCACCTTTACACAACCTTTTTACAACTTTGTTTTTTACAATATAAATAATATATTCAATATTCATAAATATTATTCATATTGTGTAATACATTTGGTCTGACATATTTCTGTTCCCTAGTCATGTCGTCATTATTTTGTGATGCCCCCAAACCTTTATGAAAATTAATACAAAAAATCAATTATGAAAAACATTAATGAATGATAAAAAATAAAGGCAGTCTTTATTAATAATTCCATATTGTGATTTCAGATAGCATTTTGCATCTAGAATCCAACATACTGATTATGTATGTTACATTATTTCAGGTTAATGACCTGTTGCATTTACAAACTAATCTCCCAAGGCTAAAGAACCCCTACCATGTTGGCGAGCTACAAAAAAGGTGTTTTACTTGACCTTTCATTTTTATACCCCTACTAATACCATAATATTTCATCACAGTAAGATCTTATGAATATAAACACTGTTCTCACATTTAGGCTACCTTGTTTATGAATTTTGTTTAAAGAAAAAATCAAATCTTTGTCCTAAATTGCAACAAGTAAAAAACGTTTTTTCAAAGTCTGTGCCTTTTGCATAGTGGTGCCACCTGTAGGTTGCTATTATGTTGCCATACAACATTGCTACAACGTTGTGAAAGTAATGTTGTCACAATGTTGTGAAAATTACGTTGTCACAACGTCATTTTGCAATGTTGCAAGTATGTTTCAAGAAAACATTGTGAATTACGTTGTAGCAACGTTGCTACCACATTTTTTATTGAATGTTGTGAAAAGGTAATGCTGCAAAACGTTGTCTGAACGTTGTGTGTTTGCTGGGCCCAGCAAACAATTTTACGTTGCTACAACGTTGCTACAATGTTTCACTTTGGTTGTAACAACGTTGCAAATTTACGTTGTTACAACGTAAATTTGTGTGGACTCCCAGAAAGGTTGCAGCAACGTTGTACCCAACGTTGCACTGTCACCTTTACACAACCTTTTTACAACTTTGTTTTTTACAATATAAATAATATATTCAATATTCATAAATATTATTCATATTGTGTAATACATTTGGTCTGACATATTTCTGTTCCCTAGTCATGTCGTCATTATTTTGTGATGCCCCCAAACCTTTATGAAAATTAATACAAAAAATCAATTATGAAAAACATTAATGAATGATAAAAAATAAAGGCAGTCTTTATTAATAATTCCATATTGTGATTTCAGATAGCATTTTGCATCTAGAATCCAACATACTGATTATGTATGTTACATCATTTCAGGTTAATGACCTGTTGCATTTACAAACTAATCTCCCAAGGCTAAAGAACCCCTACCATGTTGGCGAGCTACAAAAAAGGTGTTTTACTTGACCTTTCATTTTTATACCCCTCCTAATACCATAATATTTCATCACAGTAAGATCTTATGAATATAAACACTGTTCTCACATTTAGGCTACCTTGTTTATGAATTTTGTTTAAAGAAAAAATCAAATCTTTGTCCTAAATTGCAACAAGTAAAAAACGTTTTTTCAAAGTCTGTGCCTTTTGCATAGTGGTGCCACCTGTAGGTTGCTATTATGTTGCCATACAACGTTGCTACAACGTTGTGAAAGTAATGTTGTCACAATGTTGTGAAAATTACGTTGTCACAACGTCATTTTGCAATGTTGTAAGTATGTTTCAAGAAAACATTGTGAATTACGTTGTAGCAACGTTGCTACCACATTTTTTATTGAATGTTGTGAAAAGGTAATGCTGCAAAACGTTGTCTGAACGTTGTGTGTTTGCTGGGATACTATCTAATTTCTCCCAAGCTGGATCAAACATTACATTTCAACATCCTCTACGTGTAGTCAGGTGATTTTCTGTTTTTATCAATCTATCATTATTACAGCACCATATATGGCACTTTTTGGGGCTAGTTGTTGTGAATATTCTATGTTCAATTGAAATGATGGGGCAAAAGGGGGTAATTTGCAGGTTTTATTTTTAAGAAAAGAAGGCCTCTAATATATGCTTCTTCAAAAGAGTCACTCCGTGACTAATAAGACAGTATTACATGGAGTCTAGTGAGGCGAAAGACGTAACGTGGGGTCTTTATACACAACGACGTGCCGATGTCCACTTTTTCTACCCTTTTATGTCAAAGGGGTCCCTTTTTTTGAAACTACGCTTCAGAATCGGGCGCAAAGATTTATCCTTTCTATACATATCCCATTGTACATGTTGTATTTAGGCGCCGCGCTTACAAAGTGGAGGGAGAAAGAAGATACAGGAACACGTGAAAGGCTGTCTCAGCATATCATCATTTGGTCATCCGTCAAGACAGGCTTTCCCTGGCATTCCTTCACAGTTGGGGCTGGGGCTTAAGGCAGGGTGGGACCCTCCCCCCTTCTTATGTCACACGGGGTAAACGCCCTCCTTAGGACAGTAACAACATGGCCGCCTCCCTGGGAGAGGGGGGGAGGGTTACTGACTCTTTGATTGTACCCACTGTAAAACCACAGTCCCCCTCTTTTTTAATATGACAGTTCTGTGTGGTCCATGACTGTGTCTCACCACAAAGAAAGGATGCTTCCTGTGGGAATTAAGCACTACAGACGATGTTTGTAGCTTTCAAACACATCAAAATTGGATAATTTTCAAAGAAGGTACAGGCTGTTGCGTACAGGAATATTATTTTCCTAAAAATAGCAAAGAGCCAAGATATTGAATATTTATCGAGATATGAAGTAATAAGATAAAATTTTCTATATAGATTAAGAGTCCTGGAGAGCTATGACGCGTATAACTGTTGATCTAGGAAAGATAATTTATTTTAGTTTGGACTGATAATGTTATCAAGTCATGTTCTTCCAAATGGCTTACTATTTTTGACAAAATATGCAAAATCTTGTTGTTTCCATGGTAACCAAATATCCAATATATGGAGAAAAAACAGTCCATTTACATTCCAAATAGAATGTTTTTCAAAGCATATATGGAATGTTTAGAGTGGGTTCAGTGAATTCTGCACAAAAAGTTGGTTTAAGACATTTCCATCCCTATTTTTCACAAATCTACCCATATCTCCCTTAATACTGGCTTAGAGCTTATGATATAATCACCCCGGAGCATCCTTTGTGTGTGTTGGATCACTATATTGTAAGTGCGTTTACCACCACCTGTTTTCTGAGATGTTAAAGGGCAGCTTCTTGTTTTACTACAGCCACTGTGTTGGGCTCTAAGACAAACATGAGAGGTATTGTTCTTCATAGATCATTATACAATTATCGGATTCGGGACCCCTTAGTTGTTATGTAGTCTCCCTTATCTCCGCCATTTTCTTTTGTGAATACAACTCCCTGGATACTACTGATAAGGCTACGGGCAGGATAGGCAGGAAATATCTGTACATTGAAAAAATAAACCTAAACAATTCATAAAAATTCAATCTTTTTGCAGTAAAGCTTTGGATGTGAAAGGAAGAACATAACTTTACAATAAGACTCTAGCAGTCTTAGATTAGTCAGAATGTTGAAAAAAAGGCCAAACCAAGGATGCGACGTTATTATAACATTGGAGCAACATTCTGGTTGGTTCTGTAATTTGGTTCTTGTTATGTTCTTTTGATGACTCCCAACTACGTCACTGCAACATACTGCCATGATGTTGCACTGTGACATTATTACAACATTCTGGTTACGTTCAACCCAAACAGAATGTTCTTGTAATGTCCTGTTTTGGTTTTTTCCTGACATGACAATAATGTTAAAATAACATTCTGATTTGGTGAGGTTTCAACCTCACCATCAATAACATAATTGTTATGTGCCATCTTAGCAAGTAACAAACTGACTTAAAAAGTATGGGTGCAGACCGTTTCTGTTACGTCACAAGCTAGCTGGAGATTCCTTAACCATTGTGTCTATGGCCCAAAGTCAGGTAAGTAACCCCCCCCCCCCCCTACACACACACACTCCCTGTACCGCCCCATTGTGCCCCTCCCTCCGTGCCTGTATCCTCCCCACACCTCCAGGGCCTGTTACAGCTCCTACACAGACCCCCCATGCTAGGGCCATGTATAGTACCTGAATGGTGGCCACCTACATGGCTTGACAGCAGAGTCAACGAAGACGCAAAATGAGTTTCAGATGCGATTTTTCATGTGTCGAAGCGTGGTTCTTCATGTCAGTTATCAAATGAACGGCATTGGTGGGACCAAAGACATACGTGTATCTCTCTCTGGTGGGCCATCCCGTCTATTGAGAGGGGTACGACGCCCCCCACACACCTCTCCCTACCCTGTACCCCTCACTGAAAACTCCTTAGAAATACGATTGTATATCTGCGCATGTGTCCCTATATGTAACAGGTGGATGAATGCTCTGATACATCCCCATTCACCGAGGGATGTCCCATGTGTTTGTCTGCTGAATGTGACTTATGGCGGGACATTAATCCCCATTAATCCCCACCCCTCATGCTGGGAATCTTATGGCCATAAACTGGTTCACGATGTAAACAGGTCTACAGATCGTTGCAGCAAGCCGAAACTAAAATACCATGTTTTCTTACCTAAAACGAATTTTTGGGTAGGAGAGCGTGCAGGGCACACGCCCCCTTCTTTTGCTCAAATATCAAATTTTTGAAATGTAGTTCTTGCGGCCGGAGGGCATGTGCAAACATTTTGCTATAACAGCCCTCCGCTCCTATTTTCGAATTCCTGGACCCACTCCTACTTGCAAATATTAATTAGGGTATATCCCAGCCAAGCTGCGATGTAACAGAAACGTTCTGCAACCCTACTATTTTAGTCAGTCTGTTGCTTACTAAGGTGGCACGTAACAATTACGTTATTGATGGTGAGGTTGAAACCTCACCAAATCAGAACGTTATTACAACTTATTTTTCGGTGAAGTTAGGACAAAACCAAAACAGAATGTTGTAAGAACGTCCTGATTAGGTTGAAGAATGTAACCAGAACGTTATAATAACGTCGCAGTGACACGTCACAGTAGTACGTTGCAGCAACGTTATTGGAAGCCATCAAAATAACGTAACAAGAACCAGTACAGAACCAAACAGAACGTTGCTGCAACGTTATAATAACGTCACATGCTTGCCTGGGGTTGTATTGATACCAGGTTATCATATTACGTTTTGATTCCGCTAAACATGGACGCCTTTTTCAGCTCCCATCATAAACCTCTAAATTTACGAAATCAGTACGTTAAATGTGTTTAATACCCTTCAAAATTATATGTCCTTTTCTTACAAATTTGATTCCATTCATCAAAATAATATTGCATAGAAAGTACCGTCAACAATTATTTCATAGTTATTCTCAAATCGCATAAGTTGAACCGGAAATATTGTGAATATGATAGGAAAAAACATTGTACAACCTTGAATGTTTCATCTGTTCTGTTTTATTTGAATATCAATTCTCTGATAAAGGTATAGACCGTGCTCTTAGTTTCCCCAATGATGGGGAGGGAGCCCCCGAAGTAATGACCAACCCCAACCCTGGGGTTTTGAGGTTAGTCTATAACGGGTATCAGTCACAATAAAGGCATGTTTCCACCGAACGACCATTCTGCTAACGACCATGAACGACAGTGAAATATTCACAAATCTTTTGTGGTCGATAGTATAATCGTTCAGTGAAAACACAAAATTGTTGATAAAGACATTTGTCAACAACTGCTAACGACATTTGCTCAAGAGAAAAGTGAATGATTCACCAATGACCAAATATCTAACCTGTTTAATATTTTTGGAAGACTGTAGCTCACGATTTCTGTCCAGGGCAATTAAAAGCAATTAGTTTCATTGTTCCCTGAGGTTCCTGATTCCTGTCATTGGAAAAGATCTCCCCAATTCCCCAGAATCGTCCAAATATTGTCATTCAGTGGAGACAACAATGTTTCCATTTCTGAACGACCAAAATGAGCAAAGATTTTCTTTTTTAAAAGTCTTTCATGGTCGTTAGGAACTTACTGTGAACATAGGGTTTTGTGTGGTATAAAATTGAGAGAAGACTTGAAGGCAGGAGTTGCTGTGATGTTGAAATATATATTCTCTACAGAACCAGGAGTGTAGACCAAAAGGCCTGTTGCTGCTTAGTGGTTACATGTTGACTGTTCTGCTGTTGGTCCCAGAGTCCCTCCAGCAGGGTTGCACTTCCCCACCTGACCTTTGGCCTCTGACCCAATTACATTAATTAGGTCAGTTGACCACTAGGGGGAGGGGGAGTGCTAACAAAGGTTCTGCATATCTAATAACCATAAACTCTATGATGTATTATGTACATATTTGATTATTATTTAGCAAATTATGATATTAATATATTTGATATAATAAATCTACTAAATATTTGTTATTATTAGAGGAAGGATATACCATGCCTAAACTTAGGTATGACATAATCATGTAAGTGGTTCAGTGGAAACCCGGCTTAAGATAACTGCTCTGACGCACTTTGATACTGGATCACGAGGCGAATAGTATGCATCTATATACATAATCATCAACGAATATGTGACCCATGTTGGGGCTGGGATGGTGGGGGACTAGATGCACTAATCGTTGATGAATTAGCTGAAAAAATCAGACAATTCCGATATTTTGCGGACGACTAGCTGTAAATCATTGACGACTAGCTGTTAATTCATCAATGACAAAGGTGCATCAACGAATCATCGGAGATTAGTCGTCCCATGGGGATGCGCCTATACACATTACAGAAAAGGCATCAGAATGCGTATTCGGTCTGGAATTGACAGTCATAGAATGTGCGTTATTTGATAAGCGTGTAATGGATATACTCTTCAATATATACATAATTTTCTGTTTGCCCTCTTACAGAGTCTTTAATCATTTTATCAAATTGCAAATGATTATCTATTTCTACATCTAGATACTTGTAAGATTCCGCCCTGCCCAGAGTGATATACTGATATAGTCTTAACAGTTTCTTCATTAGCAGATATTATGGCAATATACATGTGTTTAGTCTTTGCAGCATTTATTATTAGTTTATTTGCATTACAATATTGAAACAATAAAGCAAGACTCTGCTCTGAGCGCTCCTTACACTTTTTCACATCAGCATACTTATCTAATATATATTTGTATGTAGGTATGTATGAATGTACATGGAAAACACGGTAAGTGTATGGTATACACCTAGCAGTGGTTTGTATGAAGTTACACCAGAGTGCCAGGCCCCATATTATAACATGGAGCATGTGTACATGTGTTTGTCCGGCTGGGGAGAGGGGAGGGGGATGACATGTCCCTCCAAAGTACGGGGTATGAGTGGTCCTCCGTGATTGATGCCTGAAAGCCCCCTCTCACGTGTATTCACACGAGGGTACAGGGGTGGAAGCCGGCAACTCACTCGGACACGCAGATTTGGGAAAATGTAGGAGAGTGGGAGGGGATGGAAGTCCCTATAATTAGTGCCTAGGTGGTATGGAGACAGACAAAACAGGTCAACGGAGGTGGCAGTATTTCCGTGCTGTCCTCTGAGTGAAAACGGCGCTATTTTTGCCGGGCAGGCGCCAGCAGGGGGGTCCAGTGACGCAGCTGAAGGCAGATGACGTCGGTACAGATCTTTAAGGCCCTTGTACATTACACGATGAAAACTGCCTATGAGGGGAGGACCATATCGCACGATGACTTTAATTGGTATCGCAGGAGGAGGTGCTAGTCTGTTTAACCTGTGGATTTAGATCGCAGCATACAGTGGCGGATTTCCATTAGCGCCCCCAAAGGAAGGGGGTCGACAATGGAAAAAAATGTTCCTTAATTACTTTTTGGCTAAATTCTACATTAAAACTACATTAAAAAAACGTACAACTTGCCCCCCCCCCCCCCCCAAAAAAAAAAAAAAAGGAGAGGCGCCCAACCTCTTAATCCGCCACTGACATTTGGTTACTACACCAAAATGCGATGTTTTCAAGGCTTTTGGCGATGGGGAATACTGATCCCTCTATACGACATAAGACATGAGCATGGACAGCAATAAAGGATATTTCCACCATAACCTCCATGACGTGATGAATATTGTGTCCTACGACATTTTTTACGGCTTTTGCTATGATCAAAATCGTATCGTATGATTTTAATGTCAAACCACACTGCGACTAACTTATATTATACAATTTCGATAACTACATCATTATAAGGGTTTTCAGCTTCAGTATGGTCATGTCGTAGTTTATGTTGTGTAGTTTCATAATTGGCAGTGGGAATATCAAGTATATACATGTTATATATCATTGGAAAGGGTTTTTGATTCTCTTTTAAATGATATGTAGGATGCATGGTCTTTTGCCATATTACTGCTAAAGAGTCAAAAACTGGAAGGAGGTGGGGGGGGGGGGGGGGTTGTGTGCTCACTCCGCCCCAAAATCGCCGGCAGTCAGAGTCACCCAGTGGGATCCAGGCTTCAGATCCACAAGGGTGGTCACGCGTGACGGGTGGAGGGAGGGATCCACGGACTGGGCCGATGGCGGCTGGCAGGTGGCAGGTGAAGGAGGGGTGTGTTTAGTGTCCTCCAGACGGCCGACGACGAGGCCCGCTGCCCCCTGTCTCTGTCTGAGACAATATACCCCCCACCCCCCGCACCCACACTCCCCACCCTCACCGGCCGGCTGACCGCTGGGGTAAAGGCAGTCACCGCTCCCCATACCTGGAACACAGTCTTGCGGTCGTGTGAAGTCCCCATACTATAAGCATTTTCCATGAATCATTAACCCCTTGGAACTGTTACCATCACGTTACCATGGCGCCCTTGGAACGGACCCCCTAATAATCGTCGAGTTGGCGCGCGCGGCGGCCGGGGAAAAAAACGACGGAATACGGATGTAACATAGTTACACGAAGTACAAGGACTATATATATATGATACAACCACACGGACTTATCATTTATACCCCCCCCCCCCGATCATAATATATATATCACCGATGATTCCTGTGAATGTTGCCCGGATGTCCATCGTAAGGAGATAAGCGCGCGCCCCCTGGTGTAGCACCCTGGAGTAGACTGACCATGGAGGAACGCAGCCCCAGCCCCCGCCGGACGCACCCGGCGTCCCTGACGTCCCTGCCCTCCGTGGAGGAGGAGGGGGAGACGGAGGGGTCCCCTGAGGGCCTTCCTGAGGGCCCTGCTGAGGGCCTTCCTGAGGGCCCTCCGCCTCCCGGAGACATGGTGAAGGGCCCCGGTGACGAGCAGGGAACAGACCAAGGTAAAGGCAGCATTCTCCATAAATTTTTTCAATGCACGGAAAATTCACAAATAATTCATGATTTTCGGGGGGCAAGTGAGGCCCCTATAAATCCGCATGGAAAAATTGCATCACAGCATTCTCCATAAAGCCCCATTCGCCCTGGGTACTTTATCATTGCGATCTGAGATATAAAATTGCAATCTTCTCTTATCTAGGATAATTATTTTCAGGAAATAATTATGTTTGTGGTTTACTATTGATCCATCGGTGTATAAGGTTATGTGATTATTTAGTTAGAAGGCCAATTCTTTATGCATGCAATTTTAAGATCACAGTGAATAATTGGCCTCGGCGAATGGGGCTTAAGCCCCTTTTACACCTATGCGACTGTGCTGTGATACTGGGGAGATATTAGGATATCACGGAAAATGCACACACACAGATGACATACTTGTTTGAAATAGGATATTTTGAGTAATTTACTCGTGTATGACCAAGAATTTTACCTCTAATAATTATGTGCGACTTCACTGCGACATCGTCATGTCGCACAATGTAAAAGCTCCTGTACAGACGGTAGGGCCGTATACAGGTTCTGCAGAGGGGGGGGGGGGCAGGCGAGGCTCTTTGAGCAGAACTTTTTCTCATAATTTCCATAATTTGTTCTCAAAGGGAGGCAGGGGAAGTTCACAACATTTTCTTACTATTTTTAGGGGGCTTTACAATATTTTTTTAAAGTAGAGGTGGATATTTATTTCTAATTCCTTACATTGGAGGGAGGTCTTCCACATACCGATATTGTTCACATGCGATAATGGAACACATTTCTATCACTCTAATGCCAGTCACAACTTTATGTGTAGTTTTTACAATATTCTTCCTCTAAAATCGTATAGGGCCATAATCGCAACAAATTCTCAATGTGTACGAACCCCTACACGTGAAAAACTTTGACTTTGGTAATTTAGGGATAAAATTACGCCACATTATGTTCCTAATTAATGAATGGATAATAGAAGTGGTCCATACAAATAAAACCTTTAAAAAATACAGCCAGAAGATGATTGGGATTTTTCGCATAGCGTGCGAGCACATCTTAAGAATTTCCTAAAGATTTGGTATCTAATTTTTCCTATAATTATGTACGCCATTACAAGGCACACTTTCCACTCGATGAGTGTGATTATGCGCAAAACTGCATGGGTACAGAACCGCGTGATATGCGACGGGCATTGACCTCACTTTTGGGACATTATTGCAATGGTTTTTCTCCGACTTGTTTTACTCAGCTAGCTGATTCATTTCAAATCATTCCTACCAAGCTAGTTAACAAGTTGAAAATAAGTCCATCTTAACTATTTAAAACAAAGACGTGTTTATCTATCCGACTCGGCCTTTTCTGTATGTATATTAGCCCTACTTGGTAATTTCATGCATGGTATAATGATTAGCCAAACTCGGCGATTTCATACACTGTATAATACCACTTCGTGGCCATTTCATACACCATATAGTACTATTATTTGCCCTATTCTGCCATTTCATCTATTGTATATTAGCCCTACTTGACCCTGTCATACACCGTATATTAGCCCTTTTCAGTCATTTCACACATGGTATATTAGTCCGACTGAGTCATTTCACACACTGTATGTTAGCCCTATAATGCCATGTCATTTACTTTATACTTGGCAATTTCATACATAATATACTAGCCCTACTCAGCCATTTCATACTCTGTATATTATTAATTAGCCCAACTTGGTCATTTTATACACTGCTCGTCTCAGCTATATGATAGCTCTATAATTATCAGCCCTACTCAGCTCGTTGATACACTGTGAATTAGCCATACTCAATTCGTTGGTCCATTGTCCAACCCTGGCATGTGTTTGCGCCACTTTCAGCAGGAAGGAGTTCTATACATGGCTTATGAGGCCAAGCAGACGTCCATGCTATTCACATGCATATCGCATGGTTCCTTGATTAAGGCCGTAATACACTACATGACATGGGCTCCGATATGATGATGTCACAAAGAAATACACACATTAGAGACAAAATTCGTTGTTAACCATGTGTGAAATCCTTCAAATGACCATATCAAAGAATAATGTCATTCCTGTGTGAGAATCTTCCGTAATATTATCATCCGCGCTATCGCTACTGAAAGTTATGTAGTGTAATAGGGCCTTTCGCCATAAATGATATTTTTTCCCTCGTATTTCTTCCAACAGAACCTTAGGGAATCGCTATAAAATATCACAGAAAAAGCATACAAAAGCTATATAATGAGTCTACGTTAACAATAGTCATGATCAATGGCGTATATATATATATATATATATATATATATATATATAGTTATACAGCGTTCGTCTGGGGCTCTTGTGGTCATGGGTAGATACGGTTTTTGAGAATAAAAACTAGGATATACTAAGAAACGTAATTAGTGAGAAACTCGGAGTTTTATCTCTTAGTTTGTTTACCTTCAAAAAACACAAAATGGAACTCTTCTGTTCCAAAGAACCAAGTAGAAAATGGTACAAACATACTGCAAATGCTAAACGTAAATTTAATGTTATGCACATAGGATTAAATGATTGGTTCAATTCTATCTCCATCTCTGACCATTGGTTGCCCGCTACAATGAATCGGGTTGTGTACATTCATGTTATATTCCTATTTCACACGTTATATTGAACATTTATGATTTCAGACAGTTATGATTTCCCAGATGTCAAATTTGTACAAATGAATGTAGCAAACAACTTCAGTTTATGTAATAGAAAAAGCCTGTATTGAAGGGAACACCGACCACTGGTGCAGCATAAAAATACCTCAGTTTTTGATCCCGATGTCACACTGGTGGTTTATGCACTTTGTTGTTGGACATCTGAATGCCACCTCACAGATAACTGTCACTGACGGTAAATACGGCAATAACTCCTGACATCTTTCACAGGGGAGGTGTATAGAAATGGCATATAATTTATAGATAGAGTTATTGTAATGAATAAATAAAGTCTTAACTATACACGATTGTGTTACAGCTGTGCCTGTAGGGATTCAATTCAAATGCTAAAGTGGTGGTAGGGGCGGACTTACATTTATTTCACCCCCAGTTGGTTAGTTTCTATACTTTCACTATCATAGTAGCTGGATTTCGTAGCAGGGAAGTAACGAAATGATATTCCCCTGATCACAGAGTTTAAGTGTAGAGACCATGGAAATAACAAAAGGTTATTCCCCTGCATAAACCAAGGGAACCAAAGCTACGAACCTTTTATAAGGCTTAACCAATGTAATGGAAACCAAAGTTAAACTAATTGTAATGCACAGAGCCAGGGGAATCACTTTTAATAAACGCTACGGCGCTCGACTTTCTAAACCCAGGGCAAAAACAATTTTGATATCAAACCTCGGTCAGCACTATCAATATATAGCTGGTGATGTACAGACGAGCGTATACTATCTTAACTGATAAGGTGGTAAGCGTAGAAAACCAACATTTTGACAGAAATAGTAACTTAATCCCATGGTCTTTTTTGAAAGATTAATTCCAAAAAATTTCCACAATAAGAGGAAACAAATTTTAATCCCATGGTCTTGCCCACTGAAAATCCTGAGACCAATGTCATCCATTGAGCTCACAAACGGAAAGTTTTTTATAACCCTGCTATTCTGCAGGCCTACTTGTCAACTGAATATCTCTAAATAGAGCCATACCATTACCCACTGACATGGCGGGTGACAGGGTATTCACAGCAAATCAGTCAGAATTATAGACATTTTAGTCTACCACATCAGCACAGAATTACCTGACCTTGACCCTCCAGGGTCACAGGGGATAAGCTGACCCCTCTGACCTTGGGGGATTTCCAAGCCTCATCGAAGGTCAAATGACGCTGCTACTATCTAGGCCCGGCCTGTAAGTGGTAGAGTGGTCGTAGAGAATAGAGGGGTTGATCCTACTTGGCACGGTGACAGGACCTACCCTGTGGTCTCTCTACTGTCTGGACACCTCTCATGGACAGGTGGAGGGGTAGGAAGTGTGGTTCTGGGTTAGTCCACAAGGTGAAGCACCAGGTTGAAAGCTGCGTCTCCACCCAATCTCCTCGGCAGAGTTTTCACAGATCTTCACAACAACCTGCTTGTTTGGGTGGCAAATCTGTTCCCTACACTCAGATCCACAAATACACATGTTTTTTTGAAGTTTTGATATTAATTAAACTTGAGAGATTAATTAAACTAGGTTTGTTTTAGGTAAATTTTATTAAATAAAGCAAGAGTTAAATGCAATTCTGTTTTAAATTATTAAGATAAATGCATATAATGATAAATGTGCCAATGAAACAAGTTTAGTTTTAGGTTTTGGTTATGAAATAAAGCAAGAGTTAAATGAAATTTTGTTTTGAGTTGCTCAAACCATCAATTCTTTGGAACTACTTTTTGGGGGGCTGGTATCCTGGGCATTGCGATAAAGTTTGTAATATCAAGAACAGTTCACCAGTGGTTAGCAGACCAAAGTTTATTTTCAAAGAGATACAGGTTTTAATCCCAGATATAGCAATGGGTGCCATGCCGAATGCAATCTTTCTGAATATTGGATTCGGGAAAACATAAGGGTTGTTTAATTTTTAATTTTCTAATTATTTTGAATATTAGACAACAAAATAATTGCCAAAATAATCACCAAAGATCTATTTTACATGCAATACTTGATCTTCCAACAGTAGCCATAATTGGTGAGGGGGTCTGCCAGAAGAATAATTAGTTCAAAATTTATTTTTTCCCAAATTCCTAGAGCAACTTCATATCGCCCTATCAAACCTTTTAGATTGATAGCACAATGCATCAATACTGATCACTGCATTACTGCATAGATAGATCTATTCTGATTTCCCAAATGCGTTAGTCTTATAGTTCGACACGTACTTGTGAAGGTTCGGAGATTACCTTTGGGAAGGAATGCCATTGCTATATGGGAAGTAGATATGTGCCTTTAATGGAAAGCGTTAACACTCATCGCCTGGATCCTAAAATCTTTATCAGCAAAGTAGGGATGCACCTTAAAGCCCCATACCCACTAGGCAATGTTACCATCGCCGGGTGACAGGGGACTGGGAGAATGGCCATCATCATCGCTGAACAGTTGTCATATCAAGCATTTTTGATATTTTACTGGCGATTTTACCGGTGATTTTACTGCCGATCCTGTCACCTATTGCCCATCGCCCAGAATCCCAATCTGAGTTGCGCGACAAATTTACCACCAATTATCCCAGTTGTTCGGCGATGGTAAAATCGCTTAGTGGGTATGGCCCATGTGAAGTATTGAAGGGTCTTGGTGTCAGATCCCTTTGAATGTCATCTGTCAGCGACAGACTGGGCTACTTACAGAAGGTCTGATCCCACTAGGCAACCTACCCATATCATGTTCTCTCCTAAACCTAATTATATGGTACTCTTTTCAAATATCATTACAATGGGTCTTAGAACTTGTACCTGATTGAAACATCTTACCAGATACATGATCTTCAGCTAATTTGGCCCCTGGTCCACCTTATCCTTGGTTGGTATACTACTTTGTGATGCTGAAATGAGAGACTTAGAAGTCCCAGGGGGTAACTGGAGAAGTTGAGTCACTGACGAACTCGGGCCAGGTATATCTTAAATTGTATTAATTGACAGATTTGCGAGTTCACCACCCAATCAAGTGAGGTATTTCAGTCTGAATAGGGTTGGACATTATATGTTAGGTTGACAGGCTTTAACATAGGTTCCTATGGGAAGAAAGACAGCTTAAAAAGCTGTATTTCACAAATTTTGGAATTTATTTTGTATTATGCAACTCTCTTCAGGGCATAAGCACAGAGCCAATTCTGAAAATATTTCATGGTAAACCTTTGGTGTAAACCTGGAAAAGCTCATTATCAAAACTGTGCTTTTGATGTAAGTGATGGGGACCTGTAACACTGCGTAACATCTTGGCATGCAGTAGCCAATTCTTTTCAATACTGTCAATGTCAATGTGAAAACATATCCTATGGGTTCTATTGAGGAAAGTGCAACAAGTCGTTATGTTTTTTTTGTTTTTTTTTAATGTCGTATGCGAAAAAGAAAATATTTCGAAATGGCACCAACAACTAACCCATTTATAAGACATATTATTTGATGATTTAAAAGAATATCAGCCTTCCTATGTAAAATGTAGGTCATCATAGGAAGGGTAAATCAAACCATAATCATGCCACAAAGTCTAAAAAGACTCTAGTTGCATGCATTGATGATTAACATTTTAACATAGACTCATAAACATCAGTGAAGCTTTAACTGTCCGCACAATAAATGGTCTTGAGACATGATATTTGCATTCTTTCGACCCTCAGAAAAACACAGATTTGTATCTTTAGAATTCCTAATTCATACAAAGAAAGTAATACTTACCAACCTACATAAAAGAGTAGCTTTCTTTCACATAGTTCATGTAAGAAACTATTCCTGTTTGCCAAATGTTCTGTTTGATATATTTACCCCTTCAGATGTCTCTTTTTAGTTTCCTAGTAAATACTTTAGATATAAAAAAAGAAGTTTGAGCTGCTCTACACACCTACACACCTGTACACATAACTAGAGTACTATATATTAGTAGGGATAATGCTACGGGACATGTATCAATATATAAAGCAAGTGAAGTCCCCCCCCCCCCACCTCTCCCCACCTTTTATTTCTGATGGGTAAAACTGCAAAACGAGGGGATAATATCGTCCAAATGTACGTTTCACTTCTTACCGTCACGTGACTGTCAAGAGTCCCGAAATTACCTTGAATCACGGATTTTAGACCCTGTCCTACACATTTTCATAAGCGCTGAAATGTCTTGAATATTTGGGAAAAGGAACGATTCCAAAAGCTGAACAAATGATAACTTATTTTTTGCTCCATCTTTTGCTATATTGCGCGCGAAAATTCCCAGTTTTTTTTCCTTGGGGTCCTCCCTTGGAACCTTCCTGCACATATCCGTTTAAAAACATAGAACCATGCATTTGTTTATGATTTTCATCATGTATTCTGTTTTCAAACAACCGTTTTACATATTATTATGCATTATCATTTTATATATCAATATTATATTATTTGTTATATCATCCCATATCTCAATATGGTTGTCCCATATTGGTGTATCTAAAGTTGGCAGCATTTGGAGCCTCAGCCCTACCGACCCCTCCTTCTCGTGATTTTTTTTTCAAATCCCCGATCCGGCCCTGTACCTCTGTGTTTTTGAATTCAAGCCATCCTGAGCTAGAATCAGATGAAATTTCGGAGAAGTGTGCTCCATAGATATACTTACAACTACCTTCATTCATTATTGTGTTCAACAGCTATCAATCGTTTAAGCACTGGAAAGCATGGATAATGGAAGTTATTCCCCTTTCACAACCCATTTCATCTATTTATCTCTTCATTCATAAGGGCTCACATAATCTATAGAAGCGGTGAGGTGAAGTGAGGAGTGTAGTGTTGATGGTTCAATTGATTTCAAGTAAACAGGAACCCCCTGGTGCACCTCTGTGTAGGTAGGACGTGATGGAAATGCAAACTTAGGAAGCTTACAACAAGATGTTTGTTGCATATATCAGATATCTAAAAAAACAAGTATATTATGGAAGTTAAATTGGAATTACAACGGAAGCAATAACTATGACGACATAAGAAAAGAGTTTGAAGAGTTGTGATCTGATCATAAGTATGAGTGAGTGAGCAAGGGATGTTTTATACCTTTCTGACAACTAAGGTTGTCTTGATAGAAAAAATAATTATGAAGGAAACTGCAATCTTGGGGGCATGAAAGACAGAGTAGTGAAGTTATGCAATTTTATCTGAATATATGTATATGTATACAATCATTTTGATGAGATAAATGACAGGGTCATGCAGCAGGGACTTGAACCCAAATTACATTTTCCAACTCGTGTAGGGCCCTTAGAGGTGAATAATGAGGTTTTGCAGCTGGTAATGAAACCTTAATACCAGTCTTGCTGCTATGAAGAGATAATACAAAATTTTCACAGTTGGAGGGCAGGAAAACGGTAGAATTAATGTGAACACCTGTTAGGCCATTGACAACCTGCCTTCCCCAACTGTAACCCTCACTTTGATGATCAGCGACTTCACAGAAAGCCTCAAACGATGGTCCTCTTGCGCTTGTTAACGTTTTGTATAAATTACTGTGGCACTGATATTTGACCATGGGTGGTCGTTACTTAAAAGAAAATGCATGCCTTTCTGCATTTCATTCATATTGCATGTCTTTCTAAAAGTATCACTTCCTTTCCGGAATCACACCTACTTTGGTTTATTTTTTCGCCATTCTTGGATGTTAAGTAGATTGCAAAAAATGGTGGCACCGACCCCCCATTATCAAGACTATAAGAACAAGCCTCATCCATCTATAATTATTCCTTGTCTATTGCTTATTCATTTATCGTTTTTTATCAATTACTCTGCCCCACAGATGTTTCCCCCTTTTCTATTCTATCATGTAAATCTTTTCACATCTGCTATTTGTACTATATGACAAGGCGTGAAAGAGTTACAAATTGCTATAAATAAGCAGGAAGCAATGGCAAAGGTAACGACGTAGATAGCGTAGTGAGATGAGATGATCATGGGCCGGTGTGCAATAAAATCGGTTTCATTTCATGTACTTATTGAAATTGAATGTACTTATCGAACGCAATTTCTATAATCCTGGTCATCAATCGACATTGTGTAGACAGGGTCACGTGACCAGATTTTGGTGATTACCTTGTGGTCACCTCACCAACATGGCTAACAAATATATCCACAATTTATAGATCATAATTGTTCATCATGATTCAATAAGTTTTCTTTGATCAGCAAAAGTCTACATAGATACTTTAGAAGGCTAAATAATAGTAAATATAAAGTGATCATCAATATGGCGCCAATGTTGGAGGTGTGGCGTCATGTTCACAACGTCACTCCGCATGGTACAGAACGTGCTCACGTGAATGCACGTCAGTAGACAGAGTAATGGTCTGATTGAGCCCCAGCTAGGTCATCAGACGAGCGCTCCAGTTTATCAGACAGTTGTACGTTCACTGTTATTCATGTAAATCAATTGCATTAGCTTTTTCTTTTATACGAGGTGGGAGAAATTTAACGCTCCCATAGTCTGTATGCTAGACACGAGGAAGCCGCATGATTCACTTGACAAAAAGGACTTAGGCGAAAACGTACTGAGGAAGAACAGAACAGGACATAACTCCTCTACTCGAATACTTTCAGGAAAAATGTTTCTGAAATACATCTTGAAATTCGAAAATGACGTACATCTTTTGTAGCTCGATTATTCAACTGGCGAAATCAATATAAGTTTCGGATCAGGGATGTATCTTTGGGTGGCGGATCCAGGTTTTTGACCAAAAAAAAAGGGGGGGGGGGGCGCTAATGAAAAAAATCGGCTTTATTAACTTTTTGGCCAGATTTTACATTAAAAACGGCTTAAAGTTGTCAAAAATAGATGGTGCCCCCTCTAAATCTACCACTGTCCCTGCAGTATTTAGAATTATCAATGTCAAAATATGTATATCAAATACTGAACCATGCCAACCGTAAGAGCATTGGCACCCCCCCCCCCCCCCCCCCCCCCCATGTGGAGCATTATCTTTGTATGCGGAAACCAGGCTGTTTACAGACAGATACGCATACACAGAACATATATATATTCCAGGGGTCTTGACACCCACCCCCCCCCCCCCTTTTTTTTGGTGGACCCCCAAACTACAAAAAGAGGGAGAAATCCCATGCACATGTGCACGAAGGCACATAGTTTTAGTACTTACTTAGCCTTTATGCTCAGCTCCCACCGCTTTTCGGAAATCCTGTATCCGCCCCTGCTCCACTTTCATATCTATTGATTCATTAATCATGTGAAATTCAGATCATATGTGCACGCAAGTTTATGGTCTTAATATGATTATAAATTATTCAATACCGTACTATCATTTTCATAAATGTATTCTTCTATACACATTTGACACTATCCTAACTGCATATTCCATTCATCCTTACAATAAGCCCATCCCAGTTTACACCAACATGGAAGTTAAACATGAAACATTTTCATAATTGCTTCCATGCTTATTCCATTAACACAGTTGAATAATACAAAATTAACCAAAGCAATTTGGCAGACAAATCACTCCTAAAATTGGTAAATTTGCAGCTTTATATATTGGCCTTTCCCCCAAAAGAACCAATGTTAAAGCCTGTCAGCTAAACCTATAATGTCCAACCCTATTTCACCCTGAACTACAGTATTTTCCTCAGTCAGCAAACCCTTAAATCTGTCACTTGATGCAATTTAAGAAATCACAATATTTTAGCTGTACCTGGGGATAAGAAAAAATTCATTCTCACTTATTTCAGTAACCCCAACTCTAGGAGACAAAGATGGCTTATATGGTTATTCTGTCCAACCCTAGAATATACCCAATATGAGATGGGCTTATTGCGAGTGCCTATTCTTGTTTTTCCTTGTTCCTGAATATAATATATTTTGCAACTTCTCAGCATTTATCCATCCAAATATCTCATTTATATATATCATCTTACTTTTGCTGTAAAGTTGTTTTTCTTATATGGAAATTCATTACTCGAAGGCAAATTGCCAAGATTCGAGATTTTTTTGTTCTTGTTTAGTTTGTTCACTTTAAAATTCAATGTTGTAAACCAGGAAGGCGGAGATCACACCTGATTAGGTAAGTGGAGTGAAGCGGGTAGATACTGTATCACTATCCCCCACCATGTCTCCCTGTGTGGCAGAGACCACCACACTGATTTACTCATCCAGGCACTGTTTTAAATATTGGCAGCTCTATTCAGGGACAGCCGGGTTACTTAACATGCTTTACAGCTGTAATAATGTAACTCTTACTAGCGCCCTTACCGGAAACGTAAGTGATATTGGATAATGTTCACACATATAATTACAATTATGAGTATATATATGCACATTACGATCTTAACTTTAAATGATTAATGAATCAGGGATTATTTATGGGGAGGCATAGGGATACATAGATGTAAGGTACACAATGTAACCCTATCACACTTAACCCAAAAGTCTGTCGACCATGACATGAAGTCAACCCACAGCGCATTACTTACATTCTATTTGGCCTTCCACTTACCATTGAGATATCTGTAGTCAGCCTGGACAGACTCTGAAACATCAAGAAACCGGGGTTATTAGAGAGAAGAATTGCTGTTACATGAGAAAAAAGAAAACACGACCACAGAATTTGGTGCTGGCCTTCAGTTTGGTATGTGGCGGCTGGCCAACGTCCTATTGTCCGGCCGGAGAGTGTACAGACAGTCCGTCTCCAAGCAGAGGTGTCCCCTGTACAGTCCTTGTCCCTCACCTGACATTGCTGAGACGTTTTACATTGACACGGATCCCAAAAGACGCTGAAAACGGCAGGTAAGTGACTCCTGAGGCTGAGCAGTAGGGCAGAAGAGTTGATAACCTTTTGAGGAAAGTGTCTGCCAAATTATAGGTCTAATTTGAAGCTGCTTCACAGGATACCTTGGTACATCTAGAGAGGGGGTCTAGAAATACCAAGGTATTCTATGAAGCAGGTTCACATTAGACCTATAAGTTGGCAGACACTTTCCCCAAAAGGATTCTCCCCACCGCCATTTTCCTGTATTCAAACTGCAGGTAAGCCTAGAACAAAGTGCATGCTGGGTAATATTTCGACAAGTTACAAGTCTTCACTGTAGGAATGTTCATTCTTCATGGCACTATTTGTAATTGGACATCCTAGAAAACTAATGTTCAGTACTTTTAGTTTGTATCCATGCTTATATATCTGATATCTCCTAAGTTGATTTGAAAAAACAATCATAACAGATGAATACAGAGCAACAAAATGTCAACAAAATGCGTAGAAATTAGCCTGTAGGCGCAGAAAATACTATAAATCAGCTATCCGTTGCAGGGGAATCCTTCCCCCTGTGCTGTGCAGAATGTGCATGACATGCTGATTCAACATGTTATATTTTGCTCTATACACCTTTCTTACTAAACCTGGCGCCCTCTCTTACCAAAAATGTGAACCCTGGTGAGGGGAGTGCAGTCCAGTTCACTCTCCAGCACTGACCACTAGGTCTGGTGCAGAGCTGAATGAGAACTGGTGCCCACTTAGATGGTCAAGGGTCTGTAATTGTAAGTAGTGTATAGAATGTATGTATGGGAGAGGGGTGGGAGAGCGGGTAGTTGTGATTGTTCATACCAGTATAGCTCCACAGCCCAGGACCCCCAAACACCCACTCAACCTGTGGTCCACAACAACACATCTGGCTGAGTTCCTGTAATGAACTTGTTTTTAGAGTTGACCTCCTTTCAATATAAATCTCAAGCTAGGCTGAAAAATTCCTTAATGTCTCTAAACTAGATCTTTTATCATAAAATTGTGTTACTTGTAGCAAAGAACAAATGTTTTCACATACCATTATGAGTGCTAAATATGATACTTTTGCTTTCTTCTTAGTGTATTGATGAGGTTTAGAAATAAAGTTCTAAATTGTTCCACTGTTAGCCTATATGCAGGCCAGTGTCCCAGTGAGGGGACTCCCGCCACCTTGGTCTGGGGCTCAGCAGGACTGCACTGCGCAGCTTCGTGAGAAGGGTGTATAGAGGTGCTGTATACATGGGTGTTTACTCTACTTTCAAATCTCAGTATCTATTGTTATCATACCTTGGGATGATACAGGAATTAAAGTTGGTGTTCACTCCACCTCAAACCTCAATTCGCCACATTACGGTTTGCCATTATTAGTGTTAGGGTCATTTTTTTGAGAAATCGTAACATGGTGGATTAAAACATCAAATTTGGTATGAGACACCTCTGAGGCATAACTATCAAGTCTGGAAGGTGAGCCACCTTGAAATAGGACGGATGTGGGGGCCAAAAAAACAATATGGCCGCCTTTTGCTATAAATAATCTAAATACGAAATGGCTGAATATATTAGCATGATACTTTTGACAATGACCGCCGGATTCCAAATAGTTCAAAAGAAAGGATATAGACTTTACTCTTTTGCCAAAAGATTTCTTTATTTCATTTGATGTGATGATCCCCTCTGACCCCTTAATTGAATTTAAAAGGGGAGCCACCTTGAAATATCAACATAACCCCAACGGGTGCCAAAAATCCAAGTTGGCAAACTTTCACTGAAATAATCTTATATCTCAGCTTCTAAAATGCCTAGAAAAACATTGTTAAGGTCAAAATTGGGAGATTAAGGGACAGGAGACTCAATTATTTGCCTTTAGAATCTACACAAGAGATCAAATCTAAGATAGCCAATAAATTTAGTTAAATACCTTAAATTTCAAATGCTAAAGACATAAAAAAAATTACCAAAATTTCATTTTGATATTCCGAAATGGCTCCCCTTCCAGATTTGATGGTTATGCGTCAGAGGTGCTTCATATCAAATTTGGTGCTTTTATCCACTCTGTAACGAAAACTTTGTTAACAGACCCCGCTATACGGGCAACTATTGTGCACGACACCAACTGCGATTAGCCGGGGGTCAGGCAAAGACACCCCATCTTTGTAGTTTAGGTGTCCGCAAAAAGGGGGTCAGGATCCTCTGGACTCCCCTTCCCCTGGGATCCGCCCCTGGATACATGTCATTGTTCTTTTTTTTTGATAATTGTATTACATATATATATATGTCGAGACTCCGAGAACTCCTCTTTGTCTCTGTGTGGTCATTTCATATAGTGACTGGATGGATCAAAGCCAACGACCTTTGACCATGTGCTGATCTTGTGGGTCTCTCTACTCGCACCATTATAGAAAAAAATAGTCTGAAAAATTGATATTGTCTGCCCATATATCTATAAAGTATGATCCATCCAGCGGCCAGGTGGCGCACCTGTACCGCCTGTCAGCTCTGCCGCTGGTCTGCTTGTAGCTCCAAAACCTTGAAACAACTATTATGACCCCCTAGTGAGTGTTGGACGAACTACTGCTTTACCCATGCACCTTCATATATCCAGTGTCATGCTATAGCGACATAAGAATGATATTTGAAATAGTGACCATACAAATTTAATAATCTATGACCTATAGTTTGCAATTATGCCATTGGCCGTCTGATTTTATGCCAGGGCCGTCGCATGGTTGGGGGCGGTCTATAGTAGAGGTGATATTAACGACACCCTCTCCCCTGTTTTATCAAAACGCCCTCCACGCTTTACCCCAATAATCTAATCCCTCACCCCTGCATAAAATTATTGCTCCTTTTCAAACAACTACCTATGGTCCTCAATGCGATACAGTTTTTCCCCTCAATGTCTTTTGTCATTCGTACAGCTGAATAAAGAAAAAGCGACATGTCGGTTTTGTTAGGAGCGGCAGTTTTTCTGTGTTATTTTTTTTCTCCAAAGGGACGACTAATACACGTTCTACTTAGTATGAGAAGAATGAAATCGTTCTGAGCTTTTCAGAAAACGTTCTTTTCCGTTACTCTTAAATTTGTCAACCACTTTTCTCGTCATCATATAAGAACTACTGGAAATCACAATACCCTGCGAAGTTATTCTTGTCAGTGAAAAAGAAAAGTATCCTTTCAGTTTTCTTTTCTCTCATTTTACAGGTACGTTATATATCAAATAGTGTTTTACGTTTTTCCAAACTCTGCTTGGGGCAGCGTATACAGTTGAATAGCAGATATTCTTTTGTTCGCCCATGTGACAATTGTGCACCCTGTTTTTCACCACTACGTCTTAAGATTGTGGTCTGATTATAGTTCACTCGACCGCTATTTAAAATGCTTGAAAGCTATACGAAATACTGGTATACTGTATTCTACGGGAGACCTGAACATTGTGAATGCATGCTGTACCATGGCATGCGAATGATATCAGCATCTAGTAGGCACAGTAAACCGTTAGCCTAAACTTTATAATCCCCCAGATGATACTAGCAAGGACGAATAGGGGTTTGCTTTTACATTCTAACATGATTCTTTTGTTATGTGTCAGTTCTTTTGAGGTGGTACACTCAAACTGGTCTTATGACTACAATGTTATGATGTATGATATCACGTGATAAAAAGCGCAAAAGTCACTGAAAGAACCAAGCTGTACCCAGGCAAGCAGGAACCTTATGGACCCGTTCTGCAACCATACCATTTTGGTTAGTCAGTTATTTGATAAATCTTCTCATAACAATTATGTTGTTTTAAGTTAGGTTGAGACTCACCACAATAGAGTGTTATAATAACATTACGTTTTAATGAAGCTGAGACCTTAACAACACAGAATTTTATAACGATATGTTATCTGTTGTGAAAGAACGTAACCAGAATGTTATAATAAGCTTATAGTGCAACATCACATTGTTAGGATGCATAGACATTATTGGGAGCCATGAAATAACACAGCAAGAACCAATAGATAACTAAACCAAATATTACTGCAATGTTATAATAACATTGCAGTCTTGCCTTGGTAGGTATTGTTGACACCTTGATGGTGTTTGTTTTGGGTCTTGTACGTGTCTATTGGGGACTGACAAACGTGGATTTGTCAGTGTTATGCCGCACCTCTGGCCCTGAATCAGTCTGTCAACAAAGCTGGAGCATAAAACACCAACTGTAATATAGCCATAAACATGGCTGCCGAGGTTTTGTCCACTTATTTCAACATACATTTCCCAAAAAAATGAACAATCAATACTCAGTTTTTTTAAAAATGATTAAATGATGTTTATCAAAACTGCACATGTTCAGTGTTTGAAATTACAGGCGCTTCTATACATTACTGTATGGGGCAGATCAAGGGGGGAGGGAGTCCAGGCCCAGCCCAGCCAAGCATGTGAGACTATTATTACGTTGCAGCAACGTTCTGTTCAGTTCTGTACTGGTTCTTGTTACATTATTTTGATGACTCCCAATAATGTAGCTGTGATGTTGTACTGCAACATTATCATAATGTTCTGGTTATGTTCTTCAACCTAAACAGAATGTTCTTATAATGTTCTATTTTGGTTTCATCCTACCCTCACCAAAAATAATGTATTATAATAGTAACATACTGATTTGGTGAGGTTTCAACCTCACCATCAATAACATCATTGTTACCCGCAATCATAGTAAGTAGGATCGAGACTGACTAGAAGAGTATGGTTGCAGGATGTTTCTGTTACATTGCAACTTGGCTGAGGGTTGGGGGGTCCTGGTGGAGAATTACACTTCAGATAGAGAAAAAACTATACGCATGCACAAATCAATGGAGTATTAGAATTTAGCTCATATCAGTGTCCCTTCGAACCACCCAAAGACCGTCCCCACTGGGGATGACGGGTTCTCAGGGTGGTGTCAACTTGCATATTTTGCACAACTAAATGCTCGCATAGGCAGCCTTGATGTCTGCTTTTGCACATTAGCATGTTCATATCTTTGCTAGTTCTATTAAACTAATATATACTTATCATTTTGATAGTCACAATTTATTCCTGAACGTTATTGGTGGTGCGCAAAATTTTACTACAGGAAATTTGATACATTCACTGATAGGAACGGGAGGGGTTTGAGGTAGTACTGATATATGAACACCCGCTTTTTCCCCCTAGAAATCCTGTATTGACCCCTGCATTAGCTCTTTTATTCGACTGGTATTTTCAATCGACAAGTATAGCTAGTAGAAATTGGTCATTTCAAAATATAAACTTCGCTAGTTTTTTTTTGTATCGTTGAATACATGATAATACTAATTTTAAAACTTGCACTTAACCATAATGATTATTTTCGGTTATTAATGGACAATCTCAATGTTTCTATATATATATATCCGTTTTTTGTGTTGTATGCATCCTTTACAATAGAATATCTTTTATTTCTTTAATCAATCCAATGACGACATTGCTTATATTGGGCGCTAATAACCAGAACGGCCCAAAGTGACTCAATGGTAACACTGCCGTTGCGACATACGCCAGGTGAATTGGTAAATAATGACAAATATTGGGAGTTGGGGGGAGCTTTCTAGTTTTACATATAGTTGCCCTAGACATTGATAGCATGGACTTCCAAAAACAAGCATGAGACGTAGGGCTTATATAATTAACGAGATATAAGAGAACTTCTACATATGTTATTTATCGAGTCGGACATACGACATGAGAGCCTCTGAGAGGCTGGTCAGGGGGAGTCAAGTGAGGGGGAAATGATGATAATTACTCGACATGCAACATGGGATGCCCATCGCTGGCCCTATGCTGCATCGGTTGCCCATCCCTGTGGCCACTCCTGTATGACTGATTCACCGCGGGAAATATATATATATATATATATATATATAAATGGGACAAGGTGTCAAGACTTACAATAGGCAGGTATACATAGCTCTGTATGGGTACTCCATAAGTATTATCGAGCCATTTGATTCCGTGAGGTACCTTTTGGACCGCCATTCCTTGCCGTTGGTCTCCACCTTAGATTCCATCATAGTGCTTAGTCAAGTTAGTGGACCTTAGACTCCAACATTCATCATCGTCACACCCAGCCCCGGAGAAATATAATGGATCTCATTATGATACCCATGGATGTACATATATAGGTTAGTAGGCCCAGACTGCTCAGTCTTAGTGGCCCCCAAACCTTATTCCCTCGGGATGCGGGTCGGCGCAGCGTGCCTCGGGGTTACAGCCTCTCGCTGAGCCTCTCCATTCAAAGCAGGGAAGACCCACCACCACAGTTGGGCGATTTCAACAGCTTGCAATTTGGGAAATTTCACTTTTTTAAAAATAATATAACAAGGGACCATGAATCCTACATATCATTTGAAAGAGAATTAAAAATCCTTTCTAATGATATGTTACATGACTATGAACAACCGTAATTCCCATTGACGATATGTGACACCGCAAATGAAATAACATCGTCTAGTGGAATGCAACCTTTAGCTGCAACAGCAACGTCACCCACACCACCCAAGGCTGATGGTGCTGGGCCTGCTGCAGCGTCCCAGACAGCATCCCGCCCGTCACCTCCGCAGGATGCTCCAGGCCAATGCAGCACAGGGATTGTTTTAGTTGTTTGTTATATAAGACGTGAGGCGACCCGGAGGGATCCATTCTGCATCGAGACGCTCTCTGTACTGCGCCTGGGAGTTATCATTGATTGAGACTATTCATGGGTCGAGTTTTGCGAAGTGGCAGAGTGGCAGGAATCGATTCATTGAAGCGCCGCATGCAGGAATAATTTGAACCGTAGTCTATACATGGAAATATATAAAAATTATATACCCGCAGTATACCAAATTGTATATGCCATTTCAATAATAGCTATCTCATGCTATAGTTATTATGGTGTCATGATAACCATCAAGTCAGTATAGCCCTCGGTATTGTTATTGGTCTGAAACTAGGACAAGTCCGAAAGCAATAAGGGACGAGTCGAGACCCAAGCAGTGCAGGCCGGAGACTGCAGCACTTCGCTACTTTGTGCACTTGTGTGTACCAAAACATTGGGACCCAGGGCTGCCAATGTTTGCCCAGACACCCACTCTGCACCCACTCTGCACCCACTCAGCCCTCGGAGCAATCTACATCCACAGCCCCTGAGCTGCAGAACGGCCGTGACGTCCTCTTTGGGCTGGGGAATTCGAGTTGTGTACAAAGTCATCAAACCACATCAATAATAATACAGGGAGAGCGCCTCTCTCGTACGCAACAGACACATGTACAGGCCCCGGGTGTGATGATTGACGTGTGGATCATCTGGATCTTATATTTCACGGCCAAACCGGATGTATGTTGAGGCTGAGATTCAAGGCGCCCTGGGTATCCCACTAACCGTATTGTCTGAAGGGCTGGCCGGCGCCGGGGTATAAGCCAGCCTGGCAGGGGCGGATTAGGAGGGGCAGAGAAGGGGATCGGATTGCTTGGTTATTCTACGTCTGACGTTGCCATTGACGTACCTATAATCCCATGCGGTGAATGGATACATTCGACTTGTTTGAATTTGTGTTATTTTTTAATCTAGCTCACACAGGTCATGTGAGCCGGATCAGCTGATAACGTGAGCGGGGCTTCTTCGAGTTGGCCATTAACAAAAGACATGGACTCAGAACAGACGCACACTTATGTACAGGAGGACTGGAATTGCATAGATTATTTTGTCTTTGATGCTGTGGAAAAAATGGAAGTCATATGATACTGTTCTTCGTACCTCGTGTATGTATGACATTAATGAATCTAGGCCTACATATTGCATCATACATTTATGCATCATACTTTTTCCAAGTGTGCATATATATTGGGCTCACTTTCCGGAGACAGATTATATATGTCTAACTGCTCACCAGATGCTCCCGTGTCACCAGGTGTTGATAAGGTCAATGATCAAAGTCTACAGCTGTTCATTATACTTATATATTGGATTATGGACCCATTATACGTGACCTTTGACCTTTGACCTCTGGGTGGGATCTCTAATCCCGTGACCCCAGACTCAACTTATTATCATATGATCAACTCACATCCCCCGGATCAGGACCCACCCTGTACTACAGGTTCAGGCTCGGACGGCGACTTAGCGGTCAATATTTCACATAAACGTGAAACTATAATTGATTAATCTGCACTGACTGGATTATTAATACCACAGTCTTCACCTTACCCTGGCAATAACCAATATCGGTCGGATATCAGTAAGACTTCCACGTATAGGCTACCAATTGAAAGGGCGCTTGGATATACGGACGATGTGCTCCAGATTATACACTGACACTTTATAGGTGAACAATTACCCCCTTGGGCCTGTTCACCTTGTGGGTAGGTAAAACTAACAAAGTGAGTTGTATTTATAGGATCGAGTGGTGCGCCTCTTTTATGTGGGACACTCGGTCATCCCTTGCAGTGTTTGTTCAACGCTCGGATACAGGATTTAGGGGGTGTTTCCACAGAGACAAACGAACAACCCGCCAACCTGAAAAACACAAACTCCACTCTGTACATGCACACTACCGCTCCGGAGATCATCCTGGGACTCCCATATGACATAACGTGCGCGTGGCTCGTCTCGAAGCCAACCCTAGACTTCAACACGAGCAGTTATATTTATCTCGGGACTAGAGCTAAAATTACGCTTGTACATTCTTGTGGAGACCCCCGTTTCTGTTCTCAGTGTAAAGGAGGTGAACTTCCCTAACGCTGGAGGTGAAGGAAAACAAGTCAAGGATTTCTGGATCCGCGCCACTGTTGACTTTGAAGTCCGCGGCAACATGGCGGAGTGGGACCAACTCGAGTACACCGTCAGTGAGTGGTTGTTTACATGTCTTTGGGTTATATAGATGATGATGATTGTTGGAGTTTAAGGTCTATTGGGTTGTATAGTGTTTACTCACTGCATGGGGTCTGCATTGGTAGGCCTACATGGAGCTTTGATTATCTATGAATATGTTTGGGATATGAATTTTCATGGTTGATAAGTGACATGACAATTGCAATTATCGGCTGCCATCCACTAGTCAACCTAACACAACACCCAGGGATTATGGTCTGGTGGTAGTGCCGGTCAAAGTGTATACAAGAATTACAAAAACACTTTCTAGGCAAGAATATTGAATTGATTATTGTGTTTTATTGAATATTTGTTGTAAATATTGATCAGAAATCAGGGCTGTGCCCCCAAACCCCCCTTTTTCTTTTCTTTTTTCTATTTTCATTTTTTTTTTAATTGCCCTATAAACATGTTTCGAAAACATTTGTCAAAAATCTAGTAGTCTATATGCAATTATGTATGCATATACTATTAGATTTGTACCAACAAACTTTGATTGCCCCTCCTTTGTGACGCATAAGTCAATCCATGACTTCCAGATTGTCAATAGAAGATCTACTACTACCTAATGGACTACTGTAGTGGTCGGCCCTGCTGGAGAGAAGAACGGCCGAGGTCGTTGATTGATCAACTACTATACTGACCTATTTGTGCATTTCCAGTTATTAATCCCTCGATTTTGTTCATTTTGTAAAACGGTTCGTTTAAGGTTTTTCTCTGAGCCTAGAATTCAGCATTGACCAGGATCGATGTTCGGACCTTTCAAATGGCAATCCGAATCCATAGCCACTTGCATATTGATCCTGCATATCCTCGCCTGCAGTCTACAGCTTCCACAAAATCCAGCTTTGGTTTCCCCCATCGTGTACACAGTGGCCCGTTGCACAATGACTTTGCGTAACAACAACAACTTGTGTTGTTATTACAACAGTTATCATTATTACATTGTTACGTTATTTTCTCTGTTATTACTGGATCAAATCGAATTCTGTTTATTGATATATGAAGGGGTACCATAGGGCTATATTCTGTAAAAAATACTAGCTCGTTAATAGAATTCTGAATAGTTTTTTTTTACTTTCAAAACGATGCTGATGCTGGATGCACACTGAAAACCGGATCTTGACATGTTATGTGTTTTGTAATTTGTAACTGACTAGCTTAATATCAGCTATATTTTATTACACAGTTGTTTGACCATCCAATAAGAAATTGAATGTGATTCATCAATCAAACAGTGGTTTATATTGTATGGTTTAAATGTATAAATGAACTCATATTTTGCCATTGGTGCAGCTGTACTTCGGGCTAACATATGTGATAATCATGTCACCCTATAATACAATCCTTATCGCCCACCATTCTATACATGTACAAAAGGCTTAGATAGCGTGAGTCATAACGGCCGCATCTGAGCTCCAACTCTCACCAAGGACTATAATATATATATATATATATATTATATATATCATATATATTATATATATATAATATATATAAAAGCATCGTGAGAGATAACAAGCGTTTAGCATACAAATCTACAGTCTGCAGCACATGTCCAATATGCAATTTTGGGATGGGGCTTCATTGCCTCCCTTAGTCCTGACCAGCATAGACCCATATTCGGGACACCCGGCAAATGAGAATAAAACTGAAAGCTGATTACCCGGCAGAACCACGTCGCTATGTCAATCGGCGTTCGAAATTACTCCTTTTGAACTGAGCAACCGCATGCTAGTGTATGATTTGTCTCTAGTTTAGGCATTTTTTTTCTAGCACTAATTTAATTTATATCTATGATAGATAATTTAAATTCAGTGTTAAAGCTTTGTATTTTATTAGCCCTATTATAAAATTCACAAAGGCAATTAGTTCTGTGTATGTGTAAAGGATGTAAAGGAAGAGAATGGGCCTAGGACAGAGGGATATGGAAACGAGGTGGTGGATTTTGTCAATATAGATCGAGCCTATTGAGTTATGTGTGTGAAGTTTCCAGTAGCTGGCGATAATGAGCCAGTATAAATAAAATTATATGCCTACTTAATACCGTTGTTCTCGTCCACCTCAAACGTAGCGGATTAACTAAAATCCCATATGTTTACAAACTGAGAGAGATGAAATAACTCTTATGGAATTCTAAAATGGTTTAGGCTATGAAAAGTACCTCCGTCAATTGAAGTTAATTATTGGAGTTTGCAACATTGTATTACCATTACATCGCCTTGGGTTTCTTTTATCACAAGTTTCTGGATACTAGTTTTGAGCTGTTGAAATAATTTGCCATGAATTTCAATGTACCTGCTGAACTACCTGCTCCCGTTGACAATATCACGCGGCAACTTGCAGGTTTGTCAAGATTTCCATACAGTTGTTACATAAATGATAGATAGCACTCAGGGGCGGATACAGAATTTTGAAAAAAAAAGGGGGGGGGGGGGAAATCCATATATAGGGTAAGTACTAAAATGATGTCCCTGGATCCACCCCTGGGACACTAGTACTATTTCGTCTGTGTATGTGATGTACACAAGGTGTATTGAAATAGCTTTTTAAAAATGCCCCCTTAGTGCAAAACGGTTGTAACCAACACTCTTAACACGAGGTGGTATAAACTTTTTGCGCTAAGGGGACGGTATTATTAGCTTCCTTGTGTTATTTGTATATATCTATGCTTTGTTAACCACTCCAAAATCCATAAATATCCACCATCTTTTTCCTACATAGATTTCCCAATTCGTCCACATGTGACTGGTCTATTGAAATACACGGTACAGGCAACTCAAAAAAAACACAAATTGTTAGAAAGTTAGTCAAACCAGGCTTTTGCTATGCATATGAAATGAGGACACTTAGCTACTCTAACTTTCAAAATCCTCTCTATTGGCTATACATCTAATGCCTTTAAGGCCGTTTTGCACTTGTGCTATTTCACTTTTGTTGAGTGTATTCCTTGTGGAGGTTGTCACCAGTGCAAGGAATTGCAAGCAAGGCAAGGTGGAATAGGCCTATAGACGATTGCTTCCCTTGTTTGACTTTCAGTGCTTTGGGATCAACCAACGGATACAATTCTCAATATTTGCTATATTTGAGTTGGGCTGGCAGTTACCGATATTTTAGTATCTGATCTGCCAGCCACTTGCGTTTGCTATTATAGACAGAACAATGTGAGCTTTAGTCAATTCAACCAAGGGTTAGTCAGACGGCTACCTCTCACATTCCCCTGCAGCTCTTAATCAATATGAAAATTTTAAGTTAAATAAAAGAATATTGATCATGTGATCATTTTTGGGTGGGGTCTTATTCATTTGTAGGGGGATATAGAACATGGCCGTTAGAGCTACCGAGCTTAACTATCCTTAATATTGGTCCAAGAATTTCTTTTGTGATTTGCCTTGTTATTAATTTTGTATCCAATTCGTGACGTTTATCTCATGGTTGGCCTTGGGCTATGACGGTTGATACCTATCAATTGCTGCCACTACCAGACAATTGGTACCCTGCTTTATCATTGGCTGTCTTCCATTCTAAGACAATTGGTCCCCTGCCTTCTCAATGGCTGTCTTCCATTCTATAAGACAATTGGTCCCCTGCCTTCTCATTGGCTGTCTTCCATTCTAAGTAAATTGGTCCCCTGCCTTCTCATTGGCTGTCTTCCATTCTATAAGACAATTGGTCCCCTGCCTTTTCATTGGCTGTCTTCCATTCTATGACAATTGGTCCCCTGCCTTCTCATTGGCTGTCTTCCATTCTAAGACAATTGGTCCCCTGCCTTCTCATTGGCTGTCTTCCATTCTAAGACAATATTATTCTTGGTCCCCTGCCTTCTCATTGGCTGTCTTCCATTCTAAGACAATTGGTCCCCTGCCTTCTCACTGGCTGTCTTCCATTCTAATACAATTGGTCCACTGCCTTCTCATTGGCTGTCTTCCATTCTAAGACGATTGGTCCACTGCCTTCTCATTGGCTGTCTTCCATTTTAAGACGATTGGTCCCCTGCCTTCTCATTGGCTGTCTTTCATTCTAAGACAATTGGTCCCCTGCCTTCTCATTGGCTGTCTTCCATTCTAAGACAATTGGTCCCCTGCCTTCTCATTGGCTGTCTTCCATTCTATAAGACAGTTGGTCCCCTGCCTTCTCATTGGCTGTCTTCCATTCTACCATGGGGTCAGTGTCAGTGCGGCTGTGGGCCGGGGGTGAGTGTATAGAGTGGCAATTCTGTATTTCCATACCCTTATAATCATATCACTATATCTATTCGCTTTCCCATTGTCCTATTACTATATTGAATAGATGGACTGACAAAACCTAAATACCTATTATTGGTTGGTGAGAGAAGCAATTATGTGTTGGTATTCCGGCGACAATTTGAATTATGTGTTCATAATTACTTTGGTTTTCTAGTAATACTGGTATTCTGGTTGTACACCTATAATCTGTCTCTTCTTTTCATGTCTAAATTTTCCCTAGCAAATAAGAATACCAGTAATAATAGTAATACTAGTATTACAAGAATACCAACACATAATTCAAGCTGTCATACTTTTGATGTTTGAAGGGAATTATGTGTTGGTATTCTGGTTATACTGGTAATACTCATATTCTTGCTGTGTCAGTAATTCTTATATTAGACCAATTAACTTGAATAACTGTTGATTTAAAGGATAATCTAAGTTTTATGTGTCTTTTGGAAGTAAGAGGAAAATATATTGTGGAAAAGGAAGAGAGGGGTGAATTATGAGTTGGTAAGTTAGACTTTATTAGTTAGTATTTCCGGCTGGCATGTTGGCTGGAATAAAACCTAATTGGGTTGGCAATTGCTATAAAAGGGACATGAGTTCCGTCATTACAGAGAAACCTCCAACCAGAATGAGATCTATGGGAAGTGCTGAAGAACAGGCTGATAATGCTAGCATCTCAGGATGGTGCAATAGAAATTGGTATACCATTATCAAAAGAACAGACTGTTCCTGATTTCCAGTGCTTAGTTAAACCATAGAAATGAATCAAGCTGACTAAGGGATTGTCAAAATACTTATGCCTTAGTCAGAAAAAGATTAGAAAATTCAGACAACAGGCAGAATCATAATGACTTCATTTTCCCAAAATAAGTTAGGACGGTCTAACCATCACTTTTGAGTGAATAATTTATGTTTATACTAGCGGGAACATGCACAAGGTGTCGCCACTGTAGGCCTGTGAGGCCATCAAAAGGTGACTATAGGAAGTCAGTGTACACTGCACTCTCTGCATGTGTCTGCATGTGATGTGTGGTTGTGGATCTTTCTACATAGACGGTTGTTTAAAATGACACCTACTGGAAATCAAACCCAGTGAACCACTTGGTCAGTGCCCCACCCCGAAAGCAGATCCAGTATGGGTTGGGTGGATGGGGTGGTTGTCCAGGGGTCCTATCCATCCACCCCTTGGTGGACCCTTCACACTCCAGGTCGGGGTGGCCGGGGGGGGGGGGGGGGGGGGCTAGAATGTTTATAAAAAGTCTACTGAAAAGATATATTCCTCTTGAAAAATCGGGATAAGAAAATTGGGGAGAGAAGAAACCCTTTTAGAGTGACATTCCCTGTAGGTGATATCTTTTTATTCACATATCATTCACAGGGACGGATCCAGTGGGGGGGGGGGGGGTGCGTGGGGCGTCGGGACTTTTTCAATACAGGCGACCCCCCCCCCCCCCCCCACCTTTCTTGAATTCCTGGATCCCCCACTGATTCCATTATTCAATCAAACAATCAGCAATGTACCTATTTTAATCACTACCTTTCTTTTGTTTTGTTGTTCTCAAATATTGACCATTGGTGTGGACAGAAATGAATGAATTATCACAGAAACGTTGCAAAATATACCCTAACAATTGTAATAATTGAATATATTTTTGACAATGATTTCACATTAAATTCTTACTGTAATTGCAATCTGCATGCACACCTATTATTTTGTGAACAGCCCTCTAGACTAGTCTAAGGGTAGTTGTTGCCGTCCTGCCGTCTGAGCCCGCCCCGTCCCCCTCTACCCCCCTGTCCGTACTTGAGCCGCCTAGTCGAACGGCCCCGCCCCCTGTGCCGTAGGCCGGCGCAGTGGTCATAGTTTAGTGGGGGGAGGTTGGGGCTACTCAGGGAAAACTACTGTGGTGGACTAAAGCTGCATACTTTGTGGATGCGTTTTGTTCCATACATGGTAAGCGGCGGATGTGCGGATTTCCATGTATGGAATTTCGTAGTCTTCCTCCCCCCCACATACACACGCACACGCACACATATAATATCATGTATATATATATATATATATACACACATTGGCCGAGACATCCAAGCCTAAAGCCGTGTCTCCACATGAGCGACAAAGAATTCCATCGCCAAGCGACAGGTGTTAACCCTTTCTATCATGGGCGACGAGGCTTAATTGTTTTTAGCGTTGATCACCGTGGTTGGAAAGGGTTAACACTCGTCACCCGGCGACGGATTCCTTGTCGCTCAAGTGGAGACACGACTTAATCCCTTATTGTTGTGGTAGGTTGACCAGCGACCATTAACACGATCTGACTGGGGGACAGGGGGACCTTATCAGGGGTGTTGAAACCAACGGTGCCTTATACCCATACAGACAGGTGTATGATGCCTGGTGCGCCTGTGTGGGTGTAACATGATCGTTTTAGCACCCTGAAAACTTTGCTCCACCAACCATGATTTAGAAGTGTATGTAATAAGGACCTCGCCTCACTGTATGACTGGTTCCCAGATAAGGCAGACATGAGTCTGTTAATTACATGGGGAGGGGTTAAACAAAAGAACAGTTAATGCGACATATCAATTCTAGCCTTTAGACTCTATTGTGCAAATTGAATAAAATAAAGCTAAAAATGACGATATCAGTAAAATACGTTCTCTTTGAGCTCAAGGTCCATACAGTCATATTTTCCATTGCAGTCTCTAAAATTACAGATGCACATACTAGGTACAATGTCTTAAAAAGTGTGTACCCGGCATACATATCTTGCATTTTCCCCTAGAATTAGGCATTTAATGTATTAATTCTGATTCTATGTTAAGGCAATTAACAAAATATTTGCAATATACCACTATGCATGATATGACCTGGTTTGCCTCAGTCATTATTAACATTTTCCATGTGTAGACTGACATTGCAGCCTATTCGTCATTAGCATACTTTAATAAAAGGTTCTTGCATCCATAGATACAATAAAACTTTGGACTTGTTTGGTCTTATTTGAATGTATTATTTGATGCTATCTGTAGTGCTATTGCACATTGTGTGCGACATTCTCTCTGCTATTGGTCGCTGTGGTCCACCATGCACTTCTCCTTGGCTTGCCCCTTGCCCCCCACGAATATGGAACACCGCCATCCAGGTTTCAACCAATCAGCGCGAAGCGGGCGCGGTGACGTCATCGCGTCCGGACGGCGTGTAAAAGCTTCATACGGCCTCTTGCTGTACCCCCCTGTGTCTCCCTGAGCCGCCTAGTCGAACGCCGTGTGTTGTTTCCGGTGCGGCCATGTGCGCCGTGTTGTGGTCGTGAAGCCGGCCGACTTTACCTCCATGTTCCCCGAAAACACGCTGATCGGTAGGTAATTGATGATATTTTTTTAATCCTTGAGACAGATTTAGTTTCAAGTATTGTCTATGAGCGATCTTCTGGTGAACTCGTGTCCCGAACCACGACTTTATCCGTCATTATTGTCCTAGTGAGGCTGACCCAGTGACACTGGCTAGGTAGACTGTAGTTACGTCCAAGTCCGCTACGTGTTAAAATAAATATGTGAGAGGTAAGTGGGTCATGAAAGGACTAAGCGCCGGGCGACTGAAGTCTTTGTTGTGACTGGAAACTATCTGGGTCAGTCAGTGCTTTGTGTTTGTCAACGAAATCGGAATGATGCAAGAGGTAGAATATTGACGGTTTGATTGTTTGAATATCTAATCAGAAGTTGAGTGTTGAACGGTTCTCAGAGGTCTCAACTTTCCGATTCATTGGAGTCCACAGACAGATTCAGGAAGAAAGGGAAGGGGGGGGGGGGGGGGGGGGGGGAGTGGCCCAAGGGAAGGGGGTCTAAACCCTTAAAGTGGACACTGCGACATTGCCCTTTTCTGAAATTCGACATGCGACATGAGCTTTTTAAAAGGTGGGTGGGTGGGCTCCCTGTCAAACCGCCCACAAACATGATGAAACGGGGGGGGGGGGGGGGGGGGCAAAGCGGTTACGGGGATTTACTGGGGGGGGGGGGGGGGCGTGGGGATGGGGCCTTTTAGAAAGACTTTTCCCCGAGAATTTTATATTAAAAAGTATAATATTTGGCCAAAAATTAGGGTGGCGCCCCCCTCTAAATCCGCCACTGACGCCCCCCCCCCCCCCCCCGTGTTGGCAATCTATGCTGCCATCTGTGGTCAAATCTAGAACTAACCTCATTATCATAAATTAACATAGAAGGTACCTCCATCTGCTGGAATTGACTTGTACTACTAAGAGATAACTTGACAGTAAACTTATAAGAAGTTCTCCTCCTCAATTCTTCATCTTGTCTACTCATTTTTACATCTGAACCCATAACTAATCAACACCCCGTACAACCCTTCAGTGTACACAAAGAGGGAACATCGTCCTATAGTACAGAGGTGTACATGTATCTCCCGAAATTTCTCCCAATCTCTAATGTTTGTCCATGTTCAAAATCAGTTATTAAAATTCAGTAAAAGTTAAGTAAGAATTCTAATAGACGGACCTCCTGCGCGACGAGGGTAATAAACATGAGTCTTGCAGAAACCCACCCCTCACTCTCCAAGCATAGGCGTTATCACTATGGCAACCCCTACTGCTAAACATGGTGACCAGTCATCTGGCTAGGAGAGTGACAGCTTTAATTTGGTTACTACTCATTTATTATCTAAGATAGAATCCAAATGTAAGTGAAAGAATAGTTCAAAAATATATGTAGTTCTTTAGAATTATCTTGAATTAATTGTATCTTAAGAGGATTTTGAATGATTTAAGATTTTATTGGTCATGGTTCACTGACCCCCACTGCTTTCAATGGGTGTTTGGTGGTGTGTTTAACCCTCGTTCAGTCAGGCTTGACCAATGTGACGTCACGCCGGTTATTAGAATAGCACATAGGGCCTACTAGTATACATTCAGAAACAAATTAGTTCGAATAAGGGTCCTTCCATTTAGTACTTGTATGTATACGCACATTTTCAGAAATCCCAGACCCCTAGGAAAAAATGCACATTAGATTTCACTAGAATGGTCACACGTCTTCAATAAACTGAGACCCCCCCCCCCCCCCCCCCCCCCCCTCGATGCGTACAGACTGGAAGGCCCCCACTGTTGCGTTGGGTGCATAATTAAACCCTGTGCCTGCGGTAGTATAACTTTTAACTAGTTTCCTTGTTTGGTCTTACTTTGTGTCGTCAGATCGCTACACACAGGTCACATTAATAAGTGAAAGCGAAAATCAGATCAAATTTAAACATTAATGTGATTATTTGGGCTTTTCTTTCCAAGTTCGTTTGATAATACTGAACATTTTTTGAACCAAGTTTCCCTGGGTCATGATGAGATTCGTCTGACCTATAAATAAGACTTAATTGGCCATCGTGGACCAATTAGAATTAAGTTATTGTAGGTTCTCCATGCTTCGATGAGTCGTCATTTCAGGTCATAGAACCATTGGATTTGAGATAATCTAGGTAGTAAAGGCAGCCATCTTGAAAGCTGATGAATAGATTTTCATTTACAAACTGTACAGTCGTGGTTATCTCTATGTCTGTGTGAATGATGTGGCGTCGAGACTAATGTAGTATGGATAGAGGGAACAGAGGCATGCACTTACCGGTGAGTGACCTGTGAATTAACAGATAAATATATATAGTTCCTAACCCCGTGGGGGTACCGGGGTGGGGCTTTTGCTCCTGGGAAGAATATAGGTCCCCAATAGCCCCTGCTGATGCAAAAGGTGACAAGAGGGGGGACCCAGCCCTGACAAAGCGGTTCTTTGGATTTTTGGGTGTCCTACACATAACCTCTGGAGTCCAAATGCTTCAATCTTGATATTTTTTTTATTTCTTTTTAATTTCATTTTATTTATCCTGAACATTTCTCATACATGTATGGTTTTCGTCGACATTCAGCCTATTTAACATCACTTCAATACTAATAACAACTTAAATTATGGCCAGACGTAATTTTCATGGCCTCCCTGTAACATACTGAGCACTTGTATTTGAGACATCAGTATCATACATTCTTGTGGTATCCCTAATCAAGAATCCAAGGTTGCAATTAAATTATTTACATAACAATACAATTTTATCTGGCTAATATGGAACCGGCCCTTCAATTGCATGATTTAATAAATGTTTCATCAGATATTTTTGCTTATTCTTAAACTGTTCATAAGTTTGAATATTGCGCAGTTCGAGAGGTAACAGATTCCAGGCCGTCGCTCCCCTGTAATCCACATTTTTTTGGGATCTAGTTTTAACATAATCAGGCACAACTATACTAGGGCCATCCAACCTTCGCAGTGGTAAATCTCTAATATCTCTATATAGATTATTGCGTGATCGCTTATACATTAGGTTTAACAAATGTACATTCCGTCTATCTGCCAAGTAGTTCATACCTGCTAATTTGTGTGTCTCAAGAACATTAGCTCTGGGGTCAAGACCCAGACTAAGTCTCAGGTTATGGTTCTGGAGGGTTTGAATCTTCTTTCGTTTATTGGCAGATGCATGGGCATAAAAAATATCCCCATATTCTATATAAGGCAGAATCATCGATTTATAGACTACTAGACTAGTCCTTATATCTAAATAAGGTCTAATCTTCCTAAGAATCATCCCCTTACTCGTTACTTTCGATATTAAATCTATTGGGTTCCTATATATGATTCCTAGGGTATCCGCAGATCCGCGGAATTCCGCGTTTTTTGAAATAATTTGGGTTATTTTTGAGATTCGTCCAGAGAATTGAGGGGGTAGGGCACCCAAGGACTTACTAATAATAGCATAGCGTATTATAGATCTTTGGGGCACCCTGAAGATTTATGCTGACCAAAATGAAAAATAGTTAAAATATCAGGGAGGATTTCTCCCTCTATTTCTAGAGGAAACAGTTGTTGGTCTCATCCTTATCACATAATAGGTGTATTTCTTCTTTGAATAGTAGATTTAAAGGTGTTTTTAGTGAATTTTGTGATGTTCTGTGGAAATTGCTTTTTGTGACTGGCATGCCTGGGTATCCTTAGGGTGTCTGCAGAGGGTCCTGTCAGGGTGTCCTGGGGCGATGGGGTGTACACAGGACACCCAGAGGGTTCTGTCAGGGTGTCCTGGAGCTTTACTAATTAGGGTGTACACGGGACACCCAGAGGGTCCTGTCAGGGTGTCCTGATTCTTTAGGGGAGTGAACAGGACACCCAGGATGCTGGTCCAGTGGGTTTGGTGAGGCCTGTTTACATGGTTGTAGCACCGTGAGGTGGGGATTGGATGTCCACAGAAACGGCCTATGCAATACAGATGACATACTGGACCAGATATAGTACCAGAGTTTCCCCACTTTACCAAGTTTAAGAAATTTTAAAATCAAATGTTGTTATTTTTGAGATCAGCCCAAATCCGAGAAGACATTTTTCTAAAGGGGGTTGGGGGCTTTATTATAATTTATATGGGTTGCTGATATGAAGTGCGTACATTCTAGTACAAATCCAATGCATATTTTGCCCACGGGTGGGGGTGGGGGTGGGGGGGTCTGAGATATTTGAAATTGTGGATACATACTAAATGCCAGAAATTTGTAAGAACTATTTTTAGTGTTGGCTCTAATCACCAGAGGGCGCATAGGCCATCCATAGTCCGTTCCACCATGGGAGATTCATATCCGGACTTTCTATCATAATTATATCTATTGTTTGTTTACCCATAGAAATGTATGATAAACACGTCTTACATGTTTTATCTTTTTGGTTCACCATTTTCTTTTTGTTTTAACTGTTTTTGTTTTTTTAACTGGATCACTTGCACACTTCGATCACTTGATCCCTTTAACTTCCACTTTTTGCTGCGGTGGCGTTTTGAATGATATCAGATTAAGAGCAACGCCAACGAAGCCTTACTGTCGGAGGTTTTTCATTGTGTTTAGTCAGTGAGCCATGAAATTGAACAGGTGGTTGTGAATAGAAATGTAATGGGCCATGAAATAATCTCTTGAAGTAGGAAGGGCAATTAGTAGCAGTTAGGGATCGGGTCGGGTCGGGGGGGGGGGGGAGAGAGGCAGTGTTCCCATTGGTCCCAAAGGCCGGTCAATCAGCCCCTTTAGCCACGCCCCCCCCCCCCCCCTTCCTTCCCCCTTCAACGTCCGCCACACCACTGCCCTGATCAGTCACAGTGGTTGCCGTGTGCCCAACAGTGTGATTGGACTGAACCACCGCTCTTGGGGCCCTGGATGGGAGGGTCCTGATGTCGCATGTCGAATTTAAGAATTGGCTATGTCGCCATGTCGAATTTAAGAATAAGCCCTGTCGCATGTCACTAAAGGCTATGTTGCATGTCACTAAAGGCTATGTCGCATGTCACTATGTTTTTAGAGCCAATGTCATGTCGTTAAGGCCCCATGTCGCATGTCGATTTTAAGAAATGCCCGTGTCGCCGTGTCGAATTTAGTGGTCCAGACCCATGCTCTTGCCACTGGCCCACGGTGGCCCAGTAGGACAATTACCACCACCCCCTTACCCACCCCCGCCACCTGCCGCCACCGCCACTGGGGGTGGGGAGGTCCCGTGTGGTGGCGGCAGGGGGAGGGGGTCTGACTCCTCTGAGTTGAGATCTTTCTCTACTCAGCGAGATCTTTCTAGTGCAGGGGGCAGGGGGGAGTGAGTGCCACCGCAGATACCGGACCCCAGGGAAGGGGTCCGGACAGTTGGGGACTTCTTGTTGTTTTAACTGGATCATGGTTTTAAGGCATGCCTGACAATATTTGTTTCTTCTGTTATCGTTCATTCCCATAGATACCTAGGATATTTGGAATGTATTTATTCCTTTCCCAATTTTAATGTTTACAGGGGTCGATCTTAGCACTAGTCCACTTGTGAAATCACTAGTACAAATCCTGGCAGACTAGTGGATTTTCTGATCAACTAGCCCAATGGGCCAGTGAAAATATAAAAACTGACATGTTCCATATCACATGGCAAGACAAATCTAACTGTAAAATTCGATTTAAAACAAAACAATTTATGATGTACTATCAACGATTGAATTATTTCAAGAATTAAGTGGGTGCTAGTGGGGTTTCCGTCGGACTAGTGTAACTTTACAGGTCCTAGTCCCATGGGCTAGTGCGAAAAAATGTAAAGGTCTATCCCTGAAGTTTATTTCTATAATCGAAGTTATTCTTCAGGTGTTCCTTACCATGCTATACTATATAATAGTCACACGTTTTGGCCGCTGGGTGCATAATGTTTCAAAGGTTACACCCAGCAGATGCAGATAATTTTGACAGGATAAATAGCCTCATATCACTGGGTGCACACATTTCAAAACAGGCCACCTAGCGTTTGCATAGATTTAAAGTTTAATTTCAGACACATGATTTTCTCTTTCCTTCATTTTCATTCAACTTCAGTATGTACAGCCATGTTTGTGTTAGATGCGTGTCACATTTATTCCCCCATAGACTAAAGTCCTTGTTTTCATTACTTTTCCATTTCTTTTCCCTTTATTTCACCAATCGGAAGTTATTTAGTGAGAATTTCCTTTCGTTAATTGGTACAAAAAGTAAAGGGTTCTTTATTTCACTGTTTTTTGTCTCCCCTTTTGATCTTTTTTGCCAAATCGAAAGTTATTTGTTAATGACGTCAGACTTACACTGCCCCTTTGTGGTGTTAACATAATCTCTGTCGGTAATTCTGTTACCCCGTATCACTCATTCTTTCATCTGTTCATGTTATGTCAGGAAAAAAGCAGTGATCCAATCCGTCACTGGTGAGGAGAACATGCCCTCCCTGTTTCTAGCTGTCCGCCCAAGAGACAAAAAGTAACTCCGTATTGCATGCTAAGTGTTCATTTCACCGGGTAAAGTATATGAGGAGAAAGCCACCCGGTCATTGCCCTAAACGATCGGTTTTCTTAGTGTACCCTGGGTTTGTCAACAAGTGATTACTGTTTGTTTGTTCACTATTCCCTATGTATATATCTAGATGTGCGTATACTCATTTACATGTTTATATTTGTAGCTATGCTATAGTAACTTTGGCGGGGGGGGGGGGGGGATAGAAACGCATAATTCAAAATATAATCATAATTACTAATATGAACGTATCCAAAATAGTTACACCGGTAATCTAGAAACTAGAAACTGTAAGAGGTATGGTTTCAAAACTGCAAACAACAACTTGACAATTCAATAAGGCCGTGAAATATATACAGGGTTACTTTTGGGAAATCCAAATGTAATTTTCGTCAATCAGTTAATGAGGACACACCAAAATGGTCTGTCTTTTCTTACAACCATCCGTGGCATCCATAAGTGATACTTCTAGAACCTAAAGGTAGATCTTTCTAGTTTTAAAGGTGCCTAGAGCATGGATATTCACAAGCATATGGGGGATACAACATTTCCGCTTAAATTCAAATTGAAGGAGACATTACCGCATTAATGTTCGATTGCACAAAGGTTTCATGAAAATGACAGTGTTTGAGACAGTGGCCGATGATAAATGGAGAAATCCTTGTTTATTTGGCGCGGGTGGCCAGCGTCTTTTTGGGCCGTCATTTGCTCTATTTTTCTGGGCTGACTGAGCTATTAGGGCCGACCACTTTTTGACAATTTTGGACTTGATAGCCAATCAAGAAAGTTAGTCTCGGATACTGAATGGCTCTATTGGAATTACTTCATGGGGAATTTTGATACTGATACATATTCCTTCTATAGGTATTTCTACAGGGTGCCCACGCAAGCCTTAAAAAGTCTTAAAAGGTCTTAGTTAGATTCTTTTTTTTCAAATTTAAGGCCTTAAAAGGTCTCAAATTTCACATTTTTATTGCAGGAGGTCTTAAAAAGGTTAAATTGGATCTGATTTGAAGATGAAAATCAAATGATGGGTTCAGTAAAATCTCGCTCTTTTGCCGATGCATACATCAAACATAACATGAAGAGATTTTTCTGTATGTGGTAAATTATGTCTTAAATTTGTTGAATTTTGGTGTTAGATATGTATAAAAAAAGGTCTTAAATTCATTTTTGAAAAAGCATAAGCACCCCGCTCTAATTACCGTTTCATTTTAATGGGCGGCATAGACTAACTTTTTGGCTCAATTTCAGGTCTAGTGACCCTGATGTAACATACCACGAAGCAGTGAACACTGATCCACGATTAGAGTGTGGTATGAGCCTTTTAGTGGTCAGGGAAATCAGATTTAAATTACCACCGCCTTTTGTGTGGTGAAAAGAAGGTGTGTAACTTGATGTAATCTAACAGAAGGGTGTACTAAGGAGACGCACCATGTTAGCGTCTCAGGGTGGTCTCAGACGGCTCTCTGCGCATGCTCCGTGGGGCATGATCCACGTCTGTGACGTCATAATGGGTCCGAGTCCAAAAAGTTCAGAGAAAAACGAAACCAAGCGTGAGGTTTGATCATGTGTGGTTTCTCCCTAAAATTATGAAGAAAACTTTGAACTATCAGTCACGATTTGGGGTATTTAAACCACTTATCTGACGAGGGAAAATTGAGATCAAGGTTGTTTGCATACCTAGGAAGGCTTTGATGATTGGTGTAGTTAATTTAGAAACAAAGTGTCTTTTCATGCCCTCTATCTACAAAATTGGTGTAAGCGATTACTTAATTACTTGCAGTTGCTGCCTGGTACCTTTAATCTCCCCCTACCTTTGTTTTTTAATTAGATACCAGGATCTCACCCTCACATAACGAACAAACCACGTGTACCCCTAGTTCTCAGCCCTTGTAAATGTCTCAAGCAACAAAATCACAAAGTGAGCACTTCTATTAGTTGCACTGAACGCCATCCAGCATTCAAACCCTAGCCGCCAGAGATATGCCTAGCACGTGGGATGGACCCTTTCCGAAAAGAAAGAGTTATTTTGATCCTCGCGCTGGCTTAACTCCGAAGGAGCTATTTCCCAACTTAAGAGTTCAAAAATAGGAAATAGTGTTAAAATACCTGCAAATGTAGAAAATAAAGTGGCCCTGTAGAATTTTACTCCAGAAAGCTTTGTTATTTAAATTGATTTATTCTTTTTTGATTTCGTTATTAACCAAGTGGGGCTGGACAGTGTAGTGGGTAACCTCGTCGCCTTGTACAAGGCCTTCCGGGGTTCGAGACCACAGTGGGAAATTTGTCTCTATACTGCATTGCCTTGCTGTTGTTCTCACCCCAAACATTCGATCACAGTACGTAGTGCGAGCCCAAAACCGTGAGTTGGTCCTAATATAGCTGAAAAACTGCTGATGGACCTTAAACCCCAACAATCATGGTTATCATCTTTATTAACCACCATCACATACATGCGTTCTTCTCAGTCGGTATATATTTATTCACGAAACATCCCTGTCAGACTGTATAGAAAGGGCTCACAGAATTTAAAAATGGTTAGGTGTCATTTGGACACCCTGACCAGCATTGTGGGTGTCCTGCACCATAAAACAGAGGGTCCCATTGCCTCAACCTTAATTGATATTAAGGTATGATTTCTAGGGTGTCTACAGGACAACCAGAAGGTTCTGTCTGGTATTCTGTGCTCGTAGGGGGGTGGACAGGACACCACACGCTGGATTTGGTGAGGCCTGATTGAGCATTTGCAGACATTAATTCCTCCAGCGTCGGCAGACTTGTATTGTAGCAACCACCTGTCTGGCGGCCCGGTTAACAGCCCACGGTTGATCGGACCCCGATCCCCACTTAGGGCCCCAGAGGTGTGTAAAGCCGCGTTTAACGGGAAAAGATCAACTCCAGGCCCACCCGTGTAAACCTGACGTAATGTCGGAGCTACTTGGAAATTATGTCAGCCTTTTGTCAAGCATTAACTGATTGTACGAGTGTTTTTGTTGACTCCTTAGATCTTTAGGATAATCTTTTTTAACAGGCTTTAGTTTTACTTGGGTCTGATGGTAGGGACGTGGCTAGTTGTGTATTAATAAGTGGTAGTGAGGTCAGATGCACGTGGTTTGCCATGTGCTTGGACAGACGAATCGTTTTCCGACATGTATTATTCATGAAAAACAAGTTCATTTTGACAGAAACAAGGAAAAAGGCGCAATCCATGTGAAAAGAATATCTTCTTTTTTTGGTCATTTTATTTTTATTTTTTCTGTTTGGTTTTTGTTGTGGTTTTTTCTTCAGGGGCGGGGGGGGGGGGGGGGTGTCGCGGCCACACTGATATTTCCCCATTGCTACTATGTATCCGATATCAATTCAAAGAAAAAGTATTTTCACATTGCTACCTGTGTACTACTTTTACTCAAGCATGGCCCCTGAAATAGGTTCTTTAAGTCTCGGCCCTGCATATCTTAGGCTTCTAGAGGAGGCCCATGGAGGGGTCTGTTACACTCTAACAGCTTCCCTGTAGACCACTACACTATTGTATGGGAGAGGGGTTCTGTAGAAACCACTCGTCTGGGAGAGGGGTTCGGCACAAACGGGGGCCTTTCTGCGAATGGTCGATCTCACATAGGAGGTAGCCCTTACAATTAGCCTAATGGTCTGGGCTGCGTTCCTGACTCAACCCTGTTGCTGGCTTAGCTGACTTATTTTTAACTGGCCAAGTTATCTGGGGGTGTTGCCAAGAGCCAAAAGTAAGTCAGGCCTGATTGGGTTAAGGGCAATTGGTGCAATACACACACAGGGCTAATATTTCCTGGGGGACCTTCTCCTCCCTTAGCACATTGAAAACACATGTATTTCTATATTTCACATATTTTCTCATGAACTATTAGATCATTTTATGTATAAGCTATGTCAAAAATTAGCTTACTCCTGTGGCTTTCTATTGGTGTATGATTTCACTCATTTCATAAAGATTTAGATACCAAAAAGTGTCAGGAAAAAATTGAAGTGTGTGCATTAGAGCATGACCATTGTCAGAGCCTTTCTGGTGCACCCAGACAGTGGGCAGACAGGTAATTGTGATTGACAGTTGAAGGCTCATTGACTACTGAGGGGCTATAATTACTGGCACCGGTCTCAATGACCACTGGCACCAGTGTTACATAATCATTTCAGGGCCACCAGTAAGTTGGGCATAACAGAGGTATCTTAGCATACAGACACTATCTTCACTGAAAATGGGACAGAGGTTTTCTAATGACTATTTATTAGGTTTTAAGTTGATATTTTTGTATCCTTTTAACATGTAACTCTAGCATAATATCTCAGCTTTCAGAATATAGTGCCAACTTTCTAATGTTTTAACACATTCTTTAGTAGTTTCAAATTTTGTACACATCCATAGACACTAATTGTTGCCTGAGAGGAGTTTTACAATTGAGTCAAAAATAGCCTGTTCTTGGCTGACTTAGACTTATTTTTGGCTGACTTGAGAACGGTTTTAAATGCCATTTAGAGGGTTATTTTTAGCAGCCAACTAAGAGAGGCCAGCTGACTGCACACTCAAGAACACAACTCTCAAAAATAGGGTCTAAAAATATAAGTTAGCCAAAACAGGGTTAAAAATAGGCAGTCAGGAACGCAGCGCTGAACAGTAATCCCAGCATGTTTACCTGGACCAAAGAGCAGTGGATACTTCCTTATTCAGTATATCCCATATATCTAATTTAGCGACTGATAGTGCACTAATTGCCCTCCCTAGCTCAATTGGATATTTTGGACATACTGATCTACTACTGTCCAACCGCTGGATTTCCACCGATTTTCCACTAAAATGCTACTGTAGGCTCGTATAGATTTTCACCCATAACCCACTGTATTCCCACTAAATTTTATGCCAAAAAAAATCCCCGACAAGGAAACACAGGGAATTTGCAGGTTCTGAAATTCCTAATTCTAAAATGTCAGGGATTTGAATTCGTTGGGTTGTCCAAGTTTACTACACAACAGAGGCTGGTAAATTTGGGCAACTTCTTGGATAAAACATAGGGGGGACATTGCCATGGGACAGGAAGATATAAGGGAAAACACAGGGAATTTTAAAATGGAATTTGAGTGGGGACCATGATAGACTACCCTCAGTCACTGGGATAGCCACTAGTCAGGAGACCCGACTCAACTATATAAGTATAGACCAGAGACTTTAGTTATAATTACCTTAACCCTCTGTATATATAGGCCCCAGGGTCCGAGGCTAGGCCCAGCAGGGTAGTCACGTGACCCTACCACACGTGACCGGGCCTCGGTCTGATGGAGGTGTTAACCTTTGACCCCAAGGTGTGACCCCAAGGTGAGGAGGGAGGGGGGAGAAAGGTGAGGAGGGAAGGGGCAGTAAACCCTGGCCCATTCTGAGCACGACCCCTTGGGGGTTCCGGGGTAGAATACGCCCCAAGTAGCCCCTGCTCATCATAAAAGGTGATGATAGTGGGGACCCGCCTGAGGGAAAAAGAAGGTTGAAATTTCTTGAAATTCCAAGTTTTTCTAGAATTGAATATTCTTGAATATTCAACTTATTTCAAACTCTATGAGAGATTAGATTTTCTTGAAATTACTTGCTGGTATTGGCCGCTTGAATATTCAAGCATATTCATGAAATTTCAACCTATAGCAGGCCCAGCTTGCATTTACATGAATTTGCTTGCTGATTTAATTCCCCGACCTATGGCAGGCTCAGCTTGGAATAACATGAATCTTCTTGCATTTTCTTAAAGGTTGGATTCTCTTGAAATAAGTTGCTGGTATTGGCCGCTTGAACATTCTAGAATATTCAAGAGATAACTCGAAATTACTTGGATATTCTAGCTGCCTGCATATTCAAGAATATTCATGTATATCATGGTTTAACTTATGTCCAGTGGAAAAGCCCCCCACCCTCTCCGTCCTTTCTAAATCTAGTCTATTACAACTAGAATGAGACAAAGAGGAAATCGCTGGATTGCCATCCATAGTCATGCTGGGTGTAAACATAATTGATTAATTCAAGGAAATACTGTTTGGTTTAAATCCGTCCAAAATAGTATATAGAATGTATATATACTGTTGGCACACTGTTGAAATGCCTTTGCAGTTACTATGACTTACTGTGCAATCATCCACAATGAACAAGTAATCAAATGTATTGAAACTATAAATAACCTACCTTTTACTTGTGCACTTGTTCCCTATGTGTTCCCGAATATGACAAGCAAGTAAGAATGCTTGCATATCACCTTGTTTTCTCTATTTCTTCATGCTTTCTAATCATGTCCCTCCTCAGTTTACCCAATCTTCAATATGGCTGCCAGTTTTCCCTCCAAAATATTTCAAATGTCAGGGTCATGTGACCAAGAATGAGAACAGTTTGAACCTTGGAAAAGCTTGAATAAGGTTGAAATTCTCTGGCTTATTTATAGTCTGAATTAAAGTGCAAGAATTTCCAAGTTAATCCAAGATCCCTGTTTGTGCCTGAAATGAAAAGTCCAAGTTATTCTGAGCCCCTTGGACTTTTTGAGGACACAGAAATCTGATGTTCAACCTAGTTCAAGAATACTTGGATTCATATCAAGTTGAAAAAATGTGAATTTTCTTGAAGTCTAAGCTCTTGTCAAAGTCTAAGTAATTTCAACCTAATCTAAGAACCTAGGGGTTGAATTCGTCTGGCTATTCAAGAAATTTCAAGTATTTACCAGGCAGCTTGGATTCCTTTTCCTCCAGGCTGAGCACTGACCAAGTGGTTACTTGGGTTCAATTCCCGGTTGGTGCTTGGTTCACTAAGGGATGAGGTACAGCAAAAATTCATTTCCAGGTTTTGATCCCCTGACCGCCCTGTCACCTACATTTCATAGATTGATACCAAAGACAGAATTCGTCCCAACTTGTTTTCACCGTGAATCTGACCTTAGTTGTCGAAATGGCGTAAAGCATCCATTGCTCACTCACTCCTGAGTACAGACCTGTCTGTGACTCTCACCTGTGGATTTACCTGTCAGCTACCTAATAAAGAACCACAGATGTAATTTTAATGGAGGATTTTCTACTCTGGCAAGTACAGCAATATAGGTCTAGATTTCCAACACGAAGCAACAGAAGGAGGACTAAACTGAGAGTAGTTAAGATACTCCAATTTTACTTTAATACTACCACTTTTGGATGACTTTGGATCCTAAGAACACTACCTGTTTTGTATAGAGCCCTGTGTAGTATAGGGACTGAGAATCAGGGACCAAATCCTGAGGCGCATACAGTAACAGCTGACCGAGAAGCATTCAGGGACGAAGGAATATTAATTTGAAACACAAGTTACTCTGTTTATCTCATGAAGCTACTTCAAAGGTCGTGACATAAAATCATACATAAAAAGCTTCACCACGTCTATTCGCTCGGTGAAATTAGGAGGATTACCCGTTATGAGTTTCTGTTTATTTCTAAATTCAGCTCGTCTTTTGATGTTGGCCTTTGAAGACAGACTTTTCATTTCCCCCTCGCTTTGAGGCTTTGGCGTAAATGTGAGATTATGTATACAATCTGATTGAAGGCTAAATTAATAGGAATACGATAAGAATATTAATAAATTAATTAATAGATAAATTGATAGTGAGATACGATGTGGCGCTAGCAAAATGTATATTTGCATCAAGCCATATTTCCTTAAGCTTAACACTTAATCAATATAATGATGTTATTCATTTCGCAAATATCGACTCCTTGATATGTTGTTGTTTTAAGTGCCAGTGGCGTGTATCTCTAGTAACTGATAAAGGATGTTTTTAGGCTGACGACACGGTTTGCGGTGATTAATACAAATCCCGGTATTCTTAGTATCCCCCCCCCGGGCCGGAGCAGCTCCCAGCCTTCCCACCCCCCCCCCCCCCAACGATCGAGGGACCTCCAACAGGGCCGAGCTGCTCCGTGATTATTATTATTTGTAGGTATAGGCTTGTATTATTGTGATTTGTATGACACACAGTAGGTGTGTTTTGTTTACATCACACATCCAGGGGCACGGATTCAAAGCCGATAGACGTGCAGAAGACGTCACAAGGCCGAAAAATGGACTGGATGCAATATTGGTGATCAATTTAAAATCATTAATATCCAATATTAAAAAGCACCTAGAAATGATTTCTCCTAAATTTCTCTTAGATTTATTCATCCTTTTTGGTGATAATTACCCATTTTTATTACTTAAAATTTATAAATTCACGACTTGTTTGATGGTCACATTGTTGTGATCAGCACATGGTGATCACCAAAGGTGGTCACGGGACCACGTCTGAACAAGGTCTATGCAGAAACATGTATTTGTGGGTCAAGATTTCCTAATCCTAGGTTTAAGTGATGAGCCATGGTTCAAACCAAGGTTTAAGCTTTGTCTTCGCAACCAGCCATTAGCAACTCAGAACGGGGAGAAGGGAGTGGGGGGGGGGGGGGGGTATTGAAAAATATATCCTTGACATGTGGGGGGAACTCAAAAGTTCAGAACCGCAAATGAATGTCACCCCGCCGACCAATTATGAAACAAAACCATTTCCTAAATTTGTTGATGACAATCTGAGATTAACTGGCAGTTTTTTTTGTCTTCCAAAATTGTTCAGTGGAAGATCATTGAAGTTCAATATCAGAAATCATAGATGAAAGTTAGATCATCCTCCCGCCCCCACCTACAATGCCCTAAGTCCGACCCTGGAGGACTCAAGGTCATCCTTGAGGGGGGCAAGGTCAAGTTAGATGAGCGTACGTCTAGTGCCCGGGAGGTGCGACCTATTAAAGGATGTGGTGGGCCCTGGGATGGGGATGGGGCGTTGACTCACTCTCCATCCCCTGATGCCGGCTGTCTCCATACACAACACCAGGACCTGCCACTCACCACACGGGCCTTGGTGGTTTGTAAACATCCTGACGTCATAACGTGCGTTTGTTGTCGTCCTGACGTCATATATAATGCATTTATCTATTTAGTTTGTTGTCATCCTGATGTCAAAATGCACGTGAGTTTAGTTTGTTGCTCTTGCTGTTCGTAGAAGGTGACAAATGGGAAGACCAGACTTGGTAGCTCAATAGGTAGAGTGCCTGCTTCGAGTCTGGGAGGTCTTGGGACACAGAAGACTTTAACAATGGTAGTGGTCACTGTTTGCCTGGCACTCAGTATAAAGTAAGAACCATGAAACAGAACTGGTCTGCCTGGTGTCAGTATGATAGGACTTTGTGGGGTATTGTGTGGGCCTATGATGTTATATCTCAGTGTGGCAGCACTATAAAGAGGGCATTGGGTCCCACTGCTACAAATAGATACTACATTTCATGGATTCGGTCACTGCCCCTGTGGCATAAAACTAGCTGCAAAGCTTTACCTTGTGCAGTCTGGTAAAAGAACCCTAAAGGGTTGGCCAGATGTTAAACTAACTCCACAAACAAACAAAATCCTGACGTCATAATGCACACAATGACATAGCTTTAGTTTGTTGTCATCATCATGCCGTATATCAAAGCACATGAGTTTAGTTTGTTGTTATGACGTCATAATGCATGTGAGTTTAGTTTGTTGTCATCCTGACATTATAATGCACGTGGGTTTTGGGGAAAAGGGGGGGGGGGGCTTGAATTGATTCACCAATCCTGTGTCAAATATCAGCCTGCAGGTGGGCATACTGGCCTTGACACATCTTGGGTTGGTAACCCGTCTTGGACCTCCTACTCAATTGGTTAAGTGATTTTGGTAACCGAAACTTTTGGTCCAATTTGAGTTGATATTGATCAAATTCAACCAAGGGCAAGATGGAAGTGATAAGAAACAGTGGGAAAGCTTCCACGTGTGTATGTTCAATAGGGTTGATATTACATTGAGGTGAGGCAGACGATTGAATTGAACATTACTAGTAATCTATAATACAGTTATAACAGTTTTCCCATTTCAAAGAAACACAACTTCCCACCAGATTGAGTACTCATAATGAAGATACTCAATGGCGTTCTAGTTACATTCAGTAAACGGTATCTTCTGTCTAACGGATTCAAGGAATACGGGAAGAGAGTTGGGGACTCGAGGCCCCGACATTCTGACCGTTACCACACGTCTCATTCGACGTAACCGTTTTGTTGGTGCTGGGAATCCCTCCAGGCACCAGAGGATGTTTAATTATACGACGTTTCCCGTTCTGAATGGAGAACTTAATAAGTGACATCTAAAAATAGACGTTGGTGACTAGGGCAACATTCTTCTCCTACTCTTTATTTCGTTTTAACCATACTTTAGGGTTTTGTTTCCAGGATGCTATTTCTTAACTCCATATCTCTTCTATGTATACATGCCTTCCTTGATATCTTATTTAGGGCGCTTAAAATATATACAAGTGTCCTATTCCATATTGATATTTACAGAAAGGATACATTTAATTTTTCTGGTGCATATTTCCCCCACTTTTAATTTCTAAACTGAAAATCCAGAAATGTACTTCTTATTTTTGCCGGATTTTTTCATCTCTCCTGAGTGGCATATCTGGTGGATGGCGGTAATTATAGCTCGGTTGGTCCCTTTTTGAGCCCACTTCCTTATTGGTCCGAGTGGTGACACGTCCCCTCCAGGGTGCCACCCGGTGAGGGCTGAGCCTACAACCACGAGTACTCCCTGCGCCACCTCCTCACACAGGGAAACCAAAGATCAAAAGTAAGCAGACCAGCAGACGGGAACGTTTTTAATTGGTATCAGATACCTCACTTTTTTGGTTCAATGTGTCTTTTTTTCTGTTTTTTTTTTCTGTTTTTTCTGGGTTTTCTTTTTAACAGATTAGGATAAAAGTTCTAAAATCTAAAACCTTTTAGTAAAAGGCGGGGCTAAATCATTACTCATTCACTTGCTGAATGCAACCTCAAAAAAGATTTGGCGGGGAAATGATTCGAACATGGGAACTGATGAGTTGTGACTGCTATCTAGTGGCCCAGAAAAAGCATTTCACTGCCCAAAACGGCAAGAAAATAACTGCTTTCTAGCGGCTCTTCAGAAGGTTCGCACTTTTCTAGTGCATGTAGGACTAAAGATGGTGTTCATTTTACCTTTACAATTGAATCGATTGTGACGTCAAATAGATATTTATTAATGTTTTTATGTAATATATATGTAGTTGAAAATACCTATACATATACACAATCCTATCTCAGCACACTCTTTAAGCCATATTTATAATCTGGAGATGCACTATACGCAAACCATCCCCACACATTTAGTTCACGTCTGGGAAAACTTTTGTCAATATTTAATGCTCGATTTTGATGGCCAAGGTCATGAATTGAAGCTCTACACTTACAAAAGCATTTTATCGGAACCTTAGAAGAACTGAAAGGACAGCAATGATCCGCCCCGTATGCTTAGACCCAACAAAGAACAGCAGTGAAATACTGCGTTCTTAAATCCGACAGTGTCCGAAAGATGGTTCAGATAGTGAAGACACCAAGCCTGCAGGGGACAAAGCCACCCCTAGTGACCCCAGAGATGCCCTTCTGATTAGGGCATCCTCTGACACTAACTTAATCTGACATGGTCCACTTCTCATTAATACCCCATACAGACTAGGATCAGAATGCACAGTATGTCTGTTTTGAACTGTCTATACAATATATGCAAATTCTGAGCCTAGGCTGTATCACTGTCAGAATGGGTCAAGATTGTCCTGCCCTGAGACCAAACAAATGGAACTATAGCCTCATGGATGAAAATCACTTTTCAAGTGAAACTCCTTTCAACTTGAGTTTAGAAATGGAACTGTAGCCTCATGGATGAAAATGATTTTTCAAGTGAAACTGGGATTTGATGATTAACACTACCTATTGACCTTAGTTTATAAAAGTCTAGAGTTATAAAAGCTTTCAGTATAATGTAATCAGTCACCCATGGGTATCTCGGGTCATCATCTGAGGACGTCCTCTAAACCCCTCTTAAATTCTTGAAGTAAATTTAGCCCAGGGTCAGGTCTCCCCATACACACAAAGACATAAAGGTAGTACCCACCCCATTTCCCCGCCTGTGGGCTGACACTGACCAGACCAACCTGTACACAGACCAACCCGTCACTGCCATACACCCCGCTCACCTGTTCACACGTGTTCCACCCCATGTTGGTCGCACCTCTCACCTGATAAGTCACGCCTCTCACCCGACAAGTCATGCCTCTCACCTGACAAGTCACACCCGTCACCTGACAAGTCATGTCTCTCACCTGACAAGTCACGCCTCTCACCTGACAAGTCACATCTCTCACCTGACAAGTCACACCCTCACCTGACAAGTCACGCCTCTCACCTGACAAGACCCACCTGACAAGTCACGCTGCTCACCCGACAAGTCACACATCTCACCTGACAAGACACACCTGACAAGTCACACCTCTCCCTTGACAACTTACACCTCTCAAGCCACATCTTTCACCTGACAAGACACACCTGACAAGTCACCCCTCTCACCTGATAAGTCATGCTTTTCACCTGACAAGTCACACCTTTCACCTGACAAGTCACACCTTTCACCTGACAAGTCACACCTCTCACCTGACAAGTCACGCCTCTCACCTGACAGGCCATACCTCTTGCCTGACAAGTCACGCCTCTTGCCTGACAAGTCACAGCTGACACCTGACAAGTCACACCCAGGTGTGAACTACCCACCTCGTAACGGTACATGACTTAGGTGTACCTCAGTTGGGTGGGGCATCAGGTGGGTGTGGGGACTGCCAGGGAGAGGGAGCATGAAGGTGGGGAGACAGACGCGGGACACCTACCTGGCCAAGGTGCTGGGGACACTGCTGAGGACCGCCGTCTCCATCACAGGTAGGTCAGACCATGTATACTGACACGAGTACCATGTGTACTGACAATGGCACAAATTAGGTGAATGGATGCTGACAACTGCATAATGTATGCTAAGGGCAGCAACAGGTATGCTGACAATGGCACTATTCATGTTAACAGTACATTTATGTAGACAAAAGCACCATGTATGCTGACAACAGCATTATGTATGTTCAGGGTACCAACCACACAGTGAAAACAGGGAAAATGGCAAAAAGAAATTCCCTGACAGAGAAAACACAGCGAATTTGTAAATTTTGCCAAAACACGGGGAATTTCATTTGGCCAGGTTCTGAAAATACTAATTCTCAAGATATTAGGGAATCGACTTTTTGTTGTTGGGTTTTCCAATCTTTTTTTCTGCATGCAGAGGCTTTTAAATTTGAACAACTTGTTGGATATGACACAGGGAAAAATTGCCATGGGACAGGAAATCTCATGGAAAACACAGGGAATTTGAAAATGAAATTTGGGTTGATACCCAGTATGCTGACAAAGCACAATGTATGCTAACAACAGTACCATAATTTGTGTTGACAATAGAATAATTGGTGCTGACAACTGCAACATATACATTGACAAGAGCAGCGCCATATATATATGTTTACAATAGCATATTGTACACAGACAACAGCACCATCTATACTAACAACCGCATAATGGATACTGACAGAAAAGTAAGTGGGAGAGGTGATAGGTATTAAAGTTAGCACAATGAGGTATAAGTAAAAGTGAAAAGTTATAATTTCAATCAAATGGTGTCCAGTTTTGACAGATGTAATGATGTAAAAAGTATTTCCTTGCGCAGTCTGGAAAGAACCCTGAAGGGTTGGACGGATGTTAAACTACCTCAACAAACAAACAAAGATGTGATGATATACATGCATCACAATATTGATGATAGTAGGTCTGATCATTTTATACGTCAGCATTGACATTCCCTACATCTAATATTCGATGGGAACACTGATAATTCCCCAGCAGTTATAAGTTTTTTCCTATCAGATCGATACGTTCAGCATTTTACATACTACCATGGAGACACATAAGATCTTAGATGTCTATGATTCTACTAATATATAGGTTTTTCCGTTGAGTCAGGAGTGTGTGTGTGTGTGTGGGGGGGGGGGGGGGTTGATATGTTAAAGTGGTTGAATGTGAATTCCTCTCCATTCTCCCGAAAACTATCTCCGTTTAATTGCTGTTTGCACCTTTACATTCCGCATATAGCCAGCCATAGTCTACCAGCACCAGGAAGTCGCTTTTCAATCCGAAAAGCAAACTAAGTAAAATATATGGAAAGAAATTAAAAAGTGACCGTACGTCCAGGAAACAGCGGTTAATAGAAGCCGGGAACATTCTCCGTATACCAGTGGAAAAAACCTAAGAGGATCTGACCGTCATGTTGTTGTGATATATTACAGTATTTACCGATATACCGTCAACATCCCGGCGTTTTCCTGGGGGAGCGGGGGGGGGGAGGGGGAGTGGAAGATGAGGGGTGGGGGAGGCGGAGAAAGGCTCCGGACCCTGGTCGCTATATAAGACGGCCGACGTGCTTCACTGGGTCCTGACTCGCTGAGACCTCTGGTCAAGGATTTCTCGCAAGGTCGGGGACTGTATCACGTACTGAGGCTACTCCTGCTACTGCTGAGACTGAGACCTGGCGTTGACTTCTCAGGAAGGTCACTAAACAGAGCGTTCTGTAGGGCCCTTATTGGGGCGTTCTGAGGGACGCTGGACAAAAGGGCACTGGAGAGGTCATTATTAAGGCGTGGAGGGGGGCACTGGAGTTCCTTCTTTATTTTGTAATTATCAACAAACATCATCAGACAGTATTCCCCTGGACTTCCAAAGTTACATTGAGAAAAAATATATATATAAAGAAAAGATCTTTCCGTGAGATTGTTTACACTGGATGGCCAACATCCCATTAATGTCTCTCATACGACATACGAGCCGTAACAGGATAACGGTACATTGCGAAAGGAAAAGTGGAATCCCGAAGACCACGACTCAAGGACATGTACAAGGACATTGTATAGACAGACAATTTATACATGAACATTAAGCATTTTGTTTGCTTGGTAGCATTTAATCTCCAAGTTCTCAAAGCGTCGTCAAATTCATGCAGGATCCGATTAATTTGACTGCATTCAACAGCGACCGTGAAAAGGAAATTCACTAATATAGATTAATGTTTGTGTGCATTTCCTATTTTAACAGCGCGTAACATTGCCTCGTCTAACGTTTAATACATATAGAATAAACTGTGTCAATTCAACCTGAAGATGCAGTTATTATGACTCTAATGGACGCACAGATTACTAGACATGCTATTTAGAGGTCTGAATGACTGATTAGTTAACCACTAACTCGTGAGTTAAATAGCGTGTGATCTTCAGTTTCACTGAGTGGACCCAAATGAACGTCGGGGTCTGGACGTAACTGCTGCCCATTGATGTGAGGTGTTTCGTCACAAAATGCAGGTGTACACTGAAGGCTAATCCATTAGCCCCTATTGTGTCCCCCCGGCCCTGCACAGCCCCCCCCCCCCCCCACCAGGTTTATGAGTAGGCACTCATGTAGGGTGGACGATAATACCGGTATGTGCGCTGCAGTCGGACTTCTCACTTGCTACTGACCACTTGTTAATACAAAGGGTAGGATTCGGACTGAAAGCGTGAAAAGCTGCAACAAATAGGAATAGTTTTTGATATGCCATACAGATCTACTTTGATTGGTTTCTGCTTCAAAAGATTGGATTAACTTCTTGATGGTCTGTGGATTTAATCTATAGTCTAGAGGAGGAGCATCTATAGGACTCTATAGTATAAGAAGTACTGGAAGTGCAGAAGGTTGCAACAAATAGGAATCATTGTTGATGCCATAGAAATCTACTTTGATCTGTAGTTTCTACTTCAAAAGCTTGGATTAACTTCTTGATGGTCTATGGATAAACTCAATAGAGGAGGATCATCTATAGGACTCTGTAGTATAGGAATGGCTCGTCTATCCAGTCAGTAGACTGTGGGCCACCTCCCATTGCTCACTGATAGCCCAACAGTTCTCCTCAGTTTCCGTACCCGAATGACGCCTAGGATGGTGGTGAACTTTACTCAGGGGACCCCGTGGGAGGGTGAGGTGCACCCCCGCAGACACAGGAGACGTCCCAGCTTCCGCCGCTGTCAGAGTAATGTCGGTAGGTCTCACTGTCCCCTTTTCTGCAAACTGTCACAATGTCAGGAAAACATGCCCAGTATTTCTATTATTCTCGCAGATACACCCTGTCATACTTATAATTGGTCTCAGAAACATTCTGAAATGGTGGACAAATTGTCCGACATTGATATTTAAGGGATAACATGGGCCAGGGGCATTTAGTTACCACACCAGACATGTCATAATCAGATATGACATATTATGAGGACGGTGCTCGACAATTTTGTCGGACAAAATGTCCGATGTTAAAAGGTGAAACATTTGACATTGAAGAAAAAATATCAGACATGTCTTGATGTCCGGTGGTTTGTGGGACACACTGTTACTTTGCGAAACGAGAATTCCAGTTCCGGTGCGTAAACTTTAAAAATCACGAAATGTTTCCAATGGCAGAAACATGAAAACGTCTGTGTTTGAAGAGTATTATATGCCAAATATTTGAATTCACTATCTATTTTTTCTCATTTATTGCATTTTGTTTGGTTGAACTGTTTTCGTCTATAATATAATGTACATAAACTCCCTTCAGTCAGTTCCTTTCTAATTGAATACCTTTCATTATAAAAACGAAGTGGAGATACTTCTTGAGAACACTACTTAGATACAGCAGATATTTCACCTTACGGCTTTTGAAACCTTACACTCAAACTGTTACCAAGTGTTACACCTTATATGTTTTTTCTCACGTAAATAACTGAAGATTGTAAGCTCTCGTCACTCATAGCTATACACGTGAGTAGTGATCAGTGTCCCCTTGGGGTTTTATGTGTCTTTAGCTGACACTATTAGGACAGTCAGTTGTCAGACCATTATACATGCATCCTTTACATGTACCTTAACCATACATGACGGAGTTGGTATGACCAAGGGGGTGGGGGCAGGTTGAATTCCTTGTTTTTGACATTTTAAGGAAAGTCTACATCTGTAGATGATGATTCAGACGCGTATTTTCGCATAGCTTACGTCATAAAGTAATCGTCTTATTGTCAGGGCAAAACCTGGGGATTTTCTTTTCAAGTCGTAATGTCAACACTTGCGCATTGTATTTAAGTTAATACAAAACTAGGAAGTCATGAACGTCCTTCAAGTTGCCAGGCTTTACACAGTTTACGATTGGCCGTCATTCATTGATCCTCTCTGTTTAACTTATGTATATATATATATATATATATATATATATATATATATATATATATGTGTGTGTGTGTGTGTGTGTGTGTGTATGTGTGTGTGTGTATATATATATGTATATATATATTCATATATAACTTATATATGTAACTTATACCCATGTATACATATTTCCGTATTCGTGAATTGTTAACCGACGGTTAGTCATGTGTTGACTTTGTAGTAAGGCCCAGTCACATTATAAGGACTCATTCAAGTGGACAGTTTCCGCTCAAAGGCAGTCCGGTGATTTTCACTGAAATGGTCCGGGCTGCCGGGGCGGACCAAGTTGCCATGGGCGGGACCAGGGGGGTTGGGGGAACGTGGTGTGCATGTTTGTAATGTAAAATTCGGCCAAAGGGTAATTAAGGAAAGGTTTTTCCAATAGCCCCCCTCCCCCTTTCGAAATCCTTGATCCGCCAGTGGTTGTAGCTGTAATAGTGGAATACAGTACAGAGCAGTGGCGGATCCAATGGGGGGGGGGGGGGTGGCAATTTCCCCCCCCCCCCCAGAACCAAGGGAGAAAAAAAAGGGAATTTTACAATTGAAAAGTGAGCATGAAAATGGTTTATAAGGGAGTCAGGGTCAAGAGCACTGACTCTGGATCCGCCCTTGCAGAGATGACCGACTCTCAGGTCGACATCAACAAAGTGGCAGGGTGCCGTATTACGTGTACAGGGGTGGTGTTCAATGACTGGGCCTGTAAGAGGAGATCATCTCCCCGGGCCCCGGCCACATACCCCCGACCCCGCCCCCTCTTCACGCACGGCCGGGTTTACACTTTAAATGATCCACTGTCAGCTCCTCCTGTTGCATTATCAAGAGTTTAGTTACTTAAGTCTTCATGGTTGTAGTAAGGCCGCTCAAATTGAATTCTTTTTTTTTTTTTTTTTTTTTTTATTGGAACAAGTTTGTGTGTGTGTGCGGGTGCGTGTGTGTGGCCACCCAAGTACATCGTCTCCTATTTTACTTCAGCCGTCAAATTCCAGTTTCCCCTGGGTTTTTTTTTGTAGCCACCAAAAGCCAGTTTTCCCTCCAGTTATACATAGTTTCAAAATGAAAATGTTCGTAGAATGAGCCAGACGCTCTGGTTGAATGAGGCTGTAATTGAGGCTTTCCGATCCGTTTTTGTTGACCAGCATCATCATAATTGTATGATCTCTATTTATAGTGGGCAATCTCGGAACTTTCTTTTGCAAGTATCTACAGGTAAACTATCTGATAACTAGGTTGCCCAGTGAGCAACCAGCCAAATTCTCGGTAAAGTTGTTTTATCAATGATTTGCCAGCTACCTTTGTTCGTAGTGCACTGTTACTGGAGGGTGTGGCCTACTGTCACTCGGGTAGATCAGGGGGTGTGGCCTACTGTCACTCGGGTAGATCAGGGGGCGTGGCCTACTGTCACTCGGGTAGATCAGGGGGCGTGGCCTACTGTCACTCGGGTAGATCAGGGGGTGTGGCCTACTGTCACTCGGGTAGATCAGGGGGTGTGGCCTACTGTAACTCAGGTAGATCAGGGGGTGTGGCCTACTGTCACTCAGGTAGATCAGGGGGTGTGGCCTACTGTCACTCATGTCGATCAGGGGGTGTGGCCTACTGTCACTCATGTCGATCAGGGGGTGTGGCCTACTGTCACTCAGGTAGATCAGGGGGTGTGGCCTACTGTCACTCAGGTAGATCAGGGGGTGTGGCCTACTGTCACTCAGGTAGATCAGGGGGTGTGGCCTACTGTCACTCAGGTAGATCAGGGGGTGTGCCCTACTGTCACTCAGGTAGATCAGGGGGTGTGCCCTACTGTCACTCAGGTCTGTCGGGGGGGGGGGGGGGGGGGGTCTGCTACTCATGACGATCCAACGGCATGGTGTACTGTCACTCAGATTGATCTAGGGGGTGTGGCCTACTTTTACTTAGGTTAATCTGTGGGGCGTGGCCTACTGCTACTTAGGTTGATCAGTGGGCATTGCCTACTGTCACTCAGGTAGATCAGGGGGTGTGGCCTACTGTCACTCAGGTAGATCAGGGGGTGTGGCCTACTGTCACTCAGGTAGAACAGGGGGCATGGCCTACTGTCACTCAGGTAGAACAGGGGGTGTGGCCTACTGTCACTCAGGTAGATCTGGGGGCAGCCTGTCCTCGAAAATTCTGGGCGCACCCCTAGTAAAACATAATATTATGTTGCATACAAAGTTCCTCTCACTTCCTCGACACGTCTTATTATAAAGATTCGGTTTCTATCTGAGAAATTGTTTGTGTATATTGTTATTCAAATTGGTATTGTATGTATATAACAATTAAAACACCTGCAGCTAAATATGTCAACGGTGTAAACCCAGCAATAACTTTACAAATTCAATTAATTAAAGAATTGATCAATCAAACCATGATCGACAACCCTAGGAAACTACCCTAATTGCTTTTCTTAGTCTGAATTGCCTGTTTGTTTCAAATAGTACTGGTATACCATCTGCATAACTGTACAAAATCAATCATTGCATTGATACAGAACCAACGCTAACATAACACCCCATTTGTCTGACACGGCCAATCCATAGATCTTGCCGAAATCAGGACCACCAACTTGTAACTACATGTATATGGGGTGGTTTTTGGTGCTATAGATGTGGACATTTGGTGGGTTTTTTCTGTGTGATGACTGTCGACCCGGAGCCCCCTATGGTGGCTCAGTGGTACACGGGAATACTGGGCGCCCATCATCTCAATGCATCTGTCGGCCATTTTAAATTGGTTCTCCCCTAGTGGCGACGCCTGGTACTAAGTGATGGGTGTAAGAGGGGCAGGGGGCGGTGGGGTGAGGCTGGGGGTGTTTTAGTCCTTTCATGACCTACTCACCTCTTACATATTAGGTTCTTACACCCACAAGAATTCATGGCTACTAGTGGCTACCTAAAATTTGCAACTATTTGGAATTATTTTATCGGCCCTCCATAAATGGCATGGGGAACCCCTTTGATGGTTGTCAGGTGCTGGCTAGTTTATCATCATTCTGTCATAAACCAGTGGCTGCAAAGCATGCAGGGATATGCTTGGGAATTCCCACCTAAAATGGTTGCTGGTTATCAGTCCGAGTTTGAGCACCCAGTGGACTTGGACGTAACGACAGTCTAGAGGTGTTTGGGGGTGCCGTGGGGTTGGGGGTGTTAATGCTTTAGGGTATATACATGTAAGAGGAGTGGTGGAGTTAACCAGATGACCACAGCAGGCTTACATGTATACATGTATACATGCATGAGGAGGCGGGAGGCAGTGTACATAGGGGTGGCGGGAGTATGTAACAGGGTATAACCACTGCGGCCGCCAGTCCCGCCACTATTGGTACCCCGGCCGTCGGCCCGACAGGTAGGCCTACAGGTAGGTAGGCAGGTAGACTGCGTCCCCAGCCCCCACCTGGGCGTCTCCCACCCCCGGTGACCGGCCTGCCTCCAGCGCCGCCCTCACTGAACGCCCAGTACCAGCAGGAGGAGACCCCGGGCTCACAGCGCCTCCAGGGGGCTGAGTTACCCACAATACACCTGGGACACTTACCCACAATGCACCGGGAGCAGTTACCCCCAATACACCTGGGCCAGCGTCCGAAGGGCACCGGAAGCACGGACAACGCCGTACTGGTCAAGGTGTGTGTTTTCTACAGAAACGGAGGATTTGGATTTGCAGGACAAAGATCCAAAACTGAGCTCTGACATTGCTACAGGGATACCTTCATACCATACTGCCGACATGGGCTAGGAGCACGAGGAGTTCACAATGTCAGGAGCTAATTTTTAGAAACAATATAGCATAAATAAGCATGGTACTCAGGACATGATTCGTGGTTAGTATCAACCAAGTTAGGACCAAACTGAATCTACCTTTTACTTAGGATATGATTCTTGGTTATTGTCAACCAAGTTGGGATCAAACTGAATCTACCTTCCGTAGAGGCCAGGTTGATCAAAGAACGATCCGTTGATATAGGGTAAGGATCCTAGTGAAGGGATACCGTGCTCTGATTCAGCCCTACAACACTACTTTACTCTTAAGGACAGTAGCGACACGACCTATTCGTTTTTTCAAGGACCAATTGATTTATCACTTAACCAATTACCTGTTGACAGCTTACGTTTTCCGAAGAGAATTACCGTGTATTTTGTAACGTCAAGTGGGAGAAAAAGTCGAAGTGTTTACACAGGCCCTAGGTGGATGTTGGATCATAAGAAACTGAAGTGTGCCCGAGGTGCCTACATGTGTACGCCCATGTGCACGTACGGTACGAAGACGCTGGATGCCTTACATGGGGAGTACGCAGACACGAACCATTACATGAAGACATACATCCCAACGAGTTAGTGAAAGAAAAAATGCAATGCGCCACAATGACTCCTCTTCAGTGGGATTCTTAAACATTTTGATAAAATAATGCGCCATAGAGACACTTAATGCGCAATTTTCCATTCCAATGCGCCCAGGGCACATATGGTGCGTCCTCAGCCTGACCAATGATAGACACATCACTGAACAGTGCCCGTCTATACGCGGGTTTCACTAGCTTCGAGAGTCAGTGTATACACTACTGATAGACAAATCAGGGAACAGTGTTGTCTATACGAGGGTTTTACTAGCTCCAAGGGTCGGTGCATACACTACTGATAGACACATCAGGGAACAGTGCCTGTCTATACGCAGGTTTCACTAGTTCCGAGGGTCGGTGCATACACTACTGATAGACGTATCAGGGAACAGAGCCCATGTCTATGTGGATTTCACTAGCTCCGAGGGTCGGTGCATACACTACTGATAGACACATCAGGGAACAGTGTCCGTTTAAACACAGGTTTCACTAGCTCCGAGGGTCGGTGCATACACTACTGATAGACGTATCAGGGAACAGAGCCCATGTCTATGTGGATTTCACTAGCTCCGAGGGTCAGTGCATACACTACTGATAGACACATCTGGGAACAGTGTCCTTTCATATGTCGGTTTCACTAGCTCCGAGAGTCAGTGTAACAATAAAGGACGAATCGTCAGCCAATACGCGGGTTTCAGTTAGCGCTAATATTAGTGCAAACACGTGTTCACCGGTGACATTACGTCTAGATTTACCCATCAATATTCAGGTTTCATTAGTGCCACTGGTCAGTGCAAACACGTGGTCGGCGGACACAATACTACAATATGAGTAGCATACCCAGGTTATAGTGAGCCCAGCCTGTAACATTGTGTGTCCAGTGTGTGCCCGGGGGTCGGACGGCTCCTACACTACCCCCCTCAGAGAGCGGCCACTAAGGGGCTGATCCGCCCCATTACACCTGACCAAATGGGATTAAGTACCTGACCGGCGGATTAGTCTACACCTGAGGAGGCCGCCTGGCGGGCTCCGCCTGAACCACTCGTCATGAGCCGGTTTCCGTTCATGCGCAGTGTGAGTCTGCGGGAGGACCGCGGCTACCGGGGCAAGGTCCCCAAGTACAACAAGTACCACGATGGTAACCAACAATTCTACATTTTCTTCCCTTTTAATCCTTATCATTGTTGCTTCTATTTTCTTCTCTATATGATCTATCAACTTGCACCTAAAAACAGGGACGGATCCAGAAATTTTAGAATGGAGGGCGCCCTTTTGTATTTTCTTTTTGTCCGGACATCTCACTTTGAAAAAGAAAAGGTGGCTTAAAATGTTGGGTGGGGGGATGCGTCGCTCCTAAATTCATCCTTGAAAATAGTGTTTTTATGACCACTGTGCACCGATAACAGGGAATATGATGATAGTTGTCTTTTGAAACTGTTGCTTCTAGAATTGTTTGATAATTGTTTTGTGAATATTGCCTCCAGATTTTGATGGTTTTCTTGTGATATTGTTGCCTCAGAACTGGTGAGTGAGGATATATATATACATATATGATATATCAGTCATACATATAATGTATATATATATATATATAAGTTATAGATGGACCCCTGTACCTTCACTGGTCCTCAACCTACCGTAATATATCTGGACAGCTTTTCACCAATATCAGAATTAGAATTAAATATCCAACACTTGATATTGAAATGTATCTTACAGGTGCACATGCACTTTCCAAATTCGTGGCATACCACCTCTAGCTTTGCGTGTTTGCTGAAATACAAAAAGCAGTGTAGCCACTCTGCCCAGATTGCCGTGACGCCCGGGGGGGGCCGTGACGCCTCCCGACTACCCCTCACATGTTTCCCCTTCTGTTGACCTTCAGACTTGTCATAGTAGTCTCATGAGGTACAGTTTACCTCCCCGTGTAAGAAATGACCTCAGACTACTGTTCGTTCACTGTATCCACAGCGACACACTGCCCTTTGCCTTAGGCCAAACGCACGTTGATATAGTGCTGTCACCTTCATCAATAAAGGCAACAGTTTTTTCTTCTGTAGAAATAAGGAAAAGATCTCCCCCTCTATCTTTATCGTTTCTATCATCTCATCGTTACAAGACCGTACATTATACTATTTTGTGTATTCATGGCGAATGATGGTCCAGTGTTCACCTTTCTGAGACAGTCAGAGGTTTTAATAGACTCCTTGTACCCACCCTTACAGCCGACTCCATTCGGACAGAAAACACTTTTAGACGTAGATCTGGCAGGCAAAGGACAAGTGATAACAACTCGATACCTTGTCTCCCATCTCTTGGCCGCTTGGAACCTGGAACAATAGAGGGCATTCCACATAGAACGTACGCACATTTTCAGAAATATGCATTGAATTTCTACTAGAACGTACACACATTTCCACATATCTAAGACCCCCCTCACCCCTTGATGCGTACATACTTAATGTAAGGCTCCTAAGCTTTTTGGTCATACATGATACTTAGCACTAGACGTCATATATTAGCACCAAGTCAAAACTGATCCAGCGACCAAATGTAAAACAAGATAAGCTGTTTCTTTTTCATAAGACTGAGCAACACTATTGAAAAGGGTCTATAGTGGATTACCTGTAGACCTTATTTTGACTGCACGGTGAGTCGGCCCTTCCCACTCCCCACGTAATACGAGTTGATCCCATGGCTTAATATTTGAAGTTGTCCTGGGGCCAGGCGCTGGGATTGACATCACTCCTCCTCCCAGAGTGAAGGACACCCTCAACCCCTAGGGGCAGATTCAGGATTTCCAAAAGGGGGAGGGAGTCAGCATATATAGGTTAGGTACTGTAATGGCGTACATTCATGCATTTCCCCCTATTTTTGTAGTTTAGGGAACCACCAAAAGAGGGGGGGGGGGGGGGGGTCAGGACCCCCTGAGGCCCCCCCCCCCCCGATCCGTCCCTGCCCCTCCCTCCCCCTTCCATGTTTAATGATAGCCTCAGTCTCAGAAGTTACATGAGTTGAGTTTGAACCCTGCTACTAATTAATATTATGTAAGTGTGGCATTAGCGGAGGCGGAATTATAGCGATCTGATGATTAACATTATTGGTGTCTGTCTGTCATCCAGTACATTGTTTTTGTACGACATTGTGTAGTGAAGGGTAAAGGACACATTTGAGAACAGTAGACACATGTGTTTCTTTGGGACAAGGTGGATACAGTAGGAGAAACACGTGGAAAAGTGCGTTATGTTTAAATATTTTATGTTACATTCTCACACATGTCAGCTTAATATTCTGCTGCATGAAAACATGATTTGGATTTAGAGCAAAATCGGAAATCAAACTAATTCCCTAATCTTTTTGGATCGATTTGTACGCTATCTATGTACATTTTCGCCTCGGGAAAAAAGTTTGTTAAGAGGAACAACGCGCACACACAATGTTTCAAACCTCTTGTAAACAAACTAAAATTTAATATTGATTTTACGAAATTATTAAATATAAGCGCATTAGTCAGTGGTGAATACTGCCGTGTGTTGAGGGTATAAATGCGATTCCAGACCACGCCACCTAGTGTGCAACTCAGCCTAAGAAGGGCTAGTCAGACAAGCTTGGGGTAATTTTCTCTTTGAGATTATGTAAATTGGTGATATTGAATCATCCATAGCTCTTTATTTACATGAATTTCAAGAATGCTGTAACAATGATCTGATAGTGCAGAACTTTATCTTTTTATTGATGTATTGGCCAAGACTAGGAATGTATATCTTGTATTCTTTAAATATTTCCAATATTAAAAGTTAGGATTTAATTTTAGCCAATGGGAAGGGTCCCCAAAGGTATTATCAGCATTATGTAATGGGCCCCAACCAATCTGTGAATCCCAAGGTATTTTTAGGGGGAATTCTTAGTGTTATGAGGTATAAAGGGGAGTAATTAAACGCTCAGAAATTAGGGAATTCACAAATTCAATTCTGCCCCTAATAGTTCGCTCATACTTCAATATTTTCCTTTTTTCTCTTTTGAAATGTGTTAAGGATATATAAGAGAATTTGATTACACAAAAAATAGCAATGTATAAATTTATGGGGAAGGAGCCATTTAAGACACCGGGGTGGGGTTTCTGCTCCTGGGAAGAATGTAGGCCCCCAGTAGCCCCTGCTGATTGTATAAGGCAACAATAGGGGGACCCAGCACTGACCAACTGGTTTGTTGGGTTCGATTCCCAGTTCTTGTCTGGGTTCACTAAAGGCCGTATTCCACACGCCAAAAGTGTGCGCTGCCAAAATTGAGCATATCCATGGAAACGTTACACATCGGTGGGCCAAATTTTCGGCGGCCGATTGGTCACTTTCGGCGGCCGATTTTGCACTTTCGGTGACCGATTTTTGCACTTTCGGCAACCAGTACAAAATCGGCCAAAAAAAATTACCAACATGTTGGTAAATATTTTCGGCAGTGCCGCCGATTGTATATCGGCACTGCCGAAAATGTAGCAGCTACAAATCAGCAACACACTTTCGGTATGTGTAATATGGCCTTTAGGGATGAGGTACAGCAAAAATGATTTCCAGGTTTTGATCCCCTGCTGTTTCCCCGCCCTGTCACCTTCATCTCATAAATACGATCACCAAAGACAGAATTCGTCCCAACCTGTTTCGACTGTGAAAATCACCCTGGCTGTTGGTACGGTGTAGAACGTCCATCACTCACTCACTATTGGTTAATCAATCGTCAGTTTCCCAGGTCACACCCAGTGCTTTAGGTCACAGGTAATACTTCATTAGACTTATGTAACCACTAGCATTACTCCTTTGAATCGACCGAGGGAGGAGCATCGATGTCGCTCATGCATGAGCTGAACTTTGATAGCTAATTTGCTTATTGTTTTCAATTTGCTATTTTTTGTATTTGATAACTATTTTTTTACTGGCCCATTGAGCCGACCGTCGCATTGCCAGCCCAGTGCTTCGTCACTAGGTATTATGTGATTTTATCACCTGCATGGCTCGATGAGCGGTGGGGAGGTGTGTATTTTTTAACATAATATTATTTTAAATCTTTTTCGGTTGATAAAATATTTAAGAACCTTAGCGATGTCCTTTGAGTGTCCGCACGAACCTTTGGGATTGTACATAGACGGGCTTTATTGCACTCAAACCGTGATAACTATCATTACTATTAATCGTCTATATATTTCTATGTCTTTGTAGAGACCAATCTTCGGAACTTTGTAATAAATCATTCTCAAGACCATTTGCTAATGAATGTGGTCCGATATATATAACACAAAACCAGAATGGGGAAGTGCAGGTGTCCCGGCGCACTTGAGTGTCTCTTTTTTGTGAATCCCCCTAATCACGTCTATACACGGATTGCCAAGTGTATTCTTGATTAAAAAAAACACCACGTGTACTACTTGTCCAACTTGTATCCACGGTTGTAAAAGGGCTGTGAAGACTACAGTTGCCCCCTCTACTACCTGTACACGGGATGCTGGGCGTTTGAAGGGCATCTGGGGATCTATCTGTTAACCTCACAATGTATCACCCACGACTGTCTGTATGAACAAGATCTTCACACACGAGAATACCCATCTGTCTTTGTGATACTCTTCTCTAGACGGCAGTCACTTGAACATATATAACCGTACAGGTTTAAAGTTCGCCATAGCTTAAGGCAGAGACAGAGAAAACTTTTTTGTTGTTGGTGTTTTTATTTTTAAATGTATTTTCATTTTAAGATTTATTTACATTTTCCGAAATCACAAAGAAGACCTATACTCTAGGAAGACTTTCTGTAGCGTAATTCCTGTTAGGGTATAGTTTTATTGTCTTGACACAAAAGGTCTAGGTTATCATCATAGCTTATGTTATAACCTACAAGCTTGTTTTCAGGTAAGGTCTAATGGAACATTAGGGCTTTGAATAAGCATCAAGGACACCATTTAATGTAATTAGAATATCGGACTTTCTTAAAATCTGTTAAATGATATCCAGTGAGGGCTAATATTATGGCGTGTAAATACGTTGGATTAAGGATAGACAAGGGGTCACATTGCGCGAATTTCACTATGCATGCAGTCTTTGATGGATAATAAATTCATTCTTAGATATTCAGAAACTTTATTTACAGTATACAAAAGCTGAGTATGCAAGTTCTCTCAGCATATGGATAACATTTGAAAGAGATGAAAAATCACTGAAATTCAGTTTGAGAAAAATAAAAAATTGATTTTTCATGAGTATTTTTTTAACATGGATATTTCAGTTACTATCGGAGATAAAATCCTGAAATTTGGAACATGTGTTCTTGTGATATATACAAAGGGAAGTTTGTCTCAGAATTTTGATATATGTCCTAGATTTGATTTTATAAAATGTAGAAAAAAAAATAACAAAAAATTAATAAAAAGTTACCCGTTTTTTGTCATAAAATGAAAACTAGGACCTAAATAAAAAATCTGAGACACGCTTCCCTTGATAAGAATGTTTAGAACTTGCATTCCAAGTATCAGATCAATAAGTCCAATGGTTACTGAGATATCCCTGTTCAAAAAATAAAAGTGAAAAAATCAATTATAAATTCATATTTTCTTTAATTCTTCTCTTATTGTTTTTGTAAATATAATGGAAAATAAGGGAAAATGTGGACTTTCAGATGGTGTATATTTTGTTATTGTAAATGTGATAGGTCTTTGTGCATATATACCTAAATGCAGCGCAGGGCCCAGTGACCCCTTATCTATCTTTAAGAAGAATCTCATAAGGTACTCATTTGATTTTTTTCTGACTTCGGTATGTTTGGATATATCCACTGTAATTTCTGAACCATGAAACTGTACATGTGTATACTCTTTAAGATTTCGTAAAACGTTTGATGATTAATTTTCCCATAGTTTTTTGTGCTTTTTTTGGCCACAGGTATAGGCTTCACGTTGTTAAAACGATGGCCTCAAAAACCCATCCACCCTAATCACTGTGGTTATTTAAGGAACCCACATGATATAATAATGTCACGGTGGGCGAGTTAAGAGGGCAATTAGTCATAGAGACTATTCAAAAAGACCCAGTTTTCGGACGAGAACTAACCTACAATAAACCCCTTCAGTGTGTAGTAGTGGGGGTACATTTCTCCATGAAGCCTTACCGAGGCAGAACGTGATTAACCTTCATCTGACCTCCTTCAGACACTCAAACCTCCCTCAGCTTGTTAGGTTCTGTAATATAAATGTGTATTTCCTGGAATCTACAGCCACTTTTGTATGAAATTCACACTGCGATAGGGGGTGATTATACCGGCCATGCGGGTTTGTTCATACCCAGTTTGATCTAAGTGAATTGATCCAAAGAGGGCGTATTTCATAGTTATTGTAATAATTAGACCTAAAGATATCCATGTGACCATTCTAAAATAACCTTCATTTTAATATTGATTGAACTCATAATGTTATAGGGCGACTAGTTCCGGTCAAACACAATATAGTTTAATTGTTCTGGTTCTCTGATTAGCTGAATGGGGACTCGCAATATGGGCCAAGTGACATACTAAGGTATAGCCTGTGAAGCAATGGTCACACACAAAGTCTGCGCTCCGGAGACTGGGTTGGTAGGGACGGACTCGGGGGGGGGGGGGGGCAAGGGGCGCGTGCCCCCCCCCCCCCCCCCTTTTTTTTTCTCGTTTTTTGTCAATTTTTTAAATGTAACATTGGCGCCCCTAGAGGGGACACAATGAGCTTTTTAATTTAAGCGCCCCACCCCCCTTCTTAAATTCCTGGATCCGTCCCTTGTTGGGTCTGTGATAGTTCTGATCTGTGACCCAGTATTAGGGGTGGAGGTCTGTGTCTGACCGTTCCTCACCAGTAATCTATATGACTGTCACATCTTGATGCTCTTGAGACTGGTCAGTGGAGCCTCTAAGCTTGAGGAGATGACGAATTTAAGACTGCATTTAGTCTCAATTCTGGACAGGTCTTGAATTCCAGTCAGCGTTATGGAAAGGCTGGGATTTCAAGACTAGATTCAAGACTATGTTATTTTGTTGCATCATTATTGGTCATCGGAAGAGAACCTTACTACATACGATGTTACTGCGCCTGATACTAACAACTATATAGATGCGTTGAGACTTTATCAAACTGGGTCTTTGTACTGACCAGCTAGGCCTTTATTATCACAATTGTAGAGTTCAGCATCCATATAGCGTGCACCTCATAGCCTCGTATCAACGAGTATAGACTGAGCCCATTGCTCGAATCAACTGACTATGATTACAACTGTAGAGTCGACTATAGGTAACAGTATACAGGGGCGGATACAGGATTTTCGAAAGGGGGGTTGGGGGTGGTCAGGACCCCAAGGACCACCCCCCCCCCCCCACACACACACACCTGGATCCGGCCCTACTATACATGTATCACACCGCGGGGTGCCCTATTGAGAGTCACGTGTGGGTAACTGGATCAGTGAATATCGACTTCTTACCTCCTGGTCAACGTCCGGTGAAAAGGACCCCTTCTGGACAGGACAGAAAGGGGCCGAGTGAATGGGTGTTAATAAAGGCTGTCTCCCACTTTGCAGTTTAACTTGCAATGTCGGAAATCATTAGTAGGAATAAGGGCTAATTATAGTCATGTCACATATTACAAGAAATGTGTATTGATTACCTTTCAAATGGTAAGCTATGTAGCTAGCGTACAAATGTTCCCGTTGTGTGGTATTAGTGAAAAGTGAGGAGTTACCATATTCCTGGAAGTCAAAAATCGTAGAACTCCTGATATAATGTATCAGTCGTGTATGTATAAAATGGCCTGGTTCGGTTTGTGTCATGTATGTGACATGATTGAGATGCGGTGATCTGATAGTGAGTGAATAGATAGACCCATAGCGGGTGGTGCTGTAATGTATGTGCCAATTTCTCAGATTGTAAATGGGATAGCAATTTATCAAAAAGGCCAATCGAAAAAATGGTTTGTTTTCCAGTAACCCAAATTTCTGAATTTCTGACCTAACCTTACAGTTCTTTTTGATAGAAATTGGCTTTACGAAACAGCCTATTATACAAGGGTCTAGTAATTAACTGTATTGATACTGATAGTCATTTATCCCTAATTTGTTAAGGTTTATAGCTTTTCTATTGCTTTCTAGAAACATGATAGTTTTCCCTTTGGCAGTCAGTTAAGTCTGACGTAAGCGTGAAACATACACCAGATTGCCGCGGCTACATGCCCTAACAAAGAGGGGGCAGGTGAAAGTGATGTACCGGTATTCCTAGGAGAAAACCCTCCCCTTACACTCCCCTCACCCCTTCACCCAACCACCTGGCCTGCCCCCCTCCCCCGCCCCTAGACAAAGGTACCCCCCCTCCCCCCGATTAGTGCATTGTCCCCCCATCCGGTCCGGCCGCCCGGCAACAGGCAGGCCTAGATGGGTGTTACCGTATTGTACCGAGTACAAGGGGGACAGTTGGAGTCCGGGAGGAGGCTGGTGGCTCCACGTCAGAATTAAGAGACATTACAACCACAGCTCGGGATATTAAAGGATTCGGATAGGACCAGGATATATACGGCCTGGACGCTGCGCTGAGAGATAGAAACATGGAGAAAGGGCCTCTGTAAGGGCTTTCCCTAAGGGCTTTGATAAGGGCTTCAGACAGGGCACTTACCCGTGTTTCTGTGACACAGGGTGGACACTGAGTCTCAGCCTACAGAGTTTAAGGCAACTGTATAAGGCCTACATCGCACCACTACGCCGCGGACGTTGCGTTGAGATAAGGAAACGCTTCTACAATGACCTCTGGTTTCAGTAAGGGCTTTCTGTAACTGTACGGGCTTTAGGGCCCTCAGGCAGGGCCTTATTCTATACGTCCCTGTGTATATATGACACAAGGTGGGGACGGAGTTTTAGCCTACAGAGTAGGAGCCAGCCGCACAGGGCCTACGACCTATCCCTGTGCCTATACAACCAGAGAGAGAAAGTTTAAACTTTACTCTCTCTGCTTAATGCTACCCAGCCAGCACCCCTCCACCACCATATACACCCAGGAGCTACAACCGGAGGGGAGGGGAGGCTAGCTGTACTTGTATTAGTCACAAGGAGGAGAAGGCCAGTTAATAAGGAGGTCGTAATGAGCGGGGTATAACCCCATCGCCCTCAGTTCGCCCCATCCCAGCACCACCGACCCGGCCATAATGGTGATAGTCCGCAGCGAACAAGTGGTGGGTAAGTACGCCGCTATATGACAGGCCTGAGGCCCTGCCAACACGAGGGGCCTCCGAGCACAGGACTATATAATGCCTCATACATTAATGTCGCAATGTCAGGGGGAAAAATATGAACCCCTAAATTTAGTGGACTCGTTTTGGTTAACCCCAGTGAATGTACTTGTATTGGTTGTTTGAATTTCATCAACTTGAACTGTTGGTGGTTGAACTAATAATTATGAGTCTTAATGAAATCACTAAATTCAGGGATGTTTGTTTTCAGATTTTAATCTCATTTCAGATTTGTTCACATCATCACCAGTAACACCTCAAATAATAATTTTCAAACTAAATTCCTTACATGGCGTTTTATAGCATTTATAGTCTGGGGTCCGAGCCATGAAAATTCTGATTCAGTATGCCATGAAAGGTTTATACCTGAAACTATTTTGGGGTGCTAGAGGGATCCTTTGGGCATAAGAATATGCCTGTTGTCACTCCGTAGAGGTGTGCATAAGAGTGACAGCAGCTATTTTGTTTGACAACCCCCTTCAAAATATGACACAATATAATACAGCCTCTTTCTTTAGTAGCCTACTCAATAAATTAGCTATCCATTTCATATTAGAGAAATCTATAGCGCATTAGTAGGGGAAGATGAAACATGAATGACTTTGACTTTATCCAAGGTCAAGGTCATCAAAATCAAGGTCAAACTTTGAAAAAACGTCAAAAAATGAGTGTTTTATTCCTTCCAAACTATCTTAGCCTATGAAATATGTATAAACAACATCTAAAACCACTCTGGAGTGCTAGAGGGGACCCTTGGACATAGGAATATGCCTGTTGTCACTGTGTGAAGGTGTGTGTCAATGTGACAGCAGCCATTTTGTTTTGTTACCTCTTTGAAATATTACCCAGAAAGTGATGGTCTCTTTCTCTAATAACCTACCTAATTCTTAAGCCATCTATTTCATATTAGACTCATCAATAGTGTTTTATTAGGAGAAGATAAACCATGAGTGACATTGACCTTATCCAAGGTCACAGTCATCAATATTAAGGTCAAACTTTGAAAAATGTCTAAAAATGAGTGTTTTATTCCTTTCAAACTCTACTAGTCTATGAAATATGTATGAATAAATACCTGAAACCACCTTGGGTACTGGAGGGGTCCCTTGGGCATTGGCAAATGTCTGTTGTCAGTTCATGCTTATGCGTGACAGAAGCTATTTTGTTGGGCTTTCATTTTGAAAATCTGACCAAGGAACAAAAGCTTATTCAATTTTCAAATCAATAATTCATATTAGAGAATTCATAAGTTTAGTTGTAGGCATGGATACAACATGATTTACCTCATCCCAGGTCAAGGTCATCAAAGGAATTGTCAAATTCTGGAGAAAAAAAAACCCATCAAAATCAGAGTATTTTTTTCTTCTAAACTATCTAATCTATAAGATATTTAGAAATAATATCTACAACTATTATGGGTGCTATAGGAAACCCCTGAGCTTTGGGAAATGCTTGCTGTTCATCTGTGAGTGTTTGTGTAAGTTTGACAGAAGTCATCTTTTTCACTTCCCCTTTATACATAAAGTCCCATTAGAAAGAATCTCTTGTTGGCTCATGCAAATTATTAAGACATCTTATTCATATTAGATATATCAATAGTGTATTGGAATTAATGTCACAATGACATGTGAGTGCTGCATTTAAGAAAAACTATCCTATACTATGAAATATGTAAAAACAATAATGAAATCTGTTCTAAGTTGCTTAAGCAGTCATTGGGGAATAGGTAAATACTGTTGTAATTCTGTAAAGATGTACAAGTATGACAACAGACATTCCTCTGACTAAACAGCTAGAAACAACAACTAGTCAGAAAACTACATAGAATTAGCATAGGCAAACACAGCAGATGGCAACAACCTTCCTCCATCTTCCGTTGTCCCTCTTGTTTATATTACCAGAAAAAGTTTCCTTTTATATTTCACTTTCTAGGAATAACTTCATTTATAGGTCTGACTGGAAATGATATATGAAATGTCTAAAGATATTGAACAAATATAGCAAAAGATTGATCATGTTCTTCACTCATCTAACACTGTCATCTTGATATTTATGATTTCTTTAGAAATCAATTGTTCATGAATAGGTTAGATGAAATTACAATTTTTCCTATCAGTGCAAAAATTATACTCAATTAAGTTTAGCATTAATGAAGTAAAACCTTTTCCAAAAGAGCCAACAAATTGGCTGCTGTCAGTCACACCTACAACAATCTTCACAGGTGCAGTAGTTTTAAGTATTATTTGTATGTATTTGATAGATTAGGAGAGTTTGTAAAAAAACAAAACAATCACATTTAAACATTTTGCAAAGTCTGACCTTAATTTGATGATTTTGGCCTTGGATGGAGTCAAAGTCACTCATGTTTTATCTTTCTCCATTAATGCACTAATCATTTGTGTGGTAAGAAATGAATGGCTAAGATATTGAGTAGGCTTTTCCAGAAACAGACTGTGTCATACTGTGTCATATTTCAATGGGGGTGGTCAAACAAAATCAATGCTGTCACACATACACACACCTTTACAAAGTGACAACAGGCATTTACCAATCCCCATGGGACCCCTCTAAGGACCTAAGAATAGTTTCAAGTATTATTCACACAGTTCATAGACCACAATACTTTGGAAGGAAAAAAACACTCTTTTTTTTATCTTTCTCAAAGTTTTACCTTATCATTGGTGTCTTTGACTAGGATAAGGTCAATGGCACTCATGCTTTATCTTCCCCTACTAATGCAATATTGTTTTGTCTAATATAAAATGGATAGCTTAAGAATTGGGTAGGTTATCAGAGAGAGAGAGACTATCACTTGCTAGGTCATTTTTCCAGGAGATAACCAAACGAAATGGCTACTGTCACATTGACACACATCTTCACACAGTGACAACAGATATAGTCCTATGCCCAAAGGACCTCTTTGGCACCCCAGTATTGTTTGAGATTTTTTTAATACATATTTCATAGACTAGGAGAGTTTGTAAAAAAGAATTAAACACTCATTCTTTGACATTTTTCAAAGTTACTATTATTGGTGGCTGTGACCTTGGATAAGGTCAATGTCACTCATGTTTTATCTTCCTCTACTAATGCACTATTGATCTGTCTAATATGAAATAGATGGCTAAAGAATTAGGTAGATATTAGAAAAAGAGACCATCACTTTCTGGGTCATTTTTCAACGAGGTAGCCAAACAAAGTGGCTGCTGTCATGTTGGTGCACACCTTCACACAGTGACAACAGGCATATTCCTATGTCCAAGGGTCCCCTCTAGCACTCTAGTGTGGTTTTAGATGTTATTTATACATATTTCATAGGCTAAGATAGTTTGGAAGGAATAGAACACTCATTTTCTGACGTTTTTCAAAGTTTGACCTTAATTTTGATGACTGTGACCTTGGATATAGTCAATGTCACTCATGTTTTATCTTCTCCTACTAATGCACTATTGATTTGTGTAATATGAAATGGATAGCTAATTTATTGAGTAGGCTATTAAAGAAAGAGGCTGTGTTATATTGTATCATATTTTGAAGGGGGCTGTCAAACAAAATAGCTGTTGTCACTCTTATGCACACCTCTACGGAGTGACAACAGGCATATTCTTATGCCCAAAGGACCCCTCTAGCACCCCAAAATAGTTTCAGGTATAAACCTTTCATGGCACACGGAATCCTTAAATAAGCTACTTTTTGGTGTTCGGACCCCAGACTATTAAAGAGAGGAGCCAGTAAAATTTCAATTATGGTTATTTCATACTTCATATGTTAGATATAATGTTAAATTAAAAGTATGCAAAATTTCTCCACCATTAATTGGCTCCTTCATGTGATTAACGTGATTTAATTTCAAGAGATGTCTGATTTCTCTGATCCTTCAGAAGACACAAATCTGTATGTGACGTCATACAAAAGAACCGTTATATTTAAATTTCAAAATTATAAATCCCATAATAAAATATTTTTTTGATTTTTTCTGTAATGAATAGTTGTATTTGGTAATTTTAAGTAATTTTAGGCTCACAAAAAACACTGAGATAAATTAAATATTTTTATTTTTTCACTTTTATCATTTTTCAACTGTTCTGCTTGTGACGTCACATACAGATAAGTGCTCTGTGCAGGCACTGTCAGATGCAGACAGGGAAACTCAATTTGAAGGAGACAAATGTGAATAAAGTAGAAACTAATAAAGATATAAGCATAAAATTTTGTTTGGTTATTCCCTGGGTGGTAAAGATCATGGCAGTATACTAATTTACAGACACTGGCTCCTCCCTTTAACAATTATTCTACATTTTCTCTCTGGGGTTTCAGATTTTTTCATTAACCCTGACTTACATCTCTGCACTAAAGTAAGGGGCCGTCCATGATTGCGGATGCATTTATTACATGTTTAACCCCCTCCCCCCCCCTTACCCTCCCCTCCCTCGGCATGTAGTACACTTTAGAAATGTACTAACTCCTTGACCCCCCCCCCCCTTCCTCAAACCCCCTTTGCGTGTACGTAATTAATGGACTTAATCCTTAATTACTTTGGGTTCACTATTGAGGTCAGACAGAATACCTCACGTAGCACAACCCAGGCTCTGCAGGCAGCTATAACCGGAAAAGGCAAAAGATAGGTTATTGTCTTTCGCCAAGACTATTGACTGACTCCCAAATGTTGGTCAAACAGATCACCTACAATTTGGCTGCACAATAAAGATATCGTCTGAAGAAAATCAATGGTCAGACATACACCTCGAGTTGGCACTGTTTCTCTTGGGAAATACCCTACTACTACATTTGTTGCATATCTTTTAAAACTAGCTGTGATTCCTCAGCAAAAGTACCTTGAATAATTTTGCTTCACGTTACTGTACGTACAGGAGCTTAACTTGGAAACGATCAGTAGAGTCATTTATGGTAAGCTATAATTCGATATCAGTGTATCAACAACGGGCAATTTCCATGCATTGATAGATAGGATATCATCTTTTTTTTCATAATTTTGTTCAAGAAAATGTCGATTGATGAAATAAAGAGGGGTCCTTCATATCACAGTCTGTGATTTCTATCACACTTTTAGTCACCAAAATACCCCGTGGTCCTTTGATTTCAAGTTTCGTCTGTCAACGCGTGATAGAAATGCCCTCCTACTCCGAGTCCAGGATGGCGCTAGGAAAACATTGTTAGCAAGATTCAGTCGCAGTTTGATATATGTATCTTAAATGCTAAAGTACTTTCTAAATGTAGATAAGTAAACTTTGGAATTCCAAAACAATAAGAGTTGAAAAAAATCCCTTTCTATTCAATGTAGATATATTCGGCAGGTTCTCGTGTTCTCCATTGTCTATCGGCCAGTGATCAAAGGCCAGAAGGGTCCACCATTGTCCAATGTCTCTCAGTATTATAGCATTGGCAGGCGCGGATGTTGAGTGTGGGGGGGGGGGGCGGGGTACGGGCCTGCAGGGCGCAAACAAGTTGGTGTAGCATGTCCTTGATCCGCCCCTGATTGGGGGAGTATTAACGTGACACAAACACAAAGCCATGTGACAAGCAACCGGGTATCAGCTTGGTGAATTTGAGACTTGAACTTGACTCCTCCTCAAGGTTGCATTGTAAACTTTAACCCATGTTAAGCCAAAAACAGTCTGCCTACCCCTAGCCGGGGCGGGTCCAGAAATTGAAAGGGGGAGGGGGGCAGAAACATGAATGGACAGGAGGGAGGGGGCTCCCCCACAAATATGATTTAGTGTAATCACCTAGTCCACAAACATGATTTAACATGGGAGGGGGTTTGCACCTGGTGGGCACATAAATTAACACCCTTATTTCGAACACTGAATTAAACACCTAATAATATGGGCACTGCTACTGCGCATTGTTATATTTCCAGATATATTTCTGATTGTAAACCATATTTCCCCCCAACGCCTGCCAAAAGTGGGAAAACTATTCCATGTCAGGGAAAACACAGGGATTTGAAATTTGTCCAAAGCACAGGGAAAACACAACTGTCAAGGTATTTTCCGGGGGTATGTTGTTCACCAGGTACTTCATATTCTGATTAACAAAATGTAAGAAATTTGACTTTTGGAGGGATGCATTATAACACTTATGACACTTGCCTAGGTAAGAGACGAAAAAGGTCACAGGTAAAATCTGTCAAGAAAGGTACAGGAGATAATTATTATTGCAAGGTAATCACAGGGACTTTTTCCTACTAGGGCGGGCATTTTTTGCATTGAAAAAGAAATTGTAGAGATTCCCTTTGTGCTTGCATCCTGTGATGTTGGAACAGTGTATGGAAAAAGAGATGAGTAAAATTTACATTGAGTTTAATTTAAAGCGAAACCATGATCGTGCTATAAATCATTTCTCAGGTTAATGTGTAAAACACATTTTTTTCTCTTGGAGTTTAGTATGAGCATTGTTGATTTAACTCGCATCTTATTTGATATCCCGTTTATTCATTTATAGGCTTCGTGTCTTTACACGATTTTCCAGCCAATTCAGATTAAGAATCTATAGGAAAGAAACAAAGAAACATTAAAGAAAATTAAATTACATTCTACACCTCAGGCACGTAGATTGCCGGAAAGTCCACATGTCGTGATTCCTTGCCTTGCAGACCTTGAAACAAAGACCGTCATTTAGTCTGTAGGTAATTTGTAATTAACCACGGCATTACCAGAATAATTACCTCTTTACTCACCAAAGTAGGGAGCCGCATGTAAAAAGACAAACTGCCTGAGGTGTGCCACGAGGACGGGACTAATAAAAAGATCCATTCTCATTCTCAGTTGCCATTGCAATCTGGAAATCAAATGGTAACATGCCTGTACTTTCAAGGGGTGGAACAGTAAGACACTGTTGGATATAACAGGTATGTCTGCCTAATGTACTAGGTGGAACGGCAAGTGAATAGAATTTCAATGTTATAGGCCATTATCATCATTGTTATTTCAAACTATTGGGTGGGATCCTTGTACCTTAACATGAGGCTGTATTACAATAACATGTTGGTGTAACCAGATCCTGACCGAAACCCTGGATGTGGATTGAATACCAGGATGTTGACCACCAAGCCTGGCCCGCCCTCTCTGCCCTGCCCGGCTCTCCTGTGCATAGGCCCACCACTGCCTGCAGTGTTTTGTCTGACGGGGATCGTGCAGACAAACCCCACTGCTGCCTGCAGTCAGTGTTTTATCTGACAGGGATCCTGCAGACAAACCCCACTGCCGCCTGCAGTCACTGTTTTGTCTGACAGGGATCTTGCAGACAAACCAAGCCACTGCCTGCAGTCACTGTTTTGTCTGACGGGGATCCTGCAGACAAACCAAGCCACTGCCTGCAGTCACTGTTTTGTCTAACGGGGATCCTGCAGACAAATCCCGCCAATGCCTGCAGTCAGTGTGTTGTCTAACGGGGATCCTGCAGACAACCCCCGCCACTGCCTGCAGTCACTGTTTTGTCTGATGGGTATCCTGCAGACAATCCCCACTACGCCTGCAGTCAGTATTTTGTCTGACGGGGATCCTGCAAACAAATCCCGTCCCTGCCTGCAGTGAGTGTTTTGTCTGACAGGGACCCTGCAGACAAACCCCACCGCTGCCTGCAGTCAGTGTATTGTCTGACAGGGACCCTGCAGACAAACCCCACCTCTGCCTGCAGTGAGTGTTTTGTCTGACGGGGATCCTGCAGACAAACCTCACCACTGCCTGCAGTCAGTGTATTGTCTGACGGGGATCCTTCAGACAAACCCACCGCTGCCTGCAGTCAGTGTATTGTCTGACGGGGATCCTGCAGACAAACCCCACCACTGCTTCCAGTCAGTGTTTTGTCTGACAGGGATCCTGCAGACTAACCCCACCATTGCCTGCAGTCAGTGTTTTGTCTGACGGGGATCCTGCAGACAAACCCCACCACTGCCTGCAGTCAGTGTGTTGTCTGACGGGGATCCTGCAGACAAACCCCACCGATGCCTGCAGTCAGTGTTTTGTCTGACGGGGATCCTGCAGACAAACCCCACCGATGCCTGCAGTCAGTGTTTTGTCTGACGGGGATCCTGCAGACTAACCCCACCGATGCCTGCAGTCAGTGTTTTGTCTGACGGGGATCCTGCAGACAAACCCCACCACTGCCTGCAGTCAGTGTGTTGTCTGACGGGGATCCTGCAGACTAACCCCGCCGCTGCCTGCAGTCAGTGTTTTGTCTGACGGGGATCCTGCAGACTAACCCCACCGCTACCTGCAGTCAGTGTTTTGTCTGACGGGGATCCTGCAGACTAACCCCACGGCTACCTGCAGTCAGTGTTTTGTCTGACGGGGATCCTGCAGACAAACCCCGCCACTGCCTGTAGTTCCCTCTCTTTCCATATAGATAAACAGAAAGTTAAAAACTCTTTAAGTGTTGCTCTAACTGGCAACTTTGATAAGAAGAGACGATGTAATACTTTGTTTGATGTATGTCGCACGTCACGCCAATATAGCCATGTTTTATCACAGAGAATCATAGGATTATATTTATATCTATGGTTTGATATAGGAGGGGGCGATGGATTAAATGCGCCTCACCTAGTTTGGAAATATATTTGAATTTTAAAGTTTATATGGAAAACCAACAATTCTCTATATTTTAGATTGACCCTAAACTACAAACGAGGGTGCATGTGAATGTTTGCTATTTTAGTTTTTAGCTGCATCGACATTAATCTTTCTGATAGCCTATACGCGCCCCTTTCCCTTCCCCCCTTTTTCAGAAACCATGTTTCTGCCCCTGGGTGACGTTTGTGGTTGATTATACCTGCGGCTAAGGGAGATGTGCAGAGAATGTGGTTTGTTTTACGGTTTCGTTCGTCACATATTGTAAGACCGACAAACATACCACTTTTAGTGCTTTTACCTCAGGTTTTTTTTTAACGAAGCAGCTCTGTGGTCTCACGTAAACTGCGACAAAGTAAGGTAATCCCTCACAAGTATCCCAGGTGTTTTTGTCTAAGAAACGGCCGTGAAGTTATGTTGCGAAGACTCCATAGATGTTGTTCTTCTTACTTTTGTAGGATTTCTTAGTTTTTGTTGATTTCAGATTGCGCATCGTACATCCCTTTGATATTTAGGTTGTGGCATTTTAGTTTTAGTTTAAAGTCATTTAACGGTTAAGTGGAGAGAGATTTGAGGTCAGGACCCTCATCCTATTGGTTTTCCTACGTGTTTGCATTAAAAGAACATACCAATAACATGTGCAAGATATAGAAAAGAAGGTATTCCTAAAACTCGTCGACTTTATAAGGCAGTGTGAGTAGATATAGGCTTCGATGGGTGGTGACATAATGTGCATGTGTTAGACGTGAAAAATAAACACGACGAACAGATATTAGAGTACAAATGGATCATAGAATGTTTTGGCGGGTAAGGATATTATCTATCTGTAATTGCAGTTATTATCTGTGATAAATTACTGATGTGTCGTGAGGTCGACCTACAAGTAACGTTGTGTACAGAGTATCAACATGATATCCTTTTATCACTGTTGGGTACCAAAACGTTCAGTAGGTAATGCTGGGGTGTACATGTATGTCGTATTTATAACCTCGGTGACAGTAAGTTATTAGTTTGCACGGAAATAGGCGTTCAAATATAAGCCAGTCGTTATGGGACCAATACTTACTGGTCATAACAAAGTTAAAAAGAAAAGGAGACAAAAGAGTAAAGGTCAGTTAATCTCACTTTAGCCTTGGTGAGATAATGACTATCTAAATGAGATATTCTGTAAAACCTCTTTTATAATCGGTGGCTTGTATGAGGAGAAGCTGAATGATAGAAAAGGCTTATATGATTTGTCTTTCTTTTTAATGATTTCGTTTCCTTTAGTTCTTTTCCATGACGTCTACGAGGAAAATGACACGATCTCATGATCAAAAACATTAAGTTGCCCTAACATTTTTCAAAGAAATCCTCATAATTCTTAGAATTCTTGATCAATTTTAATCATCTTGGTATCGTTCTAAAGCTAGGAATCTATATATTATGAATCTGGATGAAATGTGTTCAAACTGAACATTCCAAATAATTTGAAATGTTTGGAATGTCCTCCAAAATTTGCCGAAATTTGGTATTTTTCCTGACTTCCATCAACTTAATTCTAAATAGAATTTTCAATTTACATTTTATCTTAATTCTTTCAATAGGGAGTTTAGAGAATTAAATTTGGAATCTAATGATGTGTCATTCACCTATATGCAAGCATTATTTAGCAAATGAACACAGTCGGAAGGCTGAGGTGAAATTATGAAATATCACCATTTTGCACAGATTTTTCCAATAAGCCATCTGGACGCCGAGAAGCAATTTGAATTTGATTACAGAATGTTTGCTTATTTCTTGCATATATTTGTTGTATCTCTTTATACAATTATCTATTATTACTATTTAATAGGTTTTCTGATGGGAAAGTATAAAAAATATTGCAATCCTAACAGTTTGTGAGGGTAACATGTACTGTTATATCATGATAATGTCCAACTGTGTGCTTGCATCTTACCGAATACAGCATAATTGACGTATTTGGGTTGCTCTCAGGGGTCAACTGTGCTCATTTTTTTGCCTTTTGTCATTTTTATTTATATCAAAAGGTTGATATTTAGTTACATATAAAGGTCTGATGCTACATTTGCCTACATTCTTAATTTCTATAAAAAAATATTTCAATATTAGTCCATAGTTCCATCAATCAGGCTTTGAAATAGAAATATCAGTTTTCAAATATGGTACGTTTCACATATAATGTGCATAATTGGCCAGGTTTTGCATATGTTCCAAGGATAATTTGTCAATTTGAAAGCTGGAAAATGCTTTAAAATATCTGAAACTCAAAGGAAAGGTCCTCAGTACATTTATCTATCATAATATATGTCACTAATTTATGATACTTTTTCCTATCACAGTGCAAAACCTTGGAAAAGCTTAGTATGTCCTTTGATCGCTATTTGCTGCAAGGATCTTTAGTACCGGGTACTAGTAAAAACCTGGTCGGGCTAGTGCAAATTTTGTGTAGCTAGCCCGGTGGGCTAGTATGAAACATAATATCCTAAACAATAAATTTATGCATGACCTATGCATAACTATGGACAAGATCCTAAGATGCAATACATCAATTGAAAGTTTTTTTCTTGTCGAGCTAGTGCGATATATCACTGGCTAGTGTAAAATCCTAAAGACTAGCGTGGTGGGCCAATGGGGAAAAAGTTAAGGAAAACCCCTGGACAGTATTTACTACATTCTTCCTGTAGTAAGTTTCCACGACTACCGTAAAAACGACAGTACCTACTTTACGATTCCTCTAGTTAATTTCCATGACGACAACCACAAAAACAACAATATCTGCTATATCTGCATATAGCGGGAGGGCCTGGGATTGTGAAACCCCAGATGGAGTGGGAGTGGTGCCGGGTTGAGTCAGACCGCCGCTCCTTACATACATAAATACCACCAAGTAGCCGGGGTACAAACCCAGGTCTGGGTCTGCCCTATAACTTACAACTGGGAGTATATGCTGCACTCTGATCTCAGCGCGACGGGCAACAGGTTGGTCACAGGCTTTGTTATGAAGGATGCGTTGGTAACAGGTTTGTTATGATGAAGATTTTTTTTATTTTTGCAAACAACACCGCATTGCCACATCTTCATTATTAGGTTTTGTTGTTAAGAATAGGTTGGTTTCATGCATCTTACTCCTGGATTGGTCCACAATTTACCAAAGGCTGTGAACATGTAGGATTCTGGTCGCTATGCTCAACAGGATCCCAGACTCTTATTGTGGTTAATAAGAGCAGGGAGAAACCCAGGGAATATTATTGGTCTCTCATTTCTGGGATAATATTATATGGTAGTATACTACCCCATGGCAATATGGAAGACCAGCTGAACACTAAGAACCATGGCCAGGCACTGGCAAAATATATGAATAGGAAAACAGAGTGCTAGGCAGATCCTAGATCTTCGACTATAGTTCCTCGTTCTTAGAAAACGATACCAGGATCCAAGTTGTTTATCCCCATAATCTACTCCGGAAAGAAATATCATCATTTCTATCTTCTTTCTAACTTTTGATAATGACAAAACAAAGTTATTGATGGGCCCCTGATGGCCTTACGGTGTTTTTGAGAACCGGTTAAGTGTGAGAATGTCCATTAATGCGATGATGGGGTTGAATAATAGGATCTCTGTGGTTAATACATCTGTTGTTGACAGACACAGTTGTAAAATCCTGCCACACCTAGAACCCAGAAAACCACCAATAGTAACCGTAAAGATCCTCCAGTGCCTTATGGGAGCGCATAGCTCGGTACACGTGCACTTTTCCCTTTGGTGTTGACAGACCTCATGTCCTGTAATGTAGACTGCCGTTAGGTGGGGCTTCTCAGGATCAGCTGATCACATGTTATATAGTCCGGGCCTCTCCTGGGTGTCCTGTAACCTGGGATGTGGGGTGGGCGGTCCTGGTTTGGGACACTCTCTGCCTTCCAGGTCAGGGATGGAAGGTTTCAGATATTTTTTTTTTTTTTTTTTTTTTTCAGAGCTACATCTTACAAGTAAGCTTTTCATGTAGTTGTTGTTGACAATAATAACAAAAACAAACAATTGTAATTAGAAAATTCGATACAAAAACACACATTAATCAATCAATTTGAATTATTGATACAACATACAAAATACTAAGTATATACAAGAATAAAATAAATAGACAATGTTCAATTATATAACATACAAATATTTATGTATGACGATGATGATTGTTGGAGTATAACGTCCGCACAGCAATTTTTCAGCTACACCAAGGGTGTGTGCCTATTACACCATAATACTATTACCTTGCCGTTGTTCTCATCCCCGTAGATTCAGTCAGCCAACTGCAGTTTGGGTTGCTGGGGCTAACCTGGGGGCAGCTACACTGCATAAATATGCGATTCTCGGGTCGAGATCGGCGAAGTGGCAGAGTGGCTTCAGGCTACAGTAGACTCACCGTCATCCATACTCACCTCCATGCCCAACTCCCAAGCAAACTCTGCGCCCCCACCCCCTTCCAAAAAGAAAAACGAAAAACGAAAACAAAAAAACACTTAGATTATCTAACACCGCAGTCAGCCGCACCATGTATCGTTATATTAATCTGTGCTGTGATTTACATTGACGTAAATGTGTTCTTTTTATGCTGCACAGAAGTTTATCATGACATTCCCTGCAGTTTCAATAATTATGGATATTTCGTTTTGCAATTATTTTAATGGATGCTCTTGTAGACATAGTTGATAATCGATGTGTCAATCAGTAGAGAAAAAGTAATCATCTGCTAAAATAGCACTCAAATGTATGGAAATAACATGAAATAATCAGATATATTTCATGAGAAAAGGGACGTGAATGAATGGTGTATTTTTCCTTTTCGATTAACCTCAATTCAAACCCCTATATGTAAGAGTTGGATCAGGTTACTCTGTTGGCTGAGGGATAGTGTGTGCTGATGGGGTGGGGGGATGTAGAAGAGAGAGCCAAGTCCATCACCCTGTATATACCACCCCATTTGTCATGATGAAGTAGTGGTTGGATGAAGTGTCACGTCGGTACTGTACTCTATACCCTTAATGTTCGGCTATCAATGCCGAAGAATAACTCATAACTCTACACCATAACTTTCTTTGATAGTACACTTTTTATAATGGATTTCAAGAATAACAAATAAGCTAGACTAGACAGTTGCGGGTTCGATTAAGAATATACTAGTAATTCATTCATCCTTTATATACAATATTTTCCATGTAGGCTTAAACAATTTGGAAGAAAATCTTGATATTTCTCCTCTGCGTGTGATTTATGTGATATACTAGTCTATATTAATGGGATCGGTAAAGAATTTCAGCGCATTTGTGTAATTTGTCTATAGACAAAGTATATTTCTCTTTCCTTTTAAATATATAATGTATATATTTTTTTTCATATCTTGTTATTTGAATCTAAGACATAAATTCAAAACTTACAGTGCTAGTTTATATTGTTTATTTTCAATTTTGCGATTATGGAGTTGCAAAGATAATTCAGTGTCTACCTAACTGCTCTCACACAATTTAACAAATAAACTTAAATTTAACTATATAAACTGATTTCACACTGTAGCCTTTAGATCCCGAAGAAGACTTTGACCAGTCGAAACATGTTGATCACACCACTTGAATTTTGATAAATCTCTAACAACATCTGTCCACCAGTCAGTCGTCGATTATCATCACTTTGAACAATTTAACAAAGTAATTTAACCACTCGCTGAGTCTGTCTTCTACCCACTTAAAGTAGACATGACAAATAGCGCCCCCTTAAGTTGTAACCAGCCTGATAAATCAACACTTAAGTTGTGAAGTCGATGTGTCAAGGAGGTGAGTGTAAGTTGTTTCTAAATGACCCCCTGAGGGTGGAGTGAGTGTAACCACAGAGAGGGAAGTCACCCGTTACTCCCCATGGGGTAGGGGAGGGGGTTCAAAGTTAAACACATAAGTATGTACAGTTTGTAAGATACGGTGTGCCACAACAGGATTGTCACTTCTGGTTCTTTGTGTTGAGAAATGTGCCCCCCCCCCCTGCTCAAAAAAAAAAAAAAAATTAAAATTAAAAAAAATCTCGATGAATAAGAGGAGTAAACCACTGAACAAAGTACACTTATTCAAATGTATATAACTCAGTGTCACAACAGCTTTATCAAATCATCACAGCAGTGCATGAAGGCAAAGACGGCCGCCGCAGGGCTATAGCCAGATTATATATTGTTTAGAGGAAAACAAGGAAATCCCAGATGCCTATCATGATAGATATAGATTTATTGCCGTTTACCCTGCTAAAGTCAAATGTCAGAAATGATTAGATTAGATGTATTGTGTAATGTTGGTTGTGGATCATAGTACCATGGATCATTCTGCTAACCGGCAGCTCTTTTTGTGGTGAGGCCTCCACGCCCTACTTACCATGGAATTACAACATATTACATAGAACAAAAACCAGTTTTGAGACCAATTCAGTGAGTAGAATCGTCAGCAAGATGTGTAAGCCCGTCATGCAGAAATTTGAATATCTGCATCAAAAGTCAATATTCATCTCTACAACAAAGATGACGGTTAAAAGATTTTTTTTCAAATTTCTATGCAAAAATCTGGAAAATGTGATGGGGAGGGAGAAGGTAGATAGATCAAACGGATGGGCGTTAGCAGAGATATAGACTGTAGTTAAGTCCGCTATGCACTCAAACTATTATGTAAAAGATAAGTAGGTCAGGGACGGACTAGGGCGGATACAGGATTTCACAATGTGGGAGGTCCGCACATAGGCTAAGTACAAAAAGGGTGTGCATTCACGTGCAGGCATGCAATTTTTTTCTCTATGGCAAGTGGCCCCACCAAAAGTGTGTGTGTGGGGGGGGGGGGGACCCCTACCCCCGCCCCCCCCCCCCTCCTCCCCCCTTGATACCCCACTGGTTATTGTAACTTTGTCCTCGACCTAAGGGTCATCGATGATCAGGGGAAGTGCGACCGTGGGGTGAGGAGGGGGGTGAGGAGGAAGCGGGAGGCCTAAACGGGCTGTTTTTGGCAGCAGAAGCTACTACAGGATGTAGCCAGGTCCAACTGCGCACTGCCCTGCCCAGTGACACTCTCCCCGGGTCCCAGGTCAGGGACGGGCGTACTATATGGGCTGGGTTTTTTGTTGTTGGTGTTTTTGTTGTTGTTTTCTTTCTCAACCAGGGACTTCCCAGTTGTTTTTGTACCGAACCTTGGGTTTCAGATTGTTTTTCTGACTTAAGGACTCCCTTCTTTTTGAAAGTTATATCTCATAGACCTTTTTCTATTAGTATGGTTCCCGCCTACTTACATGGGCGGATCCAGCAGGAGGCACTGAGCACGCATTTTTTGAAAATGTAAAATTCGGTCAAAAATCCATTAAGAATTTTTGTGTTACCAAAACGCCCCACCCTCTTTTTTTTCAAATGCCTGATCCGTCAGGGACTAGGGTAAGAGGTCCCAACCAATGGATTGATATATGGATTTCAATGGGCCTATGCTAAAAGTGTTTGGATCACGGCGTCTATAGGGTTCACTGCACAGACTCATGAAAAGGGCGTATTTTGTATAAATCTCAGGATGTTAGCGTGGTCAACCGCAGTGCATTTGGACTCAGGATCTCCCCTTTCCTTTTATTTTTACCAATTTGAAAGTCCTTTGCTAAAAGACTGTACATAACAAAGCATCCTGTTGATCAATGGAACTGTTTCGTTTTAAAAACCTCATCTACTGATTTCCTGAACTGTCGCTTTTTCCTTTTTCTCCTTTTCTTGAAACTACCAGTTTTTCTCCGTGCTATGTAGCCTATGGTTGTTTGACAAGGATGTTGACAAGATCGTATCTGTTGTTGTAATACAACCTGAGTATTTATGCTGGCTGTCAGGCCGATCATGATAGTGCATATACACCCCTGTAGGCTATACACCTAGGGCTCTGAAATATACATGTCGTCTTCCATTAGTCTTAAGCCGGAGTCTTGACGCTATCGTTATCTGGAAATGGAATGGATCCTCATTTTATTTTTGTTCAGAGAGAGGTTTTTCTGGGTGTTGGGAGGGGCGTCATGGGCGGTCGGTAGCAGGGTGGATCTGATATCTGAAACACTTATCATATTTATGCAAGCGATCCACTAGGAATCGTCGGATCCATGGATCTGATATGACATGGTTTTGATTACCATCTACCAATATATGTATGTGTGTCTGTATATGTGTATGTATGTATGTATGTATGTATGTATGTATGTATGTATGTATGTATGTATGTGTGTGTGTGTGTGTGTGTGTGTGTGTGTATGTATGTAATTTGTGTGTGTGCGTGCGTGCATGTGTGTGTGTGTGTATGTATGTATGTATTTCATATACATACATATTTACATATATTTAGATACACATATATAGACATTATTATATTTATAATCAATATATAATATACATATTAAATTGATATTGTTTCATAATGTTGCCAGTTCAAAAAGGGCACAAAGCCTATACGTATCATTCTCAGTCTGGTCTCCCAAGGTTATTAGGAGTTACCCTTACTTCATGGTCCGTCGTTCAGCAGGTTTCCGGGAACTGGCCGGTTTGTGCTGAGGGTGTCAGCTGGTGTATTGATCAGAGGGTTGTGTTGATAACACGTGGGGCCAGGTACCAAAACACGGCCAGCTCTGACCAGCTGGCCCAGCCCCGGGCCTCACAAACCCACTGCTTCTGTCTCCATCTAAAGCCCATTTCACTCTATGCTATATAGGTTTCAGCATCATACCATTGTATCATATACGTACAGATAATGTCATACAGGGGTGGACATAACCAGGGACCCGGGGACCTGAAGCCCTTGAAAAACAGGTTCGGCCCCTAGATTTTCTGGGCTAGGGGCCTGACTTGGCCCTGGAAAATCATAAATAATAGTATATGTGAGGGCCCCTAGATTTAGGGGAGGGCCATGTTATACCTTTTACTTCCCGTTCACTTGATGTGTAGGATGCATGGTCCTTTGTAGGATTTTTTTAGAAAACTGATGAATTACAAGAGTGCCGGCAGTCAGAAACGCCCAGTTAAAATCTTTTTTAGCTCTATTTTAGGAACACTTTGCTAAATTATTCACATTCCTCGCTGTCCCAAAGGAATCGCCTTCAGAGTCAGCCGAATAATCAGTTAACACTTTCCAAAGAATATCTGAATGTTGTGGTTTCCGAATCCCAAGTGTTACCTGTGTGCCCCAGGTCCTATTGCCAGGAGTAGAATATCAGATAAGACATACACACGAGTCTGTTCTGGTAGCACCGCCTTTAGGCTTGTAGTAAGCATTTGGGCCTGGAGCGGTCACGTGCTAGTTGAATAGCCAATCAGAAGCCTCAAAGAGGCCATGAGGGACATTCTTTTGGGTGAAAATGACCTGGAAACAGGGCCAGGTGTCCACAGTGTCTACACTGGCGCCCACCTCCCTACGGTACAGGCATGTAATACCCATGGACTCTGAAGGGAGTCAAACTATAGGGTATTCTGTGGCACGTCACGTACATCTTAGTATCCAGTGCCATCTTAACTGGTCAATCTGGATATATTGGATACTGATACTTTAGTTTGTATCAATATATATAATGGTATATAAACCCAAATATGCCACTAAAGTAAAAGGGTTTGGATTCCTGGTAGTATAGCTTACTTGTATTCATATGATTCACGTTTATTAGAGGACTTGTGACTTCGTTTTATAGTTATACTTTATTTTCTTGTTCACACAATTTGTTACATAATGTAACCAGATCTGACGAATAATTGATACTCAGTGAGGCATTTAGTGCAAATTTGTCATGATGGCGTGCCAGTGTTAAGGATCATTTGTACGTTTTTATTGTTGACGAAGTGATTGTGGCTAAGGCAGTTTACCTTTAAATTTCCATGTAACAAACATAAAAAAATCAAACAGGGATTAATGTGATTTTATTTTTCCCTTGCAGAGACTGGGAAGATGAAGTTCACGGTGCGGCGATACGATCCTGTGCAGACTGCCGAGGACGTGTCGCCGCTGTCCAAGCCGGACTCACTCGACGGTCGAAATGGCACCGCACTGGACCCCATGTCCAGCTCCCAACACCTGGACAGCCTGAGCTCCTTCTACTCTACGGGAGCCCTCGGAGGGCGGCAGGATGTCGCTCACCGGGGGCGGCTGTTCGCTCGTAGGCACAAGCGAAGGCTCGTCTTCAAGGATGGAGAGTGTAATATCTCCTTGAGCAACATTTCCAAGCGCAAGAGGCGCTACCTGGGGGACATTTTCACCACCTTCTTGGACATGAAGTGGCGATATAACATGATGATGTTCGCTCTGGCCTTTGTCGTGTCCTGGCTGTTCTTCGCCTTGCTCTGGTGGCTTATTGCCTTCATTCACCGTGACCACGAACATATTGGTGACGCCGATTGGGAGTTCTGCATGATCGAAGTGTACGATTTCACCACAGCACTGCTTTTCTCGGTTGAAACCCAGCACACCATTGGCTATGGGTCCAGGTCCATGAACACTAAGTGCCCTGAGGCAGTGCTTCTGCTGATGCTCCAATCCTGCACAGGAGTCTTCATACAGAGCATGGTCACAGGCATCATCTTCGCCAAACTGTCACGGCCAAAGGGTCGCGCGCATACCCTCATGTTCTCCAAGGTGGCAGTCATCTGTCAGCGTGATGGTCAGTACTGCTTGCTGTTCCGCGTCGCTGACATGCGCAAGTCTCATATAGTCGGGGCAGTCCTGCGAGCCACCATGGTCAGGAACCGCATTACCAAGGAAGGCGAAATGCTTCCCATGGGACAAATTCCACTGGATGTGCAACCAGAAACCTGCTTTTCTGATGGCAACATCTTCTTGGTGTGGCCAGTCACGGTCACACACAAGATCGATGAGTCCTCACCATTCTGGGAGATGTCGTCCGAGCAGCTTCTCAGCGAGCGGTTTGAGATTGTCGTCTTCTTGGAAGGTACGGTCGAGTCGACAGGCATGACGACACAGGTTCGCACCTCCTACCTCCCCAGTGAGATCCTCTGGGGCCACAGACTTGCCCCCCTGTTCACGTACCAGAAGGAAAATGGTCAGTACAAGATTGACTACACTGCCTTCCACACGACCAACCCCGTGCGCATGCCAGAATGTTCCGCCAAGGCCTTTGATGAGGGGGATTATGATGATGTCTTTGACCCCTCCGGACAGCCTGACAATTTGTACAACTATCACACAGAAAACTGTGGTGTACGAAAGCCGCACTCTATTTTCAAGCACCGGTTGCAACGGAGGAACACGACTAACACAAATGGGCGTCTCAGCCGTTTGGAGGAGGCGGAGACCGACGGCACCGGAGACGCAAAGCCTTCTTCTAACCGCCGCAGGGTCAGACCGCCAAAATGGATGAACGGGCTCGTTCGCTTTTGGTCCTCCAGTGATTTACCCAAAGCCAAAGACTGCTCGGTAGACGGAGAGGAACCGGAGTTGGAGACTACCGCAACATGAACAGAGCGTGCTCGTTGAATGACAGGTTTAGTTGGACATGTAAAGGTAATACTCAGCCTTTTGGTGTGCCCCCCTTTACCTCTGTCCTTGTGATTACCTCAAAGTGGTATAGGTTAGTGGGGGGAGGAGGCAGACAGCCCCCTGCATCACCCCCCAGGCCACCACTTGATATTACAAATACTGGAATCATCCCATTCATACAGAGACAGCAAAAACTAACACAGCCAGATCAGCTTTTATAAATACCATTGCTACAAGGGACCAAAACGTGACTGTAGGGTGGAGACAGAACCAGTTTCTGGTGTTGGTATTTTGTACATAGACTGAGTATAGAGAGTAGTGCATGCCCTGAGTATACTTACACGAAATAACTGGACCGACATGTCTCGACCATTCCCTCGAGGGTTCCAGTTAAGGTGCTTAAGCTGTAGTCTAGTAGTTCATTAGAGGCGGGAAACCGCCAATGAGGTGGTTTTAAGGTCAATCAAGGTCACCTGTATTCCATACCATGTGAATATCTCAGTCAAGGTCTGTATAAACCTTTGTATCCAGGCACGTGCATTGACCGTGCCTTTATTAGGCCAAAAGAGAAATTAGTTGTGTTCAGGTAACATAGGTCGGGAAAATTAGGGCAGGTACTAGGTCGATTTAACTTTTCTTTTTCAACTTTTGCAAATAGGCATTCTTGAAAATTCAGAAATCACATTAGACACCCTCCATAACCATTTCTAGTATCTGAAATACATCTATTTATCAATACATGCCATCTCTTGTCGTTAAGTCATTATCATTGATTTTTAATGTTTTAGACAAATTTTCATCACATTCTTTTTTAGAGTAACACGGGTAACCTGAACAAAACGAATTCTTTTTAAGGCCTTATGTGAACGTTGTCCCGACCCGCATGTTACAATAATTAAAGAGGCAACAACCCGCAGACGTGGGGACCGTGGTTTTATTTGTCATCCACGTGTGTTCATACTTTGATTTAGGTTATTTCATAACAGTAAGTCATTAACCCTGGTATCATTGAAGGGGGTTGTTGCCATGGTAACTGGCTACCCATAGCCACCCGTACGAGACAACTGTACTTGTACAGGAGGTTAAATACTGCTGAATGAAGGGAAATGTGTCGTCACAACACTGTACTACATATTTTCGGTACTAGTTATGTTGAAGTTAAAGGGAGCTAAAACCAATAAATTGAAATTTTCCAAACTCAAATAATCATGGAAATCCATTCATTTAGCCTATTGTTGGCCCATGTTAAAATCTAAACCATGAAATATTGTAGAAAATCATTCAAAAAAAACATGTTTTCCTTGCTCAACTCAATTAATATGGATCTGTGAAAAAATTTGAGTTTGTTTACAAAGAAATGGAAATATTATCTTCTCTAGTGGAATTCTACTTTGGTTTGAGCCAGTTTTCAAGGCTAATACTTTATCACTGACTTTAACTAGACTCATCTAACATATTTCTATACTTAACTGAGTTTTGAAAATGTTATATTGGTTTTGGGTCCCTTTAATGCAGAAAGTTTGTAATTCTCCCTATTCTGAAGGGCAGTATTGTAGGTTCAAAGATACTGATGTTTGACAGAGAGTCAGATTTTGGACCAAAATTCCTAAAAATTAAAATGGCGTGCGTGGTGACCGCTGTACTTCCAGTCACCCGGGAAAGATGAGAGGTTTCACCGAGGCTGGAGTTGTCAACGTATCTAAATGGTGTATCTTATTTTATACGTAGATCTGAATGACCACCCACTCACTACATTTAGTTGTCATTATACCCACTTTGTACATCATTATGTTTTACCCGCAAAGGCCTTTCCAGGTCTTGTATTTCATTCATTCAGGTTTATTCGCCTTATTACGGTTCCCCATAATCCTTCACGATTCGGCGTTTCGGCGCAGTTTCCTGTCGTATGCTGGCAGGGTTAAAAGAATTGGGGTTGGCTCTAGGACTCATAATTCCGGCAGACTTAGGTAAAATGAGACATTTTTGACAAGATATAGACCTGGTCTATGAAATGCTGAAAAATATAGACTTAATCTTCATGATTTTAAAAGATATTGAGGAAAGAAGGGTGCCCCCAGTGTTAAAGAATAGGCCGGAGACTGCTTTGGCCCTGCGGTGTCACGCGAAATATACACCCGAATCGGCGGACCGTAATAAGGAGAATAGAGAAAGATCTATGCGTATACACGCAACATGTTGTATTTTAGACTCTTCCTTATGTTATTGCTATAGTTATAATCTATACTTGCTTTGTATTATCTGTTCCTTATTTGTATAATTAGAAAGTAAGAAAGATAATTATATCTTTTGTCATATAAAACATGCAATATTGAGGCAAACTGCAGCTGTTGGGATTGACAAGAAGTGCCTTATATAATAGGAAACACTCTCACATCTCTTCCATGTTACTGACTATGCTCATATTTCCTGAAATACTTACATCCAAAACCGCAGCTAGCATGATTGTCGGATCATACCAGAACAAGCATTATACAGCTGAGAAAAAGATCTGATCTTTACGTCTTTATCTACGCTTCTTGACGTAAAAGACTGTAAAGCTTTTCTGTGTGTGTTAACCTTTTTTATGTCTGAAACCACTCTCATAAAAATTTAATCTTCCGAGTAGGAACAAAATATTACAGTAAATCCTCAGTGTATACCAAAAAACATCCGGATATGTCCAACACTTTCCAAACAATGTCTGACGTTTTACCATTAAACGCCGGACATTTTTCTCTAATGAAACGTTTACATAATTGTCCATATAAATTGCATTTTGCAGCACCTTTCTTTGCTGAACTTAAAAAAAAAAATCCTGTGCTCATGACATGTCTGTCATGGCTTGGAAATGTCCTATGTAATCCCCCAAAATGTCGGACAATATGCCTCGTGTATGTTGTAACCAGTGGAGGTGTACACATCTGTTAACTACTCTTGTCCAGTCCACCTCATTTACTGACAGCAGTTTTTGTTGGTGTCTCAAAAACTGGAAATTGATTTATCCATTGGCCATGCTATGTAAAACCGGAGCCAAGTGTGAACATTATGGTCAGACAAGCTGACACTACTCTATAAGTCACCTGGTGCGACAGGCCCCCCTGGCGCCTCGTTTCTGAACTACAAGCAGGTGTCTTTTCTTACTTTGGTCAGAAAACTTACATTGTAAAATCATTTCAGTGAGATAAGCATGTATGTAATCAATGTTATTCCTTCCGTCAGAGCGGTGACTTCTTTTTTTGTATCTGGTGCTCATTTTGTCTTCTCAAAAAAGAACAGGTCGGAGTTTCCACGTACCTCCGTGATGTGCAATGCAATAATTATAACATTCAGACCTCTGGGTCCGGCCCTGGAGGACCGGGCGGGCGTCCCCCTGTGTATATACCCTGCTGCCCCCTCTCGGGACGCCCGCACACTAAAGGCTGTATTACACTACACGACTTGGGCTGCAATATCGGTGTGATATGATGATTTTACGGACAAGTTCACATGTATAGGGGTGATATAATTGTTAGAAATTGGCAATTTGGATCTTGTTACATATGTGAAACAAAGAATTTCATCTCTGATATGTGCCATTTCCATGTGACATCGTCAGAGACCTTGAATATATTATATAGGATATATAGAGACTGAAAAGGCAGGGGAAAACCTGTTATGCACTACAGGCCTGCTACATGGGTGCTGGTTGGATTGGATATGGATTGACCATTATGCCTGTGGTAAAAATGACCTGTGAGGTGCCACCTGCCATTCTAAAAATACATTGGTAATGATCAGACCATGGTCATGGTTGACCAGGTTGGTTCCAACCAGCCACTAGGGGAATGAGCACATAGGCCCAAAGAGAAGCTTTCCAGTCTCTATATATCCTATATATACATACAAGGTCTCTGACATCGTCATATGGCAGCTCATGTCATGTAGTGTAATAGGGCCTTAAGTCGGCCAGGTTTGTGATGTCTTCAGGGTTCACGTATACCACATTCCCACCCACCGAGTGCCTTACATAGCGTGTGGGGTAACAACAGTTAATAATCACCCCAGTCTTATAGTGTGATAGCCCCATCTTCAGGGGCGTAGCCAGCCCTAAAGTCACAGGGGGTTCACAGTAAAATTTCTGGTGAAATTATGGGGTTCCAACCAACATTTTTGACAAGATTTCTTATATTTCAAGAAAATAAAGGGTGTTCCGGACACCCAGGAACCCCCCTGGCTTCAGTGCCCTGTAGTGTTTCAGGTAGAACGGATTTGCTCCCGTGAAAAGTAAAACTGCTAAACAAAACAAAAATCCTAATCTGAATACTCTCTGCTGAATAAACTTGTCTTTGGCATTTGTAAAGATGCGGTCATAGTTCCGCCCTTATTTACATTTTTCACTCTTGGGAAATTAGCGAATATGCTGGGAAGTAGATATAGAGGGTTATGATCAACGTGACTTGTTTTTCCACATCACCGCAAGATCTGGAAAAAAAGACATTTTTCAATCGGTCCATTTGGACCAGACCTTCACAACGTTGTAGACACTGACTGTGCGACAAACTCCGTTTTGGGGTTTGTCACACAAACCATTATTAGTTAGACCGGTAACTGTTTGAGTACACATTACGCTGTATCACTGGTAATACTCAACAATGTACGCTGAGCCAAGTACAGCCTCCAGGTGCGAGACCCACGTCAGTCTGCCCTGGAGGAGATTTGATCATCCTTGACAAGCCAAACTGAACTCACTGCTGGAATACTCCCTCCTGATACCACTTGATGAGGGGGGGTTATGACGAACACGGCTTGTGTAAGACCTTGTGCAGATGACGTCACTCATGCCCAAAACAGGTTGGGCGCCATATTGGTGATCAATTTACATTTGTTATAATCAACAATCACTGAGTATTTAAATCACATATTTATGTTAAATTCATCCCATATAAACCTAAGAAATCATAACATATGGTAGCAATTATTCACAATCTATTATTTTAGACTTTAATATTAGCCACGTTGTTATGATCACCACGTGGTGATCACCAAAACGTGATCACGTGACCACGTCTGCACAAGGTCTTATGTCCACAAGCAATTTTGACTATCTGAAATTTGGGATTTTTATCCTTTTTTAAAAATTCAATATGAAAGGAACTCTGGCATGTTATATATCATTTGAAAGAGACTTTAAAATCCTTTGTAATACTATGTAACATGTCTATGTTTGGTCCTTATTGCCACTGTCAATTTGTGAAATCGTTGGTAAATTCCGGTTTTGGAATACAGCCTTGAGAGGTAGTGTATCATAGGTGTACTCCATGCCTTATAACCACCAGTAGTTCGGGAGGACGAGGTCCTAGTGTAATCCCGCCTTTGTAATAACACAATCATAGCAATAATGAGTATCGTATATATAACTTGTAACACAGGATATTTGCGGATGATATAGCGCACGTATACCGCAGGGAGGTCTCAACCATATGTGATCGTTCTGAACCATTCCCTACTGATGTATAGCCTTCACATTGTATGTATTACTACTGCTGGACTTGAAATATGGAAACGGAGAAATCCCCGCTGATTTACAAATTGATTTCCCAATGTTCTCCGCGTTTTGTATTGATGTTATGCTGATATTCAATCGTTGAATAAATCGAGTATTTCTACTGCAGGCTTCGATTATTCCTTCTTTGCTTCCAATTTAGGGCAAATTGCGTGATCTGTGTCATTATTGCAAATGATGCAACTAGGGAGGCCAGCCATTGTAGAGTTTACCGTAGATATACATGATATTACGTATCTCTATGTATTTACATAGGCCTACGCATTATTATAAAAATTAAAGAAAAATCTCGTTTGTATTTCAATTATCCATAAGACGAACACCCAAATTACATCTGTAACAAGACTAGAATACTCCCGATACCAATAATCTCACTTTCCATCCACCTGTGATGTCGCTCTCTATTGAATTAATTACCCGTTTCAACGAGAGTACGTGGCTAAAATGGAATGATTGGGCTATTCATAGAAAAAAAAAGTTTCATAGACAGATCTAGAAAAAAAAAGGTATTTTTAGTCACTTAGTTTAGAGATACCTGGTCATATAGAAGGCCGATCATGGCCAGTTGTGTAGAAACAAACGCCTTGGTTATTAATAATCTGAGAAAGTAATTGCCCGTTGCCATGACGATGGTCGTCGACGTACAGAACGGCCGACCCCAGTATTTCTTTAAATCAGGGGCGGATCTAGAGATTTTCCTCTGGACCCTCTTTGCGGGAGACTGCCACATTTAATTAAAAATAGTTAATATTTGGTCCAAAACAGGGGAAACCCGCGCCCACCTTTCAAATCTGCCACTGCTTATATTATCACATAGTAATATTTCAGATAGAAACGTAGAGTTTGAAATCATTTTTAATCAGGTGAATAGAATTGTGCTAAAAATGTACCTTCTGCTGGATCCGGCAGGCTGCCCAGAGACACGGTATTGAAAGTAAAACAGGCTGAAAACCAGCGGAAGAAATGGCCGACCATGGGGCAAAGCTTAAACTAGCTAGATGAAAGGTATCGTAACAGAGTCCTTTGTATTTACTCATCCATCACATTGTATTATTTTAAAACTACCTATACGGAAGATAGGCGTGTGGGGTGGTGTAGTGGTTAGGGTGTCCATCTGCTGCGCGGGCGGCCGGGGTTCAATTCCCGGCTGAGCTGGCCACTGCTCCCCTCTGCATGTCTCCCAGTGGCAACAACTGGGATATCAAAGGTCTCTAGTAGACCACCGGCTGTTGTGTGTGTGGCCCTGTCTATGGGACCATGCACATTAAAGAACACCTGCCTTGGTAAAAGTGTAGGGGTATGGTCTCTACCTTCTCATAGATTCGATCACCATCACCGCCCTTGATATGACCCTGGCTGTTAATTAGGACGTAAAGCAACCAATAACCAACCTATACGGAAGATCAATTCTTTTGAGTATCAATTGAGTATGGTTCAATAAAAAGAAATCATATTATTTCGGAGATTCTTTACATCAATTCACCCAACCATGGCTTTAGTTCCCGGGCTTTAGTTACAACCATCTAGTTAAGCAGCAACAGTCCCTAGATTGCAGTTGGAACACAAGCTACCAGATTGTTTAATATTTTTCTGAAAGGGGGCGCCACCCTTAAAGGTACTTTTCTCTCTCCAGCAGGATTTTTTAAAAAAACCTGATATTTTTCCATATCCCGTCAACATTTTCAGGAATGCACAGAAAGGAGGGGAAAAGGGATTGCGGTTTTGATACCAGTATTTTGGTATCAGCAACCGTAAGCATTCCTTAGAAAACATATATAAATCAACAAGTGCCGCACGCAAGTGCCGCAAGTACATATATTCCACCTTGAGATACCCTACTGCAAGCAAATTGTCATATTCTCACACTTACATGGAAGATCATCACCGATGAATGTGGTTTAATAAATAAAAAAAAAAAAAAAAAAAAAAAATTTGCGACAGTTTAAATACCGTATAGTTGAATATAGTCCTTTCTGATGATCCTAGAGGTCACCACTCAATAAACAGACCAGTACTTTTTCATAATTGTTCATCTTTATTTTCACAGGAACCCAGTACATTGTACACATGCCAACACATGTAGGAATCATGGGATAGAAGCGATGCAACCCATTTAACACCACCACAAGAGTCCGGACAACAACCAACAAAATCAGACCGGCCTTGGGCCCAAGGAACTTACCATTGTGACTTCACTATGGAATCTTTAATAAAGCCAGTTCCCCAATAAGCCCAGTCACTCCGACGACCAACTTTAGTTGGTCTTAACCCTTTTGATTAGCAGATATTAAAGGCGGGTTTCCACAGGGCGACAAACCATGCACGTCTTCATCAATCCTCTGTTAACCCTTTCCAACTCCAGCGACCAATGACTGTTGGTGTTTCACGATACTTGAAAAAATATCGCCAAGGCCTCATAATTGTATTGTAACAATATTTTCAAAATATCGAAAACTTAAAAGCATAATTCTTCAGAGAGTAACATATATGAAACTGTTTGTATGTGACCAAGCAAGGATTGTATTTATCTTAAGTTTGCTTTAAAAAAAGACAACTCCATTTTGCGATAACAGTTTTTGATATCTTATCGTATCCTAAACATGAGTATTGCAACCTTTTCATGGAAGGCCTTCCTTGTGTTAACCCAAATAGCATTTGTCGTTTATGGTGGAAAGGGTTAACACTGAATGTGCTCCAAAACACGGGGTTTGTCGTTCTGAGGAAACCGGCAGGGGACTGTTGATGATGGGCATGGTGTATGGCCATCCTGTGGAAAACCACCTTAGGGCTTTTTAATGGCAACAGTCACCAAGGATGGAAAGGGTTAAACGGAGCCAAAACCAATATAATTGACAAAATTTTCGAAACTCAGATAAGTATAGAAATATGTTAGATGAGTCCAGTTAAGGTCAGTGGTAAAGTATTAGCTGTGAAAACTAGCTCAAACTGAAGAAGAATGCCACAAGAGATGGTAATATTTGCATTTGTTTGTAAACAAACCCTATTTTTGTGGATCCACATTATTAATTGATTTGAGCAAGAAAAACGTGTTTTTAATTTTTATTTTTTTTACCATATTTCATGGTTTAGATTTTAACTTAGACCAGGAATATGCTCAAGGAATGGATTTCCATGATTATTTGAGTTTGGAAAATTTCATTGATTTTATTGGTTTTGGCTCCCTTTAAGACCAACCATAGAACTGTATGGAGCGTACAGTTCTATGGACCAACTAAATTTGGTCGGTGGCATTTTTGGGCCTAGTAGGAACCCGTCTTAATATTACAAACACAAGATTAACGCACAGGTGATGTACGATACCTTGCAAGAGGTATTTCATGAATCAATAACGTTAACACTTCCAATAGACCAAAATGAAAAACTATTGTTATTCAACATAACTAACAATGAGGAAAATATTTAGCAACATAACCTTTTAGTTCGACTTCACTTGTTCCATTTCAGAGCCTGTAGTATAAAACATTTGTGTTGCCAACAAAAAACGTTTATTTTTATCTTATCAATGTGTCGTGTTCTGTTATTTCACTTATTTTTGGTAACTGCCATTATCATATGTAAATTAAGACTTTGGCAGATCAGTGCAGGGATGACAACATTATGATAACTATTATTCTATTACTCAATGACATTTTGTGTTCCTTCGTCAAGTAACAATTATTTATAGCGAATGCTAGGGTTTTACAGAATTATCTTAAGAATCAAATTGACCTCAAATTAATCCAAATGTCTCATCAAAATTTTTCAAATTTTCAAATGTTAATCATACAATAATGCGTCTATACCATTTTTGAGGCAGGCATGTGAAGTCATTTGCAGAAGGTCTTTTATTATTTCCTCTTTTTCTCATTAAGGACTATAGAAATACCTTTTTTACATTTTACAAACTACATGTATACCTATTTAGAAATGTAATCCTGCTAAATAATAAACTGTTGACAGACCCGCAATTATGACCGTAACTCTAACGGTGCATTTGCCGTTTCCTGCGCAAACAAGAAAAACATTTACTTAACTTTTTATATTATTTGTTTTTACTTAATCCAATTGGTTTGATTTGTTACCAGTTACAATTTGTCTTTTACGTTGTTACTCACCTGATTAAGAACTCGAATAAAGGAAGCAATGCACTGATTTATTTGTCTCGCTCGACATGTGATGAAATCTTTTTGCAAATTGTAAAAACACTTTACCTACTTTCATTTGGATATTTTTGGATTTGCAAACCTGAAGGGCGGTTTTACTATGGACGTGGTACTAACTTTGAATCTCAAAAAGCAATGGAAAATCCTTACATGTCTTAAATCCTTACATTTTTTAAAGTATTTCTATATAAAACGTTCAATGACATCATACCATGTGCTAACTGATCGTTTCAATGTTTTTTTCTTTAAAGTAAGAGTGCCATCAAAGAAGTAGGCCGTATTCCACTATCCGGTGTTTTGCTTGCGGTGGGTGATTTGCTTGCAGCATATGCCACCGCAAGCAAATCATGGCATCGCAATATGGAATATAGGGACTTACTTGAGTTGGAAGTTGCATTGCTCTAAAACCAGTGCCAATGCAAGTGATATTATAAGGGTTCTATAGTATGCTTACGATGGCAGAAGCCAGTGGTTTGTATCTGAAACCGAAATTCCTTGCGTTGGCAGGAAGAAGCAACGGAAATGCTAACCAATGAAGGGTGGAATATGGCCTTAAAGGTGATACCTTAAAAGGAGCCAAAACCAACTAATCCAAACTTAACTAATCATCGAAATGCATTCCCTGAGCCCATTTCTGGCCCATGTTAAAATCTAAATCATGGAATGTGGTAGAAATTCATTAAAAACATGTTTTCCTGGGGTTTGTTTACAAACAAATAGAAATATTACCATCTCTTGTGGAATTCTACTTCAGTTTGACACAGCTGATCCTTTACCCCTGACCTTAAGCTAGACTCATCTAACATAATTCTATACTTATCTCAGTTTTGAAAATGTTGTCAATTACATCGGTTTGGGCTCCCTTTAAGTGATGTGAATATCCGAACATGACAATAATCAGTAACAAGACTAAAGTACGCTTTTTACACAACCATGGTTGACTTTGACACAGTTTGATGAAAACCACACCATCATCTTAGTCGGAGTTGGTCAAGATCCGGTCTATTGAGATATTTCATTACAAAATTGTATTTTCCGAACCTATGGATGGAAGATGCTGTCAGTATCTTATACTTGGCTTCTTGTATTTAGGTTTCTGCTACGATGAAGTAATTGGTCATGATAACTTTTCATAATCAAAATTAGTACAAAGATTTATATACTATACTAAACAGATAACTGGCATCCTTTTGGCGGGTTTATATCAGATTCGATTATTTTGTTGACACATTTATAAGTAAATTGGCGCGGTGAGACACAAAACTCTTTTCATCTCTTTCATATTGATCCAAAATTTCGACCTGTTTTTTGGCTTTCGAACATCATTTTGAAACGTCTGTAAAAACGAAATTTCGTAATTTAGAAACAAATGCATTGGAAATGGCACGTTTGCAAGGCTTACACATGATCGCCTTTCTACTAACAAGCTTGGTATAGCACCTGGTGGCATTAGACTTTACATGTGACATGGGCGTCCTTTTACTGTGCAGAATACACGTTGGGGAGGTTGAGATATATGTACAGGTATGTGTTTCCGATATTGGAATAACATGGTCCGGAAAACCACTATATTTCCATACTATATGCAAGACAAACGTCATGTTAGATTATATTCTCTTATCTGATACACATGAAAGGAACACAACCATACCAGCAACATCTGCATCTGCTACTGATAAATAGTCAAATATATTATTTACAATTATATGTGCAGATGTACTGATTATGGTTCACAGCGTCCACTGCATGCCTCTTAGGACAGTTCTCCTCATACAGAAAAGAGAAGTTTGTAATGCGCACCGAAGATGAGTGGGACACCAGTGGACGCGGTATAGAGGTGTCTCCGCGCATGCGCCCTTGCAGGAACGTCCATCGGTCACGTGCCACCCATTGGCTGCGGTCATGACGTCGTCGTTCCTTACCCTCTCCTCATCTGTTGAATACAATCCCACAATCCTCTCTGGCTTGTTAAATCCATCGCTTACATCCACCAAAATCGACAAGGATAGATAATTATTTCCTGGTGACTGGGCAGACATATCCTGGAATTGCCTGGTACTTGTATGACTCAATCCAGCTAGGTGTTACATTAACTCTCTTTTCCAGCTAGGCGTTACTACCTCTCTTCTCCAGCCAGGTGTTAACTTGAATCTCCCTTCCTGTTCTAATCATTCACTTTAACCAGAAGATCTGCTTTCACACAAATGCCTTGAGTAGGATGGTCACGTGGTCAAGACGCCTGTCTCAAACAAGCAGACGACATTTTAACCCGCCATCCGTGATTCATGAGGTAAACACCAATCATTGTATCCATGACAACTTAATGGCGATGAAGACGAAGGGTAAATCCTCTGAGACCTAATCCTCATATATCTTTTAATCCTTGGACCAATCGCCAGCGAGAGAACTTGGTTGGGACGCTCAGCTGACGTAGACGCTAGTTCCCGCTCCCTGCCGCTCGTACAATACCTTTCGCTGGTCACCAGGCTGCTGTGAGAGGCATGTGTGATCACGGTATGCTTAACTCCAGCCAGTGTCAGTATGCCGGAGACCAGCATGACCATGGGGGCAACCAGCGAACCGTAACTACTCTCCTGAGATTATCATTAATGCACACTTCCGGTCACTGATTCACATTTGTAATCCCGCAGTGAATGGATGCGTTCACGCCCATTGGGCCTTCTGCAAGTTTATTTGCTCTATAAGAGTCCGTGCTAAACATATACCCAAAATCTGGAATGGAAGGAGAATTAAATCGTCATTCACATGAATTATGGATTTTAGTGAACTGTTCCCCGAATCTAGGATTGCAATGTCCGTTTAAAGTAGACGAAGGTCAAGAGTAAATCGGATTTAAAAAAAGATCAATTGCAGAAGTTTTGGAAAAATGATTCGTTCAAGAGGCAAAAATCAATTTGGCAAAGATTGCTTGGAATGGGGACTAATTCAACAACTGATTAACCTATGCAAGTCTTCCATTTACAACTCCTGAGCATCAATAGTCAATGTTTTACAAGAAATCCTTTAAAGGAGGTTGGCATAAAAGGCCAGCCTTGCCTTTGGGTAGTATGGTTATAACTCAGACTGTAACAGCCCTCACCTGGGGTAGTATTATGCCGAGACAGACGGCACCTACGATGATGGTGTTCCGCTCTAACCACGTCCCAAAGCCCTTCAAACAACCTTGGGTAAATATTTTGTCCATCACAGCTGACTTCTGCAAAGATAACACACACAGCGATTGTTTAATATGAGCTGTGAGATTCCACAAAGTATACTTAGAATTACCGCTATAGACTTTTTTCATTAGTGTGGATCCTGTTAGTGGATATGTCTGAACCAATGAATGATATAATAATTCTATGAAATATAGATATGGTAAATATTAATATAGTAAATATGGTCAAGGCAAAGTAAAACCTTCCCGTATCGTGCCTATAAGACTCGACATTTGCATTCTCGGTATGAATGTATATTTAGGCCTATTCATCATCATACTAGGCAATGGAAATCCATTAACAATTTTTTATCATGCAGTATGGACTTTATTTGTGATATGCCTTTGCAGAAGGAACAAACATCAAAACATTCCGTCGTTTCGAATTCTTAGGGAAACTCTAGAGAAGGGAAAACAAGTAATAAGGAAATATTTACCTCTTTATTTGTTGTGTCGAATCCACACATAACATTTATCATATCACCCTGAAATGAAACAAAATCTTTAAGCTATTTACAAATAGTTGTTTGTAGTTACTTGCCACTATGATCTAGGTACTGTTTACCTAATACATTTTCTTTGAAAATAATGACTTTCATATTGTTTTCTGCTTGTATGTACATTGACGATATGATATGGTGTGGATGCTTTATATGGAAATTAATTAACCATGTCTTACTCCCAACTAGCCTGATTTAGACTTTTCACGGTAAGCTTCACTTATTTGAAAGTCAGAAATGACCAACTATAGATCTAGGACACAAGAAACAACTCAAAAACCTGAACACTTTCTGTCACTTCCTGTTAGTTCACCTTTTCTTATATTCTTGTAAATTCACCGAAATGCAACTCTAATGGTACATTCAAAGTGCACTGATAATATGTGTCCTGTTAAGGACAGAGAGGTGTTATCCTGCTGTAATTTGCAGTATTTGCACCTATTGCTCTTTTCACTATCCATCTTTTGGAATATCTGCCTGATACTTTTGATATCCAAATTTGAATATGACCTCTCAAAAGTAATGTATGATATATATTAATTTGTTGAAAACTGATCAAGTTAATGAGTCAAAAAAAGAAATATGTGATTTTCAACTTTTATTTTTTGAAGGTGGATATCTCACTGAATGTTCAAGGTACTCTATTGAAACTTTAGATATGCACTGAAAACATTCTTAAGCAGGGAACCGTGTCTCAGATTTTTTATATATGTCCTGATTGATTTTTTAGAAAATAATGAAAAAAAATGTTAAAAAATTATTTTAAAGTTACCCGTTTTTTCAAAAAAAAAAAAAAAGTAGGACCTAAAACAAAAAACTGAGACACGGTTCCCTCCACAGTAAGGTTCATGTTGTGCCTGTAAAGTTTCAGAGGTCAAGAGGAATTATTTATGAAGATATTGACATTCAAAAAATAAAAGTAAAAAGATAACATTTTATCATATTTTCTTTTTAATTTTCCCTTCATTAAGAAAATACATATATCATTAGATAGAGAAAAATGTGCCCTTTCATTTGATATATAACACATTAACCAATAGGCATTATTAACAAAAGTGTTGCAATTTTGCTGAATAGGCCGTTGATAACACCTCTCTATCCTTAATGTTCAACAGTATAAAATAACACTTATATATAGCTAGCCAGAACTCTCAACCAGTGCTATGTTACAATAAAAGGAACACAAAATAAGCTGTTTCTTGCTGACCAGATCTAGAGTTGTCATCAGTTGGTTCAGTGGTGCCACCTACCGGGTGTATCCGACAACAGGAGTGAGGCACCCCACACTTCTCGACACTCGGGTTGTCAGGGGAACAGTTAAAATACATGTTACGCTGCCAGTCCACGAACCCGTGGTCATTGTCCGAGATCCCACAGCACTCGAACTATGAGACAGAAACATGAATATATTGGTAAGGGAACAGTTAAAATACATGTTACGCTGCCAGTCCATGAACCCGTGGTCGTTGTCCGAGATCTCACAGTACTCAAACTGTGAGACGGAAACATGAATATATTGGTAAGGGAACAGTTAAAATACATGTTACGCTGCCAGTCCACGAACCCATGGTCGTTGTCCGAGATCTCACAGTACTCAAACTGTGAGACAGAAACATGAATATATTGGTAAGGGAACAGTTAAAATACATGTTACACTGCCAGTCCACGAACCCTTGGTCATTGTCCAAAATCCCACAGCACTTGAACTGTGAGGCAGAGACATGTATATTGCTGGCTTCAGTGGTCAACGTTTACCTGTCAACAGATAAAGTTTGGAGAGAAAAAGGAATGATATGGGTGGGAGAATAGGGTACCCACCTCCTGTTGTGTTAGTTGACGCATTCAGCCATTGTCTTACTTGATAGCCTGAGTCCTAAAATAAGTTATCTGTTTAGACAATATTACCTCACAGTAGTGAAGTAGTCAGTGGTGGAAGGAAGCAGCTTATCATTGGTCGAAAGATCGAGTTTGTCCCCGGGCCCCGGGTGGCCTGAACTGGGGGACAATGGCAGCCCCCATGGTACAACTTACTACAGGCCTATGTATTTCATTGAATGAACACACCATCACCGCAGGGTGGGAACTACGTGTGCGACGTCCCCACAACAGGCGTCACTATTTACGAGACAATATCACGTGAATTGGCTAAATTGTGTATGTGACAACTTATCGTTTCATGAGTAGTATACAGAAATGGGAATTCGTAAATATATATATATATATATATATATATATATATATATATATATATCTTTGCTCGTATTTTCTTAATCATAATTGTTGGCGATAGGGTGTGTAAAGGCCAGTCATTTGCAAGATTTGCACGTTCGAGTACACGTTATTGTAACTATAGACTAGCGACACATGCATATTACATTGTGAGTAGTGTATGAAAAGATCACTTTGGCACCTGTCTGGTACATTGTTTATCCTATTCAGGCGACCCCATGTACACACCCTTGTATCTATCACGTCGGGTGCTCCT